>OX104111.1:29379234-30638032 GCA_944474755.1 Limnoperna fortunei | reverse complement strand
AAAACGATTCAACAGATTTTGTTTAAACTTTGCACAGCAGTTAAGTACTATTAAATGAAGATCAAGCTCAATTTTCAGGACAATCTAATTGTTAGTTTTGGACTTGAGCTTATTCAATATTTTTTGGTTAACAGTTGACGGTTTTCAACTGATAACTAGAAAACATGTCAACAGATTTTGTCAAAACATTGCACAGCTGTTAAGTGCTATAAAATTTAGATAAAGCTCCAAGAAAAAGGTAAAAATTGTATTCTGAGATGGACTGTTATCATGCTCAGCTGTTACTGTAGGGTCATTGGAAATCAGTCAAATGTCTTTATAAATATTAAAAACAATGCAATATGTCAGGGTACCTTTTAATGTCCCATTAGATGCCCTATTTTTTAATCTTGCACAGAATGTAACTGGTAAAGCTTTCAACCTAAACCATTAACAATGTTAAAATTAAACAGTCAAACATTAAAATGAATTGTATTGAAAGGTTATTAAATCCAATATACCACTATCAAATTGTCATTTCGGTCATTTTTGGCTCTTGCAACCTGAGTTATCGTATAGTGAAGTTGAAGGAGAGGGGTAAGGGTAATTATTTGTGTAATCAACTCAATTTTTAAACCTAGATCCATAAAACTTCACAAAAAATTGCACACATTTTGAAGTTGTGCACCTGCTATTACAGAAGCATTAAATACAATTTTTCCAGACTTGGGAAGATCAACTCCTACAGCTTTAAACACAGATCCCTGAAACTAAATAGAAAGATTGCACATGTGTTAAAGTTGTGCACCTGCTATTTTAGAATTTTTTCCATTTTTCCAGACTTGGAAGAGGGTACCAATTTTGTGTAATCAACTCCTTCAGCTTTCAACCCAGATTCCTGAAACCACTAAAAGCTTGCACACATATATAAAGTTGTGCCCCTGATCTTGTTCAAGAATGTTTTCCCATTTTTCTAGACATGGCCATTATGGGAACATCTTTCACTTAAAGCATTTTATAGATGGTGGTACTGGTTTCTGTGCAATCAACTCTTTTTTTTTTGACAGACCCAAAACTTTGTTACTTTCATTATACAAATTGTAAACAATTCCCCTTTTAATAAGGCATTTGCAAAACTGGCATTTCAGACTTGCATGTGTTTTTTTTTTTTGTTTTTTTTTTACGAGTTAGCTTTGTTTCATTGTTTCACGAACTGTTTCTTTATGCTTTCTGTCAGAAGTTATACAAGTAAGCAAAGCTATCTGATCTTTCTGAATGCAGTGGTGGGAAATCAAGAAGCCGGTTGAACCAGATTAATTTTCTGGTCAGGAAACGACACCACATTTACAGATTTATGTATTTTTTTTAAAAATCAACATAAAATTGGCAATGCAGAAGGTTGAAAATGGATGAATGTAGGCTTGAACCATAAATCTAATTTAAATTGGCCTAAATAATAGAAAAAATACACATGCTGCAAGCCAATTCAATAATATGAACAAAGAGCAGGCTTTCCACAGTTAATTAATACAGGCTTGGACTAGTTTTTACTGGTACCTTATGAAGAAAAGAGCTTTATTTGTTGTTTTTTTCAGTTTTTATCCTGAGATACCTAAATGGTAGCGTCTGACATTTGGAAGAAAGAAACATACCAGAGAGTTGAACCAAGTTCAAAGGTGGCAGCAAATTTGTGACATTAATGCTTGTGCTATACATTGGCTTTTATTGTATCATCTGTTATTTTATTACTGGTCTCCCTTTTATCATCTGTTATCATTATCATAATCAACTTTCAATATCATTTTATTGTCCCTTTAGTTGTTTGTTTCTGTTCATTTTTGTAATCCCTTTAGTTGTTTGTTTCTGTTCATTTTTGTAACTAGTTGTCATTCTTGTACATGTTAAGTTAACCATATTTCATCCTATGTAAGAAAGTCTAGTGAATGTGTTAAGTTCTTAATTGATTTATGATCATGTAAATACTGGAATAAAATTTGTTGTAATTATCTTTCAGAAATCTAGTATTTCAAATTGTATGTGGGAGTGAATTAATATAATCGGTTACATATAATCTGTAAACAAGTATCCGTTTATATTCATTACCAAACAATGATATGATGAAAAAAAGGAAAAATAATTAATAATATATTTCTTATGTACAACAAATAATGTAAATCTAGACCAAAATGTTCAAAAATGTTATGCCAACATATTTTGGTTTGTTACTAAATAGGTCGCCTTGAAAACATGTGGAGTTATCTACCTTGATTATTAGTGGGAATAACAGAAACCTGTAGTTGAAAGAAATATAATGAATACATTAATTAAAAAAATATTAAAAAGGAGATTTTTGGAGGATGTAATAAAAAAATTTTTAAAAATGGCAGATAAGGCTTTTTTTCTTGAATGGATATAACTTGTGCAATAGGTCAGAGTGTGAGGAAGGCTCCCTACCATTCTGCTCTCATGTATAATATTTTTAATAAAAATAAAAAATATTAATGTAAAATCAATGAAATAAACGTGAAATTTCAATTTCATTAAATTAAAAACATTTCTGAAAATATATTTGAACATGGTATTGTTAAAATTTTATCTTAAACTTGTAATGAGCGATTTTTTTTTTTTTAAAGTGAAAAATGATACTTTGTGTAACACTTTCTTAAAATATCAGATTAACCTCATTTGGGGAGAAAGTTTTCCATGTTCTCTAGATTTTGTTTTGTTTTCCTATATCTAAATAGTATTTTGAAGTATGCATTTAATTAAACAACACTTTTATTATATCAAGAAATCATGTTTTAAACCAAGAACAGGCCAAGAGATGTGTTATAATAACAATGCAAACAAATTTTTAACTGGGGGCAGTTGTCCAAGACTCATTTTTAGTACAAGTATTACATAAAATTCTCAGTCATACATGTATGGTTTAAAACAAATAAAATGTAAGTTAAAATTTTTACTGTTTTACTGTGTTGTGGAAGTTTTATTGTACTTTATGTTATGTTAGACCCTTTTTTAATGTAACTGACATAAAATGAATTTTAAAAAGTAGACTGGTCTGAATAATTGTTTATTTAAAATGTAAATGTTAAATAAATACTACTACAGGTTGCTCATCTTCATTGTTATTGATAATTGTTTAAATAATGATCTGGAAGTGTCTGATGGCTACCATTTGCATGAAAATGCATAAGGTTATAAAACGATTGATTGATTGATTGATTGAAAATTAATTGTAAGTCTTGGAAGTTGAAGAGAAAACTTCTCTTAATATAGAAATGGAAAAATTCCAACAAGTTTGGTAACCATGTTTAATAGAACATTCCTACTTGCACCATTGGACATTTTTGGGTCTTAAATGTTATTCGTTTGAATGTACTGTAATCTTGCACATAAAAAAATGGTAACTCCCCTAACCCTTTTTCCTGTATATTCAACAAAGACTTGTATTCACTACATTGCTTAAACACACAGGCCAAATTTTATAGAGACATGGATCACAGCAAATGTTAGATGGTCAACAATTATGTAATTTGTTTCTGGCTCTTGACAATCAAAAATGTTTTAAGACATGCCATTTACACAGGAAAAGCAGTTTGAAAGAACAACCATTATTGACAGGTTAATTCTAAGTTTGCTTCAACATCTAGTGCGCAATATTTAAGCCATATTCAGGATGAGAATATGTTAACATCAAAGCAACAGGGCAATAGTAATGGACCAGTGTGAATACAATTTTGACTGCCATTGGAAAAGTATGGAATATTTTATTAGGGACAGAATTAAGCCATTTGTAAACCTATTATGATTTCCATTCAGGCTTTCTGAATTGTAACCTTGGAATCTGCATAAAAATGGAGCCTCCCACCTGGAGATTTGCTGGGCAGCCTTCTGGATTGAGCCCTGGGATCCCTCTCATCCATATTTATACCCCAGCTCTGACAAAGTTGGGGGTATAAAGTGGTCCTCATGTCGGTTTGTGTGTCCACATTTTATATATTGTTATATATCAGGTTGGTAAGAAGCCTATTTGGGATAAATCCATCAAATTTCAAGGTCGCAGTCCACAAAAAATGTTAGAAGTTTTAACAAAAAAGTTGTTTCTGGAAAATAACTCAAAAAGTTTGCGTCTGATTTGAATGAAACTTTGGGATATTGTTATATATCAGGTTGGTAAGTAGCCTATCAATTTTGGTGGAAATCCGTCAAATTTCAAGGTCGCAATTTACAAAAAACTTTTAAAAATTTTACAAAAAAAGATGTTGCCAGACAATAACTTTTGGTTTAAATTTGATTTTAATGAAACTTTAGAATATATAAGATAGATTTTGGGGGAAATTTTGTCAAATTTCAAGGTCACAGTTTGCAAAAAAAAGTTAGAAACTTTGACACACAAAAAAACGTTTCCAGACAATAACTCAAAAAAATTTTGCATTTAATTTTAATGAAACTTTAGGATACTAGTATATAAAACATATCAGGTGGGAATAAAGCCTATTGATGCTGGAGGAATTCCTTCAATGGTCAAGGTGGTCAGTTGACCAAAAAAAAAAGAAATTTTTTCTAAAAAAGTTCTGCAAAATTTAAGCGGGGGAGGTCGACTTGTCTAGCTGAAATTTAATTCTTATGCTTGTACATATATTTTCGTTGGTTGAAGATATGATAAACACCCTACTCTAAAGTGTTTCAAAATAACTTTCCTGAGTGGCATGTATGTATATGCTGTAAAGCAATAATATGAAATATTATACATTAATTGTAGAACATTTTGTCCATCATCTTGTCATCTGTCTTAACACCAATTCTCCATAAGGATCAAAGAATTTCCATATATGGTGAGACATGACATGTCTCAGATTTTGCTGATTTTCATTTTATAAGTTGAAATTGACCATTGGTTCACAAAATAATGATTGTTTGACTTCGGTTGCCATGGTAACGGTTGTTGCCATTTTGGGCCGATTTAAATACAGTGAAAAGGGCAATATTCAAATCCCAATTTTTGAGGGGAAAATCAATTCATATTCAATAGAATTTTTTTATTTGCTTAATTCAATATCTCATTGACAATATTCAAAACAGTTACAACACTTTAATATATGTGTGATCAGACTGAGACTATTGAACATGTCAAGAAATAGTGCATTATTCTCTATAATTTTTGGTAAAAAAATATTACCATTTTTGCCACTTTTCTGACTCCATTTTCAGAAAATGCACCAATCACAAATACTCATCATGAATATAATTACATAGATTGATGATTAATATTCAAAAATTTTTAAAATCTCAATGGCGTAAGAAAAAATGTCTTTATAAAACACTGTTAAAGTTGTTTACCATGGTAATAAAACAAAAATGCCAATTTTTCTATACTAGTATTTAAATATATGTATGACCATACTTCTAATATGAGCCAAGATAACAACTGTTGTCATCATATGTACCTAAAAGGATCTTTTCAACACAGTATGACCTTAGAAAACTTTCAAGGTCACTTAAAATTGATTTTTCATTCGAGATTTTCATATTTGAAAGCTCCATTTTTAGTTGACATTGACCTTGAGACCCTGTACCCTGAAATGATTTCAATGTCATTTTAAGTTTATAGGATCTCGGTTAAAAAATATTAATTAAGGATGATTTAATTTAACCCTATGAAACAGTAGTTTCATGGAAATATTGAACAATATACAGAAATGGCTTTTTTTTTTCACAAGTTACAATGGTAACCATCTTTGACAGTGTTTTCTAAAGACATCTGTTGTTACCCAATTGAGATTTTTTAAAGTTTTGAATATTAATCATCAATTTATGTAATGATATTCATAATGAGTATTTGTGATTGATGCATTTTCTGAAAATGGAGTCAGTAAAGTGGCAAAAATGGTAATTTTTTGGTAAAAAAATTCCAGAAAAAATGCATGATTTCTTGACAAATTCGATAGCATCGTTCTGACTACACATTAATGTTTAGTCTTGAAACTGTTTTGAATATGGTCAATGAGGTATTGAATTAAGCAAATAAAACGTTACATTGCATATGCATTGATTTATGAATAACAAATTGGGAAATGAATATAGGCTATTTCGCAGTATGAGAAATGATAAAAAATGACCGCCTTGGTTACCATGGCAACCATGGCCAATCATAACAAACAGTCATCATTTTTGTGATCCAATGGTCAATTGCAACTTATGAACTGAAAATCAGCAAAATCTGAGACATGTCATGTCCCAGTTATTTTGGTGCTTAGGGATAATTGGTCTTAAGTACATTGATAAATTGATTCAAAATTGTATCTTGATGTCACGTGAGCTATTGTCATTATTTTGGATTTGTCATAGGTAAACCTATACATTTCAATCTTCTCAGAAACCATTAATGAAACTTATTAAATTAACAATGTAACTTTGTCATGTCCCTCGGCACATTTTATGCTTTCAATTCAGATCTCAATTTCAAATTCGCCACTCCTACAATATTTCTTTTAACATAAAAAAAATACTGATGGGAAATGATTCCATATTGCATTTAAATTTTTTATTGAATTGTCTTCTACAGATAGGTTTTTGATCCAACGGAAAAATTAAAAGGTCAGTTATCATAGGCATGAGTTTATGATTTAAAAACAACAGAAACTAGACCCATTAACAGAACTAGTAGGATGGTCTTCCTAAGGTATTTTTAGGCCAATGGTAATTTCAAACGACTATTACTGCAGATCTTATTTAACATAGGGCCCTAAGTAAAAATGCATTATGCCTTCATCAGTCCCACTATAAATCATATTGAATTTGAAGATACTCCTTTTATTTTTAGATTTTGCTCTTATGTGTCTGTTATCTTGAAAACAATAACATTTGGGTAGGAGCATATTTGGTGGGTAGGTAGTCTTGAGGTGTTCCTCCAATGTTTTATGACATTTTGGGACCAGACGAAAAGGTAAGGGATTTAATTTAAATTACATTTAAGGGATTTAATTTAAATTACAGCTATTCATGTCTTACAGGTAGATGAAAACTTTTAAGTTCAGCTTAATATTATGTTGTAAAACAAAAACCATGGATGATGATAGCTCGGATGCAATTACACTTTGCTTGTCTTATTTTTTTTTGTAAATGTTGGGAAGGAGTATCTCGGTGTAGTATATAGTTCCAGGTGTGTAGAAATATTTATGGTTTGGACTTGTCCCCCCTCCATGTCAAAATCCCTGGGAGAAAAGTGACTTGTCCTGAACTTGCAGATGAATATCAAGTGAATTCTTTTTTTTACATTGTAACCTAGGTATGTGTACATTACTAAGAGGTAAAAATAAAATATTGGTCAATTATACATAAACTACACAAGTTATTATGAGTTCCTGTTCCTTTAATTGGACAATTTAGTAGTTCTATAAACAGTTCATTGTTAGTTATAGTGTCTGTTTCATGCAGATAATTGACATTTTTCTACGAATTCCTTTTAAAATTGTTTGATTTTTTGCACCAATTTCAGCAATTTTTTTAGATTTATCATGGTGTTCAGTTTTTATTGAGAGAGGAAACCTGAAAACCAACAGCCTTTGGTAGGAAAACTGGCAATCCTTGTCAATTATGTAAGATCAGAGTTGATTACACCCTGTCTTGCAGTGAGATTCGAACCCACAACATTGTTGACGGGCAAGTGATCAATATACGACTCACTACGTAGACACTGCCACAGAGGATCCAGAAAAAAAGTATGTTTTATTGCATATGCTTTGCTCATGAAAGGGATGGGTTTTTTAGGTTTTTTTTTATTTGAGAGGAGGGGACATTTGTTTCCACCTCAGTTTTTAGGTAACTTTGTAATAAAAACGAGAAAAGATAAAACATTGCAGGTTAAAACAATATTTACACATGATTTTAAAACAGAAATTTATTTGAATGTGATTCAGATGAGGAAAATTTTGTGAGCACAAAAGGTTATGGTAATAAATATTATACAATTTCAAAATAATTTGTTTGTTTAAATATTGTCAGTAATTTATAAAACATGGTGTTACATTATTTCTTGTTAAATCTCTTTAGCAGTGCAGAAGTAAGGTAATCAATTTAGGATGAAGGGATGATGTGCTAGACCAAGCATCATTGCTACCTGCTTTCAACTAATATTGTCAATTTCTCTGGAAATAATTTATTGTATACATTGTGATTATAGACAACTTTGCTTTTGTTAAAATTTGAAATGTGTACTTCATTAAAGAATAACAGGTTTTTGGGAAGGACCTGGTGATCCTCCACTAGTGATAGAAATTTCTTTCAAAGCACATGATGAATTTTGATATGTTACCATCACAGGCTGTTTGATTGGATGATGCAAAGAGTACAGAAATCTGCTATGACTGAAGAATTGCTAATCTTTGTTATTAGCTTGCCCGACTCGAAATGTCGTATCACTTTGCATTAATCATCCATAAAAATATGCAATTTTTCTGCCCATCAGAAATTCAAAATGGCCACCACTACAACAGTTTAACATGGGACCTAATTGGGAAATGTCTAAATGCCTTTTCTTCTCAGAAACTTCAAAGACGATTGAAGCAATATTTTATTAGGGCCCCACCACTTTGTGGCGGACCCCCTATAGTGATCAGTCTGTCCGTCGGTCCGTCAGTGCATCCGTCCGTATAAACTAATCGTGTCCCAGCTGTAACTGTTTTATCTTTTGAGATAGGCTTTTGATATTTGGAATGTAGGTAGATCATATCAAGGCAATAATGTGTCACATACCATGGTTGATAACCTTTGACCTTAAGGTCACATTATTGCTTTCTGTGTGACAAATTCATGTCCAGGCTGTAACTTTTTTATCTTTTGAGATAGGCTTTTGATATTTGGAATGTGGGTAGATAATATCAAGGCGATGTGTCGCATACCATGGTTGATGACCTTTGACCTTGACCTCAAGGTCAGCGGGGCCCACAGAGATGGGTACCATCTCACTGATATCTAGTTTGTATAATTATTACATGATCTGCTACACGTTTAATGTTTTTGTTCAGATCTGAAATCCAGGATGGCTGCCACAGAAACCAAAGGGAAAAATGTTTCAGATCCTTTGGTTAAATACATACATATTATAAAATTGTTGTTATTACAGAATGTTGCCTTCCATACAACTGACAATCTGGTTAATGTGGCTAATTACAAATACATTAATTTTAAAGCTAATCTCTGCGAGATAAAACATATTCTCTAATGTTTTTATGAGCATGGATTTCTTTAAAAAATCAAGATTATATTAATTGATATTATTAATCAATGTTGGTCCATATAATGTTCATAGTACTTCTTTTATCTTAAAGGATGAATCGTATCTATTTATAATTATGTATACAAGTAAGAACCAAAGATTGGGCAATTAACACACAAATTTAATTTTCAGAATTTTGTTTTTCTACCACATTTTTACAAGAATATACACTCTTGAAAATTCTTGTGACTTTGTCACTTTGGAACAGTTTTTGTTTGCATCAATAAAACTGCATCAAACCACTAATTTTTCAAATAACTAGAAAACTACAGTGGTGAGTGTTCAAAATGATGTTTAAATCTATTCTGTATTACAAAGAAAGAAATGTGATTTGTTATTTTGTTTGTTTGAATGGTGTTTAATGATACTTTCAGCAATTTTTCAGCTGTATCACGGCATCCAATTTTTATGGGGGAGGAAACCGAAGTAACCAGAGAAAACCCCTGACCTTAGGTGGGAAAACTGGCAATCTTTTTTTATTAATATTAGAGATGAGCACACCCTGTCTGCAATGAGAATTGAATCAGCAATCTCACTGTTTACAGACCACATAATCAATAGTATTTCGTTTGTTTGAATGATGTTTAACTCCAACTTTAGCAATTTTTTAGCTATATCATGGTGTCCAGTTTTAATTGGTGGAGGAAGCTGGAGTACCCAGAGAAAACTCAACCTTCGGTACGAAAACTGGAAATCCCTGTCAATTAAGACTGGAGTTGAGTACACTCTGCCGGCAGTGACACTCGCAATCTCAGTGTTGACAGACCAATAGTGGATGAATTTCCTTAATCACTTGACCATAAAGGCCGCCTGAAAAGAATGTGATGAGACAAGCTGACTGCTGTATGTGATAGTAAAAATAACTGGAAACTCACAGATAGTTCTGACATTATACCGACATCTAGGTGTCACATCGGTTCCCAGTACTCAATCAACAGAGCTGCCCAGCAAATTCCCTGGTTACAGATAGCGGGGTTGTCAGGTTATAATAGTCTGGTAATGGATCATACTGGGTAACGTGCTTGGATTGTATCTTCTTTTTTTTTAATTAAGACCTATTGTTTAGATTTGAAAAGGCAGGCACATTAAAGCTGCTACAAAAAAACCCAAACTCTAAATACTTTTCAATTCTAAACTGCCTGTCAATGATCCCTCCTTTTCCCCCAATTGATTAATTGTTAACTTGTTCTCATCCTATAGCTGACTGTTCGCTGCCAGAACCAGTATGTATTTATTTATAATTTTGTATTTCTTGAAAAATGTTGTTTTGAGAATTTTTTTATTTATAAAACTTCTTTTTTATAATGAAGGCCCTTAACACAACATTTACAACAACAAAACAAATCAATAAGAAATATACAAAAGTGGAACTTCCTAAGAACAAAACAATATGAACCTTATTGGTACTTTTGATTATTGTGGCTAAGTCTATTTACCCATCCTCACAAGTCGGGGTTTCTGTGTCACATGTGCCTATAAAAATCCTGTCAAATTAAGTTAGGACATACAGCTTGTCACTTTTTTCATTAGCTACATTATCACTGCAAATATCCAAAATTTGTTTACTTGCACCAATTGATTTCTTCAATACATTGTATGTGTTTTATTGCCAATCACTGTCTTCTTTCCAGTACAAATGTAGTTTGTTGATATTTTTTAGCTGTGACCTCATATAAAATCATCTATTCTGGTAATTTCTTTCATTTGTCTGGTGTGAACACAGAAACCCTGACTTGTAAGTATGCTATTTACCAAAGTAATTCTCAATAAATACTGCATGTTTCATTGTGCAACTGGCACAATAATGGGAAAGACTTAAAATTTCTATTGTGTCCTTCAGCAACCCCTTCTGTCAGTCTATTGTCTACTTATTTAGAATACAAGAGGCTGCTGGTATTGTTCACCTGGTTAATGTATGTCCACAAAACAAAAATTTGTTTATGCTGGCTGTAATCTTGTTTAATTGACCAGAAATGATAAAAAGTTGTTGAGTGGCCCATGCTTTACTCTTACAAAATTAAACTTTATTTGACAGGTATTAGAACATAGATTTCTTATTTCACTCAGTAAGAAATCAGGATTCCTCATGGTGGTTCTGTTTAAAGCGAAAAATAGCATAATTGATGGAACTTTGTAAGCGACCTAGTTCTATTTCAATCAAGCTGCTTCGATTTGTCTTTCAGAGAAACAAATTTTAAAATGTTAGACAACACAAAAATGAGGAATCCTTAAGAAACCCCTTAATTTAAGTGATCAGCAAACAATGACAAATATTTGTAGAAGGAACAATTATACACCACTCCTTTCTGATCATGCCAAAAGATGAAGCAGTGGCAGTTCCTATAAGGTGTCTATAAATTAAAAACAGTATGAACAACATACCGTATAAGTGGTTTTTTTCGTGTGGGGAAATTTTTGCGTTTTTGTTAAAAAACTGTGCGAGTTTATTTTGGCGTAATGTAATTTTCGCGGTCTGTAATCATAATGAATAACTCTATCATTTGTCTAAATATTTCGCGATTTTTTATTTTCGCGTCCCAACTTTTATCGCGAACATAGCGAAAATTATATCACCGCGAAATGACCCTGACCACTAATCTGCAGCTTTATCAGCAATTTTAGAAGTAGTAGCTTTAGTCCAATACTGAAGAAACCCCTGGTAGTCACCCTTTGCAAAAAAAAATTTAATGAAAAACATTTCTATTCATCCCTAACACTTTTTTTCAATACATGTATGTTAAAAAACAATCTTTATCTAAGATTTTGAACCAAATTATTAAATTGTGATGATTTAATAGAACAAATATGTAAGCTTTCAATTCTCAAAATTCTCTGCAGCAAAACATGTTTTTGTAATAACACTTTTCTAAAAAATAATTTTTAACAAGCAAAAAATTCATCAAGAAATGTTAGGAAGTATTCAACATGAACTACTATTTAAAAACCGGAAACGGAAGATCGTGATTCCTTTGTCACACCTTTAAACCATGATAAATTAATTATCTTAACTTAAAGAGCTTTGCTAATTTTGCCTTAAGCAAAATCATAGTAAAACTTCAATAAATCTGATTAGCACAACTGTAATTTTCTGGAAACCATGTCTAAACAAGAATGCAATTGTGTTAAATGCTTATATTATTTTTGCCACAGGTTTGGTAACGTTTGTATCATGTCAAAAACAATTTGAGCATTGTTTAAAATACAGGACAACAACATTTAAACTCTTTATAGAAATTTTTTTTTGATTAACTAAATTCATGAATATCTATATGTATCTTGATTAACAAATTATTTTCACAATCAAAATGTTCACCCTGTACACAGATAATTCTCTCCACCAAAATTCTTTACATATAAGGCTTCAGCACCACTGACGTACTGTAATACAAACTTGTTCTAGACTAAAGTTTCACTTGAATGTTTATGTTCATTCATTTCTGAATCTCCTGCTGTATTTTCCATCAATGGATCTTCAGTATCACATATTTTAGAATATTCTACTGACCTCAGCATATTACACATATTTTGTGCATTTTTGAACTGAGGAGTCTGAAATTTTTCTCTGCTAACAAATTCATAGTAGAAATTGTCAAATTCAGCCTCCTGCCTTTCCCGTCTGATGTATTTGACCATTAAAATAATGATACTAAATGCATAAAACATGAGTACAGTGATAATGTAAAACAATGGATCGTTTGACCAATGAGAAATGATTGTGGTGTCATTTTTCTTGCACAGGCTGCCAGCATCTGTAGGAGCAACTGGTAGTTTTGTATCAAAATCTGTTGCATTTTTCCCAGGTAAGACAGTGGTCTGGAAGTCTGCTAAGTTTCTCATTAGTGTGATAGTGGCGAGAGTTGACATGATCCAACACAATATTTACAGTTATTTGATCAATGCCTTGTATGGTTCTATCTCATTTAGATATAATCTTTCCCAGTTAATAATGCAATTTCATTTAATACATCAGATTTCATCTTGAAACTGAATCATCCCTTGTAATGATCTCTATGCTGTCTCCTTAAGTCTGCTCAATAACTGTAATTTTTCAAGTGATTGAACAACAAAAGTGCACAGTTTTGATTGAAATTTAATAATTTCAAAATACAGAGAAGATTTATAAGTTCTACTACAGCCTGTAGAACTATAAATTAATGATTCCTTGGTGTATTGTGTTATCTGACAATCAGTCTGGCAGTCCTTTTATATAACAAAGTGTTCCTGTCCAGGGAGGCATGTAAGATTTCATCTAAGATAAATTCCCTTTGAATGTATTTCATCAATTGTTTTAACAATATTTTCTGGTTTATCTAACAAATTCTGTTCTGTCCATTTATTTGTTTGTCATCTATTTGACCTTTTATTTTTACCTCTACCATTTATGTTCTTGTATTATGATAAATCGTTCTATGATATTTCCTTTCAAATCTTCATTCTCAAAATGACCAACATTCATCTTTATAATGCTCTGTTCCTGAGGAAATCCTATTATCTTAAACAGTGTCTTTGATTATAATGAATTGTTCACCATTTGTCAATAAGATTGTTTCCACAGACTCCGGAGGCTTGTCTCATTTTCCATTATCATGTCAGTTAATTAAACTACACTGCTATTTCCATATACAGTATCAGATGTAATCTGAAAAAACAAAATCATACTGTCATTTGTATTCAGTGAAGTTTCAAATTATTACAGCTGAAATCCTAAAAACACTGTAAAGACATTTAAAAACTGGTTCGTTATTAATGAAATCTACACAATTTGCACATGTTCGTTATATAACGTGGTATTAAAGTTTTAAATTAAAAGATGTAATCCTTAAATCATGTGATCTAGATTGATGTTTAACATGCATTGAGCAATATTTCAGCTATGACAACAAACAATTAATTGACAGAGAGAAGAAGATGGGCAGACTATCAGAAAATATAGACACAAACATGATGATAAAATGAATAGGGTGTGTAAAGTTAGTCTTTGCAGTGACCAAATTTGAATCCCTGGGAATACAGTGTCCCCTCTGATCAAATATTTTGAAATTAAACATATTATTTTTCTGATGCTAATCTTAATGGTTATATATGAATTTCTAAAATAAGATACACATGTAGGTTGAACCAACAATTCTTAAAACTAGTCCCTGACAAGTACAATAACATGGATGTTATTTTTTAAATCAAAATATGTCCCAGTGGGGCGACATGCCAAGCAGGGGACAGTTTCTTGTGACAGGATATATAAATCAGGGAAACAATTTGACTGGGTATACAGGTAACAAGTGAAAATCAGAATTATTAATGGTAAAACAATTATCAGCGAGGCCTTTTTATTGCAGAAAACATGAGGCAATAAGAAATAGAATGAAATCAGTTGCTTAACATCCAATTAACAGCATTTCATCTATGTTAAGGATGAGACCAAGTAAACAAAAAAATTATAAGAAATGGCCAATGGACCTGTTGGCAGGCCCTGGGAAAGCATGGTGTACCAGGAAGGGAAGAATTTACCTGTTTACAGGCAACAATGGGCCTAATCTTTATCTTATTTGGAAAAGGAAAGTGATCCTCTCTTAATATGTTACCAATTTTTGTTTTTTGGTTCATGGCCAGACTATCTGTATATAATTGCCTGACTACCTGCCAACAAGAGGAGATGCTGTGACTGTGGATTGAATAATAGGAGACAAAATAAATATCTCTTTATTCCTATTTGTTTCATTTTTGCAATGCACATATACTTCCTTGTAAGATGATCAATTGTCAACATCATGTCATACAAACATTACCTGTGTGCTACTTTTAATGGCATGGATCAATTCATAAAAAATTATCACAAAAAAACAAACAGAAGAAAGAACATTAATTTAATGAATTCAAAAAAGATTTTAAAAATTTATGTTTATATCATTACATTGTCTACCATGACATTGCTAATTTCAGAAGTTATCTAATTCTTCATTGAAATAAAATGAAAACATTGAGGTCTATTTGGTGCTGTCATTACAATGATAAGCAAGGAATATTATAAATCTTGATCTAAAAAAATCCTGATTTCTTATTTATTAAGCTTTTTTTATTCGTTAGTGGGGATAATATTGAACACAAAAAGGTTTTAAAAAATGAGCCCTATGAAAAATTAATCTTAACATATCATACATGTAACTATATGGGATGGAAAATTTGGTACTTATAAAAAAACTATTCTGTTCTCCTTTTTTTTTAAACAGGTGTGGCTAAGATAACTATCTTCAATGTACGCCTTTATTTTGTTCCTTGTAATCATATTATTATAGGTAAGAGGTCAGTGAGGTCAACTGGATCAAAATGTAGATTCTTTAACTCTACAGACACATTATAGAAAGACCACTACCATAATATGTCTGGTCCTGTATAAAAGGTTGTCTCTGGTATCTAATTATAGCAAGTAATACAGTAATAGCAACATATAAGAAAAAAACAGATTAAGCTACTAAGCAAAAATCTGTTTAAAAATGCCATAATATTTTTTAAAAGTTCTTAATACAAGTATATATTTTTTAAAACTTGAAAATCACCTAATATTAGAAAGAAGAATGAACTTACTTTTCAAGAACTAATGCACTTATAAGTCCATAAACCCCCTCAGTAATCAAACCAGATTAACTGATGTTAAATTAAATATGTATTACAATCTCTGCAGCATCAACTTTTATGATTGCTAACAATTTCATGCACCTGTGTTAAATATAATTATCCCAATACACATAAACTATTGGCAGTACACATTCTTATCTGTTGTGGGGCATCTGTTATATCACAAGATGTTCCATCAATAAATAGTCTGATAATTTAAAGTTTTGTGTTAATGTTTTATCAATCAAACTCTGAAAGAAGGAAAAAAGAAGATTTATATAAATTGTCAATGAATTATTATGTAACATTTCATGTGGCTATACAAGTCTTTTATTTATTGTCTTTTTAGTCAGAATTTTAGGTTTAACTGCACATTTCAAAGATGACAACAAGTCAATAAAAAGACATTGGTTTCCTTGGTAATACTGATATCTCCAGGACTGACTTAATCTCAAATCTGGAAGAAATAAATAAAAACTGAAATACAGACTTCAGTTTCCCTGCAACAGTGAATTGTTAATTAACACTCTGATCATTTAAAGCTTTGTTTTTAAAAACAAAGTCAAATATATTACAAAAATATCCTAAATAAGGCATTACCTATATACAGGTTTCTACAGTGGTAAACATTTGTGTGTGCATGTGTATGTTTCAATAAAGATATAAAGCTGAATAATACACCACATGGCTATACAATATGTAGTATATTAGAAACTTGATAAAAGCATTTTCTTGTGTTTTCTTAATTTTAAATTAACTAACGGTCACTTTCCTAACATTTAACAAAACACTAATGGCTGAATATTAGCTAATATTCAATAAATCAGTCAATAAGAAAAATAGCAAAGAAAACCGATCGAACAACAAGAGCCAAAAGTCAAGGGACAGTTACAAATCCGGATATAGACAAAACGCAACACAAAAACCAAAAACACAAAAAACAGAAAGAGAGTAACCCGAACCCAATAAAAACCATGGGTGAACTCAGGTGCTCCGGACGAGTAAGCAGTGCCTGCCTCGAATTAGACACCCGTCAAGTTACTCATTGTCATATCTAGGGAAAAGTCAAATCCAGGAATAGGAATCACTACCTATGACTCAGCAAACATGTCAGATCGTATTTGAGACACTGATATCCCGTAACGATCAATTAAGTCATGGTGACGACCATATAACTTCTGGAGAGATAACATCAACCTAGGTGCAACAAACCCTTGTTTGAGTAGTTTAGCAGTCAACAGCAGGGATCGGTCTAGAAAATCGGAATACTGATCGCAGAATCTAGAATAACGTATAAGTTGTGAAATGTACACACCATACGCTGGAGCTGCTGGAATGTTGCTGTCGATGAACGGGAAGTTGACAATTGGAAAGTTGAAGTCATCACGTTTGTCGTAGAGTCTAGTATGTAGTTTTCCTGAGTCTATTTCTAGAAGTAGGTCTAAGTAAGAGGCTGAGCTTAGTGTATTGGTGGTGTCTTTAATTTCAGGCTCGCTAGGGTAAATTGAATGTAAATAGTCACCAAATTTAGCATTGTTGAAAACATCATCAATATAGCGGAATGTTAAATTAAAGGTCTGGGCCAATGTCTTTTCTTTCTTCTTCAGCAGACCTTCTAGGAACTCAGCCTCATAAGAGTACAAAAACAGGTCGGCGAGGAGAGGAGCACAATTAGTTCCCATTGGAATACCAACAGTCTGTTGAAAAACATGTCCTCCAAACATGACGAATATGTTGTCAATCAGAAAATCTAACATATGACAGATTTGGTCTTCAGTATATTTAGTAGTAGATTTAGAGTCATTAATGACGAAGTAAGTTCAGAATTTTTTAATATCCACATTTAATTTATTCCACTCCTGGAGTAAAAAGTGTCGCTATATTTTTGAAGCCCCATTTTAACTGTTGTTAAAATAGTGGTCAGGAGTTGCGATAGTGTTTTGGTAGTACACTTAGACGATCCTGCTATAAAACGATGTTTGTATGGATTTTTGTGAAGTTTTGGTATCCAATGCAATAAGGGGAGATCACAATCTTCGACTTTGATTTTGAGACCAAAGGATGCCAATATCGATTTGTGATTTTCAATAATCTCCTCTTTTGAAAGCGCAGTAAATGTATAAGTAGGATTGCCCAGTGAACTGCCCATGCCTAACTCATTAATTAAACACTCTATGTAATGTTTTTTGCAGATAAAAATAATGTTGTTAGGGGCCTTATCTGCTGGCACAACAACATATTTGTCATGAATGTCGGACAAAGTTTTAAGAGCATCATGATTTCTGAAGATTGATGATGCTTTAGTACCCATAGACCTTCTTAAACGACTTATTCTTATTTGAATCAATGACCTGAAGGCCTTTACCCACTCTGACAAGGTAACAACCTCCTGGTCCTCTTGCTTTGCCCATTTTCTGGCATAGTCCTCTATTGAATCCATCAATAATTTAAAGTTATACTTCCAGTTGATGGATTTAGGTTCACGGTACTTTGGTCCTTTGGACAAAATATTGCGGAGTCTTTCATTGTCAACAATATTAATATCTCCAGTTATCACGTGACCTGAAGGGCTATATATGAATGGGGAATTGTGGCAAGAGCAGTCGGGGGGGTTGGCTTTGAAGTCCTTGATCAAAAGATCCTGCAATACATGTTTGTAATTGAAAATTCTGGGTGCAATTGGGGAAGTATAGGTATAAGATATAATAGGAAGGGATTTGTTTTTGAAGTATGGTGGAATTTTGGAAGTAACAGACTTGTGGTGCAAGATATTACCAAGATTGATAGCATCTATGCCTTTGTTAGCAAAAAGTAAAGAAAACGTGGACCATAGTTTCTGAAATGTAAACAGTGTTCTATTGTGCTGTATTTGTATCTTTCTGGTCTACTTGTGCTGTGTTTGTATCTAACTGAACAGTAAACAGTGTTCTACTTGTGCTGTATTTGTATCTTTCTGGTCTACTTGTGCTGTGTTTGTATCTAACTGAACAGTAAACAGTGTTCTACTTGTGCTGTATTTGTATCTTTCTGGTCTACTTGTGCTGTGTTTGTATCTAACTGAACAGTAAACAGTGTTCTACTTGTGCTGTTTTTGTATCTTTCTGTCTACTTTTGCTGTATTTGTACCCCTCTGAATTGTAAACAATGGTCTATTTGTGCTGTATTTGTATCTTTTTGAACTGTAAACAGTGGTTTACTTGTGCTGTATTTGTATCTCTCTGAACTGTAAACAGTGGTCTACTTGTGCTGTATTTGTATCTCTCTGAACTGTAAACAGTGGTCTACTTGTACTATATTTGTATTTTTCTGATCTATTTGTGCTGTATTTGTATCTTTCTGGTCTACTTGTGCTGTATTTGTATCCCTATGAATTGTAAACAATGGTCTATTATTGCTGTTTTTGTATCTTTCTGGTCTACTTATGATGTACATGTATTTGTATCGCTATGAACAATAAACAATAGTCTATTTGTGCTGAAATTTTATCTTACTGGTCTATGTGTGCTGTATTTGTATCTCTCTCAACTGGAAACAATGGTCTACTTATTCTGTATTTGTATCTTTTTGAACTTTAAACAGTGGTCTACTTGTGCTGTATTTGTATCTTTCTGGTCTACTTGTAATGTTTTTGTATCTTTCTGGTCTACTTGTGCTGTATTTGTATCTTTCTGGTCTACTTGTACTGTATTTGTATCTTTCTGGTCTACTTGTAATGTATTTGTATCTTTCTGGTCTACTTGTAATGTATTTGTATCTTTCTGGTCTACTTGTGCTGTATTTGTATCTTTCTGGTCTACTTGTAATGTATTTGTATCTTTCTGGTCTACTTGTAATGTATTTGTATCTTTCTGGTCTACTTGTACTGTATTTGTATCTTTCTGGTCTACTTGTAATGTATTTGTATCTTTCTGGCCTACTTGTAATGTATTTGTATCTTTCTGGTCTACTTGTAATGTTTTTGTATTTTTCTGTTCTACTTGTAATGTATTTGTATCTTTCTAGTCTACTTGTAATGTATTTGTATTTTTCTGGTCTACTTGTGCTGTATTTGTATTTCTTTGAACTTTAGTGGTCTACTTGTGCTGTATTTGTATCTCTTAGACCTTTAGTGGTCTACTTGTGCTGTATTTGTATCTCTTTGAACTTTAAACAGTGGTCTGCTTGTGTTGTATTTGTATTTTTTGAACTTTAAACAGTGGTATACTTGTGTTGTAGTTACCAAATCTAGGCTTGCAATAAAATTAGACAAATTAAAAGTATATATAATATTTTATTTACTTGCAATTTGTAGAAATTATAGACATCTTTTTTAAACAATGATACTTCCTGAGATAGACACCAGCAGATCTTCTTATATATATATATATATATATAAGTAATCTATAAATAGCAACAACAATCTCGTTTAATAAGTGCTGGATCAGTCAGATGCAGACTGATACAATTACAAATAAAAATAATATAGTTGTCTAATAAAAATAATTATAACAACACTACTATGTACAAATAATATATATGGAACGCAATATTTCGCTCTACCAAAGAGCTTCATCAGGCGTTGACTGAATCAAAAATTCAAACAATAGAAAACGTTTTTGTTGTTCACTTTATACAAAAAATCTATACTGATGCTGAGATCTAAAATATTTTTGTTGTTCATATTACTGTTGGGTCATAAACATTTTAGTATTCTACCTGTGGATTACGTTCGTTCAATCCATCAGGTTCTAGCGTTTTTAATTGATGTATCCAAAATGTTTCTCGAAGTCTTCTGGTTGATGTATTCCACTTTGGGTTTTGATCAATAATTTGGAATTTTACAGTATCAAATAGTGGCCTGTAGTTTTAAGGTGGCGAGTTAGTGGACAATTTCTGTTTTTCGTGAAAAAGGAGCGATGGTTGTTAAGTCGCATATTGAAAGCTGTCTCTGTTTCTCCAACATACTGGATGTTACAAATCCCACAGGTCAGTATGTAAATACAATTGCTGGATTTACAGGAACAATTGGAGTATATTGTAAAGCTTTCGTTGGTTGTTGTGCTTCGAAAGGTGCTAGCGACGTTTGCTGCTTTACAGCATTTGCAATTACTGCGATTGCATGGATTGTATCCACCAGGTTTTGAAGGAGAGTTCATTTTGACTCTAGCATTTACAATAATATCTTTTAGACTGTTTGGTCGACGGTATGCCATTATAGGTGGTTCAGGGAAAAGCTTTTTTTAAATTCGGATCATTTTCGATAAGGTTCCAATGTTTTCTTAAAACATTTGAAATGTTTTTTAAGTCAGGGTGGTATGTGACGACTAATGGTATTCTGCTGTTTGTTATATTTTTATCTTTGTAATTCAGCAACGAATGTCTGGAAACATTGTCAGCTTTTCCAAATGCCTCGGCGATGTTTTTGTTTTTATAGCCTCTTTTGAGTAAATGTTTACGGAGCTCATTTAAACGATGGTTTTGGGTGTTTTCTGTTGAGCAAATTCTTTTGATACGTATGGCTTGACTGTAAGGAATACTGCGCGAGCAATGCCTTTTTTAATGCCTGAAAACTGCTCTGCGGGTAGATTCTATCTTCTACCCAAACTACACAAAGAAGGCGTTCCTGGAAGACCCATTGTATCTGCTAATGGACACCCCACGGAAAAGATTTCAGAATTTGTCGATCACCATCTAAGACCATTTGTAAAAGCCCTTCCGTCCCATATCCAAGATACAACAGATTATCTGAAAAAAATGCAGTCCCTAAATCCTCTACCTCAAAACACATTGCTTGCAACTATGGACGTGTCATCTTTGTATACAAACATACCACAAAATGAAGGAATTGCTTGCTGTGAAGCTGTATGGAACACCAGACAAGAAAAATATCCCCCAACAGAATGTCTTGTTAAATTGCTCACTCTCGTCCTTGAGAACAACAATTTTGTTTTTAATGACGAACACTACATCCAAGTGAGTGGTACTAGCATGGGAACCAAAATGGCACCCTCTTATGCCAATATATTTATGGGAAATCTTGAAAAACAGCTTCTGTCTGGTGCACCATATAAACCATTGTCATGGTTCCGTTTCATTGATGACATTGACATTAAATGGAATGAAAGTCAAGAACATTTAATAGATTTTTTTAACTATTGCAACAATTTTCATCCCACCATCAAATTTACTTTCGAATTCTCTGGTCACAAAATATCCTTTCTCGACACTACTACCTCCATCCAAAACGGAATGATGACAACAGATCTTCACACGAAAGCAACAGACAAGCATCAATTCTTATCCCCCAAAAGTTGCCACCCAAGGCATTGCTCGCGCAGTATTCCTTACAGTCAAGCCATACGTATCAAAAGAATTTGCTCAACAGAAAACACCCAAAACCATCGTTTAAATGAGCTCCGTAAACATTTACTCAAAAGAGGCTATAAAAACAAAAACATCGCCGAGGCATTTGGAAAAGCTGACAATGTTTCCAGAGATTCGTTGCTGAATTACAAAGATAAAAATATAACAAACAGCAGAATACCATTAGTCGTCACATACCACCCTGACTTAAAAAACATTTCAAATGTTTTAAGAAAACATTGGAACCTTATCGAAAATGATCCGAATTTAAAAAAGCTTTTCCCTGAACCACCTATAATGGCATACCGTCGACCAAACAGTCTAAAAGATATTATTGTAAATGCTAGAGTCAAAATGAACTCTCCTTCAAAACCTGGTGGATACAATCCATGCAATCGCAGTAATTGCAAATGCTGTAAAGCAGCAAACGTCGCTAGCACCTTTCGAAGCACAACAACCAACGAAAGCTTTACAATATACTCCAATTGTTCCTGTAAATCCAGCAATTGTATTTACATACTGACCTGTGGGATTTGTAACATCCAGTATGTTGGAGAAACAGAGACAGCTTTCAGTATGCGACTTAACAACCATCGCTCCTTTTTCACGAAAAACAGAAATTGTCCACTAACTCACCACCTTAAAACTACAGGCCACTCTTTTGATACTGTAAAATTCCAAATTATTGATCAAAACCCAAAGTGGAATACATCAACCAGAAGACTTCGAGAAACATTTTGGATACATTAATTAAAAACGCTAGAACCTGATGGATTGAACGAACGTAATCCACAGGTAGAATACTAAAATGTTTATGACCCAACAGTAATATGAACAACAAAAATATTTTAGATCTCAGCATCAGTATAGATTTTTTGTATAAAGTGAACAACAAAAACATTTTCTATTGTTTGAATTTTTGATTCAGTCAACGCCTGATGAAGCTCTTTGGTAGAGCGAAATATTGCGTTCCATATATATTATTTGTACATAGTAGTGTTGTTATAATTATTTTTATTAGACAACTATATATATATATATATATATATATATATATATATATATATATATTATATATATATATATATAGCTTAAAGGTCTTATTCCCAGTCCATATGACAATACATGTATTGTTTGTTTGTTTTTTCAAAATCAAATTATTTTTCAGCACAAAAGAATTGTACATTTCAATATTTGTTCAGCTGGAAACCTGAATCTAGTTTATGAACATAATGACGTGAGATAAGAAATGTCACTTGTATAGATAGTTTATTGATTTTCTATAATTACAGTCCAATGGTCAGATTATGTTACACATTAATTTCTACAGCAATAAACATTGCTGACAACTAATTGAAGATAATAAGTATTTTTTTGATGTACTGGTGATATCTGATCTGATCATTGTCTTAGAAAACCATGATGTATGTAGTTATTGTTATTACTCTGGTCAATCAGACCAGTAAAATCCCCAAAATGTTGATTTCCTAAGTTTTGTATTGACATATGTTTTTTGTTATGTGGTATATAAACACAAAAGAACATAACACACAATGATCTTTAATTGAAGAAGATTATCAAGTGAGGGCAATGAAAGACCTAAAGTTAGATTCTTAATTAAAGCACAAATATTTTAATAACACAAAACATTTAAAGGTGAAAGGCTATAAGTAGAATAAAATGTCTTTATCAAAAGATGATGGCTGAAAAGTGAATTATAAATTATGATGCAAGTTTCTTATTCCCTGGCTCAGAATATCATGGTATAAATGATGGTGCAAATTTCTTATATGGTCTGTTTTTTATTCTCTAGTCTGGTATAAATGATAATCCAAGTTTCACAGTCTCTTTTTTAGTATAGCATGGTATAAATGATGGTGCAAATTTCTTATATGGTCTGTTTTTTATTCTCTAGTCTGGTATAAATGATAATCCAAGTTTCACAGTCTCTTTTTTAGTATAGCATGGTATAAATGATGGTCCAAATTTCTTATATGGTCTGTTTTTTATTCTCTAGTCTGGTATAAATGATAATCCAAGTTTCGCAGTCTCTTTTTTAGTATAGCATGGTTTAAATGATGGTCCAACTTTCTTATTCTTTAGTTTTGCTTCTTAAGTTGAAGCTTATTTCAACATACATAACTGACGATCCCAACAATTACACAGATTTCTGTTGATTTAAGACAAATAAAAAGACTGAGATTTCATAAATAATTTTGTATTGTCAAAACCAATTTGTGTAAGTTTGTGAAATCAATAAAAAGAAGCTTGAAAGTGTAATAACTGTTTTAAGTTGAATAAAGCTGTTTTATGTGATTGACTCTAAGCACTTCAATAAAATGGTTCTTCACACAAGTGGAAACAGAAAAGATGTATAATCTGACTTCAACTTATTTGTATTCAAGATAATGCTTGTATCATTTCAAACTCTCATAGAAGGGAGTAATCAACATAAAGTGTAGTCATTCCACAGATATATCATTGTCATCTGTTGAATATAAAGAAAATTTTGTCTTTTTCTTTCACTCTATTGCCCTTATTTGCAGTTTTGCCCTGTACCTATTTCCATTTTCTTCTTAACATTCAGTACAATAAAATAACTAATACATTTCTAGTAGGAGACAAAGTATACCTTAGTAACTATAATCATTATACAATTTATTTTCTATAACTACTGGTATATGGTTGTATGGCACTAAGTTTTAACAATACATTTTCCATAGGAATATGTGAGTAATCCATTCCATTCCCAACAAGAAATGTTTAATAATATGGATTAAATATAATAGTCCAAAAAACCATTTTTGAGCTAATGGTGTGTTCACACATAATCTGAAGTGTAATTTGCATTAGTGAATTCCCATTAGATAATTTTGTATTCATAACAACAGTTGCAGTCTCACATATTATTGAATGGGCTTGAAAATGAATAAAAGAAAAAAATTCCTCTTAATGGTTTTTCTACAATTTTTGTTGATGTTGACAACGAGGTGTCTTAATTAATCTTGTTATAGAAAACCCCTGATCTTAAGGATGTAGCAGAAATAGAGAACATATCAGAAGAAAATTCTTACATAAGCTTGGTTTCTCATACACATGCTGGCTCATATATGTCGGATAATTCTGTTACTAATGTGTCCTCACACCCTAAACTTATTTGCTAAGTTGATGCAGTGTTTTATTTAAAAAAACAGCAATGAAGGCAGATATTTTTTCAGTGTACATTTATTATAATGATGAAGTAATAAAGGTAAATAAATGTATTTTTTTATAAACAGAATATTTCTACAAACGAACACACTATTATTATAACTATTGGTAACACACATGTTTTGAATGCAAAAAAATTTTTTAAATTTTTTTTAAAACCACAAAAAATTCAGGTGGAATCAAATGCATAATGGATATTGCACATTGTTAAAAAAGGATCTTGAAAACGAATTGTGTAATTTGCATATGAATTTGCTTTCATTTAAATACAATAACATTTTTGAATATCCTTTGGATTCAGATTCAATGCGCATTATAACTATGTGTGAACAGGGGATAAGATTATTATTCTATTACTCTATTAGATCGGATCTAGTACTCCCTAGTCTACTAGTACTGTATCTAGTACACCCTAGTCTACTAGTACTGTATCTAGTACACCCTAGTCTACTAGTACTGTATCTAGTACTCCCTAGTCTACTAGTACTGTATCTAGTACTCCCTAGTCTACTAATACTGTATCTAGTACACCCTACTGTACTAGTACTGTATCTAGTACACCCTAGTCTACTAGTACTGTATCTAGTACACCCTAGTCTACTAGTACTGTATCTAGTACACCCTACTGTACTAGTACTGTATCTAGTACACCCTACTGTACTAGTACTGTATCTAGTACACCCTAGTCTACTAGTACTGTATCTAGTACACCCTAGTCTACTAGTACTGTATCTAGTACTCCCTAGTCTACTAGTACTGTATCTAGTACTCCCTAGTCTACTAGTACTGTATCTAGTACACCCTACTGTACTAGTACTGTATCTAGTACACCCTACTGTACAAGTACTGCATCTAGTACTCCCTAGTCTACTAGTACTGTATCTAGTACACCCTAGTCTACTAGTACTGTATCTAGTACTCCCTAGTCTACTAGTACTGTATCTAGTACACCCTAGTCTACTAGTACTGTATCTAGTACACCCTAGTCTACTAGTACTGTATCTAGTACACCCTAGTCTACTAGTACTGTATCTAGTACACCCTACTGTACTAGTACTGTATCTAGTACACCCTAGTCTACTAGTACTGTATCTAGTACTTCCTAGTCTACTAGTACTGTATCTAGTACACCCTAGTCTACTAGTACTGTATCTAGTACACCCTAGTCTACTAGTACTGTATCTAGTACTCCCTAGTCTACTAGTACTGTATCCAGTACACCCTAGTCAACTAGAACTGTATCTAGTACACCCTAGTCTACTAGTACTGTATCTAGTACACCCTAGTCTACTAGTACTGTATCTAGTACACCCTAGTCTACTAGTACTGTATCTAGTACACCCTAGTCTACTAGTACTGTATCTAGTACACCCTAGTCTACTAGTACTGTATCTAGTACACCCTAGTCTACTAGTACTGTATCTAGTACTCCCTAGTCTACTAGTACTGTATCTAGTACACCCTAGTCAACTAGAACTGTATCTAGTACACCCTAGTCTACTAGTACTGTATCTAGTACACCCTAGTCTACTAGTACTGTATCTAGTACACCCTAGTCTACTAGTACTGTATCTAGTACACCCTAGTCTACTAGTACTGTATCTAGTACACCCTAGTCTACTAGTACTGTATCTAGTACACCCTACTGTACTAGTACTGTATCTAGTACACCCTAGTCTACTAGTACTGTATCTAGTACACCCTAGTCTACTAGTACTGTATCTAGTACTCCCTAGTCTACTAGTACTGTATCTAGTACACCCTAGTCAACTAGAACTGTATCTAGTACACCCTAGTCTACTAGTACTGTATCTAGTACACCCTAGTCTACTAGTACTGTATCTAGTACACCCTAGTCTACTAGTACTGTATCTAGTACTCCCTAGCCTACTAGTACTGTATCTAGTACACCCTAGTCAACTAGAACTGTATCTAGTACACCCTAGTCTACTAGTACTGTATCTAGTACACCCTAGTCTACTAGTACTGTATCTAGTACACCCTAGTCTACTAGTACTGTATCTAGTACACCCTAGTCTACTAGTACTGTATCTAGTACACCCTAGTCTACTAGTACTGTATCTAGTACACCTTACTCTACTAGTACTGTATCTAGTACACCTTACTCTACTAATACTGTATCTAGTACACCCTACTTTATATAACAGTGATTGTAAAAATCTGCCACTTCAGTCCAATTTGAATTATAAAAACAAATTTATTGTTTGTTAACTTGTTATCATCCTGAATACATACTTTTTTTTCAGTAGTGTGGATTAGGAAGAAAAATGGGCTTATTAACAATACACACAAAAATTACCTTCAGTCCAAAGAGAAATCTGTGTAAATGCTGTGAGAACCAAGTTGTGTTTAAATGGCCAATACTTATAGAGAAGATTACATTGTAGAAAGTTATAAATAGATCCAATTTGATGATATTAAAAGCTTGCTCTGATTTTCAGTCATGGGACCTAACAATATGGTGATGCCTAATTGATACATTTCTTTCATTTGACAGGCACCAAAGTATCTGAAGTAGCTCCATTTAACAAATTCTCTTATAATATTTGTCTAGTTCATGCAATGATGATATCTTGACCTTTGCATGGCTCAAAAAGATGTACAAGTAATTGCATTGTTTAGTAGAATGTAATATCCTCAGTTCCATTTATTTAAACAGTTGTTAAGCTATACAAATATTGACATAGATCTAATGACAGCTTCCATCAATAACAGTTCCTGTCAGAATATTACATTATACATTTATTCCCAGAAATTGTTTTGTTCAAGTTCATATGTATGTCTACCATTTTGTTTTAATTTGCATAAAATCTGTCCGAAATTATCAATGATCTATCACAGGATACAAAATATAAAATTTAAATGAAGTTTGTACCATGCAGTGTTTTTTAACAATCATTTGTAAATAAAGCAACTGAAGAAATTAAAATACAATAGGCACTGAAATATCCTATCTATAACAGAGGCATGAAAGGGTAGGGCATCTACAAATATGTACTGTTTTTATAAGTTAAGTAAATTCTGATAAATAAACAAAACAAATATAATCTGAAAAAAACAAAAACCATAAAAGGTGTAAAACTAGAGCCAATTTGTCTTTATGAGGGTTTGGTATCTGTGGTTAGTTCATACTGAATACTTTATAATATTATATTTTACTATGGAAACCAGTACTAAAATAAATTATGACCAATAACTGCTTTTCCTCACCCAAAACTGCACGTGGGTAAAATACTTGTCTGGGAATTTGCACGTACACAAAATAACTAGTTATTTGTTCGATGTGCCAAAGTGTGCCAAATTTGAAAGGGGAAATAACAAGTTATTTGTTCAATGTGCAAAAGTGCGTCTAATTAAAGAGTTATGCAGTTATGACTACACTGTCCATTTGTTTTTAGTTCAGTAAAATAATACAGTTATGGCTTTTAATAGCCTTCAGGTAATATCCAAATGATTAAATCTCCAAATGATTAAATCTCGACAGAGACATATTTATTTTTATACAGTTAAAATAAATGTATATTAATATGTAACATTGTGCTCTGACTGTAAGGAAGTTATATAATTATACAAGCAATTTGTATGTAGGACTCTGATTTTGAAGCATCAATATGACCAAAGCAAAGTTAATACAGAAATCTGACTTAATATGACCAAAGCAAGTATTACAACAGGCTCTGATATTCAAAATCATTTTGGAGCGTTGATATGACCTAAGCAAGTCTACCATAGGGCTCTGATTTTGGAGCATTGATATAACCGAAGCATGTCTTACATAGGGCTCTGACTTTGGAGCATTGATATGACCAAAGCAAATTTAATATAGGAATCTGACTTTGGAGCATTAATATGACCAAAGCAAGTCTTACAAACAGGCTCCGATATTCAAAATCATTTTGGAGCATTTTAATGACCAAAGCAAGTCTAAAATAGGGATCTGACTTTGGAGCATTGATATGACCAAAGCATGTCTACCATAGGGCTCTGATTTTGGAGCATTGATATGACCAAAGCATGTCTACCATAGGGGTCCGATTTTGTAGAATTGTTATGACCAAAGCAAGTCTAACATAGGGCTCTGACTTTGGAGCATTGTTATGACCAAAGAAAGTCTTACAACGGGCTCTGATATTCAAAATCATTATGGAGCATTGATATGACCAAACCATGTCTACCATAGGGCTTTGATTTTGGAGCATTGATATGACCAAAGGATGTATTACATAGGCCTCTGATTTTGGAGTATTGAAATGACCAAAGCAAGCCTTACATAGGGCTCTGCCTTTGTAGCATTGATGGACCAAAGCATGTCTTACATAGGACTCTGATTTTGGAGCATTGATATGACCAAAGCAAGCATTAAATAGGGCTCAGACTTTGGAGCATTAATATAACCAAAGCAAGTCTTTCAACAGGCTCTGACTTTGGAGCATTAATATAACCAAAGCAAGTCTTTCAACGGGCTTTCAATTTTTTTACAAGCAATTATTTATTTGTCTTGGACTTAGCAATTTGCAACAAGAGGCCCGCCTGATTTATATAGGCAAAGAAGATGGCCTTTCCATGATGTTGAACCAAGTCCTGTAACTTTCAATTTTATACTGGCATAAATGGAGACTTTAGCAGAACGTTTGATTCTAAAGAGCCTAAGATACAGCAGATTTTTCCTATCTGTTATAGTTTTTGAGTTATAAGCCATTTTAAGTGATTTTACCAATGTTCAATTTTTAGTAACAGTAGCCATGTTTTTTTTTATTAGATCCAATAAAAAATGAGGATGGTTTGTTGCTAACATGCCATATATCATTCTTGCAAAGTTTAAGTCAAATTGGTTCAGTGGTTTCAAAAAAGCAGATTTTTGAAATTCAATAAGCAAACTAGAGGCTCCCAGGAGCCTGTAATCGCTCACCTGGAATCCAAATGACTTAAACTATATTAAAATTTTTGAAATTAACAGTTTCAGTCTAGTTGTTATAGCTTTTAAGTTACTGTGCAAAAACTAAATATTTCTTCAAAAAATTTGTTAAATACAATAACTCCTATAAGGTGCCATCGACAATTTCTGAAAATTAAATGGTTTTTAGGCATAGTCCTTTAGGGTACTTTAGAAATTTACAGTTTTACTCTACTAATAATAAACTAATTTATAATTAAACCAGAGGCTCTTAAGAGCCTGTATCGCTCACCTGATTTTATAGGCAATGAAGATGGCAATTCCCTGATGTTAAAGTAAGTCCTGTAATTTTCAATAAACTTTAAATAGGACCATCCAAACAATATTGCTAGAAAGTTTTGTTTCATTGGTTGACCAGTTGTATAGAGAAGATTTTTTTTATTTGCCCATAGGGTCCTATGTTAAACTAAGTCCTGCGGGGGAGGTGGCCATTTTGAATTTCCAATTGCCATAAAAAACATAAACTTTATAAAGGACCATCCAAACAATATTGCTAGTAAGTTTTTGTTTCCATTGATTAACCGGTTTCAGAGAAGAAGCCTTTAAAAACTTTTTCCCATAGGGTCGTATGTTAAACTAAGTCCTGCGGTAGCGGCCATTTTGAATTTCCAATTGCCATAAAAAACATAAACTTTATAGAGGACCATCCAAACAATATTGCTAGTAAGTTTTTGTTTCCATTGATTAACCGGTTTCAGAGAAGAAGCCTTTAAAAACTTTTTCCCATAGGGTCCTATGTTAAACTAAGTCCTGCGGTAGCGGCCATTTTGAATTTCCAGTTGGCATAAAAATCATAAACTTTATAAAGGACCATCCAAACAATATTGCTAGTAAGTTTTGTTTTGATTGGTAAACCGGTTTCAGAGAAGAAGCCCTTTATAACCTTTTTCCCATAGGGTCCAATGTTAAACTAAGTCCTGCGGTGGTGGCCATTTTGAATTTCAGATTGGGATAAAAAACATTAACTTTATAGAGGACCATCCAAACAATATTGCTAGTAAGTTTTGTTTCCATTGGTTGGCCGGTTTCAGAAAAGAAGCCTTTCAAACTTTTTCCCATAGGGTCCTATGTTAAATTAAGTCCTGCGGTGGCAGCCATTTTGAATTTCCAATTGCCATAAAAAACACAAACTTTATAGAGGACCATCCAAACAATATTGCTAGTAAGTTTTTGTTTCCATTGATTAACCGGTTTCAGAGAAGAAGCCTTTTAAAACTTTTTCCCATAGGGTTCTATGTTAAACTAAGTCCTACGGTGGCAGCCATTTTGAATTTCCAATTCCCATCTAAAACATAAACTTTATAGAGGACCATCTAAACAATATTGCTAGTAAGTTTTGTTTTGATTGGTTAAACGGTTTCAGAGAAGAAGCCCTTTTTAACTTTTTTCCCATAGGGTCCTATGTTAAACTAAGTCTTGAGGTGGCGGCCATATTGGTTTACCAATCAAAATAAAAAACACAAACTTTGTAAAGGTCCATCCAATGAACATTATGGCCAAGTTTGGTTTCAATTGGCCAAGTGGTTTCAGAGAAGTAGATTAAAATGTAAAAAGTTTACAGACGCCGACGACGACGACGCCGACGGACGCAAAGTGATAACAATAGCTCACATGACCCTTTGGGTCAGGTGAGCTAAAAACTGTTCATTTGTCAAAATTCATAATGAAAGGGCAATAACTCCTATAAAGAGTCATCTTGCAATTTTTGGACTAAGCAATCATTTGTAGGGCTTCTATTGCTGATCATTTGTGCAATTTACAGTTTTAATCTAGCTACTATAGTTTTAAGTTACAGGACAAAAATGGAAAATTTCATAACAAAATTGTCATTTAAGGGCAATAACCCCTATAAGGAGTCATCTGACAATTTCAGACCAATTAAATGAATTGTAGGGCTTTTTTTGCTGATCATTTTTGCAATTTATTATTTCACTCTAGCTGTTATGGTTTTTAAGTTACAGGACAAAAACGGAAAATTTCATAAAAAATTGCAATTTAAGGGCAATAACTCCTATAAGGAGTCATCTGACAATTTCAGACTTAATGTAGGGCTTGTAATGCTGATCATTTTTGCTATTTACAGTTTCACTCTAGCTGTTACAGTTTTTAAGTTACAGGACAAAAATGGAAAATTTCATAAAAAATTGTCATTTATGGGCAATAACTTATTTAAGGAGTTGTCTGACAATTTCAGACCAATCAAGTGAATTGTAGGGTCTTTATTGCTGATCATTTGTGCAATTTACAGTTTCAATCTAGCTGCTATAGTTTTCAAGTTACAGGACAAAAACGGAAAATTTCATAAAAAATTGCCATTTAAGGGCAATAACTCCTATAAGGAGTCATCTGACAATTTCAGACTAATACAGTGAATTGTAGGGCTTATATTGTTGATCATTTTTGCTATTTACAATTTTACTCAAGCTGTTATAGTTTTAAAGTTACAGGACAAAAACGGAAAATTTTATAAAAAATTACCATTTAAGCGCAATAACTCATATAAGGAGTCATCTGACAATTTCAAACCAATCAAGTGAATTGTAGGGTCTTTATTGCTGATCATTTGTGCAATTTACAGTTTCAATCTAGCTGCTATAGTTTTCAAGTTACAGGACAAAAACGGAAAATTTCATAAAAAATTGCCATTTAAGGGCAATAACTCCTATAAGAAGTCATCTGACAATTTCAGACTAATACAGTGAATTGTAGGGCTTGTATTGTTGATCATTTTTGCTATTTACAGTTTTACTCTAGCTGTTATAGTTTTAAAGTTACAGGACAAAAACGGAAAATTTCATAAAAAATTACCATTTAAGGGCAATAACTCATATAAGGAGTCATCTGACAATTTCAGACCAATCAAGTGAATTGTAGGGTCTTTATTGCTGATCATTTTTGCCATTTACAGTTTCACTCTACCTCGTATATTTTTCAGGTTATATTGTAAATACCAAAAATTTTGTCAAAAATCGTCAAAAAAGGGCAATAACTCCTACAAGAAGCCAATACACAACTTCGCACTAATAGCAACTATTGTAGACCTTAATGTGCTGATCAATTTGAAGTAACGGTTTTCTCTATAGCTATTATAGTTTTTTAGATAATGATCAAAAACCTGTGTTGACCCCCATGTTCTATTTTTTAATAACAGCGGCCATATTTGTCTGTTGATCAACACCCTGGGTATAAACTTGAAACTAGGAACCCTAAGAATGATTGTGGCCAAGTTTGAAAAAAATTGGCAAAGTGGTTTCAGAGGAGAAGATTTTTGAAAAAGTTTACGACGGACGACAGACGACGGACGACGGACGATGGACAACGGACGACGGACGCCAAGTGATAGCAAAAGCTCACATGGACCTTCGGTCCAGTTGAGCTAAAAATGAACTTTTGATCTTTAAAGGCACAAAACCTTTAAAAGGGGTCATCTGACGACTACAGTCCTATCAAAACTTTTGTAGAGCTTCCTGAGCTGAACCTTTCAGCAAGAAACAGCTTTACTCTATCTGCAATAGTTTTCATTCTAAAAGGCAAACACATTAAAAAACATTATTTTTTACTTTTAAGGGGCATAACCCCTAAAAGATGTCACTGATAACTTCGACCTACTGGAGACTTTTATAGAACTTTTGATTATCAAGAGCCTAAGATGTATCAGATTTTTTCTGTGTAAGCCATGTATATATCCTTCTGACTTCAGTCATATATCATAGAATATTTTACCTGTGTAAGTCAGGTACATATCCGTTTGACTTCAGTCATATATCAAAGAATGTTTTACCTGTGTAAGCCAGGTATATATCCTTCTGACTTCAGTCATATATCAAAGAATATTTTACCTGTGTAAGTCAGGTACATATCCTTTTGACTTCAGTCATATATCAAAGAATGTTTTACCTGTGTAAGCCATGTATATATCCTTTTGAATTCAGTCATGTCTCAAAGAATGTTTAACCTGTGTAGTCAGGTATCTATCCTTTTGACTTCAATGATGTATCAAAGAATGTTTTACCTGTGTAGTCAGGTATATATCCTTTGACTTTAGTCATGTATCAAAGAATATTTTACCTGTGTAAGCCATGTATATATCCTTCTGACTTCAGTCATATATCAAAGAATGTTTTACCTGTGTAAGCCAAGTATATATCCTTTGACTTCAGTCATATATCAAAGAGTGTTTTACCTGTGTAAGCCAAGTATATATCCTTTGACTTCAGTCAGTTATCAAACAATGTTTTACCTGTGTAAGCCATGTATATATCTTTCTGACTTCAGTCATGTATCAAAGAATGTTTTACCTGTGTAAGCCAGGTATATATTCTTTTGACTTCAGTCATGTATCAAAGAATGTTTTACCTGTGCAAGCGATGCATTTATCCTTTTGAATTCAGTCATGTATCAAAGAATGTTTTACCTGTGTAAGCCAGGTATATTTCTTTTTGACTTCAGTCATATATCAAAGAATGTTTTACCTGTGTAAGCCAAGTATATATCCTTTGACTTAAGTCATATATCAAAGAATGTTTTACCTGTGTAAGCCAAGTATATATCCTTTGACTTCAGTCATGTATCCCTGTGTAAGCCATGTATATATCTTTCTGACTTCAGTCATGTATCAAAGAATGTTTTACCTGTTTAGTCAGGTATATATCCTTTTGACTTCAGTCATGTATCAAAGAATGTTTTACCTGTGTAAGCCAGGTATATATCCTTTTGACTTCAGTCATATATCAAAGAATGTTTTACCTGTTTAGTCAGGTATATATCCTTTTGACTTCAGTCATGTATCAAATAGTGTTTTACCTGTGTAAGCCAGGTATATATCCTTTTGACTTCAGTCATATATCAAAGAATGTTTTACCTGTTTAGTCAGGTATATATCCTTTTGACTTCAGTCATGTATCAAATAGTGTTTTACCTGTGTAAGCCAGGTATATATCCTTTTGACTTCAGTCATATATCAAAGAATGTTTTACCTGTTTAGTCAGGTATATATCCTTTTGACTTCAGTCATGTATCAAATAGTGTTTTACCTGTGTAAGCCAGGTATATATCCTTTTGACTTCAGTCATATATCAAAGAATGTTTTACCTGTGTAAGCCAAGTGTATATCCTTCTGACTTCAGTCATGTATCAAAGAATTTTTACCTGTGTAAGCCATGTATATTTCATTTGACATATGTATCAAAATAATATTTTACCTGTGTAAGCACTGTATACATCCTTTTAACCCCAATTAGGTATATCAAATAAAATGTCATCAAAGATACCCAGACTAATAGAATTTATTTTCCCATACACACCCTTCATCTAATCAAGACTCATCAGTGGAACACAAACCCAAACAATATTTAAATCCAAATGATTAAGATGTTGTAGAGCTTTTATAATCAAAATTCCAAATCCAGCTAAAGCTATCTTCACTTTGAAAATAGAAAATCCTTAGAATTCATGTTTTACCTGTATAAGCAATATATATATCATTCTGAACACAATTAGGTATCAAAGAACATTTTACCTATGTTGTCTCTATAGGGTTCGGGGAGGGGAAGGGGCAAAAATATTTAATGGTATATAAATGAGTACTAACCTTATATGACTAAGTATCTACTGGTTATCTGTTTGGCATACTCTATGGATCCACTAGCCTGGTAAATCAGAGATAAGTTATAAGCTGCCTCTCGACTTAGATCATATTTACTCTGAAATCAGATATACAGATTATCTTAGGTATTACAGTACATATAAGGTTGAATATTCAGTTTATATATGAATTCTTATTTTAAACTCCAATATATCTACTGTTTCCAACTAAATTTAGTCAGATATATTTGCTTACAGTAGTGAAATGTGAGAATACAGGTGATATAAAAATCTAATAACCCAGTATATTATGAAAGATTGCTCATGAAAGTTCTATTAATCCCAAGACATTAAGAAAAAGCAACAAACTTCTTACTGGTGATGCAAAATTTGAGATAATTTGTATTCCATTATAAATAAATTTTGCGAGAATACTGACTTTTGAATTGCTGGAAAATATTTTCTATCAGAGGATGGAAAACAAATTCGATCATCATGGAGACACGAGCCATTTGACGTCATATATTACTCCACGGGAAACTAACAGTTTTTGTATTGATCTCTTTTTTCAAAAATGTCCAGTTACAAAAATAAAATGGTTGAGTTTATTCTATTGTTTGAATTTATTTCTAAGGATGAACTACAAAAAATATTTTCTCCATCGAGGGATAGCAAAATTTCCGTTATGCATATTTAATATAATTCGCTACACGAATTATACAATGTGCAAAATTTTTTGTAGTTAATCCTTAAATAACTACATACAAAATATGTTATGCTTAGATATTATTATCCTTTATTACTTAACTAATATAATATTCACGTAAATACAGTTAAACTGCCAATATATATTTTGCTGAACTAGTCCAATGCAGAATTAACAGTCCAATATGGGTATTGGCCTGATTCCAACCTGTATTGGCCTAATTGAATTCAACTAGTTAATTAATAAAGATATCATTACGTGATGATTTCTGTATTGGCCTATTTATTGGTCCTTGGCACGCTGTATTGTCCTTCAGCTGCGCCTCAGGCCAATACAGCAAGCCTTGGACCAATAACTAGGCCAATACAGAAATCATCACGTAATAATATCATAGAACTATTGTTTTGACATATAAAGAAGTATATCTTGTATTAGATCAGTAAAAGCTATATGTAGGCCAAATTTACTGCAGTAATAATCCCATTTTAGTTTTGTGATTTGTTACACAATTTTTTTTAAGCGAGGGTACGATTATTCTTTCTAAGCTATATGATGGTAACCAGTTTTTATTGGGAAGGAAACCCGAGTACCCTGTTAAATACCTATGACCTATGACCTTTGATATCAAAACTACCTATCCTTCAGGTAAGGCTGATAGTGAGTACACCCTCCTTAAAGCCAGGTTCAAACTCACAACCCCATCCAAGTTACATGGAAATATGACAAATAGAAATCAAATATAAGGTACATATAAATATACTTACATCAGAATGATCCTCTATAGGGGGCATCCCTAAAACTTTCTTGTAGTAATGTACAGCAGCATATGATAATCCTAGTAATAAAAGGCAGGCATGTATCAAATAACTTCTGACATGAAATATCCTCAAACGTTTATTTTATGTCGAAACTACTATTTAACGACATCCACAAATTATTTCCTTAGTGACAAGTTTTAGGATTGCAGTGCTCTGTGACCAATTAAAGAGCTTTGATGATCATGTACAAGAGACGTACAAAATAACCCTCCATGTAAGCTTGATCACAACCATCATATGGAAAACATGATGACATATTAAAATTACATGTAGTGTTCATTTCTCAGTCAAAGTTTATACAAATACATACATCTGTCTAACCAAATATTGACAGTTTGTTCAAAACGAGTTCTTCTTAAATAATAATTATTTTATTTTTAAATAAAAACTCCCATGATCCGAGTTTTATTAGCTTTATACTTATAACAAATTGTTTGCAGACATATTAATAAAAAGTATAGTTAGAATTAGTTCTTTGTAAAGTCACATATAAATTTTTTAATGAAAAAAGTCAACACACTGAATAGTTTGTCTGGTCATGTGGCATCTTAAAGACTCTTTATGATATTTACAATAGGGATTATAATTATTTAAACATGCAAACGGGTATGTTTGAATGGAGAAGCATGTTTGTTTACCTTCAAGCTTACTTTAAAAATAAAAAGTACAAAATAGAACTGATAAAACACCACCAAAATATATTATGTGTCATTATATAAATCTGCTTTTCAGGTGTATTTGCTAAAACTGTGGAAAAAAAAGGTTTATATTTGCAAAGGTAGATTTTTGTAAATATGGAAAACACTGATTGCACAGGTTTATAGATAAAACCCTTTATACATAATTGTGTATTAATCGTTTGGCAGAATAATCAATAAAGAAGGTATCATATTAAACATTAAAACTAGGAATTCAATGTAAATATATAAGCAATACTTCTTAACGAATATGCAAATGCTTGTCTCAGACCAATGAATGTTAAACGTACAACATGAATATTGTATACAAAAAAATCGTTTTAAAATGTTGCTATCACTCAAAATATATATGCATAATATGGTGGCATATATCTGCCACCACATATCACTTAATTAAGTCGACATATTTTCGGAAATATGTCAACATGCTACATAATAAGTCAACATAATACTGAATTAAGTCATCATTATCAGATTAGAAAAAAGAGGGAAAATGCGCTGTTTGAACAGAATGTGCCATCTACTTTTCCACTTATTTATCGTGCAAGTAGACATAATTATGAATTAAATGGACATAATTCTTTGATTAAGTTTACATAATTTTATGATTAGTTCAAGTCGACATAAGTTTTTGATTATGTCGACATAATTATCTACCATTTAACTTGAAAGGGGGGAGGGGCTTGGTTTAGAAGTTGAAATTCCAAGACCTCAATGAGAGAATCATGGCAGAAATGAGACCCGAGCCAGCAGTATGTCGTGGCTCGTATAGAGGTTAAGCCCTCTTAAATCATTGATCATAAAACTGAAAATTACTTGAAGATATTGACCATCCATTTAAAAGGTATAGTCACAATGAACAAAATGCAAATTAACCTTTATATATGTCAAAAATAAATGATATGATAACATTAACTATTCCAAAATAAAGTGAAAATGAAATAAATTAAATACTTTGAACCAAAATAATAATTATCAATAATAGTTAAACAGGGGGACATAATCAATCCTACAACAGAGGGAAAACATATTATGAAGAAAACTTGCTGCCTTACAAAATAATGCTAATTTTGAAAAAAAAATATTTTGTTGCGACGCATTAAAAAATTATATTTTATATCGCTACGTGTCATAAAAATAACGATTTTTTTCTTGGCTGTTGCTAATAGCCTGCCATGCTATTTTGCCGGAACTGATTGAATTTCACCTGTATGAGCCGTTAATTAGCATGATTAGGTGAAACTTATAAGTTTTGTATTGTATGGTAACCGTACGCGAGTTACCTATACGTGGTGTTAGAATTTAACACAAATAAAACCTCTTTAAACTACAGGAAACAAAACTGAGAAAAAAAGAAAACATATATAACTAGTTATCCTGTGTTTGGGATGCCCAACACAAAAGAAGTCCCCTCCCGTTACTACACTTAAATTAAAAAATTATACTAAAAGAAACCTTCATGAAAATCGGACCAAACTGTGATTTTCAATTATTTTTTCACAAGTGTTTTGGCAATTTTGGCGGCCAGTTTTTTTTAAATATGATTTTCAGGCTGTTACGAATGCCATGGTGGTTTTAGCATTGGGTGCCACCCCTGTTTTACTAAAAAGCGTCCGATAAATTATTTAAAGGGTTCGAAATCATTTAAAATTTAACGATTACTTCATAAATTCAATGCTGGGGCTCTCATTATAACTGATCGTGCGCTAAACCCTGGCTCGGTCACTCTTTAGTAAATCAGGAATGAAAAGTTTACCAACATTGGAGTTGAACAACCATGGCGTCCGTAAAAGATTCAAAATCAGAATTCTTCTGGTCAAAAAGGTCCATATATCAATGTCCAAGGTAACATGAAAGTGATTATCCCGCTGCTGAACAGGAACACGTGCCTGCTAAAGAGTAATGTCCCATCAGTATGCCATTTTTCAACCACCAAATAAACAATTAAGTACTATCTTTATAAAAAGATAATCCACGCTGTCTGACAATTGTTGGATTTGAATATTAAAATCACAAAATAGGAATTGTACCTTAACAAATATAAACTTGAAAAATAACCTCCTATTTAAATGCATATTAGTTATAACATTAGATTGGTCACCACTCTGATCAATTAATATTGTATGAAGCTATTTACAATTAGAGACGCAGCTAGTTCACCATGGACACAATATAATGAAGGATGCAAAGTGTGTGCATAGGATTATTCTATAATACAGAAATATAGTTTCAAGTTCCCTTTTTATACCCCTGCTTGAAAATTGGGTAGTATATAGTGATAGGGGTGTCTGTCCACGTCCGTCCGTGCGTCCGTCCGTCCTTTCGTTACACCTAAGGGTACCCATCTCTTGTCCGCGACTCCTCCTAAACCCCTCAATGGATTTTAATGAAACTTTCACACAATCTTTGTGACATACTGTAGATGTGCACCTACTATTTAAAATTTGATCTGATTGATTTTTGGGGTTTCCTATTGCAAACCAAGGACTTTACACAATTACAGGGTACCCATCTCTTATCCGCGACTCCTCCTAAACCCCTCAATGGATTTACATTAAACATGATTTAAGAGGGCTTAACCTCTATACAAACCACGACATACTGCTGGCTCGGGTCCCATTTCTGCCATGATTCTCTCATTGAGGTCTTGGAATTTAAACTTCTAAACCAAGCCCCCCCCCCCCTTTCAAGTTAAATGGTAGATAATTATGTCGACTTAATAATCAGACAGATGATGTGGACTTAATTATGTCGACATAATCAAAAACTTATGTCGACTTAAACAGACAATTATGTCGACTTAATCAGAAAATTATGTCCACTTAATTCATTATTATGTCTACTTGCACGATAAATAAGTGGAAAAGTAGATGGCACATTCTGTTCAAACAGCACATTTTCCCTCTTTTTTCTAATCTGATATCAACTTAATTCAGTATTATGTTGACTTAATTATGTAGCATGTTGACATATTTCCGAAAATATGTCGACTTAATTAAGTGATATGTGGTGGCAGATATATGCCACCATATATGTTTTGATAACTAGAATTTATTTTTTTTTTGTAAATGGAATTTTTACGTTGTTTGGAAATACAGCAAACAACCTAGATAGAGCACTAACAAACAAAACTACACTGACAACATGAAAATGGTGTAACATGAAGTATGTGATTTACTAAGGAAACAATACTGCCAATATTAAATACTAATAACATGGGTACAAATAACTTTATCAGCCGGTCTGACTTCCTTCAACTTTTAATTAAAGAGAAATTAAAACATTCTGTTTTTCTCATATCAAAGCAAGCTTACAGACCGATGTCAAACATATTAGTGTTTGCAAGTGACAACAAGGGAGTTTAAATTAAGCTATTGACACTTATTTTGTCAAGGGAAGCTAATAATTTCATTTAAATTGGAAACTTTCCGACTTTCCGATTGGTGTGTTCAGATATTTTATTCGTTTCATTATCATATATCATTCATATATATTCATCATTTCATATTGATGCTTGACTAATCAACTGTAAATTCAAGTCAAACACGCCTTTGCATGTTTTTCATACAAACTTAAAGTCGAACACACCTTTGCATTCTTTTCGCACCTGTCTAATTAATTAAAACACCTGAAGTGATTCCAACACTGTACATGGGTCTGAGTGGACTATTTTGAAATAGTTCCCTGTTTTTTTACAGACAAATAAAATATTTGGGTAATAACTTATTATCTACGCCATACAAGGGACAATAACCAGGCGACAATTTTCATATGCAACAAGACTAGTATGCACTAAACGTCGCCTGAATATAGCTGAAATATTGCTGCTCGGGCGTTAAACACCATTAATCAATCAATCAATCACTAAACATAGCCAGGACAATGTTACAGTTTATTAAAATAAGTTGCTAATAACTACAGAACAATGCAGTGCTGTTAATTCATTGCTGTCAATGACGATGACATTGCCATGGCAAAATAATATAACAGATTTAAACACAATGTCCTATCATTTGTCTGATGATTTTCCAATATTTACAGATAACTATAATAAAATACTGAAAACCTGACGTTTAAGTCAGGTAAATATACGTATCATTCATTCTAAACAACACAGATGTTGCATCAACAACAGATTCAAACTGCTATGGATCTGGAAGCCCGATGACGAAAAAGAAAACATTTTGCACCAATTTATTACAGATAAACAGTTGCTAAACAAACTAACAGATTTATCAGATAGCCGATTAACCATGCACAAAGGTTAGGCCCATAAACCATGACAAAGAAATAGGCCAAAAACAAGAGAAACGAGAACAAATCCCTGTTTTGTAAAATGACATTAATACAGTTTATTAGTTCTTGTAAATGTTGCTTCTAAATGCAGTTTGTTGTTAACCTTATATCTACACAACTGTTAAATCTAGTTTGTTATTATTATATTATAAAAGAAAAGCACTGAGATCATATAGTTTGTTATTATTATATTATAATAGAAAAGCACTGAGATCATAACGTTTAAACATACTTCTACTTCAGGTTATAAACACTGGTTGTCACAATATTTTCATCGAAGTATTTATTACATTTACAGAAGCTCCAAAAGGATTGCTTATACCAATAATATGGAACTTAGTCAATTATCAACATTAACTAGGTGAAAGATAATTAACAATACATAGTACAAAGATAAGCACATGCTGATAAAAATACTTGTACCGTATAATGTGTAATGAAACTTTGACAAAACTGTTGTATGCTTTGTACTAGGAGATGTTTTCAGCACAGATTTCTTGTTGTTAGTACACTAACTAGGTTGTTTGTGATATTTCCAGGGATCAAACTATTAATACATTCTAATGAAATTTACAATTTGACACAGCAAAGCGGAAAATGGGGTGGAACTTTCCCCTAGAAATTTTTTACAGAGGACACAAAATGGTGCATTCTGGAAAAAAAATAGTTTATCCGTTCTCCTTAAATATTTTTGTCCCAATAATCAGGAAAGACTGTGGCTGAAAGAAGTAAGCTCATTAAAATATAAAAATGAAAATATTTGTTTATAAAAAAAATTTGGGAAAGTGGTAGAAAATTGCTTTAAATCGTTAAGTAGCAGATGGACCAGAAAATGGTAATGTTGACATGTATATCATTGCCAGCAACTCTTTTGTAAAACATTAAACCCACAAGCAGACAAAATGTTGTAAAACATCCAAGGGCCTGGTGTGAGGAGGTGTTTATTTTAGGTATTTATTTAATCAAGAGTGAAATTCAAACTTTTCCTTCTGCATGATGAAAACTGCAATCAACTAAAAAAATATTGTGTTCTGCTCAAGGGATATTTCCTGAATTTAAGTTTCAGACTGCATGACTTTTTTTCCACAAATTAAATTATCTGAAATTTTCTTAACACATGTAAAACATGTATTGTATTTTTATGTATAAACACATTTACTATAATATGGATATCGAGAAGGAAGGTTTTTATGTTTATAAACTGTAAAATTAAATGTTATGAAATATTTCTGAAGAAAATAATCAATAAATGAATTGATTGTTCCTCTAAGGAAGTAATTCTGGTTTTGATTGTATTCAGGATGAACTAATGCCATATGTAAAACATGTTTTTGCTTGTCTATTTCTGACAGTTTGTGCTTTCTTAATGTTTATGTGGTATGAAATGAGAACAAAATACAACTGTATTCTGTAAGCTAGCAATAGATCAATACCACAGAATCAATGTACCAATCCCATGTCAATAGATCTGCTATATTTTGTTATTAATGTTCTTTATGATATTTCTGATAGAATTTCTTGGGTGTTCTGAGAGCATCAACTAATTGCCTTCACTTTGAAATATAATTATTATATTATATTAATAATACAACAAACATATTCCTTAAAAAACAGAAAAAAAAACATTGATTGATTGAAAAATATATATATTTAACAACCAGTGGAAAATATTTCACTTTTATTTGGAATCATTTTGCAAGAATTTCAGAATGGGATAAGACAATTAGCCCCGGAAAAAAGAGGATATAATGGAATAAAGGTTAGAAACAAAAACTTTACAATCCCTCTGATAGATAAATAAACCCAATATTTTTATTGCCACTTGAATAAGAGGATCTAATGGACATGACCAACAACTCAAGTTTTACAAACCCTCATATGGTGGTAGATCTATGAGCCTCACATTTCTATTGCCACTGGAAAAAAATATAATGGATTGGAGCCAACACTAAAGTTTCATAAACCTTTACATGCTAATAGATCTATGAGCCTGACATTTCTATCGCCACTTGAATAAGAGGATCTAATGGACGGGGCAAGAAAATAAAATTTACAAACCCTCACATCCTTGTGATATCGATGAGCCAGACATTTTTTATGCCACTTAAAAGAAGATATAATGGATAGGGCTAGAAACTAAAGCTTTAAAAACCCCTTACATGCTTATAGATCTATAAGTCTGACATTTCTATTGCAACTTGAATAAGAGGATCTAATTGACAGGGCCAAAAACTAAAATTTACAAACCCTCACATGCTGTTAGATTGATGAGCCTAACATTTCTTATGCCACTTAAAAAAAGATAAAATGGATAGGGCTAGAAACTAAAGCTTTACAACCCATCACAGTCCAATAGATTTATTGAGTCTGACATTTCTATTGCCACTGAAAAAAAGATATAATGGATAAGGCCAGAAACTAAAGCTTAGTAATCCTTCACCTGCTGATTAATATTTGTTGACAGACACACACAAATAGACCGGAAACATTATACCCCAATGTGGAGCAGTGGTATAATAATGTTATTAAAAATTTCTTTTTGATTTTTCCATCAGTATACGGTAATTTCTGGTTTGAAATTTTCACCAGCTTTTCAAAAAGTTTGTAGACATATGACACAGTTATAATTTACCATGCTACTCTGTAAAACAAATGTTGTTTGTAATTAACCTTCATCATCAAACAGAAGAAATATCATCTTAAGTGTTCTCCCTGTCAATATACAATACTACTTAAAATATACTTCTTGTAATAAAATTATATTCAGTTCACATCTGAAAGAACATATTAGTGATAATTATTGTTAAAGTCTGTAAAACTATCAAACATACCTAGCAGGTGTAAGGCTCTCCCTATATTGTAATATGGTTCCTGTGTTTCACCTCTTAGCTCCAAATAATGGTTTAGAAATGCAAGACCCTAAAAAAAGTCAATTGTAAATAAACAATAACATGATGCTTTTGTTGGGAATTGACCAAATATAAAACCATACACAAAAACAAATAAGAGATTTTTCTGTAATCTTGACATCTGAATAACAATACAAGGGCAAACCTAGTGATCAATCAATATTTATTTTGTTTGTTTTATAATTAAAGTCATGGATTATTCTTTCTTCCAATGAAGAAATCTGGGTTTTATTGAGTCTTTTCTAAACAAACCATTTTAAGCAAAGTACACTTCAATTAATATGTTTAATGTTTCATGCTTTACTGAATACAGCTAATCATTTACTTGACCAATCTAATTAAAATTATATCTTCACTTGGCTCCCCCTTTTTGCTATTCGACAATAGCAAACAGGGCAAGCCAAGTGAAGATATAATTTTATTAGATTTTTACTTAACATACTATTTAGATCTTAAATCCCTTTTAAAGTTTATTTAAATCAAATTATATTTAGTGGTGAACAGAGATTTTTGCAAAATCAAATATCACATTATATGTTAAGCAAGTATTTTTAAAGGTGTGGTCAATTGGTCCCACATGCAAATTGGTTTCATCCAATTCGTCCCAAGTCTTTGCCAATTGGTCCCAACACGATTAAAATTGGGCTCACAATACAAAACAAATTATAATTTGTTAAAATTTGTTAATTAATATACACATTTATATATATTAAAGTAATGACAAATATTATTAAAAATAATTAGAGAATTTCTTTTTAAAATATAAAAGTTGTATAGTATACTAATTTTGTCTAATTAATTTCATTAGTAGCTTGGGCATATAATTATTACTTTTTTATCTTTTGAAAGCATAAGGTTTTAGGTTTAATTAAATATTCAAGGAGCTATAAATGCAATTGATTGCCTTTGAATGTCATTATACAAACATCAAGCAGTTAAATCTTTATCTGAGCATTTACTTTTAAACCATACATTTGTATATTTTACAAATTTTTCAAGTAAATTTGGTACTCATTGTCACTTATGAAGTCTTACAGAAACAACATCAAAGACACACATGATTGTGACTTTGGCTTGCGAGGTAGGGGTAAACACATAATGTCTTATAAAAGGTCAGTTATAGAAAACCCAATCAAATTTAACCATTAAATTAAAAAAATAATAAAAGAAAAGGTGTAGCTCTGAAATTCACTTTATTTGACATCATGTCTTCTGAATTTGTAATCTGCACTAGACCAGTTTGAGGGAAACACCATGGCTTTACCGTTCAGGCTTTGTGTTGTGGGTTATACAATTCTTGGACACACTAAGATGTAGTTCTGGTAAGTCTTATTTATTTATTTTTTTTATACTCGATTCCATATTTTACATTTGTTGACCCTATTGATTTATAAACTTAAATGTTGTACAATAAGATTAAGGACAGAAAACCTTGTTGATGATTACATTTAAGTCTTGTGTATTCTTACATCGCTATATAAATTCATTAATTATATTTTTTTAAATTGCTTATTAAACTTAATTTCTAGTTATCTGTCAGATCGAAAACAATGTGTAAAGCTTGGTACATATTTTAGCACTTGGAAGAACATTTATAAAGGTGTCCCCCAGGGCTCAATACTGGGGCCAATACTTTTTAATATTTTTATTAATGACATTTTTAACTTTGTAAAAGAAAGTACTTTGTATAACTATGCTGATGATAATACATTGTCACACACAGGAGAAGACTTGGACGGATTAGTCAAAACTCTGGAAACAGAAAGTAAAATTTTGATTTCTTGGTTTGACGACAATCAGATGAAGGCTAATCCAGACAAATTTCAGGCAATTGCCATTGGGAAAAAGACTAAAAGTGGGAACCTAAAATTTAATTTGGATGGGAATGAAATTACTTGTGAAGACCAAGTCAAACTCCTGGGTGTGACAATAGACTATCAACTTAAATTTGACAGTCATATCTCTGAAATTTGTAAAAAAGCTTCAAGGCAGTTAAATGTTCTAAAAAGGGTTGGAAAATATTTAACTAAATTGGGGAGGCTAACTATTTATTATTCTTTTATTATGTCTAATTTTAATTACTGTCCTGTTGTTTGGCACTTTTGTGGGGAGGATAATACTCAAAAAATGGAAAAAATACAGGAACGTGCATTGAGTTTTATTTATGAAGATTACTGTAGTTCATATGAAAATCTATTAATCAAATCTGGTCTACCTACTCTTAAAATAAGAAGATTACGTACAATGGCTACTGAGGTTTTTAAAATTTTGTACAACCAGTCACCTTCATATCTTAATGATTTAATTAAATTTAAAAATACTTCTTATTCTTTTAGAAATGTTAATACTGTAGAGGTTCCTCAGGTAAGGACCACAAGTTTTGGGCTACACTCACTGAGATATGCTGGGGCCACACTCTGGAATGAGCTGCAAAATGCGATTCGCGCACAGACCAGTCTAAGCCAGTTTACCAGTCTACTTAACAACTGGAACGGTAACTTATGCAGATGTGGCTCCTGCAGATCTTAGTGAGTTTTAAACATGCTTCAATTTAGTCTGCTTTCAGTTAAATATGCTTGGTTAATTTTATCTAGTGCTTTATTACATTTAGTTCGAGTTTTTAACAATGCTTCAAGTTAGTTTGTTTTCAGTTAAATATGCTTGGTTTATCTCATCTAGTGCTTAGTTTTAGTTCTTTCTTAGTTTGCATACCATGTTTTTATGCTTATATATTCCTGCTATGTCTGTGCTATGTATTAACCATTGTGCTTGTAGTAATGTGTCTCATATGATGCTTATGTCTTATGTCTTAATGCATGTTGTTCTGTTTTATATGTGATATTTATGTTATTGTATAGTCGGCATAAAAGCTCTACAGAGCTTATGTTTGTAATTTTATATATCCGACTTAAAATAAAAGTTCTGTCTTTCTGTCTGTCTGTCTGTCATTGACTTGGTCAGCAATGAAACTATTAGTATTTTTAAAAAAATGGTAAAAATTATATTTGTCTTCAAATCTGTTAATCATAATTCAATTAACAAAGTTGTCAATATCATGTGCCACTGTTTAATTGGCTAATTAGATTACCTGAATAACTTAATTTTATTGCCTTTGAATTTGCTAATTCTGTTTCTGTTTCAGTTCCTCAAAAGTAGCTCACTGTTGAGCATTAATCTTTGAGTGGGGGGGAGTGCGCTGATGTTAATCGCACTGAGCAGATATAGGATTCAAAATTAATAGTTCTGATTTAAATTGAGATAAAGATTTCGCTATAACACACACTGATCTGCCAAAGAGTTCCAGTCTTTAATTGTTCTCGGTACAAATGAATTTTTAAAAATATCAGTGTTACAATGTATATAATTCAATGCTTTTGAGTTTGATTTCCTTTGTTTACGTGGGTTTAGATATAAATCCAGTGGTTCAGTGGGTAGCACTACCAGGTCGTTCAAGATTTTAAAAAGTAGAGTGAGACGTAATTCTCTACGGCGTTCAGCTAGCTGCTTCCAACCTAGGCTGTTCATCATTTCGGTGACACTACTTTTATTATTATAATTGTTTTTGAATAGTCTGGCAGCCCGACGCTGCACACTTTCTAATAGAATGATATCTTTTTGAAGGTACGGGTCCCATACTGTGCATGAGTATTCTAGTATCGAACGAACTAACGACGTATAGGCTGTTTCTTTAAACGATACACTACTGTGTTTAAGATTTCTACGAATAAAGCCTAGGATGCTATTTGCTCGATTACAGATTTTGGATATATGGTATGTGTGCTCCATTTGAGATTTGCATTAATCATTACACCTAAATAGGGATTTTCATCGACCTGTTCTAAAATATGATGGTTTAAAGAGTATTTAAATATTGACGGATGTTTTTTACGATGGATTGTCATGACGTAGCACTTTGTTGCATTAAACTGCATCCCCCAGGTATTTGCCCATTTTTGTAGTGAATCTAAGTCACGTTGTAGGTTTAAATGATCATTCCAGGATTTTATAGTTCTGTATAATAGACAATCATCTGCAAATAATCGGACTTGGGACTTAACACAGTTAGGGAGGTCGTTTATGTGACATAAAAATAAAAGAGGGCCCAACACAGTTCCCTGCGGGACACCAGAGTCGACTGTACAAGGAGACAAGGATATACCGTCGATGACAACACGCTGGTGTCGGTGCATGAGAAAATTTCTTATCCAGAGATTTATATTTCCTCATATCCGTAATGTGAGAGTTTATGGAGCAGTTTACGGTGTGGAACAATGTCAAACGCCTTGCTGAAATCCAGAATCACAAGATCAATTTGCTCTTTATTATCATATGATTTTGTTATATCATGCATCGTGTTTATTAGTTGCGTCTCGCACGAATGACCACTACGGAAGCCATGTTGTAAGTGAGTAAGAATTTTATATCTCTCAAAATGATTTAATATATTTTTGCATATAATATGTTCAAGAGTTTTACAGCAGACACTTGTTAACGAAACTGGTCTATAATTACTTGGTTGGTGTTTATTGCCCTTTTTAAATATTGGTGAAATGTTTGCATTTTGCCAGTCCGTTGGGAGTTCCCCAGTATCAATACTTTGTTGAAAAATTGATGCTATTGCTGGTGCTAGTTCTTTTGCACATGACTTGAGGATATGATTTGGAATTTCATCTGGGCCACTTGCTTTTTTAGTATTAATGTTTAATAAAAGTTTATGGACACCTTCTACTGTTATTTTGGGGTCCAACATTGTTGGATAATTTTGTCCTGTGATGTCAGGTAGTTCATCATCAGGGTTTTCCACTGTGAATACCGATTTAAATTGTTTGTTTAGTAATTCCGCTTTATCTACACTATCATGATATAAAACACCCCGTTACTCTTAACAGCAGCTACCCCAATATTGTCATTACGTTTAGCTTTGACATATTTCCAAAAAGATTTGTTATTACCTTCAATTAAGTTTTTATTTAAAGACTCATTTACATATTTCCAATGGGCGTTTCAAATATCTTTTTGTAATTTGCTTTTATGAAGTTTGTAATGTGCCCAGTCATCCTGATTATTAGAATGCTTAGCTTTTTGATATAGTAAATGTTTACGTTTTATGCTTTTCTTTAGTCTTGTTGAGATCCAAGGCATACTTTGCTTTTTTGATGATAGTTTAGACGGTATTTTGTCATTCATAATATTTAAAATACCTGATTTAAGTTCATCACATTTGTTGTTAACGGATTCTTTCATGTTCACAATTTTAAATGACAAGTCTTCCATTTTGGTGTTTATGATCGTCCAATCTGTTTTATTATATTTATACATTTTACGCCGTTTTAGTTTGTTATATATTGGTTTTATGTCAGAATCGGTCACGACTATTTCATGATCTGATAAACCTGGAGCTGTATCACACGATTTTACTAGACTAGGATAGTTTGTAAAATACAAGTCAAGATTATTTTTTAGTCTGGTTTCATTTAATTGCATTTGTTGTAAACCGGCATCATCTGCTATTTTTAACAAGCGATGGTGTTGGTTGGTTTGGGTAGAACCAGTGTTAACCGTTAAATTTGACCAGTTGATATGGGGCAAATTAAAGTCACCGCCAATAATCATAATCTTTTCTTTACTATTATTTTTAACATTTTTAATTGAGGTGTCAAGTTCTTCAAGGGAATTTATGTCAGCACTAAGGGGGCGATAGTAACAACAAAAAAGAATGTTTTTAGTTTTTGTTTTCATTTCGGACCAAACAATTTCGCATTTACTGTTACTGTTTTCTACTTCCCAAGTCTCAAAGTTATCGTGTATTGCGATAAAAAAACACCGCCACCGTTTTTATTTCTGTCCTTGCGATAAACATTTTTGTGGTAATTATAATGAGACATACATGTATTTACTTTTATTTAGTCAGTTGTATTATAAAATTTTCCAATAAATATGTTAAGCACTACTTTGAAAAAAAAAATTTGAAATATGGCTATTACAAGACATTAGTTGTTTAATAAAATATTCCTGTTTCAGATATAGAATTTAAAAAACCCTTTTCTAAGCATTTTTTTCCATTTTGAGTGGGTTTTTTTTTTTGCTTTGTGAACAGTTCTTTTTACAATTGCAGGTGGTCACAAGTTGAGAATTAAAGAATTAAAACCAATAGATGACCAAATAAAGATGACATTACCAGACAATTTTGTTTCTTTATTTATTTAAACATATACACACAAATTTCATAAGAATGAGAGACAGGTAAAAAATGGTAATTTTTTATTACATTTTACATTTCAAATTTTTGTAATATATAAAATACAGTAATGGTTTTTTAATTTTATAACATTGTTTTTATTTAAGTGCTAAGATAAAATAAACAATCTCAATAAGGAGTCAAGCTATGATAGAATGTAAAAAAATAAGCATTTTTTATTGAAGCTAAGAAATCTCATAACTGATATGAACTGACAGTTTTGCAGTATGTAATCCTGACAAAATATTATATTTAAAAGACGGGATCTGTGGCCTAGTGGTTAAGGTATTTCATCTACTATTGATCACATGGTCTGTCAACACAGAGGTTGTTGGTTTGAGCCTCAATGCAGGCAGGGTGCGCTCAACTACAATCTTTATTGACAAGGATTGTCAGTTTTCCTACTGAAGGTCGGGTTTTTTCTCCAGGTACTCAGACATCCTCCATAAATAAAAACTGGATGCCATGATACAGCTGAAAAATTGCTGAAAGTGGCATTAAACACCATTCAGACAAACAAACAATATCTTTAAAAATAGTCAAAGTTACATACATGAGGACCATTTCAACACCCTTTTTTATCCATCATTAACTTCCTAATAAAATGGAATTGCTTTATTGTATACTAAATTGTGTAGTTATTTTATTCTTTCAGCTCTGTTACTTTTACGTAGTTTCATGTTTTCCTTTGTTACATTGAACTAATTTTCTGGATATTCTTGTTTTTGTTGTCAATGTGATGAATAAAGGTTCCAAAATAAACAAACGTTTCCTCATTGTTTAGAAGAAAAGCTTCTAATATACCCTTCACATAATCACTATGTTTTAACTTCTTTAACGATATAAGTAAAATCAATTAAAATGTTTGACTAGAGGAAAAACTTTCTCCATTGTTCTCGAATATTTTCATTTCTCTTGTAATTTACATTCTCCTGGTATCACAACTGAGATGTCATTAAACCCTTGGGAAAGTTCATAACAGAACTATTTTGCACATACGTAACATGGTTTTGACATAAAAGACATCATAATTATTGTCTGATCAGATATTTTTTCGTATTATTACACTGATTATTATGTAATTAACTTTAACTACCACGATTCCAATCATTGGTTGCAATCAGTATAGCCCTTGAATTTCTGTGTAGTAGGTAACTCGCATTTGACAATAAAATGTTATGTTCTTATAATCAAAATTTTTTGAAAAATGTTCTGATTTAATGACAAAAAGCTTACTACATTTTTTGAAAAATCTGAATTTTTTATAGCAATAGTTTACAGTACAATGCCTTTATCACATTAAACAATGTTGTAGAGATAAACTGAAAAATGCAAGTATACAAATGTCACTATTTTTATCCTGTTTTTTCAATGGGTGTAACTGTTTGATGATCTGAATGGATAATTTTTTGCTGAGTGCAATCAATATATGACATCTTTTTATTAATATCAACATCAAATTGTCTTATAAAACCATTAAAATGACTAGCACTGCTATCCTACCCTTCAAATATATATTCTTTGACAAGACATTTTTTTACTATTCCCACTAACTGAATATTTGCCTATATATGTCATATAATTAGAATAAACCCATGTATTTTTCCTATTTAAAAATGTAAAAGATTGCCAAATAAAAGAAAGTAACACAAACAAGTGTGAACTGTGAGCACGCTCACAAAGCGATACCCCCTGCTTTGCTTTCAAGTCCAATCATCTCCCCTTAATGATATCTGTGGTCAATAAAAATTCTTCATGCACATCTACATATAATGTAATTCCTTTATGCTAAGTTTCATTAAATTTCATCAAGCGGTTAAGGAGAAGTTGCACTTACAAGGGATGTGGAAAGATGGACAGACAGACAGACAGACAGGGGGATTCCTATATACCCCCCAAACAAGTTTGCAGGGAGATATAATGAGTAAATATACACGTACTACTTTCTAAGTTGAAACTGATTATATTTCTTATACAGGCATTCTGACATGGCTTTACAAAGTTATTTGTGAATAGGGACAAGACACATGTTTCAAGGACAGAAAGTACTTGTAAAATAATATGTATGTTTGTTTGATGTTTTTTAACGCCACTTTCAGCAATTTTTCAGCTATATCATGGCATCCAGTTTTTATTAGGGGAGGAAGCTGGAGTACCCGGAGAAAACCCCCGACCTGCGGTAGAAAAACTGGCAATCCTTGTCAATTAAGATTGGAGTCGAGTACACCCTGCCTGCAGTGATCAATAGTAGACGAACTACCTTAACCACTCGGCCACCGAGGCACTGTAAAATAATACAGATACTAACTTGTGTTAACAGAAAATGTTTTTTGGCAGAGAACTTCTGTCCAGCAAGATGTATAAATGTTATTCCTATACATAAGCTGACTAATGGGTTGTTTGGCCAAGCCCTCATTACTGCTACATATTCTCCTGAAATTTAGAAAAAAAATAGATTTGTATATTTTTATTTAAATACAAAATAATGTCCTAAAAAATTAGATTTATTTGTTTCTTTAAATTATATTTATTTTCCTCCTGGTGTACCAGGTGAGAACCATTGAATTCAGAAAGAACACTAAAATCCTTGTAAAAACTTAATTTTTATTGAGTATGATTCAAACCAGTGTGGACACAGAAAAATGTCTCATCTGCATTCCGCATCAGTAACAAAAAAAAATAAGTCATAAGCATTACGTAAATAGCATTACATTGTTAGTATTTAAAATATACAATGCATTTCTACCGAGAAATGTACATAATCCAAAAATTTTAACAGTCACTGGATAGTGAAATTGAGATCATGGTCAGTGGAAACCTACAAGCCACTCATGTACATGTACTAATTATTACCAATCTAAATACCAGATACTATTATCCTATCATGCATGGTTAGAAAAAGTGCCCTAATCCAAAAACTTTAACATAGTCGCTGGACCATGAAATTAAGGTCAAGGTCAGGTGACACCTGCCAGACAGTCAGGTACTCTTCACCAGCAACTTGTATACCAAATATTGTCACCCTACCATGCATAGAAGTTACAGAGGAACTGCCCAAATAAAAAACTTTAACATAGTCGATGGACCATGAAATTGACGTCAAGGTGATACCTACCAGACAGTCATGTTCTATTCATCAGCAACCTATATACCAATATTGTCATCCTAACATGCGTGGTTACAGAGAAACTGCCATAACCCAAAAAACTTTAACCTAGTCGATGGACTGTGAAATTAAGGTCAAGGTCAGGTGACAGGTGACTGACTGGCAGGTAAGCTACCACTGGACCAAATTTGATGGACCTAGGGCTTAGGCTTACAAAGATATAAAGCAAGATGTCCATGTGTTTACGCCGCTGCCGGATTCCCATACATATGTCTCGCCTCCTGCGACTATCATTGCAGGCAAGACAATAAAACTGAAGATACCATAGTAAAACCAAAGTGCTATCTTGGTTTATCATATTTCAAACAGCACACAATACATTTAGGAAAAAGGGAAAGTAGATACTGAGAAGTATTCAAGAAACCATTAATCAAAGACTGATAATACTATGGTTATACAAAAGATAGGGGCAAAAACAAAAGGAATATTAACAAAAACACAAAACCAAATATGAGTAACATAAATATTACTAAAAACTGGGGTGGGTTCAGGTGCTCCAAAAGCCAAACCAGAGGCTCTTAAGAGCCTGTATCGCTCACATGATTTTATAGGCAATGCAGATGGCATTTCCCTGATGTTAAATTAAGTCCTGTAATTTTCAATAAACTTTAAAGAGGACCATCCAAACAATATTACTAGAAAGTTTTGTTTCCATTGGTTAATCAGTTTCAGAAAAGAAACCTAATACAACTTTTTCCCATAGGGTTTACTGTTAATCTATGTAATGCTGTGGTGGCCATTTTGATTTTCCTATGGGCATAAAAATATAAACTTCAAAGAGGACCATCCAAACAAATATTGCTAGTAAGTTTTGTTTCAATTGGATAACCGGTTTTAGAGAAGAAGCCTTTTAAAAATTGTTCCCAAAGGGTCCTATGTTAAACTAAGTCCTGCTGAGGTGGCCATTTTGATTTTCCAATTGGCATAAAAAACACAAACTTTATAAATGACCAACCAAAATAATATTGGTAGTAGGTTTTGTTTCCATTGGTTAAACAGTTTCAGAGAAGAAGCCTTTTTTAACCTTTTTCCCATAGGGTCCAATGTTAAACCAAGTCCTGTGGTGGCGGCCATTTTGAATTTCTGATTGGGATAAAAAAAACATGCACTTTATAGAGGACCATCCAAACAATATTGCTAGTAAGTTTTGTTTCGATTGGTTAACTGGTTTCAGAGAATTAGCCTTTTAAACTTTTTACGATGGGGTCCTATGTTAAACTAGGTCCTGCGTTGGTGGCCATTTTGAATTTCCAATTGTCATAAAAAACATAAACTTTATAGAGGACCATCCAAACAATATTGCTAATAAGTTTTGTTTACATTGGTTAACCGGTTTCAGATAAGATGCCTTTTTTAACTTTTCCCCATAGGATCCTATGTTAAACTAAGTCCTGCGGAGGCATCCATTTTGATTTTCTAATTGGCATAAAAACATAAACTTTATAAAGGACCATCCAAACAATATTGGTAGTAAGTTTTGATTCAATTGGTTAACTGGTTTCAGAGAAGAAGCCATTTTTAACTTTTTTCCCATAGGGACCAATGTTAAACAAAGTCCTGCGGTGGTGGCCATTTTGAATTTCCTATTGGGATAAAAAACACAAACTTTAAAGAGGACCCTCTAAATAATATTGCTAGTAAGTTTTGTATTCATTGGTTAACCAATTTCAGAGAAGAAGCCTTTTAAACTTTCTCACATAGGGTCCTATGTTAAACTAAGTCCTGTGGTGATGGCCATTTTGAATTTCCAATTGCCATAAAAAACACAAACTTTATAGAGGACCATCCATACAATATTGCTAGCAAGTTTTTGTTTCCATGGGTTAACCGGTTTCAGAGAAGAAGCCTTTTAAAACTTTTTCCAATAGTGTCCTATGTTAAACTAATTCCTGTGTTGGCGGCCATTTTGAATTTCCAGTTGGCATAGAAAACATAAACTTTATGAAGGACCTTCCAAACAATATTGCTAGTAAGTTTTGTTTTGATTGGTTGAATGGTTTCAGAGAAGCTCTTTAAAACTTTTTTCCCATAGGGTCCTATGTTAAACTAAGTCTTGCGGTGGCGGCCATATCGGTTTACCAGAGAAGAAGATTAAAATGTAAAAAGTTTACAGACGCCGACAACGACGGACGCAAAATGATAACAAATCTCACATGACCCTTTGGGTCAGGTAAGCTAAAAAGTAAACAACTCCAGATCCATGAGCGGCACCCATCCTATCACTCAGGTTAAAATCCTGTAAGTAACTAGTCATATCTAAAGGGTAGTTATAATACAGTAACGATGGAAATTGGTTATGGCAATGGTCACTTGTGACAGATATTCTGTAATGGTCATGATGATGACGGTAAAATTTTCTTTGTGATGAATTCAATCTTGCCCTTGTTAACTCCGGATTAAGTAAATAAAAACTCAAATTAGGACTAGATTTTGATTTTTTTAATAAGTGGATGCTTTAGGGACTAGAAATCCAATGATGATAATGTATCTTTTTTATTTTCATTTTAAACTCCTTAAGATTAAACTGAATATTTCTATCTTTATATGCTGCAAGCTACAAAAGTCTTTGTAAATGCATGTGAAATAACTGTTCATTGTGACAAAAACACACATACTGTTAAGGAATTGTGTCATACATACTCCCTTCAATGTGTAGGGGTGAAACAATACTCCTAAGTACCGAAAATCCATGGTATTTTGGTGAATTTCAGTGTACAGTACAAAATTGTCAATTTTTGATTCGGTACAGGTAACGGGGTTCGGGACCAAACATCACTATTTTTAGCCTTTTGAGTTGGAAACCTTCAATGCAGAGATACAAAACTCCTCCATAGCTATGGCTGAGGAAAACGTGATTGCAGATGGTAGTGCCGTGATTAAATTGAAAGTTCTGCCGGCAACCTACAGATCTCAATATGAATACATATAACAAAAATCAATGAATATATATATATATATAACGATCGAATGTATCATATCATACGTAATTATATCATTGAGAAATTCTACGATATGTATCGTATCGTTGAGTAACTGTATTGTTTCACCCCTATCAATGTGTATAGTAACATGTCAGTATTGCTTACAATTCTTATATAAATAAAGAGGTATGTCAAGTCTTTAAATATTGTTTAAGACTGTTAGTTAAAGTAGACAATAATGTTATATAACTACATAATTACAATTTATACACCAAAAAGAATTTTAATATTTACATACTCACCTAAAGCATACATATATGTTCCTGATATGGAGGCATTGTGTCCATTTAACAGAGCTATTGGTATATGGTCTGGATTCTGTAATGGAAGGGTGTAGAAAGGTAATATCACTTTATAATTTTTTTTCATTCAATTAAAAATTAAAAAAATAAACCAATCAGCATTTAAGGTATCCGACCCATAATTGAAGTCACTGTTTAATTTTATTGTTTGACCAAGAAATACTGCTTCATTAAATAAATTAATTAATTGCTTATTAATGATAAAAATTAAATATCTTGTTTTACTCTGTGTCGATGTTACCATTTTTGGTAAAAAAAAGTTAGTTACTCAAATAGTATTTTCGATGTTTGCCGAAATTCACCGAAGTCTACTCCATTGAAAAGCAATGGACATCCGGGCAATCAAATATGATCACGTGGTCAATTATGGTCCGGATACCTTAAAGCAGCTTAAATGTACCATAAATTTATAAAATGTATAGGTTATTCTTTATTCTTTTTTTGATTACACCCCAGAGAAACTGATAACTACAACCATACAACTGCATGAGACTGACTGCATAATTACTCTGATTCTCAAATTAATTGTTATTTCAATTAACATACTTGTAGTAAATATCTTAGGGAGAATTTATTATGTCTGCTCTCTGTACTGATCAAACTTACTTGTAGTAAATATCTTATGGAGAATTTATTATGCCTGCTCTCTGTACTGATCAAAGTTACTTGTAGTAAATATCTTACGGAGAATTTATTATGTCTGCTCTCTGTACTGATCAAACTTACTTCTAGTAAATGTCTTAGGGAGAATTTATTGTCTGCTCTTTCTGTACTAATCAACTTACTTGTAGTAAATATCTTAGGGAGAATTTATTATGTCTGCTCTCTGTACTGATCAAACTTACTTGTAGTAAATATCTTAGGGAGAATTTATTGTCTGCTCTCTCTGTACTAATCAAATTACTTGTAGTAAATATCTTAGGGAGAATTTATTATGTCTGCTCTCTGTACTGATCAAACTTACTTGTAGTAAATATCTTAGGGAGAATTTATTATGTCTGCTCTCTGTACTGATCAACAAGCACTGGTTTAAAAGGTTCCACACCTGATTGTTGTCAGGTTCCTACAAAGTATATACATGAAAAGTCACATTATGCAGATAGTCAATTTTGTCCAATCAAAATTGTACTTACAGGAAAAAGACAGTTGCAATAAAACAAAATTGATGTCTAATTCTTTAAACCAATTAAAATTTAAAATCTAATAACAAAAAGAACGATCTTCCAAATGAGTGCCCTACACCTCTGTACAACTACAATCCATTTTACCAAAATGTATAAATCGTTTATTAATCAAATTACACAACAATACTCAACTGTATAACATAGCAAGAAATACTAAGGCACATCATGATTTTTTTCATTAGGGGGTCTACTAATTAAGAAAAAAATTTGCCAGAAATATGTCATACATCCAAACGTGTCTGCCCTGGTTGGGGGTACTCACTAGTGTGCCCATATTAATTTGCTCCATATACAAGAACTTTTAATACAATCATGTATATTTACTATAATCTCAAATTAATCAGGTAATGCCAAAAATATTTTTTTTGTTATACAGAAGACTTTGTCATGTTTTATGCATATAAAAGATCATACCTTATAACACAAATCTCTAATAAAACTAAAGGCAAACTTCCCATTTTTAGTCAGTAAACAGGCCAAGAAACACATGAATTCTGCTTGCTAAAAGTAAAGATCATATCATTAGTCTTCTTAAATACAACTGTAATTTTCCTTGACCCTTGTACAAAGTTATTTTTCAATGAAAACTAAATAAACTATAAGCAATTAAATGCAAATATTCAACAAAATTAATAAGACTGTTTCCAAACCCTTACAAAGATAGCAACTTAAAGAATTAGCATAGTTATAATTGAATGGATGTGTGGGTGATTATGTTTTTAGCTGGTTCCTCAAATGTGACCATAAAAGGTATATAAAATATTCCTGCCATGTGCAAAACCCATTATTTTGACTGTACATTGGTTATCATTAATGCTGTATTCTGTCTTAAACTGGAGAGGCCAATGTCTGACTTTCTTTTGTATGACTCTAACACCAAAATAATCCAATATTAGTAAATGTGATTACGATTTTACAACAAAGATGATCCTTTATACAGGACATAATAATGTGCCACTTTTTATAGATCTTCATATAATTATGTTTACCTTAGACTTCCTGACATCATCTAAAATGTATGGACAATTCATAGCAAATACAGACAATTCTAGCAAGTCATCATAGTGTTTTAATTCATGTAGTGTCTCATACACCTATATATATAAAGGAATACATAATTAGCAATGGTAAATATATTTTAAGATCATGATAGGCAAACAGCTATAGAAAGGTAAAAATAAGTGTTTAACTCAAATTTTCCCAATGATAATGTACCTGGACAAGCTAACTAAGTCTCAGACTAGAGAAAGCGTGTGCGAACTATGGAGAAGTACAACCAGAAACAGCTACACATGCCCACTGTTTTAAGGAAAGATCTGACCATCTGTTGTCCAGTTGTAGTAAGAAAATTAAAAGGAAAAGTACCTTCTAGAACCAAAAGCTCTTAAGAGCCTGTACCGCTCACCTGATTTTAAAGGGAATGAAGATGGCATTTACCTGATGTTAAACTAAGTCCTGTAATTTTCAATTTTCTACTGGCATAAATAATATCTTTGTTGAGACAAACCAATGAATCTTGGTTTCAACTGGTTCAATAGTTTCAGATTTTAACATTATACTGTAGTTTTCTATGTTAAATTTATTCCTACAATTGAAGCCATCATCGATTTTTTATCTAGTAAGCAAACATAAACTTTAAGAGAACCATCGGATAAACATTCATATACAATATGGCTTGAATCAGCTTTGCAGTTTCAGAAAAGATATGGCATTTGAAAATAGAGTTTTCTGTTAAACTTAGTCCAAAATGGTAATGGTTGCCATTTTTACTGTGTTACAGGCATAAAAAAATTGTAGAGAACCATCTCAAATATTCACAATAACTTGTGTTTGAATGGTTAACTGATTTCAGAGAAGAAGCTTTTTAAATTTTTCCTATAGGGTCATATGTTTAACTAAGTCATAGGCATAAAATACTAGCACTAGGAGAAGACTAAGGTTTTATTTTTCTATACAAGGATGTCTATCAATATTAACCAGAGGCTCTTAAGAGCCTACATAATTTTATAGGCAATGAAGATGGGATTTAACATCAACGTTAACCTAAGTACTGTAATTTTCTACTGGCATAAATAACATTATCTTTGTTGAGACCAACCAATGAATCTCACTGTTTGGTTTCAACTGGTTCAATAGTTTCAAATACCAGTAGAAAGCTATTTTAAACTTTATCTTGTAGGTTTCTTTCTATGTTCAATTAACCCCTACAATTTCAGCCATTATGGATTTTTGATCAGATTTAATAATCATTAAATTTTAAGAGGACCATTTAACATTCACATACAATATGGCTTGAATCAGCTTTGCAGTTTTAGAAAAGATATGGCATTTGAAATTAGAGTCCTCTGTAAAACTTGTGTTTTGACTAGTTAACTGTGTTTAACTACTTGCAAGTCCTGTGCTGGCGGCTATTTTAAATTCCTATTGTCACAAAAAACATAAACCTTATTGAGGACCATACAATGATTACTGGTGATAAGTTTTGTTTCAATTGGTTAAGCGGTTTCAGAGAAGAAGCCATTTTAAACTTTTTTACTTGAGTCCTAGGTTAAACTAAGTACTGCTGTGGCAGCCATTTAGAATTTTTGATTTGCATAAAAAACATAAACATTATAGAAGACCATCCAAGCAATATTGCTACTAAATTTTGTTTCGATTGGTTAATCGGTTTCAGAGAAGAAGCCTTTAAAAACTTTTTCCCATAGGGTCCAATGTTAAACTAAACGGTGGTGACCACTTTGAATTTCGGATTGGCATAAAAAACATAGATTTTATAGAGGACCATCCAAACAATATTGCTAGTAAGTTTTTGTTTCCATTGGTAAACCGGTTTCAGTGAAGAAACCTTTTAAAACTTTTTCCCAAAGCTTCCAATGTTAATCTAAGTCTTGGGGTAGTGGCCATTTTGAAATATAAACTTTAAAGAGGACCATCAAAACAATATTTCTAGTAAGTTATATTTCCAATGGTTAACCAGTTAAACTAAAGTCCTGCACTGGTGTCCATTTTGAATTTACAATTTTCATAAAAAACATAAACTTTATAGAGGATTATCCAAGCAATATTGCTAGTAATTGATTGGTTAACCGGTTTCAGAGAAGAAGCTTTTGATGTTTTCCCATAGAGTCCAATGTTAAACTAAAGTCCTGAGGTGGTGGCCATTTTGATTTTCCAATTGGTATAAAAAACATAACTTTAAAGAGAACTATCAAAACATTGTCCGTTCCTTTCCAGAGAAGAAGCCTTTTAAACATTTTACCATAGGTTTCTATGTTTAACTAATTTCTTAGTTCTTTATAGAGAACCATCCAATCAATATTGGTAGTAAGTTTTGTTTCGATTGCTTAACCAGTTTCAGAGAAAAGGCCTTTTTAAAACTTTTTTCCCCATAGGGTCCTATGTTAAAGTAAGTCCTGCAGTGATGGTCATATTAGTTTTTCAATCAGAATAAAAGAGAAAAACTTTGTAAAGATCCACCGAGTGAACATTCTGGCAAAGTTTGGTTTCAATTGGCCAAGTGATTTCAGAGAAGAAGATTAAAATGTAAAAAGTCTACTGATGACTACAATGCTGATGATGACGGATGCAAAGTGATAACAATAGCTCACATGACCCTTTCGGTCAGGTGAGCTAAAAACAGAATACAAAATTGTATGTCACTTAATAAAACATTTTCTACAAGGTATATTTGATAGTTTTCAAACAAAAAAGCCAAGAAACCTGTCAATGCCAGGTTTTTAACACCAAACCATACAACTACATCTTTAAATTTACTTAGAGATAATGCAGGATTTAAACAAAAAAATTACCATTGATAATGTTATTTCCTTTGATGTAAAAAAAATTTTTTATCAAGAAAATGTGTTAGTATAAGTCTAACCATACCTTTACAAAAACATCCCATATGTCATCAACAGACAGTTCAGTTTTCAATCCACCTGAAAGTGTCATCAAAATGACTTAACTACGAACTCATGTATTTTTAAAGTTTGATAAACAGCACTTAGTCTGCAGGATTACTGTATAATAGTAATGAAAATTGTATTGAAGGGATTTGCATAACAATATACTCCATAAAACTTTCTCAGAATTTCAATAAAATTCACTAAAAATAATATGCAGATTAAATATCAAATTGAAAGTTAGAGAACTATTTCATCTGTGTAGAAATCTATACTTGTCATGAAATGGGTATATACTGTACAGGCCCAGCGAATTTTAATTTCTCCACCCACCACGTGGAGGAAATTGTGGTCTCTGCAGTAATCTCCAAAGTGACTAAGGATCATGAATTGCCAAGGGAGAGCTGGTATCTGGTAAAGAGCCATTGACTTCACGGTGTAATAGTAGTGTATCCACTTAGTAAACAATTGGGAATATTTGAGCAGGTTTGATAACTATTAATATTAACCAATAAATAACTTGCTTTTATTTCAAGTCTTTGTAAGTCTCATCTTTCACGTTTTAAAATGAACTTTTGAGAACCTGTTTCAATAAGTTTATATGTTATCCTGTAAAAACATAGAACAGATCTTCGTGCAGAATATTATTTCTAACAACAGGAAAGTTGTTTTAAGTATTAATTATAAATAGGATGTTTGTTTAAATTAATGATTCTTACATCGTTATATTTTATTTATATTTCAGGTTGTCAGTGAAGACTCATTACTAATCTACGTTGTCAGTGAAGACTCATTACTTATCTAGCTATCTTACCAATTCATATAGCTAAAAAACCAATTTCTTATTTTTTCTTTGTTTTTCTTTTCTATGCAGTGATCAATTTAGGCTTTAAGATACATTTGAATGTTTATAAACCATTATTGACCAAAACGATGCTGTGAGGAACGTTAAATTTGTGCTGTCAAATGCATACCAATGAAGTAAACAGTTTTTCACATCCTCTGCAATGGCAAAGTGGCAACTTCCTTTGTATTCTGTATTCTATTTAATAGCAGGTTGTAATAAACAAATCCATGGAAACCTCGAGGACAAAATAAATCGTCCAACAAGACACTGCGACTTATTTTAAACTGAGAGCTTTCACACTGTTGAATATTATTTATGTTATGTTTTCATTTTTAAACTGTAGTTCATACCATGAGATCAAAGGTGAATAATGCCTAATTAAAAAAAATTGGATGTGATCTGACAATATTACCTGTGCACCACTAAATACCTTATCGAAAATGGTCATGTAGTGTCAGCTACCAAATTAATTAGGCAATAGATTATAACAAATATTACTTCATATGTACATACATTTGCACCACATCATGTTGTTTTAATCTGTCCCGAAATCAGTTATTACCATGCATACACAGCTGATACAATATTGTTTGCAAATCCACAATACTCTACAGAAATATATTAAATTATGTATTTACATTTAAATTACGTTTAAAGTCTGCAGTTTCTTTGCATTTCAATAAATTTCTGACAAAAACAGCAGTTGCGGATAAATGAGGATATCTCTCTGCTTCTCGCATCAATGTATTTACTGAAAGTACACTAGCATGTGCAAGTTGTATAAGTAGTGTATAAAAAGGTGTATGTGTGAAGTGTTTAAAATTCAACTAATGCTAAAAAAAATGACAAGAATATTTGTTCATTTATTTCACCAGTCATATTTATAATTTTATAATCACGTAAGAATTTACAACTGTTTTGGGGGACTTAAACAAACTATTTATAGAAATCAAGGATTATTTTACTTCGTTGTTATGGGATATTTTTAAATGCTTTTGAACAAGAAAAAAACATCGGCCAAAAAAAAAATGGATTACAGAGAAGCATCATTAGTGGCATGTCTTAGAAATTTTCTTGTTTTCACTTTGGAGTTGTGCATGTTTGTTTCTGCTTAGCCACTTTAATACCTAGATTCTATATGAATATCTAATAAGACACTGCTATTTATTCAAATTAACATACATCTTTGACACTGTTCAAAGATAATTCAGCTTGTGTTTTCGTTTTTGAAATGAAGTTCCGGAGGGTCAAAGGCTGATTCAGGACTTAATTTTTAAGTATCACTAATTGGTTATAATCTGACAGCATTTCATGTGTACCAATATTTATGTCATCAAAAATGCAAAAGTTTCAGTTTTCTAATTAATTAGATATTAGGCAAATTATTTAAAGGGAGGAGATTCACTTTTATAACAAAAACATATATAGAGTTTGTTGTGTACAATCTCTGGCAGATGACTACAATTTCACTTACATTTAATAAAAGCACACTACAGACAATGTTGTTTTGTTGATGTTGGTAAACATTGAAAAAATAAAGATGTATTACATTTTCTGGAGAAAAGAAACAGAAATTTAACATGCATTTCAATTGTTTTGATGTGATTTTACGATCATTTATATGGCTATCCACCATGATTACATGATCGGCACTCTACTGCTAATCCACCAAAGAGAGTTAAGTAACAGCGGGGGAACTGTCTCTCCACTCCACCTTCCATGCGATGGGTTAAGAAGTTTAAATTTGTGAGGCCTGTACAGTACATGTATAAACATTAGATTGCTATGACACTGACAATAGAAAGACTTAACATACAACAAAGGGCTTATATATATGTATGTTTATTACCATTTAACTACTTTTACTGCAAAAGTTTAAAATAAAACAGAAAACATTTACCCCACAACACACAGAAGTGTCTTCGTAGCTACTTTATTTAAGAAAATGGTTCTGACATGTAAACTGCTTTAAATCAAAACAAAAATTATTGTCATATCTCAGTTCATAACATATATATATATTACATGAGATAAAAAAAATCTATATCATGTGTTTAGTCCTTTTTATGTTTAAGGTTATGGTATTGCAGTTCACGTATACTAAAAATTTCAACAATTTGATAGTGTGTAATACTACATAAAAATTACCCACTTTTTCCTTCTTTAAGATGCTCCACCAAAAAATCCAACTTATGTTTTTTGGTCTTGAAACTGAATGCAACTAAATGACATAAAACATTATAAATCAGCCACAAGAATCAGCATACCAGTTTACTCATAGCTACAATAATGTAGCTCCTTTTTTTTTTTTTCTGATGGACGGAGCTACAAAGAGGTCCCATTACTCGTAATGGAGCAAAAACACTTTTGGGATTTACACATATTTCCCGCTATTTAACCTTTGTCTTTATTAAATAAATATGTTTTCTTTCCTCCGCCGTTCATCTGATATGTCTACAATGTCTAATTAAATAATTTTACCACTTTTTCGTAATCGTGGCATTGTTGACATAATTAAAATTGTGGAGTGTAGAATTTGGAATCGTATCGGTAAAATTTGTAATAAGGGGACATAATCATAATGCAAATGAATACAGCTGAAATCATCCGGAATTACATTTTTTACCAAATCGATTCTGATATTATCGAAATTATGCACTTCCGGAATTCATATTTTGTCAAACAATGCCATGATTACGAATAAAGTGATAAAACTAACGAATACGGTATTGTGGAAATATCAGTAAAACTGCAAATACATAAAAAAGTATGTAGCAAACCAGGGAAACAGTGTAATTGCTTATAATATGCATAAAACCCCCGGGTGTGAATCACTCCCGGGCTGCTCCATTACGAGTAATGGGACCTCTTTGTAGCTCCGTACATCAAAAAAAAAAAAACAAACAAAAAGGAGCTACATTATTGTAGCTAGTTTACTCACATCTTACATGTGTTTCTAAATATCTACAAGTCTTGATGCAATATATATATATATATGAATTTCAAGATTACAAAAATAACAACTAGAAGGTATAAAAATGCCAATTTATGCTATTTGTAAGTGAAGAAATACCTGAAGTTAATAACATGCCGACAAAGATACCAAGATTATCAAATTTACTACGCCTGACAGTAGCATTAAAAACCATTAAACAAACAAACAATATAATTACATATTGACAGCAGATTGTCACCCATCAGTATACATGGAAAACCTGGTTAGAAATTGGAAGATTGAGGTACAATCTTCAATTTGTAAATGTTTGTCTTGTTTGCCATATTGTCATGTATAACATTCCTAATGGGGGAAAAATCTTAATCTTCAATGAATCTAACAAATACAGCAGACTGCTGGTAACAAGCTATCATGTGACTAAATGGACTTTTAATCAGGTGCTCTGTTCAATGTAAATTACGTACCTCTCAAGAAAGATGGTGATGTCAAATCTTTAAACATGTGACACATGAGAAGTTTGCATGCCTGAACCATTTCATCATATTTGTTCTGTGATAGCAGCAGATGACATTTATGTAGAAGTAATGTCTGCTCCTATATGCAATAAACAATAACTAAAAAGTGACATACACACAGACAAATCATATTTCTATAATAAAGGTCACATTGTATTTCAATACTGTTTTACTAAAAGAATTCAAGAGCCTTAGTTAGCATGCTCACATACTCCATGCTCCCACATACCTATAAAGTTCCATAAATTTCTAAGTTCAAAGGGGCATAACTCCTAAAAAATATCTGATCATAACTTACTGTCAATGTGCACAACTACTCTTGGTGTCCTTCATTCCTAAGAAGTTTCATAAAATTCTGATCAATATTTACAGAAGAGTTGCCCTTACAAGAATATTTTGAGACATTTCTAAGTTCAAAGGAGAATAACTAGTACAAAAAATATCCTATCATAATTTCCTGTTGATATGCATAACTACATATGGTATCCTTTATTCCTACCAAGTTTCATAAAATTATCATCAGTACATACAGAGGAGTTGGGCTTACAAGAATTTTTTGAGAAATTGTCAGTTCAAAAGGGGAATAACTCCTAAAAAAAATTGAAGATTGTGTCCATGGGACACAGATGCCCCCGCTAAATGAAGTCCCAAACAGGAAGTAGTTGTCCGACAGGTCTGAAAGTCGCTTAGGATGTACAACTTGTGATACTGAACCACCCTGCCAAATTTCAAATTGTTCTCATGTACGGTTTCTGAGAAAAGCTAGACGGAAATTTGTAGATAGATGGACGTACATACGTACAAATGAAGTCCCAAACAGGAAGTAGTTGTCCGACAGGTTTGAAAGTCGCTTAGGACGTACAACTTGTGATACTGAACCTCCCTGCCAAATTTCAAATTGTTCTCATGTACGGCTTCTGAAAAAAGCTTGACAGAAATTCGTACGGACTTGCGTACGTACAGACGGACGGATGGATGGGCATGAGTAAAACTTAATGCCCCCATGTCGTCGTGGGGGCATAAAAATATCCTACCATAATTTCCTGTTTATATGCAAATACAAATGGTGTCCTTCCATAATAACAAGTTTAATAAAATTATGATCAGTAGTTACATAGGAGTTGTGCTTGCAAGAAAGGACTGACAGACGGACTAAAGGACTGACAGACTGTCGGACCCGTCAAAAACACTTTACCCTCCGCAATTTCGTTGAGAAAGGGTATAGTAAGAACTAATAAAAATTCAGGAAACACAAACCTGCACAGATATACACATTCTGTGCTTTACTTGAAATATAGCTTGGTAATCCATACCCAGGAATTAATAGGCACATACTGCTCACTTGTGTCCATGTAGACACATGCTGAGTTTCCATGTCTTTCTACACATTTTTGATAATATTGATTGTCAGATTTTATATTTTATACACTCAATAAAAGCATGTGCATGTCATTCTCATCCTTCTACTGGTTGCAGGGATATGACAAAGCATGCTATCCTCCTAAATTGTCAATCCATGAACTGGAAATGAGTCTAACAAAAATTGGTTGGATATTTTGGTCAAACACAAATATAAATTCTAGTGCAATTATAGTCAAATACATGTGAGGTATATTCTACCTTTAAGTCAATCAATTCTAAATACATGTAACAGCTGTTTAGAAAACTGCTTCAATCTGTTTACGTTAAAGCTAAAACTTCATCAGTAATGGCTGAACATTTAAAGGGAAACTTCACGAAAAAATGAAATTTTGATATGTTATTCTTCAAATCAAAAGAAATATAATTTTCTTTTGATGTTTCATTGCATTCTTTACCGTTACGCTTCTTGAGTGGATTAAAGGTGGTAAAATTTAGTGTATGGGGGCCACCATATTGAAAGTAATTACCACGAGATTGTGTTTGTGACATCATAAATGTAATTATCATTTAAATATGATAAATAATCCAGTTTAAATATATGTTTTTCTGCCTTTGTTCTTTGAAGAATATAAAAACTGTGGTGATGACTAATGACCAGCTGACAACATAAGATTACCAAATAGGTCTTAATGATTTTATTAAAGTTTTAATGATCTTTGTATTTATAAAAGTATTTTTAGACACAAATTTTAACCTGTCTTTATTTAACTCAGATAGAATTTACCTAAATAATAAATGTAATAAAAGATATATTTATATAATTTTTTTCCATAGACAATTCTGCACGTCTTGAAACGGCAGTTGTACCTGGACGTGAAAAGTGAAAATTTTACAGGTAAATTATTTTTCGTTTATAAAAGGTAACTAACAGAATTTAGCAAGTAAGCAAACAGGATGTTTATTGCAATTACGAGATCATTTGACGCCGACTTTGAAGTATGAATATAAGGACATTTTCAAAAGCTATATTAAAGGTTAATTAGAAATTAAAAATGATATCATAGGGAAATTATTTTAGATCAAAGAATCTATGTCTGAAATAAGCACACAATTGTTTATTTTGTAAAGAAATGTTGTTATATTAAAGGTTAATTAGAAATTAAAAATGATATCATAGGGAAATTATTATAGATCAAAGAATATACAACATGTATGTCTGAAATAAGCACTGAATTGTTTATTTTGTAATAAAATGTTGTTATAATTTCTATAACCAATTATCACTGATGGTGTTTAATTATTTCCTGTAAGGTATATATATAAGAACACAATTTGTTATTGGTGTTTAATTATTTCCTGTAAGGTATATATATAAGAACACAATTTGTCAATAACAAACACAGTTTACAACAAGTTCAAGCTCTGAAAACTACAGTGACGATAATTCGTCTTTTGGGGAAAGAGACTGAAATAGGACTTGTGGCATACCAATATGAGCCCAAATATACAGAAGAAGGGCTTAAACAAATGAATGCCATTCATGATGCAAGACAGAAAGAAATAGATGAAAATCCTTGCATGATATTGCTATCAAGGACATGTGTGACTTCAATACACTGAAGTGTCATAGCACAGGATGTATATAAGATTTCAAATACCTTTAGATGCCAGGTAACAGGAAACGGGTAAACGGAAAGAAAGTCATAGGAAAAAAAGTCAGTTTTAATAGGAAAAAAAGTAACAGGAAAAAAAGTCACAATAACTGTTTTTTTTTTAAACTGTGTTGTAGGTTTATTTACGCACATACACAATTTTACCAATAATAATACTACATGTACAAACCGAAGTGAAATTTTATTATGCGCAAAAACAAAGAATTTTTAAAAATTTGTATGGACCAAATTCCAACTACCGGGGTAATATTCGAGGATACAATTAAAAACAAGTTTACCTAAATAAAGATCTCAAATGTAGTGAATTTATTATGCGCAAAAACAAACATTTGTATAAAATTATTTCATTCAATAACTTGCATAATATGAGTACACGATACACTTTGAAAATAATAATACGAATAGTTTTCAATTTAATTCATTTTATAGTCAAAATACAATGACCTGTCAGGAACTTTCTACCTATTGCTCAATCAATTCCAAAAATAGGTAACAGCTGTTTAGAAAACTGCTTCAATCTGTTTTCTTTAAAGCTCTTAATATGAAAGAGCTGGACATTTAAATTGCAGCTACTCATGCGTGACTCAGGTAACTTTTAAACTTCTAAGGTGTTCCATCTACATTGTACTCTATGGCTGTCTCCCAGATTAGAAATTAGAAATAACCTGAGTCATGCATGAATAGCTGCAATTTAAATGTCCAGCTCTTTCTTATTAAGAGCTTTAAAGAAAACAGATTGAAGCAGTTTACTAAACAGCTGTTATCTATTTTTGGAATTGATTGAGCAATAGGTAGAAAGTACCTGACAGGTCATTGTATTTTGACTATAATTGACACAATTCCTACTAATATTTGAGGATAAAATTCAAAGCGAGTTTACCTAAATGAAGATCTCTAGAACATAAAAGCACATTGTGGACATAGTCTAAAGCAGAAATCTTTAAACTGCTGAGACACTTGTTACACAAATTGGGTTTCTTACTTTGGACCAGGAATACAAAATGCACTCTTGCCAGAACCTTGTTTTACATTACAACCTTCTACTTTGCAAGTCATGTTGATTATGATTGACGGTTTCACATTATAATCATACGAAGACTTTTAGGTAGTTGGCTGTCAAGAAATTTCTAGTGTCGCCATCTAGTGACGAGATAGTAAGAAGAAGTCTTGGGGAAGTTGTTGTTGCTGTGGACATAGTTTCAAGTATAAGTCTTTAACTGGTTAACTACTTGTTACACAAGTAGGGTTTTAAACTTAGATCAGGAATGCGAAACGTAATCTTGCCAGAACTTCGTCTTGTAGTACAACCTTCTGTTATTGACCGTTTCGCGTTATTATCATACGGCAACTTTAAGGTACATGGATATGAAGGAATCTCTAGTATCGCCATCTAGTGACAAGATAGTGACATGATGGCGGACCTCCATAAGTTCATTTTTTACACGGTAAATTCAATGTAGAAACTTAACTGTTGAAAATATAATAAAACATCAAGAGGCAAAAGTTTTTCTTTTTATTTGAAGAATAACATATCAAATTTTCATTTTTTGGCGAAGTTTCCCTTTTAATTGCAACTACTCATGCCTGACTCAGGTCACTTAGAAGATTGTCATAGAGTATACTGTGAAAGTACTTAAATTCGTGGGTATCAATTTTCGTGGTTTGGTGAAATTTTACATGTTCGTGGGTTCTTAAATTCGTGGACTGACGGTTTCCGAAAATGCAAAGGTGAGGTAGCGATCAAAATAAATTATTACAGCAGAATTATTTTCACTTGATAATAAACATCAACATATAAAGAAGACAAAACCGTTTCATTACATGATGTTGTTTACGCGCGTGGTAACGAATGTAAAATTAACAACACGGAAATCAATAGCTAATTATAAACACGGTAATGTATTAATTAATTGATTAATTGCAATAAAACTACTTTGAGTATTTAATTCTCTAATTGTTATCTATAGAAGCATTCCTAGCTGAAGGGCATTTGTAAGGTGTAATTTAATGTCATTTGTACCACGATCTGTATTATCACAACATCCATTTGATATAGTGTCTCATTGATATGCACTAATAAAGATAAAGTATAGTTTATCTTTTAAATATTTTATTTGTTATTTTAATTTAATTTATGTTCAAAGGAGCAACCAAACTCATAATTCCGATAATAATTTGTTACTTTTTAACATCGAAAATGAACACCTCATATATCCCCACCTTGACCGGAAGTCGATGTTTCTTCGTATGCTTTACAATTAAATAATACCTACATTTAATAAAAACACAATTCCAACATGAAACCTGTAACATAATCATTAAGATGGACTTTGAGCTGAACATTAGTAATGGATCGAACCACAAAATCATATATTACATTTACAAATAAATGTCCGATCTCAGACATTTTCAGATAGTTGTTCCCAAGTTCCCATTGGTTAATGAAGTTTTATTTTTCGTTGGATTTTTAATTTCGTGGTCTGAGGCCTCCACGAAAACCATGAAAATTGATACCCCACGAATAAAAAGTATTTCACAGTACTGTAAGAGAATCCATTTAAAAGTTTTCATTCATCTGCAACATGTAGCTGCAATTTAAATGTCAAAACTATTACTGATGAAGAGCTTTAAAGAAAACAGATTGAAGCAGTTTCTAAACAGCCAGTTAGCCTTTTTAGAATTAGTTGACCAAAAAGTAAAAAATACCTGACAGGTCATTGAATTTTGACTGTAATATTTTCTGTATAGGGATCAGTCAGTAAACACAAAATATTCAGATATCAGCTGTTTTACTTGGTGGATAACATTATATATTTTATTTATTAAACAATAAAACATTTGAAATAAAAAACAAGAAAAAATTACTTGCCTGTTTGGATAATGCATGATGTGGCGGGTTTTCTAAATAAAAAACCAAAATGAGTGTAGCATTATTCTTAAGTCACAATATTTTATTGGTACACACACAGTACTTTGTTTCATTTATAATACAAGGATATAACATGTCAAAGTTATTTTCGGGGGGAAGAGCAGTTATCACTCAATACTACTAGCATTCTTCAGAGTGTGTAGTGTAAATTGATACAAATGTATACTGTACTTCTTCTTTGTTACACCAACCATGTTTACTGCAATTTGTTTTAAGTTCCATGTTCAAAACTCATAAAAACTCTATAGGATAGTTCAACTTAATACCACCGTTTACAAAATGTCAAAGAAAGCTGTGTGAACAGAATGGAAAAAAAAAAACAGAGCATTATAATTATATAGATGATGGGGTGTTGAGTTTCAACATATTGCATTAAAACAAATATTATGAACCATTCCTTGAAATATCATTTTATTTAAACCTTTTAGTAAAAAGTTTACACTACACTCACCTTGAGACAAAGCTTTTAAAGCCTCGTCATGTTTTCCTTCTTGTTGATGTAACATGGCTAAGGACATCCTGGCACCCACATGTGATGGAGCCATTTCTACAACATGATTGAAAGCTGTCACAGCAGCCTCCATCTCCTTCAACCGCTCCAAACATTCTGCATACTTAAGCCATACTGCTGCCTATATCATGACATATTAAGTTGCATCAGACAATAACTTAGAAATAAATCATCTGTCTTAGTTCGTTGGTTTTTTTTCATGTTACATTTGTGAATTTTTTTTTCCCTTTTTTCCAATATCTACATTACCTAATCCCAAATTTAATATATCAAGCATGCAAGTGCCTCATCCTTTTTATCTTGTGTTTCTAAAATCAGCATGTTGCAAATGGTTATTATGCATGTATTCCTGTCATTAAGACTATCAGACTATAAATGGTGAAGGGGTGGGAGGATTTAGAATTTAGGTAGTGTTAGACTGAAGTGGTCAACTTTAATGTGCTACTGCATTCTAAATTTCTTTTATGTGATTTACTACTTCTCTCAACAACCTGTAAGCTCTAAAAATGAAAGATTTAAATTTCTGATATGTAAATGGATTTTTTTTCAGTTGGGTTTTACTTTAAAAAGTTATTTTATGGATAGACAGGAGGGCTGAATGTACTTTGATAAAAATAAGTGTTTTCCACAACAGGTTTATTTTTAGTTTTGATTGTCATGTGCATTTATACTACTTTCGTGTTTATTTATAGAAAGAGCCAAAATCCAAACATGTCATGGTTGACATTTGTGGTAAAACTATCAATTATCATGCATACTAAGAAATTAAATACACTTTTCTTTTATACCAATTCTTTTTCAGCAATTTTTGTAATGCTGTTTCAATTCTGACTATAGATTTCAACAGTTTTTATTAACTTGATTTGTCGTCTGCACTTCACCAGTAGCCTGATGCAATGTTTTGCTTAGCATCATCACAGGACATCAAGATTTACATTTGGAATTTTAGGATCTAGAGTGGTTTTATTTTAATTTTTTTTAAAGTCAAAAGACATGTTTACCACATAAACTTATTTCAAGTTAAGAGACTCTTTATGGTTTTTACGTCTAATTTAACATGTTAACTTTAATTTTTTTTTTTAATTGTCTTAGTCTTTTTGCCATGTTTTTCAGACTCACTACAAATTTATTAAAATATAGACAATGGTGCCCTACTAGTGTAAAATATACCACCCTTTTATAAAAAGATTACTTAACTCAATACACATCTTTCTCTCAGGTTCAAATAAATGATGTATTTCACGGTTTTCACCATTTAGAGCCTCAAATTATTGTGTACTAATCATAAAATTAGTTATCAAAAATATCTTACGTTTTTTTCTTTTACACTATTTACACTTTGTTCAGTCAAGTGTATATGGTAGAATAAAAAACAAAGGGATCAATAAATACTTGGTGAAAAGATGACCCTGAGTAATTATTGAATTCAGTATAAAAGAATTATTTGTTTGTTTATTTACCAATGCACCTATTTCGTTGTTTCAAAAGCAGCTTGCTAATGTTTTAAAGTAAAAGAGGCAATGGCTTCATAAATTATTCACCAAATATAAAGAATTTTGCTAAACAATGAGTAGACTAATGGACATGGGTACAACAATATGGCCCTGACTTGTTGTTAAAAGGTAAAAATTCATTTACAAATCTAAACTTAACTTGGTAATAAAAGATTGATATGCCAACATAATGTCAGTCAAAAATCAAAATGCTCAAATAAACATTATGTAAAGATACATTTAATAAAATATAAACTCACTAGACTATAATTAGTAGAAGACACAAGTTGTTCGAGGATTGATTTCGCCTCTTCAAAATGTTTAATATCCATGTAGGCTTCAGCTATATCAAGGTAAAGGTCTCCATTCTCCTCTATTTCCACTTGAAATATTGGTGCTATTACATCCTACAATGATCAATTCTATTTTGTACTATTGCTTAATGTATGAACACAAAATTGGTCTCTGTGGCAGAGTGGTTAAGGTAGTTCATCTGCTATTGATTACATGGTCTGTCAACACTGAGATGGTGGGTTTGCATCTCACTGCGGCAGGGTATACTCCACTTAAATCTTAATTGACAAGGATTGCCAGTTTTCCTGATGAAGGTCAAGGTGTTTTGCCGGATACTACAGCTGAAAAATTGCTAAAAGTGGTGTTAAATACAATTCAAACAAACCAACTTACATAATTGTAGCAACAAAAACAGGAGCACAGCACTATATTTATTCAATATTAGTATCATTTGTAATAGGAAACTTTATCTGATAATAATTCTCCTATTACAAATGATACTGATATTGAATATAATGCTGTGCTACCTTCCATCGGCAGAATTTTTATATAGAACTCTATCTAGTTCGCAAGTTACATTTACTGATTGATTAACACAAATAATATTTTACCAACAAGTGGATTGATTTGGTATTTTTTTACTTTTCACAAAGCTTTGTTCAGTCCTGCTAAGGATGATCAAGATGGATTTTATAAAACCTCACATTCATATCAAATTTCATTCACTGTACAACATTTTAGAAGTTTTCTCTAAGTGGATTACAGCAGTACTATAAATATAAGTTATAATTTACAATAAGATATTACCTTACTAATACTTATCAAATTCAAGTTGATCAAAGCAACTCCCAGTTTTGTACGTAGATCCACAGGTAGAATTTCAGGACAATCACACCTGTCAGTAATACAAATGTATATCAAATATGTTATCAAACAAGAGGCTCCTTAGAGTCAGCTATTGCTCTGGAGCTACCTCTCTTTGAGAATGGTTATGACAGTGATTCAGACTGAAAATATGTCCAATTGATTTTTTTTATGTTGTTTAATGCCACTTTCAGCAATTTTTCATTGCATCTAGGTTTTTATTGTGAGGAAGCAAAAGAAAAAACCCCCGATCTTCAGTAGGAAAACTGGCAATCCTTGTCAATTAAGATTGGAGTCGAGCACACCCTGCCCACAGTGAGACTCAAACCCACAACCTCATTGTTTACAGACCAAGTGATCAATAGAAGATGAACTACCTTAACCACTTGGCCACAGAGGCCCCTAAGGTGACATTTTAAAAACTTGGGCATCTAATGCGACATTAGATGATACCCCACCAGGTTGCATTGTTTTTAATATCCATGAACATCTTTTACTGAATTACAAATCAGCATGCAAGAAGAGCTGAGCATGACAGTCCATCTTAGAAGAAAATTTTTACCTTGACCTTGAACCTATAAAAATAATTTAAAATTGGACTAACTCAAAAAATACATATGGTATTATGCTGAAAATTCAACTTGATTGTCATTTTATAGCACTTAACAGCTGCGAAAAGTTTTAGCAAAATATGTTTTTCAAGTAATCTTTTGAAAACTGTCAAATATTTAAAAATGTTTTAATTCTAAAAAACTACAAATGTGACTGTGTTAAAAATTGAACTTTATCTTAATTAATAGTACTTAACAGCTGTTCAATGCTTTAACAAATCTGTTGATTTATTTTCAAGTCATTTGGAAACTATTGACAAAAAAATTAATTGGCCCAATTTTAAAACTACAAATTGGATTATGCTGAAAATTGAACTTGATCTTCATTTTATAGTACTTAACATGCACTGTTTAAACAAAATTCAGCGACACATTTTCACTGAAAACCACCTAGGCAAAGACAAACGGATGATGCCATGCCAGATTACCGAATCCCAAATTGCCGTCTCCCAAATTGCTAAGTCCATTTTGCTGATTCCCGAATTGCCGATTACAACAGATTTATTTGAGGAATAACTTACAACTTTGTTTTTACCATTTGAATGTAAGTTAATTAAAAAATATCTAATTACATCTATTTTAAATTGCAGTTATTATTGTTCAGCAATTTAACAATTAAAATTGGTTACCGATAGTTAAAATTGATTAAATTGTGCAACAGAAAACACAACCTTATCTTGTGGTTTCGCAACACAAGTTGATGTTCTGAATTTAAAGAGTAACTGGAGTAAAATGCAAGCCGAATCACATAGATCAAAGAAATCAATTATTAACCTTTACTTTAAAAAAAATTAATAGTTGCTTTGTTATTCCTCAAGTGCTTGATGTCAAATTAATGAAATAAACTATAGGTCTACTTATTGCTTATTTTATTATTAAAATAATAATGTATATAGGAAACACTACAAAGATCTTAATGAAACTAATTCCATGAAATCAATATATTAAAAAACAACTTCTCAGACAAAACATTATGTTTTCTAAAATCATTAATAATATATAGTTTAACTTTTGATTGTCGGCAATTTGGGAATCAGCTAACTGTACTCGGCAATATGGGATTTGGCAATTGGGGAATCAGCAATCTTGGATGCTACCAAACGGATGGACACATATTCATACAGAGGGTATCACATAATACCTGCCACTTTGTGACTTATTCCAAAAAACAGACAAGGCTGACTTACTCAGGACAACACATAATGATGACAAATACACCTGAGCTGTATTTGAAATGGAATGTCCTTCCAGATATCAATGGTTATATTGGGAAACCAATAAAGCTGACATACCTAGATGGCAGTACTTGTTTAAGAAAAAATAAATATAACTAACCTAGTCAGATTTCTTTGTTAGGGAATCAAAAAGAGTTATAAGCCTAGGCAGCTGTACTTGCCATATACATGTAACGTAATAAAGAGATAAATGTGACTTACTAAGTCAACTGTACTTGCCATATACATGTAACTTAATAGATAAATGTGACTTACTCAGTCAGCTGCACTTGTCCTGATAAAATACTATCTAAATCAATTGGATTGATGGCTGTCCATAGTTCTTTACTGTTTAGCTTACACTTAACACCACAGCTATGGACTAACACCTGTAAAGGACCATACAGTATAACATTCTTACACCACAGTTATGGACTAACACCTATAAAGGACCATACAGTATAGTCCAAGAATCCTCTGCCGTCCAACGCTTTTTCTTTTTTTTTTTTTTTTTTGCGTGGGACGTCAGAGAGCTCTCCGTAAGCAAAACAGCGGATTTTGCGACACCGGTCTGGGTCGGCACATTTCATCGTGTCAGATGTAATAAAACATTTTCATCCAGTTAATCTATATATAATTCGCTTCTTTAGATATTTTTCTCTAGGAATATAATCATCATACATTCAATCAAGCTAATTTAAGTGCTGGATTTAAGTCACATTGTTGTCACGTGACCTTTTGTTAAAAATGAAAGTGAAATGTAGGAATGTAAGGGTATCGATGGAAATGAGCTTAGAAATGGACTTAAATCAGCCTGATTGAAGGTATATGATTATATATATTAAAGGACCATACAGTATAACATTCTTACACCACAGTTATGGACTAACACCTATAAAGGACCATACAGCATAACATTCTTACACAACAGTTATGGACTAACACCTATTAAGGACCATACAGTACATACTGTATGGTCCTCTTCATAATGATAGGTATTATTCATTGCAAAATTGTTCAATAAAAATTATGTATTTCGTGAGGTACCGTGATTGTTTTATAAATATTATAATATGACATTTACATTTATATTTTCTCCAATACTTCCATGCATTCTCCATAAATTATAAAATCGAGATGATTGTTGAGACAGCAGATTTTCCATTATCTAAATATAGACGAATTTATTTTAATCCGCCAATCAAAATGAGAATTTCTAAAGCGGGAAACGATTGTTTTTGAAGAAATTTCGTTTTTCGTCTTTAAAAATGCTTTTGTTGATCGCCCGTCCGTGAATAATGATGCCATAATTTTAATAAAATCGTGCCAATTTGCATACTGAACAACCATTCCGTAGTAAGAATCCTATACGACGCCTTCCCAAGATGCAACACACCTTTTTTCGGGGTTCTTAATGTTTCCATATGTAGTAAACAGAGATAGGAAAAACTGCAATAATTATCATAAGTCAAGTATCAATAATAAACGATCCTACCAATAAAAAAGGTGACTGTCGAAAGATATCATAAGTGACTAGGGCTGATTACTGTATTTGTGCAACTACTTTTGGACATCAAAGTGCCGTAGTGATTCCCGACTACAATTTCGTTTAAAAAATCCAGGATACGATTAGTCGTTCTAGATTTCTTACTAATTACTGCGTAAACTTCCATGGATTTACATACAAGACAAACCCCTGCTCGACTCCAATCTTAATTGACAAGGAAATTGCGTATTTTATTTCAAAATTTTCTGCAGGGGCAAACCCAACCAGACCCCCCCCCCCCCCCCCCCCCGTTTACTACTGTTATTTCCCCTTTTATTCTAACAGATAATTACATCCCTGTTGATGAATAATAGAACTATACTTAAATCTTGAGATAAGTGAAAATTATGCAATAAAACAAAAAATTGAGGAACAATATACACTGAACCCTCATATAACAACATCCGATTTAATGGAAAATTCGACATCTGAAAGGATTTCAGTGGTAACAAATGTGTCCAGGTGTTGTTTATGCTTAATACACTGACATATTCGGTTTCTGACTACAACTGTGTTTGTCGGTAACAAATATACCAAAGCAAGCATAAAATAATTTGTTATCGCGACAAATAATCAAGATTTACCTCTGAAAGATTTTTTTTTGTCCAGAGAATTAATTTTTCTAACGGTTGATTGCAAAGGTGAACACTTGTTGCTATTGCGTAATTAACCTTGCGTGACATTTCCGTTACAAAACTAATCAATGACAGGGATATGGCTTCATTGAAAAGTTGTCAAAGGCTATTTTATCTTTAAATCTACAAGTGTGTTAAGATTGAAGCGGCACATCAGAAAATCAGTCTAATGTAAATAATCATAATTTACTTTCTTTTTTTTTTTGGTTAAAAAGGAAGAAAAAGTTAAACAAGCATTTTATTATTTTTTGTCATTAAGCTTGGGTAATGAGCAGACTTAAACAATTTTCAATAGACATAAACTAGAGGCTCTTAAGAGCCTGTATCGCTCACCTGACTTACAAAAAAAAATTTTAAGACCAGACTTTTCTTGCAAATTTTGATATTAAATGCTAAAGAGTTTATGTGAAGATGCTGTTTCTATGAATGTTGCCATATTGAATTTACAATCAGCAGTAGGAGTGTTTCTGAGAAGAAGCAGTTTTTATGTTTTTTCATAGGTTAGTATGTTAAGTGATGTTCCATAGTGGCAGCAATCTTGTATTTTGGATCGAAACAAAAAACTCAAAATTGGTAGAGGACCATACAATATCACATATCCTAAAATCTGCCAAGATGTTTGTGAGAAAAAGAATTTTAAAATCTCAGCCAGTCAGAACGCATTTGCAGCTCTGGCAGCCATGTTGAATTTCCTATCGGCTCGAAACATACTTAAAATAATAAGATTACTATCTAAGATTCACTTCTGCATTATTTGGTTAAATTGTGTGGAACTGAGTTTCAGAGAAGAAGCTGTTTGTATGGTTTTCTCATAGGGTCCTATGTTAAGCTGTGTTCCACCGTGGTGGCCATCTTGGAATTTAGATCGCCACAAAAAACTCAAATTTTGTAGAGGACCATCTAAGGTACATTTGTGCAATATTTCAAATCAACCTGCTAAGCGGTTTGTAAAAAGAAGATTTTAGAAATCTCAGCCAATCAGAACCCATTAGTTGCCCTGGAAGCCTTGTTCAATTTGCAATTGGCTCAAAAAACTCAAAATAATAAGATAAATATCCATTAATCATTTCTTCATAATTTGGCTTTATTGTGTGGAACAGTTTCAGAGAAGTTGTTCGTATGTTTTTCCCATGGGGTACTATGTTAAACTATGTCCTGTGATGGTGGCCATCTTGGATTTTGGATTGGAACAAAAAACTCAAACCTTGTAGAGGACCACATAAGGTACATTTCTGCTATATTTTAAATCAATCTGCCAAGCAGTTTATGAGAAGAAGATTTTTGAATTTCAGCCAATCAGAACGCATTAATGGCCCTGGAAGCCATGTTGAATTTGCAATTGGCTGGAAAAACCCAAAATAATAAGATAATTATCCAACCTTCATTTCCTTATTAATTTGGCTTCATTGTGTGGAACTGTTTCAGAGAAGAAGTTGTTTATTTGTTTTTCCCATAGGGTCCTATGTTATAATATGTCCTGCGATGGCAGCCATCTTGGATTTTGGATCAGCAAAAAAAACTCAAACTTTGTAGAGGACTATCTAAGGTACATTTCTGCAATATTTAAAATCAATCTGCCAAGCAGTTTATGAGAAGAAGATTTTTGAATTTCAGCCAATCAGAACACATTAACGGCCCTGGAAGCCATGTTGAATTTGCAATTGGCTCGAAAAACCCAAAACAATTAGATATTTATGCAACCTTCATTTCCTTATTAATTTGGCTTCATTGTGTGGAACAGTTTCATAGAAGAAGTTGTTTGTATGTTTTTCCCATAGGGTCCTATGTTAAACTATGTCCTGCGATGGCGACCATCTTGGATTTTGGATCGGCACAAAAAACTCAAACTTTGTAGAGGACCATCTAAGGTACATTTCTGCAATATTTCAAATCAATCTGCCAAGCAGTTTATGAGAAGAAAATTTTTGAAGACGAAGACGACGACGGACGCAAAGTGATGAGAATAGCTCACACTGACCCTTTGGGTCAGATGAGCTAATAAAAAAGGATATAATCAAAGTACAAAAATGCACATTCATAATAACAAAAAATTCAGTTTAACGTCAATGCAGATGGGAAACTAATATGGTCATTCTAAAGAGGGTTGATTGTAATTATTTTTCAACATTTCTCTTTTTTATAATTATTAAATAAAGTACAGTGCCCCCTTGTTATAATGCCACCTTTTGGACTTGGCATTTTTTTGGCAATATAAAGAGGATGATGGTATAAAGAGGAGGACTATTTTTAGACTTTTTCTGTATCAGTAATGTATTAAATACATACTGTAAATATTTCACATTTTGCATTTTTCGAAGAGCTTCCTGGCGGCATTTTAAACGAATAATCTTACCCTCGACAAGGCAATCAAAATAATTATGTAATAGACATGCCACTGGATATTATTTGATAATTAATTTAATCACTTAATTGCTGTGTACACACCGTCACATGTGATCAAGCATAACCAGTTGGAAGGCAACTTGGGCGAGATCTTATTATTGTGGTCCCACATCACCTTGTTCACCTTTAAAAGGGAAGCTGTCATTTTAAAAAAGTCGTCTTGTGTCTCCTTTTAATTTTATTGCCATTCTCGTCAGAAATCGTCATATTTTTGTCATAGCCTCATGTTTATCATGTTTATGTGCCATTTGTTAACAATGGTTCCAGTGTGATTTTACTTTGTACATAAACATAAGTTAAAATACTACCAAAAAACCAGTTCAAAGCAAAAGATAATACCAACAGATTTCGGAACGGATATGAACTCGGTGCAGGAGATTGCAAAATATGATGCTGCTATTAAAATTAGAATTAAAATGGCTATTGCAAAAATTTAAACATAAACAAAATTGAATATTTTGGCAATCTCTTTTAAAGTTTTTTTTATTTAAATCTGTTTAAATATATGTTCTATGGCAATATAATATTGAATACATAATACATGTTATAAAATGGTGCTAGAAAATATTAAATATTTATTGATTGATGGGGAAATTTGATTTAATAATTGATTTCTGCAATTAAAAACTTGTGGTGGATGGCAATATGTGAGTGGCATTACAACCGGGAATATTAATGGTTAAAAAACAGGACCATAGAAAATCGTTGTGATATTTGAGGTTGGCTGTTTAACAGGGCCGATATACAGAGTGTACACTGTACATTTTTCAATTATACATGTTACCCCATACACATGTTGTCAATAGTTCCAAAATGTTTTTGTGCTGACATACCTCTATTATTTGAACATACTGTTTCTCTGTTAACAACAATTCTATATACAGGTTTACATCTAAAATAAAAACAAAATAGCAGTCAGCTTATCCTCAGAGTGACTGCCATAAAAGAACATGTTTGTATTTCAAGCTGCTCAATATCATATCTCAATATCATATTGTTCCAAATATATTACTTGGAAAACAATTTTAGCAAGTTCAATGCACTGTCTCCCTACCTAAAAATTATATTGGTCCAAAATTACATTTTGGACCTAAAACATAGAACTTACTAGATTAACATGAAAAGATACCACTACAAATAATATATAATGGTTCTGTTAAAGTTTAAGGTAGGGTCAGATGACCATTCAATGTTATACAGTAGTTAGGGTTGCAATCCACTGAGGCTTCATGACAAATGTACTTTATGTATTTTTTTATATTCTTTAAAGAGCAAAGGCAGGAAAACAATTTTTTTTTAAACTGAATTATTTATCATATTTACTGGATAAAGCAGGCTCTTATGTTACAACATGCAGATATAAATTGATGATCAGAGTTTGAACTACTGAGGTTTGACTTTTATTGGTACCTTCTGATGTAACAAAATCTGGGTGAGATTCAAATGCATTCTTCATAGTACTCAGAGCCATATCCTTGTCTCCCATCTCATAGTATGACTAGAAATAAAAGAAGAAATAAACACTATAACAAATCAATGCTTGATTATTTTTTCAAAATTTCTTAAAATAGCTATTTTATAATTGTGACTTGAATGCTGTAAACTTTACTTAATACTGTATATCTGGTTATTGTGTCTTAAAGATACTTTGGCATTTTCTATCAAAAGACATGTGTATTATTTTGATGTTTCCTCCATCTGATGTGTGAAATTTTGGCACCTTCGATAACAGGGGAACAAAAAAAATCACATTAAGTTTTTCTCTTAAATTCACAGTAGTAAGCAGAAATGGTTTATGTATTTATTTATAATTTGTTATATTACTTGATGGGGTGGTGTGTATCAAATTAGGAATCCAGCAATAAAAAATTGTTAATTAGGTTTAAATGTAATTACTACACATATCATACCAATTAAAATTTTTAATGACTATTCTTCTGACATTATATATTTCTAAGTTGACGATCAGTATGTTATTTATTTCAAACTCCAGCACTTTTAATCGTAACAGGAAGTAGTTTTTGAGATTCTCTGGATCATTTTACAGGCTATGTAGACGACAAAAAAAACTTGTTTGAATTGTTATCGTTACGTTTTTAATTATGAATTAACTTTAAAATGATCTAAAATGATAAATATCAAATATTATTGTTGGTTTATAACTTGGGTTATCCTCTATATGGAGGAAAATACGAGTAAAGTAGACAACCAGAAGTTAGCTTTTTGCTTTTTGGAGTACACATTTATGCACGATATTGTTAGAATAATACATTTGTTTCTTTCTTACTGACAAAAACATCAGAATCATGTTAAATCTTTAGTATCAAGTTTGAAGTTTACCAAAAGAATATGGTTGATTGTGATTTTTTTGTACGTACAATGTTCATGTGCTACAAGTAAATTAAACACCCAGGGATATAATACTTCGTTGAATTCTTGAATTTGTAGGTATGAAAACCATGAAAATTGATATCCAACGAATAAAAATGAAACAATAGTAAACAAGTTACTGTGAGTGACTGCTCTTCGCGATACGCTCGCTCTATAACTTCAGACAGTCAAAGAGGTCTGAAAATAAATCCTACAATCGTGCATGATCATACAAAGCTACTGACAAAATTTCCGTATTGTGTCATTTACCATTGCTGAAAAAAATTTGACGAAAAATGATTATGGACCGAACACACATTTACTTACAGATGCGAAAACAGTGAGCAGGGGTATAATGAAGCAAATAAAGATATGTTTGTAACTGAAGCTTAGAAAAAATGTCTGTATAATTACCTTGGTAACAGATCTTGCTAATTGTAAATATTTCTCGGCTTCATCCTCTGGCAAATGTTTTAGTATAGTTATATATCCCTCTAATGCTCTTCTGTGATCACCAATCTCCTCAAATAGCCGACAACGCTCCCACATTGAATTAGTATTGCTGGGATCAGCTCTGATTGCTGAAAAAAGATTGCTTATAAATAACAGAAACTGTAAATGTCAAAATGTCTTCAGATAAAACCGTACAGCAAACAAGTATGACCATACACAATGACTAGCCCATACAGCAGCTATGTTAGACACAAAACAATGTCTTACCCAAGTTTCATTTCAGTTTAGTGAAAAAACAAATATTATTCTGCCATGCATGATTAATAAAAAAATGGCATAATCCAAAAACTGTAAAATATCTAATGGACCATGAAATGAGTTCAAGGTCAGGTGATAACCTCTAGACTATCCTATACTATTCATCAGCAACCTATATACCGCATACACTATATTGTAATCCTACTATGCATGGTTACGGAGGGACTGATTTAAACTAATATTTGTATGTGGTCAATGGACTGTGAAATGGCGGTAAAGGTCAGGTGACACCTACCAGTGTGTCATGTTCTATTTTTTAGCAACCTATATATCTCCTATTCCAAATCTAAGTTTAAATTTATTAAGTTGATCGGATAACTTCCAATTTATTAAAAACATTATCATTAATCTTAAAAATGTAGTTTTCTTGATCTATTATCTACTCTTTATGTACTTTATCCAAATTTGGTTCATGACAGATAAAATAAATTCAAAAATTAATTGTAAGGAAATCTTAACTCTACATTGTTTTAAGTCTATGCATGTCTACAAATTCTACTTTTTTGTGGACTCTATTTTGGCTTAAAAGCTTTTTGCAAATAATATACAAATTTCATATAATATCCATACAAAGAAACTAATACATGTAGTTTCTTTAAAAGTCTTTTGTAATATTATCCAAACTTTGGCACAACAGTAAGAATTATACTAGACAGGGTTTACTGTACTATATTAATACAGTAAAAAAAACTTTAAATTTGATCTTTATAACAAGTCTTACATATGCATATATTACTATAAATATACTTTTATCATCTCAGTCTCATTAAAAGGAATGTTGTGTATGTGATTTTGTATCTTATTATTGATTACCATGTGTATAACATTTAATGGCCTGATTAACATCATTCTTATCCAGTGACATTTCTGCCAGTCTGATCCAGGCATCAGCATCAGTTGGTCGTAAGTATGCTGCAATCAAACTAAACTGAAAATAGACAAGTAATCTATGAATAGTACAGGGGCCTCGGTGGCCGAGTGGTCAAGGTAGTTCGTCTACTATTGATCACGTGGTCTGTCAACACCTAGATTGCGGGTTCGATTCTCACTGCAGGCAGGGTGTACTCGACTCCAATCTTAATTGACAAGGATTGCCTGTTTTCCTACCGCAGGTCGGGGGTTTTCTCCTGGTACTCCGGCTTCCTCCCCCCAATAAAAACTGGACGCCATGATATAGCTGAAAAATTGCTGAAAGTGGCGTTAAACACCATCAAACAAACAAACAAACAATGAATAGTACATCTGTCGAGTGTAAAATGAATGAACTGCAAATAGATGAGCAATCCATGTTGAGTTAAAAAAAACTGAATGTATAGTAGCAATCTTCTCATAGTACATCTGTCAAGAGCAAAAAAAAAAAAGTAGACAAGCAATTCATGTATAGTACATCAGACGAATGTCAAATGAACGGAAAGTAGACAAGTAATTCTGTCAAGTGTAAAATGGCTGAAAGTAGACAAGCAATCCAAGTTGACTGTATAAACAAAATTGAAAGTAGAGAAGCAATCTATTCAAAGTACATCTGTTGAGTGTAAAATGGCTGAAAGTAAACAAACAATCCATGTAAAGTTCATCTTTCAAGTGCAAAATGGCTTGAAAGACAAGCTATCCATGTTGACTGTAAAAAAATTTAAAGTAGAGTAGCAATCTATTCTTTGTACGTCAAATGAATTAAAAATAGACAAGTAATCTATGAATAGTACATCTGTCAAGTGTCAAATTAACTGAATCCACTCATAGTACATCTGTTGAATGTCAAATGAACTGAAAGTAGACAAGCATTGCATATATGGAACAAACGAACTGAACGTAGACAAGCAATCCATTTATAAAGTAAGATATGTGTGTCAAATGCATGTTTAAAATTAATTTTCATTTTTTATTTGAAATGAGATTAGATATTGAACTTTACAAGCTTTTAGAACTTGTTTTTATTTTCCTTTACACTGCATACATACCTGCATAGATTTCTCTACTTCCCCAAGCTCTTCATATATCATAGCTAATGTCTGAAAGGGTTGTAATGCTTTTGGGGCTGAAAATTAGGACAGTCTTTGTCATAAAGGGTATAAGTAAATGACCTATTTAATTAATGATTTTACAATAATCATAAAGAATGTGAATACTACTGGAAATTCAAACTGTATAAAGCTAGCATTATAAACTAGTACTTGTTTTTCATTAAAAGAACAAATAAAGGCTGTTACAGCACTTTTTTGAATCTGTGGTTACAAAAAAATTTTTTTTTGTATTCTGACACAGCCACTTTAGATAACAATACACATAAACAAAAGGAATGTCTAGATTTCTATACACCATACTGAATATATCATGTTTATGATATCCTCACTCATTTATGTGTGACATTACGTTGATCTATTTTGAACATCTTATACATTATAGGATTAAACACTGGGTTTTAGGAAATTATCAATGTGTAAACTCCGGCGACTCACTCACAAACTAAATAAAGTCCGAAGGATAGAATAGAATTATTACACCTTATACCACATCATGATGATACTGATTTCAAGAACTATCAGTACACTTGCTTTTGAACCTAATTAATTCAACAAACCATGTGATCATTGTGAAATTTCAGAAAATGAAAGAGTATTATTCATTCATTGTATTACTGTAACTTTAAAGATACTTAAAGGCTTCCAAAATAACTTCATTTTATTGTAAGTCATTTTTTCAGATAAAACTAAACATCTAGTTGCATACCTGTTCTGATTATTTCTGAACACATAGAAATAGCCTCATCATATTCTCCCTTTGCAAACCTCATATTGGCCTCTCCCATTAAGCCCTCCAAATGTTTTGGTAAGTCAGTCATCCTTTTTCTGGCCTTTAAAACATATATGTATATGTTTTAATTTTGTTTAATTCAGTTGATATAAGAAGTAAAATTTGAGTGTTAATTGCAAGCCCTTATGTTTTTGTTTCATAAAATAAAAAATGTAGAATAAAATTCAGCAATACACTTTCTCCTTCAATTAATAAACAATGAAGTTATGGAACTGGAAAAAATTGGGCTTCCATGCAACAATAAATGAACTGTGAACAGCAACCCAAATTTAGCATGAGAATTACTAAATCAATACCTAATCTAACAGTAGTCAAGTTTATTAGATAGAAACTGAATGATCAAATAATGACTTTCTAACATGTTTTTATTGTATGAAGTATAGAGGAGGATACCACTATTCAAATTCAGGTTAACACCCAATCCATCATAAAACCATGCAATATGAGCCACAAGGGGGTGTTTCACATATGCATGAAACTTTGTGAATTTGTAAGTCTTACTGATATAAGACTTTATCCAAAATATTTCGACTGAACCCACTCTCTGTAAGGAGCAAGGCTATTTTTAAATCCGGGAACCAGTTCATCAGCTCAGAAAAAAAACATTTTTTGTGATTTTTCACTAAGTTGAGTTGTAAATAAAATCAACACTATACATAATTCAAACAATTTCTTTATATTATGTGTAAATATGGTTGTCAAATTAACATTACACACATGTTCATGTGCCAAGGGGAGATAATCATGTCCCTTTGCCCAAAGGAAAAAAACAAAAATATCACATTTTAAAAGACTATTACAGTTTCCAATCCAATGTTGATAATTAATATAATTAAATGTTATTACAGGGTTAAGGCATGGTACAAACTAATAAGAGAATAAAATCAGTGGGCACTCATTTTCTTTTATCTTAGCCAGAGACACAAATGTGGCGAAATTTTGCTTTTTTTCTCAAAAACTCTAAAAATTTACTATTTTTTTATGTTATTAATAAAATTGACCATGTTCACACAGCATCAATTATTACACAAATCAGATTGCACAATGACATATAATCATTCCAGGAACATTTAAACAAATATTCTTAGCTTGGTTAACAGTCAACATGAGTATGACCTTCGTGTAACCTTGGCACTTTTGCTGTCAATATGTTACATAAAGTAGTTTGAAGAAGACCTGAATTTTTTCTTGTTAAATATTCATATATTTAGTATGAGTGAATGTAAACCATTAATTTAAAAATAAAACCTTGATTTTAACTTTCTTTCAGAAGTTTAATTCTTCTTGAAGGTATGAGGCCAACAACACAAAGTTTTGGGATATCAACAATAGCCCAAATTTAATATTAACACCCAGTCTCTGAGAAAACCATGCAAAACTGTCCATAATGGGGGTCAACCAATTTTGATAAATTTGTGTGTGATGAATGGAAACTACATTTGTTTTTTGACAAAATATCTCTTCTGGTATCCAAACCGTTTTTTTTTTTGCAATAGCCTTTTAAGTACCGGGAACCAGTTTTCTTGCTTTTTACACTTTTTTTTTCATGAAAATATCACATTTTCGACAGCTAAAATATTCAACTGAGACAACTAATCACAAAGAAAACATATTATGTCTTGAATAAGGTACAATTGTGTTTTATCCTTCAATGAAAAAAACACAATTATGTTTTCGGACAAAATGAGGAAATAAGGGGAGATAATCCTCTAAAACCCATATCTAGAAAAAGCCAAAATATGCACACATTCAAAATCACTGTAGGATGCGCTTCAGTGAATATTTTCTTATTTCACTGGTTCTCTCTTAAAGTACCCTAAAAGTTTTATTGATTGATGGCATGAAATTGCTGGGCAAATGATGTCAGGTATATGTAAGCATACCGCAAAGTTGCCCCTTTTTTCATTTTTTTTTAATAAAATATTGATCTTAGTGCCAAGCTATAATTCATTTTACAAAAACATTTCATAATTTTACACCATTCTTTTATAGTTCGAGTTAATTAAACTGCAGGCTTAGTCATTTTAATCTATAAAAAACAAACCTTTGCACAATTAATAAGTCCAATATTCTGTTGAGGATATTACTAGTACATATACTATTACTTTAATATTTAATGGTTCTTTCAAATAAATTGCAGCTTATGAAAATGCTAATATTTTCTAACTATACTGTTGGTTTATGAGGCATATAAACAAATTAACATATTGTGAAGTTTCTAGTTACATAAAGTCATAACAATTCATAAATATTCTCTTTTTTTTTTTTTTTTAACTTTTATAAAGGGAGATAATTTGCCTGTGGTTTTTTTTTCAATTTATTTAGGTTGCTGAGCTCTAAAAATTATTTGTTTAGCGAACTAGTTAAACAGTTTATCAAAAACATGTCCAGATTATTACGAGAATTCAGGACACCATCTGCCATTTTTTCTGAAAAACTTAGAATAGTTATAAAGTTTATGGTAACGTTATTATTATTTTTTTCATTATTTAAACAAATTCCATAAATGAATTTTTCAGCTTTATTCTGGCATCCAGTTTTTATTGGAGAGAAAGTCCGAGTTCGCAGATAAAACCTCTCACCTTCGGTAGTAAAACTGTCAATCCTTGTCTATTAAGATTAGAGTCAATCACACCTTGTTTGCAGTGAGACTTGAACCCACAACATTATTGTTGACAGGCACCTTATCATAAGTACATAACTAGCTACATTGATCACTCAGAAGCTGAGGCCCCACCATAAATTTTAAAAATATTAATGAAAGACTTATACCTATACTGTTATATCAATTTATCTATGGTATAAATACAAAGTTGCACCTAAAACAACTTAAAAAATTCAATATAAGAAAAATAATTAAAATAATGTAGGTAGTTCTGTAAATAATTTTAGTTCTTTTCTATTCCTTTTATTCTAAATATATGTCAAGTTTGAATACAATTCATTAACAAATTATTTTCTCTGATTGTGTCCTGAACCCCTTAAAATATGCTAACTTAGCAAAAAAAACCAGAAAATTTTCTGTTTTTCTGTCAGCTGATAATATACTGAACAAACAATTCACTAATACAAGTAAACAGACGTGTATATAAAACAATGTGATATTAAAGTACTGATAACATAAACTTACAAATATCTTTAAACATGCATATGGCTAAATGAAACAAAAAATCAAATACCTTTCTGGGTTGTTTCCCTTTCTCTGAAAAAAACAACAAATAGGTATCACATAATATGAAACATATAAAGTAAGAAGCAATTTAATGTATTATGTCAGAGTCATTACATTTATAAAACAGAGCTTTTAGTTTTGTATTCAGACATCTCCACATTGCTTCACTTAGTAATCAGTTTACTGTTATTTATTTGATCTGTAGATTTACACATTCTTTTAAATTTGTCTAGATGGGACATTATTTGCTTTAATCATTTTCGTGACAGTAAGCTTTTTGCTTTACGTTATACACTGTAACTTCTTTAAACCAGATCCTCAGAAAACTGGTTTCCTCTTCAAATCGGCCGTTTTAAAAAGTCCCGCCAATTACCCATTAAAGTTAATGTAAATTATTTTCACAAAACCGGCCACCTCGACAAACCGGACACAGGTCACTTTTCTAAAGTTTTGCATTAATTAACCAAGAAAATTTCACCCCACTTTACCGGCCAGTTATAAAAATTACCTGTCAGAAATAACTGAAGAAACAGGAAATCATTACATAATAGTTCACCTGTGGAGGCCTTAATTAGATGTGTTGTGTACACAAATCAGTACTAATCCGTACATTATTTTGATGACCATTTAAGAGTAATTTATGGCATTTTTGTGTGATCTTTGTCCAAGCTAATAAATTATGGTTTGAAAACAAAAACTAATTGACATCAATTTAATGTCATTGAATATTATTGTTCAATACAGATGCCGTCTGGTAAAACCGTCCAACTAAGCATAAATTTTGCGTTTCGCGGTAACATTAACATAAATTCTTCGATATTTGTTGAAAAATATTTAAAATAGATATAACAGTATGCCTTTAAAATAATTTTAATGAAAAACAACGCTAAACACCACGCAAATAAATGAAGCATGAGGCTTACGTGTGTTTACATCTGGTAAATCAGCACATGAATATTAATGAGATGATTGTAAAAATCGAAACAAGTGCTTGCTTTCGTTTGGAATATTTCTTACAACAGGACGTAATTTTAGTTGTATTTAGTTTATTTGATATTTCTAAAATTTGCAATGAAATTCAAAAATGTTCAGTCTTTTAACAAACTGAAGACCACAAGTAATGTTCAGTTGGAAGATACAGAAAATAACGTTACTGAAAGTGGGCTGGTTTACTGTGCAAGCGGAATCACCATACTCGAGTGATCTATCATTGGTTTTTTTTTTTGGTTAAAAGTCAACATTTCTCAGCAGCACTTCTCTGAAATGAAACATGCTATGATAACTTAACAATAAAGTAAAATTGATTAAGGACCTCGACTCTGTACCCAATAGGGTGGTAACAGAATATCACGGTAGATTTCACTAAACTTCAAAAAACCGGCCACCTCTGTAAACCAGTAATTTTTCTCTGTCCCAGTGGCGGCCGGTTTAGAGAAGTTTCACTGTATTGAGTTATTTTGACATAATATTAATGATCTATTGCATTTTATCATTCAATCATCCTATTAAAGCAGCTTAAATACTTATTTGTGATATACAGTGATATACAGTCAGCAACTGTATATTATATATTGTCTCTTGGTATCCTGAACCTTATTTATAATGGGGACTGCTGGATTACTGCATCTTTAATATGACACCACAATTGATACTCGTCTGAAATTTAAAAATGATTCAAATGCTTGTTTAGGTAGTTTACTTATTTAATGGTATTGACTTGACATAAAATAAACAATAAGGCCTAGGACTTAGAAGCACCTTAATTTCCCCCCCCCCCTTTATAGCCTCATCCTTATATTATATTATGTCAAGCCAATATGCTTATATTTATTTATACATACTTTTTTTCTTTGGGGAATCATCTTCTGTTTCATTACTTTCTATAGGTGAGTAGTCGGCATCATCTATCTCCATATCTATGGCTGACATTTTCTCTCCCTCATCCTTTTCCATTATTTCAGTGAATTCTTGAAAATTAAGCTTTCCTAAAAAATCATAAGATGTCATTAATAGTGCTTTGTCAGTCACAGCCTAATACATGTACTTGTAGCTTTCCTAATTTTAAACAGGAAGTATGTTTAAACTATAGGAATGTATTTACACGAATACGACTTACCCACATGCCCAATTTGCTTTCTAGCACAAATGTTGAACAATATCTTATTGAATGCACAAATGCAAAACCACATGATATATTTAATTATCACTATTTTGCAGTATTTTCCTTTGATCTTTGTGTGCGATATTATTCCATCTCACTCTACTAGCTTGAGATGGGCCCATCTCAGCTCGCTGCCAAGACGTCGTTAAGTAATATTGTTACGTCACAATGTTACAAAACAGCGATAAACAGATTATTTACGTTTTATAAAACTCGATGCACTTTCTCGTCATCTCATCTCCGTCTAATTGAAGGTCTTGTCTGGTTTTAGGAAGTCTAGGCATCTCTTTGTTTTGGGTCCGGTATAGTGACATGGGTTATTCCTTAAGTGTCCGTAGTTCTGCAATGACGTCCTCTTGGTCTGGGTTGGTGTCGATGTAGTCGGTGGATCAAATTTTAGCTTCCTCTTCTTCGTATATTGCTGGTATTGGGGTAGCCTCATTCAGGCATCGGGTCTTAATAGCTTGAATTATGGCATCTGCTTTTACTTTTTTTTAAATTTCAGATAGATTCCCCAGGTTTTACTGTAAACTGCTTAAAACAACATATTTGATTGTTATAAAAACAACAAGCCCTTCCATTGTTCATTTCATGTTGGAGAATGGTGAATAAAATTTTTCAAATGTTGGAGAAACGTGAAACCATTCCAGCAAGTAAACTTGGATGCCGACTAACATTATTTATAAACCCTTCATAGGCTGTGTATAATCCCATTTAAATGTGGCATTTATATAACTTTTTCTTAACTTAATTAACAATCACTCTCATTAAACGGAGCTGAAATAACTACCTTTGACAAGTCACCTATCTATGCCACATTTGTTGACTGTCACCCCAGGCTTAAGCTCTGACTCTACTTAATTTTTCATATTTACATGAGAAGCAGCAATTTAAAATTAGAAATTTATAGACATGTATTCTTTAAGAAACGAAAAAATGAAGATTTGTTAAAAAAACCTGCTTACTAGTATGTATGCAGTAAAGTTTATATACCTTCTAAATATTGGATAGTGATATCTTTTCCTGGTAGTTTTAACTTCTGTAATATATTTGACAGAGCATTACTAGATGCCAATTCTGGTTGATTTAACTCAACAACAGAATCTGGCTGCTGTGATGATTCAACAAGAGATGACAGCACATGGAAGTCTTCTAATCCTTCAATGTCTTCTTCTTCTTCCTAATAATGTAAGTAGTAAGTTATACAAAAGCAAGCTTGTGGTTCGGCTTGTCCACGCATACAAATGTATAAACCATGAGTCTACTAGTTTTACTTGCTATACCACAAATTCTTTGTAAAGTGGAGCAAAACATACCCATTCTGCTTCATTCAGTGAGCACTTGAAATTTTCATAAAATCAGATTGCTTACAAACACTTTGACAACAGTTGAATACATTTCAAAGCAAGCTTGATGACTGAAACTGATTTCCCCTCAATTTTGTGGTTGCCAGACATGATATTTAGTCGCCAATTTGCAACTTTGTATGAATTTTTAGTTCCCAATACAGTCTTCACGAAATCTTTTCCGAGAATGATGGACATTCGGTCCAGCAATTTAGCCAGCAATACTTGACGGAAACACTTTTTGCCAGACCAAATTTGTCTGATGTTGCCATTAATTACTTTTAATTACATTACATACTGTAAATACAGACATAAATATCATACATAAAAGTCATTGTAAACATCATAATATTCGTAACTGTGTTTATCTGGGCAAATGTGCATAAAGAATGTAAAACAAATAACATTTTATTACACCCAGAAATAATTCACACAGCTGTAATGAAAGCAACTGCTTTATTGGACACTGACAGAAGTTACCATGGGTTCTTTTTTCTTTCAATTTCAGCTCACTAGTATATATTGTGTATTTCTATCAAAGTCAATGATTAAAATAAAATATATTCTAAAAGAACGTTTGAGTTTCAAACCCATTCAAAAGTGTTTATCAAAAAGTTACGATTTTTCATTAAAGGCCATTGTAGTCTATTTTTTTCTTATTTCTCCCTGTCGGTAATTAGACGTATTACAGAAATAAACAAATGGATCGTAATCTATTTGCAAAAAGTAAAACCTTTCAAAAAGGAGTTTAATACGCATTTTGTTACTAATTTTACCGAAGAAGAACAATTTTTGCCTATCCAAGCATAAACATATCGGTTTTGTCCGTCGGACCAACACATTTCGTGAAGACTGCCAATACACAATTTCCCAAATGAGGTTGCCCAGGCAACTGTTTTAGAAGACAAAATTGGACACGGCACAATGTCCCTTCCAATCGGTCTCCCTATTTACTGACAAGAACCGTCAAGAACCGACAAGAAGTGAATTACCGACAAGAAGCATTTTTTACCGACAAGAAGCAATTTTTAAACAACAAAAACGAAAAACAAGATCATTTGATGTAATTATCATGAAAAGAAATTAAAAAAAAGGATATTTAAATTTTTTGTGTAATTTTGTTGTCGTTGTTTTGTTGTACATGTACAAAATAGTGTAGTATTTACCTATGACAAGAAAGTTTAATAATAAATTGTATTCATAACTAAGTCATAATAAATTAGTAAATTCTTTAAAAATATGCTTAAATATATAATAATTTCAAACAATAATATGCACTATATAATAATTGATAATCGGGATGATTAATTGAAGGCACATGTCGGTAATATCATTTATGGTTGTGTAATCCTTTGAATGTTTACAATTAGAAATTACTGCCATAATTGACACATGCCTCGTGATAATTGTTTCTTTTGAAGAACCGTTAAATGCTTATCGTAAAACAACAAACTGTAATAAAAGCCAGTTGAAAATGAAATTATAACCTTTGAAGATTGTTTATGTTGTTATGAAAAAAAGTCGAAGATTTTGATTTTATTTCATTATTTATTATTTATTTTGTTGTTATTATAAGCGGAATCTGATAACAAATTACAGAAAACTTTAACAAAACAACGTCAACAAAATTACTACGTAAATCACAGCAATCTATTTTTTTTTTATTTCTTTTCATAATAATCACAACAAAAAATCTTTTTTCTTTCTTGTCAGTGAAAAATTGTTTCTTGTCTGTAAAAAAAGGCTTCTTGTCGGTAATTATACCTTCTTGTCGGTAAATACATGCTAGTAGAGTGCAGATAAATTTATGGCAAATAATATATAGATAGATAGGTATAAGCCTCCGCCGGAGTCCTGTTAGAAGATATGTCATTTACCTCTAACTCATTTACAGATTCTTTTCCGACGTTTTTAAATGGATCCATTATTTTGTTATACTGAAACAATATTTAATTGCCTAATTAGATAATCAATAAAACTTTAACTTCATAAAAAAGTTGATTTTGGAGTTACTCAAAAAAAGTGGCGCCTTCTATTGGAGGTAAAGTCTAGAAGTGTTCCGTATTTATGTATTAAATGTACCTTTATTGATAGAAGATGTTCTGGGCATAATTCGTCTGCAGTCAGATCACAGGGATTGTAAAAGTAAAGCACCCGTAGTTTTATGTTTTTTTTCCTTGTAATAACTACAAGTATCTTACGAAGAACATTATACAAATATAAAAAATATATTACAACGAATTTTATATGTACTGTATATTTTACTGTTTTATTACAACGGGGGAAAAGGGGGGGGGTGTGCATGAGGTCTGCTGACGGAGATTTGAATACCAACCCTATTCATATATTGAATTATTTAAATTAGACCTATTTATTACTACACACCCCATCGACAAAATATGTCATTAAGTTAACATCCAAAAATTATTATAAGGGATGTTAATTGAACACTTTGTTTGCAAAATCATCGACATCGTGGTTTACATGGCTTAAGATGAGAATTGAGGCATGGATATACCCAATGATGTATTTTTCAACGAAAAAAGCTACCGTTAAAAGCAAAAATTGAAAAAAATGCTATGACAATACATCCTAAGGAACATCCGTCGATATTTAAATATTGAATAGACTATCACATTTTGTAGCAGATTGTTGAAAATCCCTACTGGTGGGAACAATAAATGGAGTTTTAATCGAACAATATTTGGTTTTGCTCGTATATCGTTAAAGAAACCGCTTCTATTTTCTTAGACCGGTCCATTCTGGAATATTCGTATACAGTATGGGATCCGTACCTCCAAAAACATAAGTTTATTGGAAAGTGTTTAGCGTCATACTGCAAGATTTGTTACAGTAAAATTTATTAAATATTCTTTGGTGTAAACCACTAGCCAAACGTTGTCGAGGAATACGTCTTGTGCCCCTATATAAGATCTTAAATGACCTGGTGGTGTTATCAACTGACCCGCTTGACAAGCAAATAAATTTACGAAAACCAAAAAAAAATCATATTCGAAAGCTTTGAATTACAGAACTTGCAACAATTATGATTTCAAAAACTCTTTTGTTCTAAACCCATTGAAAATTAAACTTTTTGGCAGATATGTATGTCACAGCTAAAAACTCTGTTACAATTTAACAGTGAACTATTGACGGTTGGGGGGGGGGGGGGGGTCAAGATCTGTTCTGTTAATGTGTTGTGTTTTGGGCATTTTTACAGGTGTGTTAAGAGTTTTTTCATTCAAATAAAGCGCAGCTGTTAACTGTTTTTCAGCCATTAGCTGTTATCTGTTTTCTTAAAAATTGACATTGTTGATAACTGTTATAATGAAAATAAAAACCCTGTTTACTGTTAATAGTATTGCCCTTCGATGAAATTCTGCTGTTATCTATTTTTTCGATTTTTGAACTCAATGTTTTCTGTTTTTTTTTTCCATGTAAATTGCTGTTATCTGTTATCATTATTTTAAATTTACTGTTATCTGTTTTGGGAAAAATATAAAAATGTTAACCTGTTAATGGACCCCCCCCCCCCCTCCTCTAGCACCCACATTGACTTCTAATCAACTACCTCTTCAGCATATCTAATTAGGAGACTGATGGAAATTAATGAGCCAATTTGGGGACTGAACTACAGATGCAGATACAGATACAAAGCTGATAAAGTAAAGAGATAAATTGCATCCAAATGATTTTTTACTATGCTATTATGCAGTAAGGTTTTTTTTCCTAAAGCGTATGTCTGTCTCCTTTACATATTGTCATCACTTATTGACTTGGTGTCTGTCATCTATTGTCTGTCCGTTGTTAACTTTTTAAACAATCTTCTCCTCTGACACCACTTAGGGTACCTAATTTTAGCTTTGTATCCAGGAGTTTGATCCATGTATGTAAAACAAGTATTAATCATAGCGCAGTTTGCACCGCTGGTAATGTTTTCTTGCATGTAGTACGTTATACAGGTAGATTATAAAGCAAATGAAGTTTTGTTAATTCTTTACATTGAAAATTGTAACAATTTCAATTAGACGTAGCGCACGTTATTTGGGCCTCTAAACGTAACACCATTTGGGCTTTTTTTCTACTTTACGTTAAATTATATTTATATTTTCATGCAACTTTGTTTATAATAACATCGTTTTAAAAAATGTCGCGCTAACGAATACGACTATAGACATAGATAAACTCGTGTAAATCCTACAAAAATATCTGTTATACTCTAAAAATTCATGGACAAATTATTGAGAAAAAAACGCATATCTAAAATGTTATATTTTTCAGTGTGTGAATTAAAAGTGCGGCAAATACATCGAAATCGGTAAAAATTTGCACAAATGTGTTCGTAACAAACGTTACTAGACATGGTTGAATGTAAAACGCTTTCACAATACACAAAAACAAATTGAAAAGGGGCAAAAATTAAAATTAAGAAAAAACGCATTCTTGAAAAAGTGTTTATTTTTCAGATCATCAGTTTTATAGGAATAAAAAACATTAAACGCGGCTTCTTTTATAGGTATGTCAGGTTATTCACAGAAATTTAGAGTTATGATTACGTCATTATACTAGATAGTGACGTCATTTTTGAAAAATTATGACGCACAAAATTTTGGGTACCTAACACTCATTTTAGGTTCTAATAATTCAAGTATATTGGTTGCCCAAAGGACGGGTATAGTTCGTTTTGATCCACAACTAAAAATACAAGTGTATTGACACTTTCGTCATCCGTTAAAGGACTCTGAACCAAAAAATATTTACTAGTATAGGAAACTAAAAAAGACCCAACAACCTGCGGTACCTCTAAGTTAAGTTATATTCATAATCACACTTGTAAAGAAATTATTTCTACACATGGAAAGCCTGTACTGCTCACATTACTTATTACAAAAACTTCAGTTTAATAGACATGAACGTTACACAAAATTTGCGATACATAATTTCTGGGAAGTTTTTCTGGACGGGATATTTGACACGGCGGTGAATCATATATATCATATATTTTATCATATATATTATGTTGTATCTATATTATATTGAGTTTCGTTGTCTATATGTTAAGCTCTTTCATTATTATATTCTGTAGACCTGTCTATATTTAAGTGTCTTCTTTAATTGCTGGATTATAGAGGCTTGTTTATGTTATATTGGGATATGGGCTATTCACATATTTTGTTCATGGGATACGGGATATATAAGGCAAAACTTACTGGGATATGGGATATTTTAATCCATTTTATTTACAGGGATATAGGATATAGGAAAAACACTTTTTCGGATACGGGATATTTGATGAAAAATTTACCGGAATATGGGATATTGGTACCCCCCCAAAACCCCCTTATTATTTATATTACTTTGACTTCACTATATGTTAGTTTGACTTTGCATTATATTAGGCTGAAATATCATTATATATTCGGTTGATTTATCATTATGCTAGGTGTGTTTGTTGTGGTAATTGATTTATATTCGCTTGAAATTAAGTAAGTGGCATTGACTGATCGGACGGAAAAAATATTAGCGGGCCTTTTTTTTACTAGAAACACCTGTCCACCACGCGCAAGAGATCCCGCCTGTCGTCTGCAGCAAAGAATCATGATGTAGTCGATTGGGATTGCAGGGAATGCTAGATTACAGGTCGCTTTAATGCAAGTCGGATTAGGGACACTCATACAAAAGTTCTCTGAAGAAAGGATAGGTGATGAAAATTTTAATTACCTTTTTGATGCAGATCTTAGCAGACTGGGAGTTGAAACTATGGGGGCAAGAATTAATCTCAGAGCGGAGATGAAAAAAAAGACACGGTGTGCTACTTTTTAAAACTCTTACACATGACATACATGTACATTAGTCTAACCGGGAAAAAAGTGTTTGGAGAAGGCCACGCACTAGTTTTTGTGTAGATTTCGAAAAATGTAGGTACAAGGTAGCCGCTACAAAAGGCTATAAAGTTCGTCTTGACGAATTATCCCATCTTTTCAAAACTTTGTTCCCGGTGGTTCTTCCCCCGTTTATTTTATGAAAAACCCCAAGATACCGATGATTGCACAGAAATTGATAAATTAAGAACAGGCAAAACCATGGTTAAACAAAAGATGTGACAACATCAATACAGACACACCCCAAACCGCAAAATTGAGCAACACGAACCTTCCATAAAAAACGAGGAAAAGTCGAAATGCTCCGAAAGGGTAAGCAACTCTTGATCCATGAACTAATGTATTACATTAATATATGTATTGTACTCGCATTTACTCAATAAAATACTGACTCTTGCTCTTGTTCCACGCGTTGCACCCGTCGTATCACTCAGGTTACAATCGGGTAATTAGTCATATCATGGGGTAGTCAAAATCCAGTATAAAAAGGAAAGGTGGAAGAAATAAATCATTTGTGACAAAGATATTCTGTAAGGGTCTACCGAGTCATTATAACTTCCGGTTGAAGAGGCGGCACAGCACAGCACGTTTTTAGAAGAGAATTTTACATTTTAAGGGTTTTTACCAATTTGCTTTAGTCACAGCACCCCTACAAACTTTTCATCTGTACATATTTGACATTTTATCGTGTTTTTCGAGTGTGAACAAACTTTTTACCTCACAATTCACTGTTTTTATCCCCGCTCGGCCGCCATTGTGAATATTACTTCTTAACTTCCTATGCATTAAAATCTCTCTCAACCCTTTGTCACTGATTTAATATAGAGACAATAACTATGTATGTGCAAACCAACACCAGACAGGTCAGAACTTTGAAGCAGAATTCAACACTGCAACATACGAACTATTTAAAGATAAACTTTTCATTATACTTCAGAAATTAGCATCGGGCAACTTCCCCACCATCAAATATTCCATAGAAAACATGAAAGACCAGAGCAATTTAACTGTGTATCAGACTATCAAGGTTTTTACCAACAAAAAGAAGTCTATGTTGGCATTCAAATCACCAAACTACACCATAAACATCCATAATTCGAATTCGTCTCTACTTGTGAATGGATTAGGTATCAACAACTTTGTTGATAACATTTTTCACCCTCTGATAACAGACATTCAGCAACAATTAGATTATCTAGATATCGTGAATGAAAATATCAAAGACACTATTTTAAACAACCTTTCATCTCGCAAACAAGTATGTCTGGCTCTATACTGGATCGCCACACTGTACCATGTTTGTCACCTGAGCCCGCTTCATCTGTAGCATTGGATGAACCAAGTATTCACGTTCCTAAGAGTCCAGCGGCCTATCATGTATGCCCGTTGTGCAATGAAATCGCAAACCTAGATACAATTTACTGTGAAATATGTAATGAATGGGTACACTTCACTGCGCAGGCTTAACAAAGTCTCAAGTTGAAAAAATTCCACCGACTGCCCAATATACTTGTCCACTTTACTGCGACAACTTACTGTATCAAAATGATGTACCAAAAGCAGATCCTACAAATCTTGAATTTCAAAGTCAAAATGCTATAGGCTGTTACCCTAATGAAAATACATGTAGACCAACACAGTGTAAGATCACTGCCACTACCCCTGTCCCAGCACATACTCTGACATCAGTACCAACAGTTTCTTCCAATACGACCACTACATCTTCCGTATCCGTAATCTGCTCATTTTCCGGTTCTGTCTATGTATCAAACATTGTTCATCAATCTCAAGCTGGCCAATCTCAACTTGACAACAACCACAAATCATAACTATGACATCATCTACTCCAATCACTACATCTACATGTATGTCGTCTCCCACTAGACCAAAGAGAAACACTCCAGCATCAACAAGATTAGCTCAAGAAAATGACAATCTTCGTACTCTTATCATTGAATTATAACAGGTCAAACTCGATTTATAAATCTTTTGAGACAATATAAATTAAACGAACCACCGGCTAATCAAAATGGATATTTTAGACCTGGTGACTCAACAGCATCATCTTTCCATGAATGTATAGAGAATATTGAAAAGAAGTTACAAACTATCACCGAGTATGCACACCATGTCAAATCTAAATGGGAAAATAGATCAAATACAGCAGCAAATGACTTATCAAAATCAGCATCCACTCTACCCACAGTTTCAGCCAGTGGTCCATTTTCTTCCAGCGCCTTATCCACCAACTTATTATTCAACAAGATCTGGACATATCTATACTCAACCAAATATGATGTATGGACAGCACCTTCCAACTGGAACTTATATGCACGACCGATACATCCTTATCATCAACCGGCTCCATCAACAGTAATTCACACACAGCCAGATGTCCCCACTATCACATGTATAAGGTTCTCATCGTATTTTTTCAACACATCAGACCCCACGCCATCCTAAACATACAGGTCATACTCAACGGCAGGATAGTAACCATCAAAAACCGTAGATACGGAAGAAATGAGGCTAGTCACCTACAGTACACCAACATCAGCAAGATAGAGACTCAACAGTTTTCAACAGAGATAGTCGAACATGGAGACAAGGCAAATCCCCAGATTACCAGTCTACACGTACTTTAATAATTCAGCATAATGACAAGAAACAGCAGAATGAAACCCTTCTTATTAACAACATAAGCTCTAATAGTTCAGCTGAATGTGATCCTTTTTTAGACAAAGGCCTACTCACACTAGAAATAGACAAGAGGGAGATATAGACTCTATCAATATTTGTTCATTCAATGTAGAAGGAATGAGAGGAAATGACCATATGTGAATCAAATTTTACCTTTTAATGATATTTTATGCCTGCAAGAGCATTGGTTGTGGCACTTTGAACAAAATGAGGCTACTAAATTCATTCCGACTTTTAATTATACAAGTAGAGCTATTGATTATAACGATCCTAAACTCCATTATGTACGATCTAGAATGAACGGAGGAGTACTTATTGACATAGACCCATTTATTAAACCTTTAGAAGATGGAAAGAAAGAATTATAGTCATAGAAATTCAGAATAAACCAACTCCTATATGTCTTGTAAATGGATATATGCCAACATTTGTTTACTCAGACTCGCCCGAGCCATATCAGGAGACATTAGACTTTCTTAATGTTATCTTACTGAAATACTAAGAATCACATGTAATAGTTCTTGTAGGAGACATGAATGCAACTCTATGTCAATCCAGGAAAACGACTCGGATAGAAGATTTAGAAACTTTATTCAGAAGCACAAGTTCATGACTCCAATCATTAGTGACACACCAACTTACTCGCATAGAAATGGGTTATGACTAATTGATTACATTTTCACAAAGTCCGACGTCATTTCGAATGTGCTTATTCACAGCAAACACACTGTCAATTCATCTGCTCATGTTCCAGTCACTTGTACGCTAAAGTGTGATCTAAACATCTCAAATGTCAAACCTGCTGAACCACAACCATGTCGAAAGCGAATTTTATGGGAGAAATGTGATACGAAAAATAACAGACAATTTACGCAACATTTCAACTCCTTCTAGAATCGAAAGGCCATATCAGATTCAAACTTACGTTGACATGATAAACCATAATCTACGTATTGCAACCAAGAATGCTATTCCGGTCAAATAAATTCGTCTGAAAGGTCCAAAATGGAAAGCTAGTCTTGCATCGAGATCCCTACTACATGAGGGGAGAAGTCTAGACAAACAATTAATTGAATTGGGCAAGCCTACCTGTCCGCTCATTACACAACAACAGAGAACTATAAAAAGGAGAATTCGATCACAACAAAGACAAGATATGGCAATGAGCGTATACAATTCTACAGTAATGTTCTTGAGTCTGAAAACACAGCAAACTTCTTTAAAATGGTCAGACGAGGATTAGCTCATTCGTCAGCTGAACCCAATAGCTTTGAACACGAAGGAATAGTAATTTGCGACATTAAAACTCAGTGTCAAAGATTTACCAAATTCTACGAAGATCTAGCAATTCCACATGATGTAGAAGACTTTGATAACAGTTACGCAATGTGCATTTCTGTGCAACTTGATCTCATCAAGAATCTTGTAAAATCAGAGGACAGCAAAACTGAACCAATTACCAGTCAAAAAGTCAAACAGGCCGTCTCGAAGTTAAATAACAGTAAATCCTGTGATGAGCAAGGGATCCCGTCGTATCACTCAGGTTACAATCGAGTAATTAGTCATATCATGGGGTAGTCAAAATCCAGTATAAAAAGCAAAGGTGGAAGAAATAAATCATTTGTGACAAAGATATTCTGTAAGGGTCAACCGAGTCATTATAACTTCCGGTTGAAGCGGCGGCACAGCACAGCACGTTTTTAGAAGAGAATTTTACATTTTAAGGGTTTTTACCAATTTGCTTTAGTCACAGCATCCCTACAAACTTTTCATCTGTACATATTTGACATTTTATCGTGTTTTTCGAGTGTGAACAAACTTTTTACCTCACAATTCACTGTTTTTATCCCCGCTCGGCCGCCATTGTGAATATTACTTTTAACTTCCTATGCATTAAAATCTCTCTCAACCCTTTGTCACTGATTTAATATAGAGACAATAACTATGTATGTGCAAACCAACACCAGACAGGTCAGAACTTTGAAGCAGAATTCAACACTGCAACATACGAACTATTTAAAGATAAACGTTTCATTATACTTCAGAAATTAGCATCGGGCAACTTCCCCACCATCAAATATTCCATAGAAAACATGAAAGACCAGAGCAATTTAACTGTGTATCAGACTATCAAGGTTTTTACCAACAAAAAGAAGTCTATGTTGGCATTCAAATCACCAAACTACACCATAAACATCCATAATTCGAATTCGTCTCTACTTGTGAATGGATTAGGTATCAACAACTTTGTTGATAACATTTTTCATCCTCTGATAACAGACATTCAGCAACAATTAGATTATCTAGATATCGTGAATGAAAATATCAAAGACACTATTTTAAACAACCTTTCATCTCGCAAACAAGTATGTCTGGCTCTATACTGGATCGCCACACTGTACCATGTTTGTCACCTGAGCCCGCTTCATCTGTAGCATTGGATGTACCAAGTATTCACGTTCCTAAGAGTCCAGCGGCCTATCATGTATGCCCGTTGTGCAATGAAATCGCAAACCTAGATACAATTTACTGTGAAATATGTAATGAATGGGTACACTTCACTGCGCAGGCTTAACAAAGTCTCAAGTTGAAAAAATTCCACCGACTGCCGAATATACTTGTCCACTTTACTGCGACAACTTACTGTATCAAAATGATGTACCAAAAGCAGATCCTACAAATCTTGAATTTCAAAGTCAAAATGCTATAGGCTGTTTACCTAATGAAAATACATGTAGACCAACACAGTGTAAGATCACTGCCACTACCCCTGTCCCAGCACATACTCTGACATCAGTACCAACAGTTTCTTCCAATACGACCACTACATCTTCCGTATCCGTAATCTGCTCATTTTCCGGTTCTGTCTATGTATCAAACATTGTTCATCAATCTCAAGCTGGCCAATCTCAACAACCACAAATCATAACTATGACATCATCTACTCCAATCACTACATCTACATGTATGTCGTCTCCCACTAGACCAAAGAGAAACACTCCAGCATCAACAAGATTAGCTCAAGAAAATGACAATCTTCGTACTCTTATCATTGAATTATAACAGGTCAAACTCGATTTATAAATCTTTTGAGACAATATAAATTAAACGAACCACCGGCTATTCAAAATGGATATTTTAGACCTGGTGACTCAACAGCATCATCTTTCCATGAATGTATAGAGAATATTGAAAAGAAGTTACAAACTATCACCGAGTATGCACACCATGTCAAATCTAAATGGGAAAATAGATCAAATACAGCAGCAAATGACTTATCAAAATCAGCATCCACTCTACCCACAGTTTCAGCCAGTGGTCCATTTTCTTCCAGCGCCTTATCCACCAACTTATTATTCAACAAGATCTGGACATATCTATACTCAACCAAATATGATGTATGGACAGCACCTTCCAACTGGAACTTATATGCACGACCGATACATCCTTATCATCAACCGGCTCCATCAACAGTAATTCACACACAGCCAGATGTCCCCACTATCACATGTATAAGGTTCTCATCGTATTTTTTCAACACATCAGACCCCACGCCATCCTAAACATACAGGTCATACTCAACGGCAGGATAGTAACCATCAAAAACCGTAGATACGGAAGAAATGAGGCTAGTCACCTACAGTACACCAACATCAGCAAGATAGAGACTCAACAGTTTTCAACAGAGATAGTCGAACATGGAGACAAGGCAAATCCCCAGATTACCAGTCTACACGTACTTTAATAATTCAGCATAATGACAAGAAACAGCAGAATGAAACCCTTCTTATTAACAACATAAGCTCTAATAGTTCAGCTGAATGTGATCCTTTTTTAGACAAAGGCCTACTCACACTAGAAATAGACAAGAGGGAGATATAGACTCTATCAATATTTGTTCATTCAATGTAGAAGGAATGAGAGGAAATGACCATATGTGAATCAAATTTTACCTTTTAATGATATTTTATGCCTGCAAGAGCATTGGTTGTGGCACTTTGAACAAAATGAGGCTACTAAATTCATTCCGACTTTTAATTATACAAGTAGAGCTATTGATTATAACGATCCTAAACTCCATTATGTACGATCTAGAATGAACGGAGGAGTACTTATTGACATAGACCCATTTATTAAACCTTTAGAAGATGGAAAGAAAGAATTATAGTCATAGAAATTCAGAATAAACCAACTCCTATATGTCTTGTAAATGGATATATGCCAACATTTGTTTACTCAGACTCGCCCGAGCCATATCAGGAGACATTAGACTTTCTTAATGTTATCTTACTGAAATACTAAGAATCACATGTAATAGTTCTTGTAGGAGACATGAATGCAACTCTATGTCAATCCAGGAAAACGACTCGGATAGAAGATTTAGAAACTTTATTCAGAAGCACAAGTTCATGACTCCAATCATTAGTGACACACCAACTTACTCGCATAGAAATGGGTTATGACTAATTGATTACATTTTCACAAAGTCCGACGTCATTTCGAATGTGCTTATTCACAGCAAACACACTGTCAATTCATCTGCTCATGTTCCAGTCACTTGTACGCTAAAGTGTGATCTAAACATCTCAAATGTCAAACCTGCTGAACCACAACCATGTCGAAAGCGAATTTTATGGGAGAAATGTGATACGAAAAATAACAGACAATTTACGCAACATTTCAACTCCTTCTAGAATCGAAAGGCCATATCAGATTCAAACTTACGTTGACATGATAAACCATAATCTACGTATTGCAACCAAGAATGCTATTCCGGTCAAATAAATTCGTCTGAAAGGTCCAAAATGGAAAGCTAGTCTTGCATCGAGATCCCTACTACATGAGGGGAGAAGTCTAGACAAACAATTAATTGAATTGGGCAAGCCTACCTGTCCGCTCATTACACAACAACAGAGAACTATAAAAAGGAGAATTCGATCACAACAAAGACAAGATATGGCAATGAGCGTATACAATTCTACAGTAATGTTCTTGAGTCTGAAAACACAGCAAACTTCTTTAAAATGGTCAGACGAGGATTAGCTCATTCGTCAGCTGAACCCAATAGCTTTGAACACGAAGGAATAGTAATTTGCGACATTAAAACTCAGTGTCAAAGATTTACCAAATTCTACGAAGATCTAGCAATTCCACATGATGTAGAAGACTTTGATAACAGTTACGCAATGTGCATTTCTGTGCAACTTGATCTCATCAAGAATCTTGTAAAATCAGAGGACAGCAAAACTGAACCAATTACCAGTCAAAAAGTCAAACAGGCCGTCTCGAAGTTAAATAACAGTAAATCCTGTGATGAGCAAGGGATCCCGTCGTATCACTCAGGTTACAATCGAGTAATTAGTCATATCATGGGGTAGTCAAAATCCAGTATAAAAAGCAAAGGTGGAAGAAATAAATCATTTGTGACAAAGATATTCTGTAAGGGTCAACCGAGTCATTATAACTTCCGGTTGAAGCGGCGGCACAGCACAGCACGTTTTTAGAAGAGAATTTTACATTTTAAGGGTTTTTACCAATTTGCTTTAGTCACAGCATCCCTACAAACTTTTCATCTGTACATATTTGACATTTTATCGTGTTTTTCGAGTGTGAACAAACTTTTTACCTCACAATTCACTGTTTTTATCCCCGCTCGGCCGCCATTGTGAATATTACTTTTAACTTCCTATGCATTAAAATCTCTCTCAACCCTTTGTCACTGATTTAATATAGAGACAATAACTATGTATGTGCAAACCAACACCAGACAGGTCAGAACTTTGAAGCAGAATTCAACACTGCAACATACGAACTATTTAAAGATAAACGTTTCATTATACTTCAGAAATTAGCATCGGGCAACTTCCCCACCATCAAATATTCCATAGAAAACATGAAAGACCAGAGCAATTTAACTGTGTATCAGACTATCAAGGTTTTTACCAACAAAAAGAAGTCTATGTTGGCATTCAAATCACCAAACTACACCATAAACATCCATAATTCGAATTCGTCTCTACTTGTGAATGGATTAGGTATCAACAACTTTGTTGATAACATTTTTCATCCTCTGATAACAGACATTCAGCAACAATTAGATTATCTAGATATCGTGAATGAAAATATCAAAGACACTATTTTAAACAACCTTTCATCTCGCAAACAAGTATGTCTGGCTCTATACTGGATCGCCACACTGTACCATGTTTGTCACCTGAGCCCGCTTCATCTGTAGCATTGGATGTACCAAGTATTCACGTTCCTAAGAGTCCAGCGGCCTATCATGTATGCCCGTTGTGCAATGAAATCGCAAACCTAGATACAATTTACTGTGAAATATGTAATGAATGGGTACACTTCACTGCGCAGGCTTAACAAAGTCTCAAGTTGAAAAAATTCCACCGACTGCCGAATATACTTGTCCACTTTACTGCGACAACTTACTGTATCAAAATGATGTACCAAAAGCAGATCCTACAAATCTTGAATTTCAAAGTCAAAATGCTATAGGCTGTTTACCTAATGAAAATACATGTAGACCAACACAGTGTAAGATCACTGCCACTACCCCTGTCCCAGCACATACTCTGACATCAGTACCAACAGTTTCTTCCAATACGACCACTACATCTTCCGTATCCGTAATCTGCTCATTTTCCGGTTCTGTCTATGTATCAAACATTGTTCATCAATCTCAAGCTGGCCAATCTCAACAACCACAAATCATAACTATGACATCATCTACTCCAATCACTACATCTACATGTATGTCGTCTCCCACTAGACCAAAGAGAAACACTCCAGCATCAACAAGATTAGCTCAAGAAAATGACAATCTTCGTACTCTTATCATTGAATTATAACAGGTCAAACTCGATTTATAAATCTTTTGAGACAATATAAATTAAACGAACCACCGGCTATTCAAAATGGATATTTTAGACCTGGTGACTCAACAGCATCATCTTTCCATGAATGTATAGAGAATATTGAAAAGAAGTTACAAACTATCACCGAGTATGCACACCATGTCAAATCTAAATGGGAAAATAGATCAAATACAGCAGCAAATGACTTATCAAAATCAGCATCCACTCTACCCACAGTTTCAGCCAGTGGTCCATTTTCTTCCAGCGCCTTATCCACCAACTTATTATTCAACAAGATCTGGACATATCTATACTCAACCAAATATGATGTATGGACAGCACCTTCCAACTGGAACTTATATGCACGACCGATACATCCTTATCATCAACCGGCTCCATCAACAGTAATTCACACACAGCCAGATGTCCCCACTATCACATGTATAAGGTTCTCATCGTATTTTTTCAACACATCAGACCCCACGCCATCCTAAACATACAGGTCATACTCAACGGCAGGATAGTAACCATCAAAAACCGTAGATACGGAAGAAATGAGGCTAGTCACCTACAGTACACCAACATCAGCAAGATAGAGACTCAACAGTTTTCAACAGAGATAGTCGAACATGGAGACAAGGCAAATCCCCAGATTACCAGTCTACACGTACTTTAATAATTCAGCATAATGACAAGAAACAGCAGAATGAAACCCTTCTTATTAACAACATAAGCTCTAATAGTTCAGCTGAATGTGATCCTTTTTTAGACAAAGGCCTACTCACACTAGAAATAGACAAGAGGGAGATATAGACTCTATCAATATTTGTTCATTCAATGTAGAAGGAATGAGAGGAAATGACCATATGTGAATCAAATTTTACCTTTTAATGATATTTTATGCCTGCAAGAGCATTGGTTGTGGCACTTTGAACAAAATGAGGCTACTAAATTCATTCCGACTTTTAATTATACAAGTAGAGCTATTGATTATAACGATCCTAAACTCCATTATGTACGATCTAGAATGAACGGAGGAGTACTTATTGACATAGACCCATTTATTAAACCTTTAGAAGATGGAAAGAAAGAATTATAGTCATAGAAATTCAGAATAAACCAACTCCTATATGTCTTGTAAATGGATATATGCCAACATTTGTTTACTCAGACTCGCCCGAGCCATATCAGGAGACATTAGACTTTCTTAATGTTATCTTACTGAAATACTAAGAATCACATGTAATAGTTCTTGTAGGAGACATGAATGCAACTCTATGTCAATCCAGGAAAACGACTCGGATAGAAGATTTAGAAACTTTATTCAGAAGCACAAGTTCATGACTCCAATCATTAGTGACACACCAACTTACTCGCATAGAAATGGGTTATGACTAATTGATTACATTTTCACAAAGTCCGACGTCATTTCGAATGTGCTTATTCACAGCAAACACACTGTCAATTCATCTGCTCATGTTCCAGTCACTTGTACGCTAAAGTGTGATCTAAACATCTCAAATGTCAAACCTGCTGAACCACAACCATGTCGAAAGCGAATTTTATGGGAGAAATGTGATACGAAAAATAACAGACAATTTACGCAACATTTCAACTCCTTCTAGAATCGAAAGGCCATATCAGATTCAAACTTACGTTGACATGATAAACCATAATCTACGTATTGCAACCAAGAATGCTATTCCGGTCAAATAAATTCGTCTGAAAGGTCCAAAATGGAAAGCTAGTCTTGCATCGAGATCCCTACTACATGAGGGGAGAAGTCTAGACAAACAATTAATTGAATTGGGCAAGCCTACCTGTCCGCTCATTACACAACAACAGAGAACTATAAAAAGGAGAATTCGATCACAACAAAGACAAGATATGGCAATGAGCGTATACAATTCTACAGTAATGTTCTTGAGTCTGAAAACACAGCAAACTTCTTTAAAATGGTCAGACGAGGATTAGCTCATTCGTCAGCTGAACCCAATAGCTTTGAACACGAAGGAATAGTAATTTGCGACATTAAAACTCAGTGTCAAAGATTTACCAAATTCTACGAAGATCTAGCAATTCCACATGATGTAGAAGACTTTGATAACAGTTACGCAATGTGCATTTCTGTGCAACTTGATCTCATCAAGAATCTTGTAAAATCAGAGGACAGCAAAACTGAACCAATTACCAGTCAAAAAGTCAAACAGGCCGTCTCGAAGTTAAATAACAGTAAATCCTGTGATGAGCAAGGGATCCCGTCGTATCACTCAGGTTACAATCGAGTAATTAGTCATATCATGGGGTAGTCAAAATCCAGTATAAAAAGCAAAGGTGGAAGAAATAAATCATTTGTGACAAAGATATTCTGTAAGGGTCAACCGAGTCATTATAACTTCCGGTTGAAGCGGCGGCACAGCACAGCACGTTTTTAGAAGAGAATTTTACATTTTAAGGGTTTTTACCAATTTGCTTTAGTCACAGCATCCCTACAAACTTTTCATCTGTACATATTTGACATTTTATCGTGTTTTTCGAGTGTGAACAAACTTTTTACCTCACAATTCACTGTTTTTATCCCCGCTCGGCCGCCATTGTGAATATTACTTTTAACTTCCTATGCATTAAAATCTCTCTCAACCCTTTGTCACTGATTTAATATAGAGACAATAACTATGTATGTGCAAACCAACACCAGACAGGTCAGAACTTTGAAGCAGAATTCAACACTGCAACATACGAACTATTTAAAGATAAACGTTTCATTATACTTCAGAAATTAGCATCGGGCAACTTCCCCACCATCAAATATTCCATAGAAAACATGAAAGACCAGAGCAATTTAACTGTGTATCAGACTATCAAGGTTTTTACCAACAAAAAGAAGTCTATGTTGGCATTCAAATCACCAAACTACACCATAAACATCCATAATTCGAATTCGTCTCTACTTGTGAATGGATTAGGTATCAACAACTTTGTTGATAACATTTTTCATCCTCTGATAACAGACATTCAGCAACAATTAGATTATCTAGATATCGTGAATGAAAATATCAAAGACACTATTTTAAACAACCTTTCATCTCGCAAACAAGTATGTCTGGCTCTATACTGGATCGCCACATTGTACCATGTTTGTCACCTGAGCCCGCTTCATCTGTAGCATTGGATGTACCAAGTATTCACGTTCCTAAGAGTCCAGCGGCCTATCATGTATGCCCGTTGTGCAATGAAATCGCAAACCTAGATACAATTTACTGTGAAATATGTAATGAATGGGTACACTTCACTGCGCAGGCTTAACAAAGTCTCAAGTTGAAAAAATTCCACCGACTGCCCAATATACTTGTCCACTTTACTGCGACAACTTACTGTATCAAAATGATGTACCAAAAGCAGATCCTACAAATCTTGAATTTCAAAGTCAAAATGCTATAGGCTGTTTACCTAATGAAAATACATGTAGACCAACACAGTGTAAGATCACTGCCACTACCCCTGTCCCAGCACATACTCTGACATCAGTACCAACAGTTTCTTCCAATACGACCACTACATCTTCCGTATCCGTAATCTGCTCATTTTCCGGTTCTGTCTATGTATCAAACATTGTTCATCAATCTCAAGCTGGCCAATCTCAACTTGACAACAAATCATAACTATGACATCATCTACTCCAATCATTACATCTACATGTATGTCGTCTCCCACTAGACCAAAGAGAAACACTCCAGCATCAACAAGATTAGCTCAAGAAAATGACAATCTTCGTACTCTTATCATTGAATTATAACAGGTCAAACTCGATTTATAAATCTTTTGAGACAATATAAATTAAACGAACCACCGGCTAATCAAAATGGATATTTTAGACCTGGTGACTCAACAGCATCATCTTTCCATGAATGTATAGAGAATATTGAAAAGAAGTTACAAACTATCACCGAGTATGCACACCATGTCAAATCTAAATGGGAAAATAGATCAAATACAGCAGCAAATGACTTATCAAAATCAGCATCCACTCTACCCACAGTTTCAGCCAGTGGTCCATTTTCTTCCAGCGCCTTATCCACCAACTTATTATTCAACAAGATCTGGACATATCTATACTCAACCAAATATGATGTATGGACAGCACCTTCCAACTGGAACTTATATGCACGACCGATACATCCTTATCATCAACCGGCTCCATCAACAGTAATTCACACACAGCCAGATGTCCCCACTATCACATGTATAAGGTTCTCATCGTATTTTTTCAACACATCAGACCCCACGCCATCCTAAACATACAGGTCATACTCAACGGCAGGATAGTAACCATCAAAAACCGTAGATACGGAAGAAATGAGGCTAGTCACCTACAGTACACCAACATCAGCAAGATAGAGACTCAACAGTTTTCAACAGAGATAGTCGAACATGGAGACAAGGCAAATCCCCAGATTACCAGTCTACACGTACTTTAAGAATTCAGCATAATGACAAGAAACAGCAGAATGAAACCCTTCTTATTAACAACATAAGCTCTAATAGTTCAGCTGAATGTGATCCTTTTTTAGACAAAGGCCTACTCACACTAGAAATAGACAAGAGGGAGATATAGACTCTATCAATATTTGTTCATTCAATGTAGAAGGAATGAGAGGAAATGACCATATGTGAATCAAATTTTACCTGTTAATGATATTTTATGCCTGCAAGAGCATTGGTTGTGGTACTTTGAACAAAATGAGGCTACTAAATTCATTCCGACTTTTAATTATACAAGTAGAGCTATTGATTATAACGATCCTAAACTCCATTATGTACGATCTAGAATGAACGGAGGAGTACTTATTGACATAGACCCATTTATTAAACCTTTAGAAGATGGAAAGAAAGAATTATAGTCATAGAAATTCAGAATAAACCAACTCCTATATGTCTTGTAAATGGATATATGCCAACATGTGTTTACTCAGACTCGCCCGAGCCATATCAGGAGACATTAGAATTTCTTAATGTTATCTTACTGAAATACTAAGAATCACATGTAATAGTTCTTGTAGGAGACATGAATGCAACTCTATGTCAATCCAGGAAAACGACTCAGATAGAAGATTTATTAACTTTATTCAGAAGCACAAGTTCATGACTCCAATCATTAGTGACACACCAACTTACTCGCATAGAAATGGGTTATGACTAATTGATTACATTTTCACAAAGTCCGACGTCATTTCGAATGTGCTTATTCACAGCAAACACACTGTCAATTCATCTGCTCATGTTCCAGTCACTTGTACGCTAAAGTGTGATCTAAACATCTCAAATGTCAAACCTGCTGAACCACAACCATGTCGAAAGCGAATTTTATGGGAGAAATGTGATACGAAAAATAACAGACAATTTACGCAATATTTCAACTCCTTCTAGAATCGAAAGGCCATATCAGATTCAAACTTACGTTGACATGATAAACCATAATCTACGTATTGAAACCAAGAATGCTATTCCGGTCAAATAAATTCGTCTGAAAGGTCCAAAATGGAAAGCTAGTCTTGCATCGAGATCCCTACTACATGAGGGGAGAAGTCTACACAAACAATTAATTGAATTGGGCAAGCCTACCTGTCCGCTCATTACACAACAACAGAGAACTATAAAAAGGAGAATTCGATCACAACAAAGACAAGATATGGCAATGAGCGTATACAATTCTACAGTAATGTTCTTGAGTCTGAAAACACAGCAAACTTCTATAAAATGGTCAGACGAGGATTAGCTCATTCGTCAGCTGAACCCAATAGCTTTGAACACGAAGGAATAGTAATTTGCGACATTAAAACTCAGTGTCAAAGATTTACCAAATTCTACGAAGATCTAGCAATTCCACATGATGTAGAAGACTTTGATAACAGTTACGCAATGTGCATTTCTGTGCAACTTGATCTCATCAAGAATCTTGTAAAACCAGAGGTCAGCAAAACTGAACCAATTACCAGTCAAAAAGTCAAACAGGCCATCTCGAAGTTAAATAACAGTAAATCCTGTGATGAGCAAGGGATCTACGCTGAACATCTTAAGTTAGCAGGTGACTTCATAATACATGTCCTAGTTTAACTTTATAACGCTATATTAGACCACTGCCATGTTCCTCCTCAGTTTTATCTGGTATACTTCATCTAATTCATAAAAAGGGAGAGATCCTTGCGACTTTGGAGGTATCACAGAGGTATCACTGTATCATCCACCCTAGGAAAAGTCTTAGAACATGTAATCTTGCAAAGTGAGCATCTACTTCCAGCCAACCAATCATCACTGCAATTCGGTTTCACCAAGAACACATCAATTCTTTTGTCTGCCCTTCTAATCAACAAGTCCATTACTGAAGCTAAAGAACAAAACATGCCACTCTTTATTGCATTCCTTGATTCGCAGAAAGCGTTTGAAGTAGTAGACCACAATTCTCTCAAGTGTGAAATGTATTTTAATGGCATTAAAGGAAACATATGGAAGACACTGGATGATTGGTACAGTAATCTGTCGTCTAAAAATCAAATGGAAAGACAGCCATGGAGAACATTTCGCAATTAAACAAGATGTGAGACAAGGTGGTATCCTGTCAAATGGCCTCTATAAGCTGCACATCAATGAAGTTTTACTCTTGAACATCATAAAATGGGCTCTCATATTGGATGTCCGACGGTAGCAGACGCTCTCGCACTGGTGGCTAATTCGGCAGCTGATCTTCAACGTATGCTCAACATATCCTATTCTTATGCAAACAGAGAAAGATATATAATACATCCAGAAAAGAGTTCCATACTGATGAAAATACCATATAAGAATAAAATAAGCACATTATACAGACTGGAAAATTGGAGATAAAGAAATCACCATATCTGATAAAACAAGTCACTTAGGACTAATAAGAACGGTTAAAAATGACGTCAATGCCAATGTTGATGAAAGACTTTCATGTGCAAGAACGACACTTTATAGTTTAACTGGTACTGGACTACATGGGATAAATGGACTACCTCCAACTACTTGTCTCAAACTATTCAACATCTATGTTTTACCAAGACTCCTAATTTTTAAGAACAATACAAGGACTACCTAAACGATCATTGAGAGCAGTAATATATCTTCTGTTGGGAGTACGACCTATGGAAGCAGAATTACATTAACGACAACTAAATCTTTTAGGAAACATCCTCTATAGCCAAAAGAACACCATGATTGAAGTAGTCAAAAGACTATTCTTTAAGTTCTCTTCAAGTCATCTGAATCTTTCAGCTGGTGTATCCACGTCGTTAAACTGCTAAAAATATATAGCTACCATCCATTGAGAAACTACTACAAGAAACTTACAGAAATCAGAATGGAAAAGTAAGATTAAGTCTAATATAGATAAGCACTGGTTTAAGCTAGACTCCTTACTGGAACATATATATTCCAAACAGACACGAGCAAATTTAACCAAGATAATGTGGATGGAACCTGTCCTCTCTGACAATTAGAAGATGAGAATCTTACACATTTTCTGTTCAAGTGAAACACACTTCATGGATACCGTAAAGACTACCTTAATGAGCTAAAACATTACTCGACAATGTGAACCCAAATATATGGAGAATTCTGGTCTCGGATCTAGTACAGTTTGACAAAGTTATTTTGAATTCCAACTGGTTATACTGACTCATTGGAACCTCGTGTTATAAAAGAACAACACAACAGATAGTACTATATGTACTCGTAGAATGTGCTGCTCACTCCACAGTGGTAGGCTTTATTTGGTCCATGACAAAGTATTGAGGAGATAGATTAGTTTTTCATTATTTTATTATTTTAGTTACCCCCAAAACTGTGACTATAGCAATATAGGTGCACCAACTAAATGGTGGAATATACATACTAAAGAAGTATAGTGATCGTACAATTTTCTAAGCGATTACCGAACTTAAATCTGGCAACTGTGAACCCTTGGTTAAAATGCTTTTCTGTCAGCAGACATCTTCTATGAAAGAAATCTGGATAGGGTCTGGAGTACACGATCAATTCCATTTATACTCAATATGCAAGTGCTGGTAGAAAATTGCAACACAAAAAATGGAATGGGAAAATTAAATAGAGGCTCTTAAGAGCATGTATTGCTCACCTGACTTACAAAAAAACTTTTTAAGAGACATGACTTTTCCTGCAAATTTTGATATAAAATGCTAAAGTTTATGTGAATATTCTGTTTCTATGAATGCTGCCATGTTGAATTTCCAATCAGCAGCAATTTGTAGGACAGTTTCTGAAAAGAAGCCGGTTTATGTTTTTCTCATAGGTTACTATATTAAGTGATGTTGCTTGTAATTTGGATCGAAACAAAAAATAAAAAAACTCAAAATTACTAGAGGACCATTTGAGGTACATTTCTACAATATCACACTTCCTTCTGTCAAGCAGTTTGTGAGGAAACAAATTTTGAAATTTCAGCCAATCTGAACGCATTTGCACCTCTGGCAGCCATGTTGAATTTCCAATTAGCTAAAAAAAAAACTTAAAATAATATAATTTTCCAAGCTTCATTTCTGCATAATTTGCCTTTGTCGTGCGGAAGTTTCATAGAAGAAGCAATTTGTGTTTTTCCCTTAGGATCCCATGTTAAGCAGTGTTCCACTGTAGCAGCCATATTGGATTTTGGATTGTCACAAAAAACTCAAAACTTTGTAAAGGACCATCTAATGTACATTTACGCAATATTTACAATCATTCTGCCATGCGGTTTGCAGAACACATTAGTGATCCTGGAAGCCATGTTGAAGTTGCAATTAGCTAAAAAAAACTCAAAATAATAAGATAACTATCCAACCTTCATTTCTTGGTAATTTGGCTTCATTGTGTGGAACAGTTTTCGAGAAGTTGTTTGTATATTTTTCTCATAGGGTCCCATGTTAAAATAAGTCATGTGATGACGGCCATCTTGATTTTGGATCACCACAAAAAACTCAAACTTTATAGAGGACCATCTAAGGTACATTTATGCAATATTTCAAATCAATCTGCCAATGTCTTTACGACAAGATTTTTGAAATTCAGCCAATCAGAATGCAGTAATGGACCTGGCAGGCATGTTTTATATTTGATAAGCACTCTTTGTTAAGAACCACCCAATAAACTTTCCTGCCTAGTGGTTTTAGAGACGAAGATTGAAATGTGAAAAGTTTATGAACGACGACAAAGACAACAGACACCAAGTGATGAGAATAGCTCACACTGACCCTTTGGGTAAGGTGAGCTAAAAATCATTCTCTTTGTCGTAAATTGTGGTTCTCAACCAAACTTCATTGCCAATTTCGATATGTTGTTCAAGATATGAGGCAGACCTAGCTGTCTCTTTTGTGTCCATAATTTTCAGTTCAATGGGGGTAGATGCGATCAACAGTCACCATTTTTTGTATTTTTCAATGAAGGCATGTCTGTATAGTGAAATGTGAAATTTTAGTGGCCTAACATTTTCATGCGTTTGTCCTTGTTTTTAAGAATACTTGTATAACATCCACCTCAAACGTATAGAGGATTAAATCAGCTAAGGAGAGCACATTTGATTCCCACTGGAATTGTAGTGGTCTGTTGTAGTGCTGTATGCCACTTTCAGCAATTTTTCAGCTTTTTCTTAGTCTCCAGTTTTTACTGAGGAAGAAAGCCAAAGAACCCTGTGAAAACCCCCAACCTTTAATTGGAAAACTGGCAATCCTTGTCCATATAGTTTGAAGTCTAGCACACCCTATTCGCAGCAAGACTAGAACCTTTAACCGTAGTGTTGATAGGCACATGATCAATAGAAGAAAACAAACTATGTTAACAACTGGACTAATAAGGCTCAATAGTTTTGACTGAAAATTTATAAGCAAACTAAAACACTAGTTAATGTACATGCAATCTGGGCAGATGTTTGCCTAGATTGTTTTTGCTCGTTTCAGCAAGAATAAAGGAGTAAGCCATTGATACATAAAAAATGGATATATTGCTTCTTTGTAACAATGTTTTTCTTTGTGACTTCTGCTGGCATTAAAGAGAAAATTACTTAAAAGCAGAAAGTTTATTACAATGTATCATATTTAATATTTGTACTAGCGGAATATTGCCTGGCTGGCAATAAAACTGTTTCTGAGGTCAAAGAGTCCTCATATTCTGTCACTCTAAAATTTTGACAAGGAAATAATCTATTCATAAATTTGACATATAACAGATATTTTTGACATGTTCTAGTAACTGACATTAAAAGATGCTTATAAATATATTCTGATTGGTTCAAAATGAGTCCTCATATTCTGTCACTTTAAAATTTGACAAGGAAATAATCTATTCATAAATTTGATATTAAACATAGATGATCATTGATATTTTTGACATGTTCTAGTAACTGACATTAAAAGATGCTTATAAATATATTCTGATTGGTTCAATATACTTATAAACCAAACAAAAACAAATTTATCACAATCTTTCTAGTTCTGACTGAAGTCTTTTGAACTGATTAATAAGTCTAACATGGGAATCTGTACTTCTCATTGCTTGTAATTCTACCAAATAACTGGAAATTGAATCCAGGCAAACTGTTGTGAATAGTCTTCTGCAAAAGAAAATGAAATCACAACTAAAATAACAACAGAAACTGTTTTCTCCTTTTGGGTAGGTTTTCAAGAAATGTTGCAAAAAACAATTTTCAGAACAAAACACCTTAAACTGAAGCTTGCAATAAAATATTATATACATTTTGTACTATACTTGATTAAAAATATTGGTGAACTTGCCTTTCATACACAGGAATCTGAGCTGGGTTGGACACTAAGTGGCACAATAGTTCACATAATACTTCTAACAATCTGAGTGGTCGCTGTATATGCCAAAAAGGATCCTGAAAGTATTATTTTAAACATCCATAGTTTGGCAACTCAAAACTTCACTTCAAGTTTTAATGCCAAATGACATTGACTTATATATGTATAAACTGATAAAGCTTATAAAGATAAAATACAGCCATATCACTTATATGTAGTGAATATGAACAAAGGAACATAGTTTCTGGCAATTTTCTAAGAAAGTGCAATCATAGAGAACAGTTTACAATGTTATGTAATAAACTATACATATGAGGTAATATTGGCCAAATTGTTTACAAAGTATTTAAGAAAGGAGTTGAGATTTTTGTACCAAATATGTTGAATGTATTTTTCATGTTTTCATTTTATTATTATTCATAGGTAAGGAGGTTAAATTTTTTGAAACAAATATGTTTAACATATTTTTCATAATTGTAATTCCCTGAAGCATTAAACTTGTTTATGACAATTAATAGCGATTGGTTCCTCAAAACTTGTGGTCATTCCTCAGTGATCGGGAAAGTCATGCAACATGCACATCTGACGCATATGATCAGTAAACAGCGCCGAGATACACTGAACCCATGCACCTGCATGGCGCAGTCTATTTTACTCTTGACTGTACTACCGTGTTCTGATCATGTCCTGTTGAACTTTAATTGTGAAAATTTATCCAAAATGTTTTTTAATTGAATAACATCGATTTTCTTTTTATATTCCGCCTAATTTCCCTGTTACTAAATATAGTTATGACGAATTAGGTTATTTTTGAAACCAATCAAATTGCCGTATTTTCCAGAATTTCCACTCTCCTATCCGCATCCGGTTTATTATAATTCACAGGTCATGGCTGACAAAAAAACATGCAACCAAAGAAAAAATTTATTAAGGAGCCTACACTAGAGATATCATTATTTTTTTATCCTTCGTTTGGGGGCCAAAATGATAAATATAATAACTGAGATGTGACGATGATCTAAGATGATGGCGATTCTAATGATGCTATGATTGATGACATTGACAACACAGAGTCTGACACCATTTCTGAACCATCGAAACCAACAGCTACAGGAGACCATATTAATGTTTCTGACTTATAAATAGCATTTTATAGTGCAGTGTTTAATTTAAAATTAAAAAAAAACTTTGACGTAGTCGCTGGACTGTGAAATTAAGGTCAAGGTCAGGTGACACCTACCAGACAGTCATGTACTAGTCATCAGCATCCTATATACCAAATATTGTCATCCTACCATGCGTGGTTACAGAGGAACTGTCGTAACCCAAAAACTTTAACGTAGTCAATGGACCGTAAAATTGAGGTCAAGGTCAGGTGACACCTACCAGACAGTCATGTACTAGTCTTCAGCAACCTATACACCAAATATTGTCATCCTACCATACGTAGTTACGGAGGAACTGCCGTAACCCAAAAACTTTAACGTAGGCGCTGGACCGTGAAATTGAGGTCAAGGTCAGGTGACAAGTGACTGACTGGCAAGTACTCATCATAAGCTACCTCTGTACCAAATTTGATGGACCTAGGGCTTGGGCTTACAAATATATGAAGCAAGATGTCAAGTGTTTACGCCGCCGCCGCCATCGGATTCCCATACATATGTCTCGCCTCCAGCGACTTTCGTCGCAGGCGAGACAAAAAACTGCCACAATTGACTGCATTTAAAGGTCTGTATCATGATCATGGTGAGAATTGAACTAATTTTATCGAAAAAAATGGCCCATTAAAATTGTGGGATGGCCCATTGAAATTCAAAATGGGCCTTTGATATTATTTTTAAGGGGCCATGGGCCTATTCTGAAAAAATCTTTCAAGATCACTGTTTCACAATGTGAAAGTTTGCACAGAAAATGAAAATTTTATATGTTGTTTATTGAGTATTTGCCTTTTGATGTTTTATTGTATTTTCAAATGTTATGCTTCTCGAAGGTAAAAAATTTAAATATAATGGTATATAAAATCCTGTTTAAAAGATGTTTTTCTCCCTTTGCTCTTTGAAGAATATAAAAACTCTGGTGATGTCTTATGACCTGCTAACAAGATAAGATTACCAAAAACCATTTTCTAACAATCTTTTCTAATGGTCTTTGTATGAATAAAAGTTCTTTTAGAGAAATTTAAATAAATATTTATATATTTTATTTCTATATTTAAAAAAATAAAATTCTGGAGAAATTGTGCATGTTGTGCAAAAGGCAGTTTTACCTGAATGTGGTACTTTTACAGTTTCTCTTTTAAAAGGGGTAATTAACAGGATTAGCAAGTAAATACACAGCACTTTAATTGTAACTTCGAGATCCTTTGACAACACCTTTGAAATACATGTACTATTATGCCAAAATATTTTACCAGATAAAAGGTAAATTAATAATTAGAAATCACTTATGTTCTCACAGCTGGATTATTTTAAATAAATCATGAAAATATAATGCTCATAATACTATTTATGAATTCTTGAACCAGTGAGTATTGTCACTGTTGTTTTATTATTACTTGAATTCGGTCCTTTTCTGAATTCCAACTAAAATTTAAAGACAAAATGAAAAAAGGTCACATAACTGAAGATCTATATAATTAAATTCTAACTTGGATCAGGAATATAAAACATACTCTTGCAAGAACCATGTTTTACACACATTTGGTAATGATTGACTGTTTCAAGTTTTAATCATGCAACATCTTTTAGGAACTAGGCTGTAAACTGATCTAAAGAAGTGCCATCTAGTGACAAGATATTTATCAATGGAAGACCTACATTTATGTGTTTGTATACTGTAAATTTACTGTAGAAACTTTATCATTGAAATAAAACAAAACATTAAATGGCAAATTTGTTTCTTTTTATTTGCAGAGCAACAAATCAAATTTTCATTTCTTAAGAAGTTTCCCTTTAATGCTTATTTAACACATGAGACGCAAGTGGTGGCCAAATGATGGTGGCCTTAAAAAAGATCCCTTAACACACAGCAGTATTTTTCACATATATACCTTTGATTTAAATAATCTGTCATATATTTCCAGAACTCTTGGAGGTGGTAGTCCTATTTCCAGCATTAATAAATACACCCATTTAGTATTAAGACCTAGTTCACAACTTCTCTGCTCTAAGTATTTGATTAGAAAGGCTGTAAAAATAGAAACAACAGTTGATAAAAATATGTATGGAAATAAATTCAACTTTGTACTATTTTTTTTCCTCTTTTAACCACCTGTTATACTTATAATAACAGATCAATCAACCAGTATGAACATGTTATTAACAGATTAGTACAGTCAAACCTGTCTTAGCGACCCCCTCCAAATAACGACTTCCTGTGTTATGCGACCATATTTATTCCTCAAAAGCATTTTCCCATTCATTTTACCTTTATATAACGACTCCCTGTCTTACGTGACTAAGGACTGTGTTTTCCGTTCCTTTTGACCGAGAAAACCTGTCTAAAACGACTATCGGGACTATTAAAGTCATTAATCAATAAATAAAACCTGTCTGACGAAAAGCAGATTTGTACCACGAATCGTACTCGTAGACCATTGTCAATTATCAAGCTTCTTCGAAACGTTAAACTAAAGTTGGAAGTGATTGCTCTGTAAATTTTAATAGTCATCAGTGTCGATTTTGTTGACATTCGTGTTGGAAATGTTGATGTTTCTCAAAACGTCGTGTTTAGTTTTGTTCACGGCGTTTTGTTTTTACAAAGGGCAATAATCAATACAAACCGGTGCACACTGGTTCTAAAACCAACTTGCACTTTCTGCATAGAGCGTATTGTTAAAACACGAGGAAACCAACAAGTGTGGAAACAGAAAAACGTCTTGCCTGCATTCCGCATCAGTAACGAAAATAAATTTCGCCATAAGCATTACGTAAATAGCATTAAATATCAGCAGCGGCCTGTATACAAAATATTGTCACCATACCCTGCATAGTTACAGGGGAACAGCCGTAACCCAAAAACTTTAACGTAGTCGCTGGACCGTGAAATTGAGGTCAAGGTCAGGTGGAACCTACCAGACAGTCATGTACTATTCATCAGCAACCTATATACCAAATATTGTCATCCTACCATGCGTAGTTACAGAGGAACTATCGTAACCCAAAAACTTTAACGTAGTCGCTGGACCGTGAAATTGAGGTCAAGGTCAGGTGACACCTACCAGACAGTCATGTACTAGTCATCAGCAACCTATACACCAAATATTGTCATCCTACCATGTGTAGTTACAGAGGAACTGTCGTAACCCAAAAACTTTAATGTAGTCGCTGGACTGTGAAATTGAGGTCAAGGTCAGGTGACACCTACCAGACAGTCATGTACTAGTCATCAGCAACCTATACACCAAATAGTGTCATCCTACCATGCATAGTTACAGAGGAACTGTCGTAACCCCAAAACTTTAACGTAGTCGCTGGACCGTGAAATTGAGGTCAAGGTCAGGTGACACCTACCAGACAGTCATGTACTAGTCATCAGCAACCTATCCACCAAATATTGTCATCCTACCATGCGTAGTTACAGAGGAACTGTCGTAACCCAAAAACTTTAACGTAGTCGCTGGACCGTGAAATTGAGGTCAAGGTCAGGTGACACCTACCAGACAGTCATGTAGTAGTCATCAGCAACCTATACACCAAATATTGTCATCCTACCATGCGTAGTTACAGAGGAACTGTCGTAACCCAAAAACTTTAACGTAGTCGCTGGACCGTGAAATTGAGGTCAAGGTCAGGTGACACCTACCAGACAGTCATGTACGAGTCATCAGCAACCTATACACCAAATATTGTCATCCTACCATGCGTAGTTACAGAGGAACTGTCGTAACCCAAAAACTTTAACGTAGTCACTGGACCGTGAAATTGAGGTCAAGGTCAGGTGACAGGTGACTGACTGGCAAGTACTCATCATAAGCTACCTCTGGACCAAATTTGATGGACCTAGGGCTTGGGCTTACAAATATATGAAGCAAGATGTCAAGTGTTTACGCCGCCGCCGCCGGATTCCCATAGATATGTCTCGCGACAATAAAACTGGTACAAAGAAAAATACAACAACTGAATGGGGACAAAAATTTGACCTGCCTTAATACAATCGTAAATCAAAACGCTCATAATTGTTGTATATTTTGTAAATTCGTTATAACATAAATATCATATTTTGCTTTTTACTTAATAAAACAAACAATACAGTTATTAAATTCACTCTTTCACAAGCTGACAAACATGACTGTGTTCACTGGTATGCAAACATCATGACCTCTGTATAAAGACCCCCTGTCTTATGTGACCTTTTTTATAATTTCCCTTCAAAGGTCGCTTAAGACAGATTTGACTGTAAATGTGCACAACGGAAATTGTGTTATCCATGGAAGGAGAAAATATTTTTTGTGTAATCAATACTTAAAAATTAAATTCAAACATTAGAATAAACTCAACAATTTTATTTGTGTAATTTGACATTTTTAAATATAAGATAAACAGACAAACTGTACGTTCCATGGAATAATACATGATGTCAAAGGGTGTGTGTCACCATGACAATGATTTTTGATAGAAAATATTCAAATCGAACATTCTCGTACAATTTACCCATTACAAATCACTGAATGCTTCTTAGCCTTACCCCCCTTTTTTTAGACTACAAGTCAAGAATTTTTACTGTTAAGGTTTAAGTTCCTATCATAAACACATGTATAACATATAACCCACATGTAATTACCTGAAGGGAAATACCTTTCTGTTTTTATGTACAACTTTCCAATGGCTGCTAATCTATTATGAAGATTTGTTACTTTAGCATTTTCATTCATGGAACCAGTACTCAAAATTTCTGAACAAAATACAAAACAAATCAAATACCATTATAAGAACTGATATGAACTATTTAAATATAACATTTCCACAATCAAAATTGCCTTGGTCCCAAGACAACTTATGCACCAAAGCAATATTGAAACCTAGTTTTATTTTGTTATGAAAGAAATATTTTATTGCTAAATCATTATGTTAAATAATGATAATTTTTTTTTCATGAAGATAACAACGTATCTTCCCAGATCCATCTGATATTCAACATAGTTCTTTAAATAATTATCCTTCAGTGTTATGCAGAACAATGCAAAGCCAGACTGAAATTTGCATTTATAGCATTTTCCAACTATATGTACACTTAGGTAAATTTTATGACTTGTTTGATATTTAATATTTCTGCAGAAGTTAGAGCTGTCTTTTTTTGTTCTTAAGTTCTCTTATACATGATGATCAATATCAACTTCCATTTATCAACGACTATTGAGTCATGACCTTTACCTTTATCTATGATATCCTTCCACAAACTTTCAACTAACACTACATCATATAACCCTGCACAGTGGACTATAGCAAGCTTGCATTCTGATAAATCAAACTTGTCTGCAAAGTCTTCATAAAGCTGAAATTTTCAAAATTAAACAACCATTGTTTTCAGGCCAGTTGTTGTGCAAATTAATGCTAGCTGAAGTGACTTTATTTTATTTAAGGCAAAAACAGAAAGTTATGTCAGAAATGTATCAGTGCTAGCATACCCAAGACCACACTACACCCACCCCTAATATCATAGATGTTTTTCATGTTACAGAAACTTTTGACCTTAATAATTACCAGGAACTTTATTATTTCAAAGAATTCACAATTTTTCTTTGTTGGTTTTTTCCTACAGTCTGTTAAATTAAAAGTTATTATATATATACATCTGTTACCAGACACTGATAACTTACAACAGTCAGGTCTAAGAGATCTGCATCTAGACGATTTAATGCATCATGAGTTGTTGATGGCAGTTTGCTCAAGGCTTTTTGTACTTGTAGTTGTAACCGAGCAACTTCCATTTTTTCTTCCAATTCATGGAGGAATTCGCCATCTGGTACAGCACTAATGTGTGTTGTTGAACTTTTGGCACACATAATTGCTCTAGACAAATATTCTATTCTTTGTTGTAAGTGCACATCTGTCCTGGATAGCAAAAATCAAGTGTTAAATTAAACATGGTAAAAAAACACTATTTTGATATCATTTTACTTAAAAAGGTATTCATGAGCAGAACTGTTTTTGCTACATGTAATCATAAGTGCTTTAATAAAAAGTGAATGGTTTACAATTTGTTGGAAGAGGTTTTGGGTCTGCGTCAAAAAATGGAGGAGTTGATTACACAAAAACACAACCATCATGTATAAAATGTGCTATATAAGTTCCATTGTCTACAAAAATGGGAAAATATTATTTGAACCATTCCATAACAGTAGGTGCACAACTTCAATATGTGTGCAATCTTTCTGTGCAGTTTCAGAGATCTGGGTTGAAAACTGTAGGAGCTGATTACACAAAACAGGTACAGTCTTCTGCAAAAGTTCTGAAAAATGACTCCCAAGTGTGAATAAATTTGGCTTGGCCCAAAATTCTTGAACAATGCCAAAATAGCAAGTGCACAACTTTAATACATAGTAGTAGTAGTAGAGTGACAACAACACTTCATATGATGCTTAAGTTTACAATTTTTATTGGTCTACTATTCAACTTTAATACATGTGCAATCTTTCTGTTAAGTGTCAGAGATCTGGGTTGAAAACTGTAGAAGGAGTCGATTACACAAAATAGATACCTATTATCCTCCCCCACCAAACTTCAATACTATAACCCAGGTTTGCAGAAGTTAGAGCTGTCTTTTTTGCAACCCTGCAAAAATGAATGTCACAAGACAAACTTTAAATGAATAAATGTGGATAGAATTGCCTATGTCCCCTACTGGCAAATAAAACTCCAAAGGCCATAATTTTATCAAAAATCATTGGACCAGAACAACATTTAAACTTGATATGTGACGCACATACTAAACATCAGCAAATATCTGCAAGCATTTAGAAAAAATGTCCACAAACTGTTATCTTTAAGAAATTTTCTCAAGTCCAGGGCCATAATTTTTGTCAAAAATCATTGGACTGGAACAATATTCAAACTTGAATAGTAACCTATCTTTCTTGCCTCACATACCAAATATCAGCTCAATATTCACAAGCAGCTAGAAAAAAGTCTGGAAAACCGTTTTTTTTTTATTAATTTTTTAAGTTAAAGGGCTATAATTTTGTCAAATATCTTTGGACCAGAACAACACCCACTTCTCATCCCAAATATCATTCCAATCAAAATGTAAAATATCAAGGTATTTGACAAATAGTGAGAGTTTCATCAAATTTCATTTAGTGGTGTAGGTGGTTTTGGATACTCCTATGTTTTGATATGAAAACTCAAGTATCATTAAAATCACAATGAAAAATATCAGATCACAATGGCACTATGTCACAAAGATTCTGTGAAAGTTGAATAAATTAACATGCAGTGGTGTAGGAGGAGTTGCAGATAAGATAGATGGGTACCCAAAATGTAACAGATGAATGGACACTCCCATCACTATATACCACACACTATTCAAGCCGAGGTATATTAAAAATTTGACTTATTTACCCATGCCTTTCTGCCAGCTTAGAAAGTATTTTGGCAGCTGCAGGGAAGTTTCTTAATTTCTCATAATATTTCCAAAGTATATCTAATGCCAGTACTGCTTCAGACTGGTAACCAGCTTTCCTTTTAAGGTAGCTCTCTAGGTATGGTGACTGAATCTGTAAAATTCACAAATTGTCATGTTAAACAAATTCTTAACATACAAGTGTTTTAGAGTCAGATGAGAACAAAAACCTAATTGAATAAAAATCCAGTTTTCCATTGTCAAATTTGCTGCAACAAAATTAACAATGGGAAATTCTATTTTGATATCAGTTTTAAAAAGCATTCAACAACTATTAAACAATTTAGAATATGTAACCGTGTTTGTACATATTGTTAAGATCTTGTTTAGAATACAGACCCGTTTTTGTACATGTTGTTTAGGTCTTAGAAATATGGGTCATTTTCCTTATTTCTGCATTGTGCAGATCTAGTTCTTATTGGCATGTCGATGTTGTTAGGAAATCATAACACGGGTTATAGTTTGTTTTTCCTTAATCAGTTAACCTATTTTTGTGTAACTATTTCAAGTCAGTATTATATGCCCTTGTATTTGTTCTTTGTTATTTTTTTTTATGATTTGTGTTGTCTTTTACAGGGTTGCCACTCTTTTCTTGACACAAAATTCAAGGACTTTTCAAGGGTTTTCCTAATTTTTCCAGGATAACTTCAAATGAATTTCTAAGGTGATTTATAGATACCAATATTCTTAACGCTATATAATTTTGTCACGTACACATTCACTCCATATGTCTATTCAATTTCCTATACATCCTTCCAGTGTGACATGATGCAGACTTTGTGTAAACTACAAGTGGTTTTCAATGCAGATTTACCTTATTAATTCACAACACTGGCCAATCTTCAGTCAGAAAACTATTCGTCTTCATGATTTGACCAGAGACATGATATACATGTTTTCTATTTCTCTGATTTGACCAATAAATAAGGAAATAGCTATGTGTTCATGCACACGTACGGGATGGAAGTCTTTGGTAGATCATATGATTTTGTTGCAGCCGTACGTTCTGGATTCTGAGTATTGATTTGCAATTGTCAGTGTGGAAGAAAATCCAGTTGTTTGATGCTTTTACCGGATACCGTTTTAATATTTGGGATCAACAAATTGTCTTGTATGGTATTCAAATTTATAGTAAGCGTAGGAGGGAATAAATTTGAGCCTCTCAACTGGTAATCAAAATATGATTTCATGAAACCCGCCATATTATCTGGATCAATTTGACGACCGCATCATGCTCTACAAATTCCTTAGTGTCAAACGCTGGAAAGACTCAGAATCTTATAAATCTCGACCCATACATTTCGCCCCAAAAACTTCCATTACTTTCAATGTAAAGGACGATCTTCATATGGGGCGAACTGTTTACTTTAGCAAGGGAAAGACAACTCGTGCCGAACTTACTAATCACGATCAAAATTAAGGATTTTTCCCGGATTTGTTTGTTTTTTCGCGTTTTCACGGATGTTTCCCGACCTGGAACGCAAATTTCGAAATTCAAGGACTTTTCCCGTTTTCCCGGGTGCGTGGCAACCCTGCTTTTAGCAATAAATTTATTGCCTATTTTTAAAAAGAAATAACCAATATTATCCCATATGTTACAAAACAGGCATACAGGAAAAAAGATCTGACCTCCAAGAGTCAAATACATTTCATATGTTATCAACTAGGCATACAGTTGAAAATGATCTTACCTCCAAGAGTTTCTCTGTCATGTTATTATTAAATAACCAATCATACAAAGCCACATGGAATAATTCATCATTGGACTTTAATGCCAAAGTAAATACATCTGAACTCTGGAAAACAAATTAAAACTAAACTAGACAAAGTCGATCTAGCGATCGCTGATACCCCTGCTTTTGTGAAAATTTCTAACGTTTTTCGTGGACGGCGACCTTGAAATTTGATGGATTTCCCCCAAAATCAAAAGGCTTTTTACCAACCTGATATATAACAATATCCCAAAGTTTCATTCAAATCAGATGCAAACTTTTTGAGTTATTGTCCGGAAACAACTTTTATGTTAAAATTTCTAACGTTTTTCGTGGACTGTGACCTTGAAATTTGACGGATTTCCCCCAAAATCGATAGGCTTCTTACTAACCTGATATATGACAATATCCCAAAGTTTCATTCAAATCGGATGAAAACTTTTTGAGTTATTGTCCGGAAACAACTTTTTTGTTAAAATTTCTAACGTTTTTCGTGGACTGTGACCTTGAAATTTAACGGATTTCCCCCAAAATCGATAGGCTTCTTACCAACCTGATATATGACAATATCCCAAAGTTTCATTCAAATTGGATGTAAACTTTTTGAGTTATTGTCCGGAAACAACTTTTTTGTTAAAATTTCTAACGTTTTTCATGGACTGTGACCTTGAAATTTGACGGATTTCCCCCAAAATCGATAGGCTTCTTACCAACCTGATATATGACAATATCACAAAGTTTCATTCAAATCGGATGTAAACTTTTTGAGTTATTGTCCGGAAACAACTTTTTTGTTAAAATTTCTAATGTTTTTCGTGGACTGTGACCTTGAAATTTGACGGATTTCCCCCAAAATCGATAGGCTTCTTACCAACCTGATATATGACAATATCCCAAAGTTTCATTCAAATCGGATGTAAACTTTTTGAGTTATTGTCCGGAAACAACTTTTTTGTTAAAATTTCTAACGTTTTTCGTGGTCTGTGACCTTGAAATTTGACGGATTTCCCCCAAAATCGATAGGCTTCTTACCAACCTGATATATGACAATATCCCAAAGTTTCATTCAAATCGGATGTAAACTTTTTGAATTATCATCCGGAAACCAAATGTGAACGGACGGACGGACGGACATGAGGACCACTATATACCCCCGACTCTGTCGAGCGGGGGTATAAAAATATTGATCTGGTGATCACTGAACATTTTTTGATGACTGTGACCTTGATCTATGACAGAATATTTTTTTTAAAACAAAAAACCTGATATGTAACAATAAATAAATTTTGCAAGAATACCGACTTTTGATTGGCTGGAAAATATTTTCTATCAGAGGATGGAAAACGAATTTGATCGTCATGGAGACACACACCATTTGACGTCATATATTACTCCACGGGAAACTAAGTTTTTGTGTTGATATCTTTTTTTAAAAAATATCCAGTTACAAAAATAAAATTTTTTGTTGAGTTTGTTCTATTGTTTGAATTTATTTATAAGTATTAACTACAAAAAATATTTTCTCCATCGAGGGATAACAAAATTTCCGTTGTGCACATTTAATATAATCCGCTACGCTATTTCTTAAGGTAAATTTTAATGTAATGCTTGAGTAAACATTCTAACAAACAAGGCAAGCATACTAACTGAACGTTTGCTTTACTTGCAATAGTATATGTAATAGCTTAAAATACATATATATTGATCTAATATTAAAAGAGGTTATGTTTTTTTAGCGAAGATATCTTGGTACTTGCATATTTTTCTGCATCTGCTGCATTAAGAACACTTGGGTCTGGTGTAGGAGGTGGTCCAGGACCTTTTGGTATACTAGGTGCTTGTGGGTGAGATACACTGGCAGACATAAGATATCCTAATGTATCCGTTATACAATTGTAACACTCCATTCTGTAAAAGATAAAGTTTATTAAATATATGACTAATTTATATATTTTATTAGAAAATAAATTCTGTGACATAAAGAATTTATTATTTATGGCCTACAACTGAAAGCAAATGTTCTTAGGAACATTATGAAAAACTGACATGAATCAGATGAAAAAAATTTTATATTAAAATGTTTGACTCCTATTTTACTGAACAGTTGTGGCTAAGATGCGCATTATTTTTCCCAAATAAAATTTTTCTTAGGAATCATACAGGTAAAATATGAAAATAAATGATATACTAGATCAAAATACAAAGCCCAGAAAGTAAGCTGTAAGCTGTCAATTGACAGAGGACACAGATGCTATCCATTAGACACACTCTTATCAAAATACAAACTCCAAAATATTTATATATCAGAATGACTTTTATTTTATGGGAAAAATATTCTTTAACAACTATTTTGGCATTCTTTCCACACAAAAAAGTTGTGTTAGGGATTAAAAAACTTTTCTGAAACAATAATGTAGGGATGCTAACCCAGGGATTTATAATTAGAATTTAAAGCTAAAATGTGTATTACAATATATATTAAGACTACCAAATGTAGATTTAAAAGTCTCCATGTTATTTTCTTTTCAACAACAGGCTTGAAACAGGAACCAGCCTTTTGAGATTTCTGTATCACTGAGTTGTTTTTGAAATATGTACAGGACCAACAGCATTTTTCCAAGCCTCTTGCTTCATACCATCACATATATTTACCTCGCCATGTATGCTGACATGCCCTGGACATCCTCATTTGGTTCTCCACTATGGTAATAATGTAATGCTAGCTGTTGTGGGTCCCGTTTACCTGATAATGTCAAACACAGGTCAACAATACCTTCATAGAAATGTACTGTAGCAAACTGATTGCACACGACAGGAAGCTGGAGAGACTGGGAAACTTCTTTATATAGCTGAAATAAGATTCATGAAATAATGCATTTCTTTAACAGTATACTTGTTCAAAGACTGTAATAAAATCAAAACCAGAGGCTCCAATGAACCTGTTAATATCCATATCAGACTTCTGGGTATCAAAATATGTCTACCTAAATCCTAATTTGATCAGTTGAAAATCTGTACTAAATAAAATCTGTGAGCTAATGCTCACAAGTGATATCTCAGCATTCACATAAAGTATTTGGCAAACAGGAAGTAAATGACCAAGGATGATAGAATCTCTATACACCATATAGTACTGTATGATAAAGCAATGTGCAAAATATCAGGCTTCTGCAATCTATAGTTGCTTAGAAAACTGCTACAGAAATTTTACAAGCTATTTATGTATAAAATATTTACCTGCTTGGATTCGTTACTGAGATACTGACATAATCACCAAATGTAACCCTAATCAATGGATTTTCCTTCTATGTCAAAACATAATTATAATCAATATCTCAGGTGACAGAAAAATTATTGCTAGTATGCATGCATGTTCTATGTTGCACAATAGTTATGGGAAACGGTTTTTGTTTTTTTCTGAATACAATTATCCCTCTTATTCTGGTTACAGACATTTTGAATATTTTTTCAAGGAAGAACACCACTGGTATGTTCATATCTCAGTTAAAAAATCCAAGGGCCTTTAAAGAGAATGGTCATAAATGGAATCTTATTAAAGTTGACTATCAAATTCATTCTTCTTATATTTTTCATCTGGAGAGTCTAAATGAGCTGATACATATTCCCTACTTGCGGTAAACAAGATTTATCTCCCATTTGCAGAGTTATCTGTTCTTTACAGCAGGTACTTTATAGTACTTACTGTGGGTAAAAAGTTGTTTTTCTTCAATATTTTTTTATTCACATTTAGCAAAGCATCCGGTAAAATTTATTATGACGTGCAAACTAATTCTGCAGTTTTTTTAGTTGTACTGGAAGAGTCAGTCCACAGACATTATTTTTTAAAAAATAAAAACGTGATTTTTCCCCATCTGTTCAATACTAGATACCTGCTGTTATGAAAGACAACTCTTGAAAATGGGAAGTAACTCTTGTATTCCGAAAATAGGGAATAAATTTAAATCAATCAGACGACTAATCTATATTAATTTTGGAAACTGACATAGGAATTCTTATTCTGAATTTATGAAATGCCTTAGAATAGAGAATTACATTTTATTTATTAATAAATTTTACCTTTTACCTACTCATTACTAATGGTATATAAATTACCTATGGAAAGCTTTTAAATAAATATATATTGCAATTCTGACTTGGGAAGTGCAATACCAACATTGTCTTACAACAAAGAATGCAATTTTGGGAAACAGATTTTGTCTCATGACATTTATGCTATATAAAATATTTACCTTAAGAGATTCCAACAATTGCTTTCTTTTCTCCATCTGATTTTGATTAATTCTAGCAGCTTGTAATAATTCATTGGCCTTTCAAAAATCAATCAAAACATTTAAAATAATAAAAGAAAATCAAAATTACATGTTTGATCGGAAGAGCTACAAGACGAACAATACAACTAAAAGTTGCACTAATATAGAACACTGCACATTTATAATATAGGGTTATTGCATGAATATTGGGAAATATTGTCCCAAGCAAGTGTTATATTGCACGAGCTTGCGACTGTAATATAGCATCTTGCAAGGGACAATATTTTCCAATATTCATTCAATAACCCTTTTATTATATAGTAATATTTTTTTGTGCTTTTAAGTGATTATTCATTATCTTTGCTATTTTGTAATATTTTACTAGGTCTAATATTATCATATTTTCACTTGGTCAATATTTCAGATATATATGGCCACACACTTAAATTTCGTCCATATTTGAAATTTGGCGATTACCTTTCATTCCGCAATGTAAACAACGATCCCAAGGCTAAATTACTTTTAAAATACGTGTATCTTGCATTTATTGCTCTAGCCAAATGACTCCTAAATAATAAAATACAATGCGTTTCAGCGAAATTAACGTCCATTAAAGTGACACACTATCATCGCCGAAATTCGAGTGTACTACTACTAGCATAAATTCCTGCTTTGAAACGAGCCACTTGTACACGATATTTAAATCCAGTTTTGTACAGTTTACACTTGATTTTTTCCTTTGTTGGTCTATGAAATTTACTTTTATCTGCAATCGAATTCACTTCCATTAGTTAAGTTCAAGCGGTTCTGCTAATTTAACCCTCGAGAGCAGATCATGTATGTCACTTTCGGCCATGTTTGTTTACCAAACGACAGTAAAATATCAAAGCTGATGTTCGGAACACATCTGTACTTTTCCCAGAAATTACAAAAAAGGCAGAGATTCCGTGTAAAATATGAAAATATACTGCACTTTATTGCTATATGAAATACAATGGGGAAAAAATATTACTATATCATAAATCAATTAACAACTAAATTACAATTTCCATTTCTAACATTTATAATAAACAAGTGTGGACTGTGAGCAAGCTCACAAAGGGATACCCCCGCGCTTCCCTTTCAAGTCCAATTATCTCCCCTTAATGATATCAAGAGGTCAATAAAAATCCTTCATGCACATCTACATATAATGTACTACTTTTATGCTAAGTTTCATTAAATTTCATCCAGCGGTTTAGGAGGAGCACTTACAAGGGATGTGGACAGACGGACAGACAGACAAGGTGATTCCTATATACCCACCCAAACTAGTTTGCGATGTTAACCAGTTCATATAAAAACCATAAGTACGCGTACATCAAATGTTTACCCTATTGTCTTGGATTATAAAAAGTTAGCAATGTATATATTTGCTGTCTGCTTGGAAAAAATATGAGATTTGTTAGTAACGAGTTTATGATGACAAGTTTATAACGAAAATGACAATTCCCATGAAAATAAACACAAAAAGTCATTATGATACTAATGTGAAAACAAGTGTGGACTGGACTGTGAGCACATTCCCCCCCCCCCCCCTCATTTCAAGTCCAATAATTATCTCCCCTGAATAATAGCCAACAGCAACGAAAATTTTTCATGCACATCTACATATGATGTACTTCCTTCATGTAAAGTTTCTTCAAAATCTGTCAAAGAGTTTAAGAGGAGTTGCGCTTACGAGGTTTTACACTGAATTTTATATTTAAAAAGTTTAAGTCCAATTATCTTACCTGATTAATATCAGACAGCGACGAAAAATTCTTCATGCACATCTACATATGATGTACTTCCTTCATGTAAAGTTTCATCAAAATCCGTCAAGCGGTTTAGGAGGAGAAGCCCTTACAAGGGATGTGGACAGATGGAAGGACAGACAGACGGACAGACAGACAGGGTGATTCCTATATACCCCCTCCCCCCAAACAAGTTTGCGGGGGGTATACAAATAGGCGGGATCAGTTGTATAAATATTAAATGTTAATATTGTATTCTGGAGAGAACTTTGTAAGTATGAGTTACTTGTGTCCAATCCATTTTGTTGTGAAATAAAATATGTTTAAACCAAATAATAAATCTACTTTCTTGTAAAATTTATTATCAAAAATTAAGGAAGACAATTTTTGGATAAAATTTCATGTTTTGATTCATTTCATCCAGCATATTTAAATTTTGAGGATGTTCCAATTTAACATACATGATAAACACTTTTAAAATATAGGGACCATCTATAGTAGAAATAACATTTTTTCTTAGATTTTCATTCAGATGGTTTAGGCACCTACCCATGGAGGTGATTTCTGTGTGTCATCCCTGAATGCCATGTATGTTTATATAGAACAGCACTTTTTAACTAAGCCTATTAACCACAAAAATAGCTGATGCACAAAATTGCTTCTCTATATTTATAAATCTGCTTAAAAAAGAATATGGTTGCTTTTATTACACAATTGTGTTCAGCATAATCAATAAAAACACTCAAGTCAATTCTTCTGTATGACTCACAGTAAAATATGTACATGTGTAATACCTTTGAACATGTAGCATCATCAGAGCTGTACAGTGTAGGACAGACTTCTCTAAGTTTAGCATTAATATCATCTATACTGGCATTATCATTCAGGTAACTGCTGACTAGACAGGTAATCAGGGATGAACATATCTGAAATTAAAATTATCATGTGAAATGGACAGGTAATCAGGGACGAAAATATCTGAAATTAAAATTATCATGTGAAATAGACAGGTAGTCAGGGATGAACATATCTGTAATTTAAATTATCATGTGGAATGAACAGGTAATCAGGGATGAACATTTATGTTATATAATTAACATCAGCTATAATGAATGGAGTAGTTTTTATTAGGGGAGAAAGTCTGAGCACCCATCGAGTACCAGCAAACAGGAAAACTGGCCATTCTTGTCAATGCAGGTTGAAGTCTAGCACATGTTGCCTGAAGTCTGGCTCCAACGTGTAACCATGGTGTTCACATTAAACATAAAAAACAGATAGCTTACTAAAAAGTCTACCATATATCTTTGCCTATAAGATGACTTTTGGGAGGAATTTAAGCATTCCTGGGAAGGGGAGTTGTCTTGGAGGTAAAATTTTATCCATACCTCAAAAGGTAAGTGGGAAAAAATATGATCTTGCAATGGAATTTGGCTATCCCCTTTCCGAGGAATAGTAAATTTTCTCCAAAACAAAATGTCCTTTAGTTGGGATATACTGTATGTAATTAAACGATATTTGTTTTTCTTTCAATTCGAACATGTAATTTTTAATTGTTTGTTGTTTTTTTAGTAGTGAAATTAAAAAATCTTTTGAAGTGTTGACACTTAGCTTGTTGTGATGTTTTGCTTAAGTTGTCCTATTTAAAGAAGATCAATTAGATTAGTTAAGTATTAATTTATTTAATGCTTGAATTATAGGTGAAAGATATATAATTAGAATTTTAAAAGTTTTATAATCATATGTTTCTAAAGCTTGGCACATTTAATGTCAAAAGATAATCTGATTATCTCGAGTTAGAGTTGCTCATGCCATATTAGAATCCTAAACGGTGATCAAAATTTGATATGGCAATAAACTAAAAAATGTATAACAATTTGCATTAACAAGTGTTTTAAACTGTAAATAACTTTTTGTCGACATTAATTTAAAAAACAAAACCAGATGATTATAGATTTAACAAGATGTTGCATTCATCTTTTTTTATATCTAAACAGGAAGTAAGCTCATTCAATTTGAAGGAAGTAGATATTTCTGCCTTTATGGAATGTTTTCCCTTTCCCCATTCCCTACATATTCTGCTGATGAAAGTCAGTATTAATAACTGTTTGATAATTATTTATGTTGCTTTGGGGCCTTGGGGGCAAAGGTGGTTAAGGTAGTTCGTCACGTGGTCTGTCAACACAGAAAAAAGGGGGTCATCTTATAAGCCCTTAGTCTTATGGGCGAGTATTTACGGTACTCATTGATGTTGTAAAAATTTCCAATGACCTAAAGAGTATACAGCAATCTATCATAAGTCGTTAGTCTATCAATCTAAGTCAGGGAAATTAGGGTAAAAAATTCAACCAAAAAACAGCGCAGGGAGCTAGCACTTTTCAAGACTATGAGGCTAGGCCTGGACGAGTAAATAAAAATGATAAATTCCATGATTGATACTGATGTTTATATCTTGTCTGAAAAAAAAATTTTTTGTTTATTCACAAACATGTTATCAAATCCCATTAAAGGCCTTAAAAATGATCACCAAAACCAACCTATTTTTACTCATAATCACTGTTGAAAAATTTTATTATCACTTGATACAACTTTTGTAACATCTTTTATTACTTTTAATAACTGTAAACGATCCTTAAAAGACATCATTTAAAGGGATCAAACACTGGTGGGACAACATCTGGTCTCCAACGAAATCTTTCATGTGTGTGTCGGAGATTTTCCTGTCTTGCCTCCTCTCAGTGTTTGATTATATTTCTCAATTATACATTAAAAAAAATCTGGGGCCATTCTGCTGGAAGATGTGAATAAATAGAGTTGTCTACCCTGAAAGTGATCTCCAGTGTATATTTTTTGTGTTAACATGTTTTTTTTTATGTGTTCTGCTATCATATTGTGGCATAAATTTGGTCGTGGAAGCTAAGAAATTTTTTTTAATGTTACTAAAGACAGAGTAAACAAACACAACAAAAGCACATATTTGATGATTTTTATTGCTGAACCAACAGTTGACAATGGCTCTGTAAATGACCTTTGACTGAGGGAGAGGAAATTAGTTCTTATTTTGATATTTGGATGTGCCGGGCTGTAGCATAGGTAGTGGATTTATTATTGAATGGAATTTTGATATTAGAGCTGTATTTTAAAAGCAGTTTCATACAGAATTGATAAATAAATTTATTTATATAATTTGTTAAATGTATTGATTATTTTTCAGCTGAGGCCAGAGTTTTTTTATTACTTGGTTTACGGGACCACCGGTCCTAATTCTGATGATTTCAAATTTGTATCAAATGTTTTTTATTTTATATTTCCCACCCGGTTGTAACAAAAATTTCCAACGAAATAAAATTTTGAAACTGCATTTCATTTCAATTGTTATTATAAGTGAAATACGAAGATCCATCGTACAACTTGATATTTACATTGTTCCAAACTCCGTCAGAACTCCTCGGGTGACTAGTTTGGAGAGTATCCGAAACAGCCGAAAAACCGGAAGTATTAGATTTGTCTCCCATGAATGATGGCAACATGAATCGTGCTATTTTAAAGTATTGGTGTTCAATAAACTGGAAAATACACGGTAAATAGTTAAATATGTAATTGTTCCTGCCCCTGGCATTGTTGATATTCTAAAGAAAAATCTTTAAATAAAATGGAAACTTCCAAACCATAAAGCGTAATTTATTAATAAAACATTTGATTGTGCAAAATATTTGAAATGAACCATTTTTATATGTCAGATTTAATTCATAAATCCGGACTTAATAATTGGCAACAGGACTGGAATTGCTTCTGTAATATTCTATAAATATTTATATTTATAAAATCACATTAAAAATGTCTTGAAATTGAATACATGCACGAGGACACTGCTTTATTGCTATGCCCATATACATGTATGTCTTTTAAATTGTCTTGCAAATTACATATGATTTTTTCTGTCTTTCATTAATATTGTAATGGCTAGAAAAAAGTTAATAGCGAAGTTAGTCAAGTATATTTTTTATGACATGGCACCCCGAAAATTTAACTTGATATTGCTGAAATTATTTTGCTTGTTTTGACAGGTCTCTCATTACTCAACGAAACTTGGTGCCTAAGTAAGAGCAAAAAATGTTAATAGTTTCCCCTATACACAAATAATTAAGAGGCCGTTGTCAGTTGACAAACTGTCACAATACATTTAATGGGAAAAGGAGGGTGAAATTCTAATCTCACCCAAGGGTTGAGACACAGATATCTCAACCGGCTAAAAGTAGATACCATGCTGTCTCATTAGTGAGAAATTGATATCTGCATTTGGTTCTCAAAATAGGTAAATAACAGTTTCTGAATTGTTGGTAGTTTCAAGAGGTGTACAACATGTGTTGAGGCTTCTTTCAACAATGCACTTGAAACAAATATCTGTTTGTTTGTTTTAATGATGTTTAACGCCAGTTTCAGCAATTTTTTAGCTATATCATGGCGTCCAGTTTTTAATTGGGGGAGGAAGCCGGAGTACCCGGAGAAAACCCAGGACCTGCGGTAGGAAAACTGGCAATCCTTGTCAATTAAGATTGGAGTCAAGTTCACCATGACCTCAGTGAGAATCAAACCAATCTCAGTGTTGATAGACCACGTAATTAATAGTAGACAAACTACCTTAACCACCAAGGCCTCAACAAATATCTGACCCTGAATAGCCACCCATGGGTGATTTACTGGCTGGGTTGCTTTAGGGTTAATCCAGTTGTCCAGTTACAAGCAAAAACTTGTGTAAACATTGTTATGAAATCAAAGGTATCGCTTGATAACTCGTCAAAATCGGACTTCATTTTATGAGATCTATCAATGCAAAAAATTAAATTATTAATAATATTTTACTTTTCATTTAAATATTAGCTTTTGGTGAAATTTGTCAACTTTTTGAGTTGCCTTATTTTTTACCTGCTGGCTCCGACATTTATTTCCCTTCCTGCCATTAATCTTTCGATGTTTCATCAATAATAAAATTTTAAGACAAAAAAAAAATTTAATAAGATTGTTGAGATTAAGGCCCGGTCACACAGCCCTCCACGGGCATATCGCGACCGAATCACGGCCAAAAATATCTGCCCATGAAGCAGATGCTGTTGGACGCTTTGAGGTCGCGATAAAGCCATACTTGACCCATCGTTACACGCGTTAAGAAATTCACACGTGGTTGGACGCGCGAAAAAAGTTTTGGGCTGCCGCATAACGAACGTGCTAGGACCTGCTACGGCAGGTGGAGCACGTGCATTAGCGTGTGTACCGCTTGTAAGCATGGACAAACGCCTTTCTCCATGGTAGGCAGCGGTACAGCCTCGCTTCACCCGCAATAAGGACGTGGAACAGTTGCCGGCGTCTGTTCCGCGGGCATACCACGGGTGAGCCAATTTTGCACATTTTCCACCACGTGAAACAAAAAATCAAGAAATTTTACCCGCGATACAGACGAGAAAGGCTGTGTGACCGGGCCTTTAGACAATTCTATATCAGTTAACAATATTCAGAATTCTAACCAGATTAACAAAATACCACTATATATTGCAAGAATGGCATGTATGAAAAAATTTTTTTTTTTCAAATCACTATTTTACTTGATGCCTCTAACAAACATTAACAGTAAAATGTGTTACGTACCTCTTTTCCAGACACAACCATCTGTTTTAATGTCATTGTTCTCAGTTGGTTTTGTTGATCCTATAAAATAGAAGCAACCAAAACTGCTATGACTATAGGGATCTGTTTACAATGATTTTCAGGAGTTTGTTATGAAACTTACTGATAAAAATGTTATGCAACTATACATGAGATTTTTTGTTCAGTTCATCTTTGTCGATAAATCACATGTATTTGTGCTGAATACAACTTGTTTGTGTTGTTTTCACATAATGTTTATAAAATGAAAACCTTTTATTTTTTTTTTTTAATATCTGATGACTATCCATCACTTCTTTAACAAAATATGTGTCAGAAGTAGTCTGGCTGTAATTTATAACTACAGTAACATCCTTGTAAAAACTTGTACAATAGATACAAACTTACATATTTACTACACTTAATTAATCCACATAGAAAATTAAATTATTATAAAACAAATCCATCAATAATACTTTATATCTAAAAGAGTTGTATGTTTTTAAGCATTAGGAAATTAAAATATATGTACAGTATTTTGTTTTTGTCTGATATTACGCTAGTCTTCTTTTAGCAATTTTTCAGCTATATCAATGTATCCAGTTCTTTTTGGGGAGGAAACGGGAGAAAACCTTTACATTCGGTGGGAAAACTGGCATTACTTAATGGACACCAAGTGATGGACATATTATAACTCCAGTAAAGAGAGCACTAATTTGATAAACTTAATTCTATTCCAGACAAAATGTAATGGAGCTTAGACAAAATAGATGGACAGCATTAAATTAATAAGATGTAACAATGATAAAATAATCTTAAAATGCAGCAATAATCAAATTATGTCAACAGTGAATAGTGTTTGATCTCTACAGTAGACAAAAACGCTGTTTCTTTACTGTCTATTGGGTGGTATAGTATACATCATGGATTTAAGACTTTTGCAAGTTACAAAAAAAAAAAACTCACTATTACCACACAATTTTTTCAATGAACAAGAATTCTGGAAAAAAGGAAGCTTACTTTAGTCAATGTTGATGCTATAACATGAAATCGATGTTCACAGAGAATCTTTAACAGTCCTATAACTTCTTCAATTTGGTGTATCAACTCTTGGACATGTTGCAAGGAGATTTTCTCCATTTTCTGGGCTTCAGCTTGTGAGAAAATATAAAACAAAGTTTACACTAAATATTTTCTACATCACAAAATGATCAAGACTTATCAGCATGGTTTTATTTCTATACATTCTGACTTCCAAAATCTAGGTATCTCTCTATGTAAAATGAGCACTGCAAAATCACTTCCCCCAAATTTCCAAGCCAATTTTATTCAAGGCTTTTTTAACTTGTTCATGAATCTAGAATTCCCTAATTTACTTACTTAACTGATTTATAAGAGAGTCATTTTGTAGTCTGAAAACAAATGAATCACTAAAATTTATGGTTAGTGTGTAAAAAAAAAACAAGTTTCTTTCCTCTTAATATTTAACCAAAAGGTGTTTGTAAGTTATATCATGACATCAATTAATGTAATTCGGATCAAGAAAGCAAACCTAAATCCTACAGACAGATACAATTTGAACACCAAATACTAAACAAGGTTATTCCAAACATTATTAAAAAGTGAATCTGTGAGCTAATACTCACTAGTAATACTCCCGCTTTCACACAAAGGAGTATTCGATAAACAGTAAGTAGATGACCAAGGAACATAAAATCACTAAGGTACTATAGGATAAAGCAATATGCAAAATATCAGGCATCCCTTAGTTGCTTAGAAAACTGTGACAGAAATTTCTGTCCATTTGTAACTATTTTAGTATTCGGTAAACAGGAAGTAGATGACCAAGGAGCATAAAATTGCTGTACACCATATGTTACTATAGGATAAAGCAATATGCACAATATCTGGCTTCTGCATTCTATAGTTGCTTAGAAAACTGCGACAGATATTGTTGTTACGGACGGATGGAGACAAATGAACGAACGGATAAGGGTAAAACAATATACCATTAAATAAACTTGTTTTATTACCTTGTAATTTCTTCTTCATCTGGTCATCAACATGGCTCATCATATGAGGTGAAAATGGCATTGAAGGCATCACCCTACAAAAAACCTCAACTAATTCAACAATTGCCTATTTTGACAATTCATAAGTAATATAACTGCTTTAATTATTAAATACTCTTCAACTGTACACTTTAAATTATGGTTAATTTAAATTGAAAGTTTCCTTTTTCGTTGTGTAGTTCTAATTAAAATACATAAAGAGGCAAATAGTGATGGGTTGTAAATGACAGAAAGCAATTACCCTGAATCTGTAGGTCCTGTCTCAAATCTGGAGTTAAAATCAACAAAATCTGACAATCCTCTGACATTTTCCAAGATTCCTGTCAATGTGTCCTTTGAAAATGTGCACGTCAACTGAAATGGAATTAAACATACCAATCTAACAAATATTGAACTTATTCATTTTACTTTCATGCACTAGATTCACATTACATACATTATGTGTAGGTACAACTACCAGTGATGCTCAGCATTGAGTTGTCATGCAGAATGTATGCCTCTTACATGACTTATAAAATACCTTACAGGATGATAAACTCTTTCAATGTGGATCAAACCAACATATCCTTGTCATTAAATTTTTACTTACATAATTTACAATGCCTTGATGTGTTTGACATGGAAAATCTGCAGCAATGTTACAATCCCAAACAGATCTGAAATTAAATAAACTGCATATTTTATGACTGACTAGTGTTATAACAGTAATACTACATTGGTTTAGAAAATAAAGCATTTTATAAGGCCTCGATGTGTGAAGTAAACGATCCTATTTGTAAACATTTTATAATACCATACATTTATTTTTACTATTGGCATGATAAAACCATTGGTTCTTAATGGAAATCCAAATGACATAAACATATAAGGGGGCTTCCGTGGCCGAGTGGTCAAGGTAGTGAGTCTACTACTGATCACATGGTCTGTCAACACTGAGGTTTTGTATTCCAGTCTCACTGCAGGCAGGATGCACTTGACTCCAATCTTAACTTCATTGATTTCTGGTTTCCATACCTAAGGTTGGGGTTTTCTCCTGGTAGATGCCTGCCCTATAAAATACTGGGTGCCATGATATAGCTGAAATATTGCTGAAAGTGGCATTAAAACACCATTCAAACAACAAAAAAACATAAACACATTTAACTAAAATATTTTTTTTAAATATTTAAATATTTTTTTCAAAATGCAGATAAAGTTCTATTTATGTAAACATATTGTATTAAAATTTATTGATTAAGTTAACTGCCAGCAAAATTTATTTTCTAGAAAAAAATGTATGTAGTCTAAAGAGATAACTTAAATTTTGTAAATCATAAAATAGCAGTTCTAAAGAGAACATACAAGCAACTAGTTTTACCTGAGTATCCTGGAGAGATACAGACATATTCCATTGTGCTTTCCAGAGAAGGCAATGTCTGGAGTCTGACTAGGATTAAATGGATGATGATAATACATTCCTGGTCCCATCCCAGGAGCTGGTGTTGATGTCTGACTTGGGTGGAGACCTGTAAAATACATCTCTGAATTACTGTCTATGGGTATGTATTTAACTGTCTACATGAATAAGCTTGTTTAATTTTCTCAAAGGTTTATTATTTAAAAGTAATATTATCTACCAATAACATAAATTGAGGTTGTTCATGTTAGGGTCTGCCAAGGCATACTGGATGTACTTGCTTGTCAACAGCTTAATTTTCTTAAAAATAAAAAAAAATACCAATGAAACTATAGGAGACAGCTTCACTTAGTGCCTTTACATGTATTGTTTATAATATAAATCCAAATATAAGTCCAAAATTGAAAAAAGTTGATCAAGCTGAACAATTTGGAGAATCTGCAACAAAAATGGTGCTCCATTAGGCAGCTGGGAAGGCACAATAAATCACTCCTATGGGTGGGTAAGGCTGCTCCATCTGAAAGCTGGGAAGGCACAATAAATCACTCCTATGAGTGGGAAAGGCTGCTCCATCAAGCAATTGGGGGCGTGGCAGAATAAATTATTCCTGTGGGTGGGTAAGGCTGCTCAATCAGGCAGTTGAGGAATCACAATAATCACTCCTGTGATTGGACAAGACTGCTTAATAAGACAGATGGGAAGGCACAAAAAAATCACTCCTGTGGGTGGGTAAGGCTGCTCAGTCAGGAATCACTCTGTAGGTGGGTAAGACTGTAGGTGGGTAAGACCGCTTAATTAGGCAGTGAGGGAGCTATAATAAATCACTCCTGTGGGTGAGTAAGATCGCTCCATTAGGAAGTGAGGGAGGCAAAATAAATCACTCCTGTGGGTGGGTAATGCAGCTCCATTAGGCAGTAAGGGAGGCATAATAAATCACTCCTGTGGGTGGGTAAGGCCCCTCCATTAGGCAGTGAGGGAGGCATAATAAATCACTCCTGTAGGTGAGCAATGCCACTCCATTAGGCAGTTAGGGAGGCATAATAAATCACTCCTGTGGGTGGGTAAGGCTAATAACTTTGTACTAATACTGGAAGATGAAGAAATTATTTCTGTCTCTATGGGCAGTTAGCAAGGCTGTAATTTGCTACTATGAATCTTAATCATCAAACAAAATACATATAGAAACATTGGTTAATTGTTATGGTTTATGAAGAAAACTTGCATGAAGTGTTTGCTTACATGGCATATTGAAATGACAATGAAAATTGACATGTAATATTTATAAAATTCTTCATTTTGACAAAATACATATCTGTATTATGAAAATATCCTGTAAATTAAGTCATGTTCTCTAAATTCAGCTTGAAATCTGTTTCAGGATTCTAGTTTGAACATGTATTTATATAACACTCATTTTCATAGAGTTTATCATAGTCAGAGTGGACATATGGCAGTAGCAAGTTTTATTCATACAGGCCCCGATTTCTCAACAAAAAAATCTTAGCTAATTTTGAGTTTCAGCCAATCTGAATTTGAATGGTAGCCAAGTAAAATCTCAAGAATATGTCCATTTAATTAACTTTGTTTTGAGAAATCCAGTCCCAAAGTTGCCCACTGATTTAAAATCTGAAGCTCTAGTCAACCATATAATAATCAACTTCCACATTTAACCTTTATACCGCTCAATAGTACAAAAAAAAATCATTATAACTAATTTTAAACATATTTTATAAATCATCACAATGAGATAAAACATAAACTTTCTTCTCATAGTGATACTTACCTGGACCAATGTTACTAGCAATAGGACCTCTTTCATGTCCAAAACTTGATGGATTTAAATTGTACTGTGCATCTCCACCATACATAAAAAATGCCATTGTGGCCCAGTTAGATACCTGTTGTTATATCAATATAATTCTTAGATGTTTGGAATACTGTTATTTCATTGGATAGTTAGCAAATTTTAAGTGTTAAGTTTAAGATGAACAATATAAGTGGAACTACTTAATTTTTCCTTTGCTGATTTCCTCTACAAACCAGTAATTTGACCATTATATTTAAAAGAGGGTTCTGAAAGTGAACACAAAGTAAAGAAAAAAAATATTTGAGAATTATAGGATTTAATAATGTAAAATGATATTTACAGGTTAAAAAGTCTGCTTTGCTTTATAAAAGGATTAAACTTTTATTTTTGGTAATTCATCAATGTATGAACTAGGTCGACTTACAAATAAATTGTCAAGTTTGTGAGCGAGGAAACTATAGTTCATAAATCAATGATTAACCAAAAATATACAGTTAATCTTTATAATTTTTTCAAATTAGTTTTTATTAATTATGATCTTTCACTCTCTTCACATAAAATTCCACTATGTAGGAATTGAAGATAAAAACGTGGTCGGGTTCGGAAGTAATAACAGGCACTGAAAATAGACATATATTACGATTTGCCAAAAAGAAGAAAGACTAACAAATAATATTTTTGTGAATTCTGCATACTAAGGTTACTCATCGTATTAAGGTTTTTATCTAACGTTATGTGTAACGTCATAGCTTTTCAAAGTTTCAGATTTTTTAATGAAAATGGAACTAGCAGTGCTGAAACATGGAAGATTTGCCAAAGCTTGCTTGCATCTTGCTCATTTCATTGATTTGTTGTTACTGACAGAACAGAAGAAAGTTTTACGGTTAATGTGTTTATTTGAAACGCTTAATTCAATTGAAACACAAATCCACAAGCATCGTTTTTATATGCCTACCCACTTGCATTATGTCCACACTCGAATTTTGGCAATTTCCCTTCATTCACAAAATGTAAAGAGTTAATCCAAAGCAAAATGTACTGTTAAAATATCTTGAATGAATTTCACTAAACAAATGATTCCTTAATAATATTACTGAGCTGCTACAACCAAATAACTTTCCATTTAAGCAATACACTGCTCAAGATGTTTACATCACCAAAATTTGACTGTACTGACAAACTTTATTGTCTGAGGGGTACATGACACATGACAGACATATTCGTTTATGTTCAGCATTCAGCAACATAATAGTAGTTCCCAAAGGTCTGGGAACTACTTGTTTTAACACTATTGACCAATCAAAATTGACTCAGTGAGCTAGCAAATATTACCAAGCCTCATACTTGTTATAGAAATAAATACAGATGTACAGAATAATTAATGATGGAATAACCTTTTAGCCCCATAGATTAAATACTAAAAGCAATTTTCTCTACAATTAGGAGTTGCAGCTACAGATGTAAGTATATAATTCTTAATTAAACTATACCTGCTGATCTGCAGCTATCCTGGAACAAGCTATTATCAAACATGTGGCACAGGCTTGCTCTATCTGCAAAATTAACAAACATGTGTATTGTTGTGGCACAAAAAACCTTGTACAATTTGAATGTCTATTCATTCTGTATTATAGATACAAAGAAAGATATATTATACTAATATTCACTTTATAACACATCAGAAACAGAAAAATAGACGTCGATTAAGGCTGTGGTTATAAAATTTATCCTTGAGTATGGAACCAAAAGCTTTCAGATCACATTCATCAACTGGTCTAACCTGTTCTCTAATTTTGATGTAATATTTCAACCGCTTGACCGGTGTGGAAAATATACATGTAGTTCTTGTCACTAGTGAAATGTTGTTCTCAGCAGTTGATTGGTTTAAAAAAATTACGTCATAATAAGAACTCATGACATCATAAACCAAACACCTTCCATTTACCACGTATTCGAGTTATGAACGTTAAATTGGGTTTGGGAGAATTTGTACTTCATTTAGCATATTTACTACTTTTTAAAATTAGAGAAACAGAATCTTACATTAGTACTCTTGGATTATCAGATTTCTCCTATCTCGATAGTTAAATTATGGAAATTTAACTATCTCGATTGGTGAAATTTGACAATCAACTCATACCAATGTAAGATCCTTTATTTCTATAATGCTGTAATGCTACTGAACTTGTAGTTCTGTGTCTTATTTGATCAGAATGTTTCAGCTTTCGTTTCAACAAGAGAAATATGAGATGGAAAGTATGTAAGTAGCTACATTCCCCTTTAAGGAGCATTACCACTCGCCAAAACAATATTTTTGTATGTACTGTCATTTCATCTACTGTAAAGCAGGGTTTTAGCTAGGATTTTTGAACCATTAGTCACTTTTGCGTGTGACAATTAAGACCTTATATGTGTGTATATTTATTTATATGTATCAATGCATGCAAGATCCTTAATTAATGAATACAATAAACATCAATAAATATTTAATATTTTCTAGCACCATTTTATAATATATTTTATGTATTCAATGTAATATTGCCATAGAACATATATTTGAGCAGATTTAAATGAACAACTTTAAAAAAGTGATTGCCAAAATATTAATATTAATTTGTGTTTATGTTTAATTTTTTTCAAGTCATTTAAATTCTAGAAGCATCATTATTTTTCAATCTCCGGCACCGAATTCATATCCGCTCCAAAAACCGTCGGTATTATCTTTTGCTTTGAACTGAATTCCGATATTTGAACCTACTCTATATATACAAAGTAAAAGCACACTGGAACCAGCGTAAACAAATGGTACGTACAAGATAAACATGACGCTATAACACAAATATGACGATTTCTGACGATAATAGCAATAAAATTAAAAGGAAATTTAAGACGACTTTCTCAAAATGACAGAGCAATTATGAACAAGGTGATTTGCGACCACAAAAAGATCGCCCGAATTGCTATCCAACTGGCTATGCTTGATCACGTGTGATGATGTGCACAGTAATTAAGTGATTAATTATCAAATAATATCTAGTGGCATATCTATAACATAATTACTTTGATTGCTTTGGGTCATAAACTTGTACCTTGGGTAGGATATTTGGATTTATCTGTGCCGAGAATGGCGATTTTGACAATGAAAATTTTGAAATTTTAAAATTTTAAGTGGCGAATTACATTCAAAATATTTTCATCATTTCAGAAAAGGATTCGCCAATTGCGAAAGTGGCGAGCGCTAGCTAAATCACTGTAAAGAGAACCAAGATTTTAATATTAAAACTGAATTAAAAACAAAATTTAAATATGTCCAATGATTTCTCACAAAATAAAAATAAATGATGATGTCAACCTATCTTTTAAATAAGAGAAAAAAAATTTTTTTAAGTTTTTCAAGCCAAAGTATTGCAATTGATACAAACATGTTAAATATTTAAACTATTGTACCTTATGTAGTCTAAAAAACCCTTTGACTTCCTCAGAATCAGGTCCTTGAGAGTCTATTAACAACAATCGTAACTGATCAACTGGTCGTAACTTTGTCAAAATATGACTTCCCTGTAAAGAAAGGAACAAAACCCTGGTAAGTAACTTAATAATAACCAAATGATCTTTGAATAGTGTTGCTAGTGCCATGCTTATAAAAGTTAAGTATTAAATTTTAAAATGTGTTCTGCTAATGAACAATATATTAAAACTTAATTTTAAAAATGTATCAAATTAAATTCTTAGGGCCTTGGTGGCCAATCAGCATCTAGGATGGTTACAATTGGGTTGTATGTCGAGGTCAATTTAAGGTAAGGTATAACAAACTACAACATTTTGCATTTTGACAAAGAGTGCCAGTTATCCTTTTATAGATTAGGGATTCTCTGGATTCCTCCCTCTGTATAAAGTGGATCCTATGATGAACATAGCAAAAAAAATATGCTTAAACTAGCAAAAAATGTCAACAAACAAAAACACAACAAAACAAACAAGTGTGGACAGAAAAACGTCTCCCCTGCATTCCGCATCAGTAACGAAAATTAATTTCGTCATAAGCATTACGTAAATAGCATTAAATATCAGCAGCGGCCTGTATACCAAATATTGTCACCATACCATGCATAGTTACAGAGGAACTGTCCTAATACAAAACTTTAACGTAGTTGCTGGACCGTGAAATTGAGGTCAAGGTCAGGTGACACCTACCAGACAGTCATGTACTATTCATCAGCAACCTATATACCAAATATTGTCGTCCTACCATGGTTGGTTACAGGGGAACAGCAGTAACCTAAAAACTTTAACGTAGTCGCTGGACCGTGAAATTGAGGTCAAGGTCAGGTCGCACCTACCAGACAGTCATGTACTAGTCATCAGCAACTTATATACCAAATATTGTCTTCCTACCATGCGTGGTAACAGAGGAACTGTCGCAACCCAAAAACTTTAACGTAGTCACTGGACCGTGAAATTGAGGTCAAGGTCAGGTGACACCTACCAGACAGTCATGTACTAGTCATCAGCAACCTATATACCAAATATTGTCATCCTACCATGCGTGGTTACAGAGGAACTGTCGTAACCCAAAAACTTTAACGTAGTCGCTGGACCGTGAAATTGAGGTCAAGGTCAGTTGACACTTACCAAACAGTCATGTACTAGTCATCAGCAACCTATATACCAAATATTGTCATCCTACCATGCTTGGTTACAGGGGAACAGCAGTAACCTAAAAACTTTACCGTAGTCGCTGGACCGTGAAATTGAGGTCAAGGTCAGGTGGCACCTACCAGACAGTCATGTACTAGTCATCAGCAACTTATATACCAAATATTGTCTTCCTACCATGCGTGGTTACAGAGGAACTGTCATAACCCAAAACTTTTAACATAGTCGCTGGACCGTGAAATTGAGGTCAAGGTCAGGTGACACCTACCAGACAGTCATGTACTAGGCATCAGCAACTTATATACCAAATATTGTCTTCCTACCATGCTTGGTTACAGAGGAACTGTCATAACCCAAAAACTTTAACGTAGTCGCTGGACCGTGAAATTGAGGTCAAGGTCAGGTGACAGGTGACTGACTGGCAAGTACTCATCATAAGCTACCTTTGTACCAAATTTGATGGACCTAGGGCTTGGGCTTACAAATATATGAAGCAAGATGTCAAGTGTTTACACTGCCGCCGCCGCCAGATTCTCATACATATGTCTTGCCTCCAGCGACGAAATCCAGCGACTTTCGTCGCAGGCGAGACATAAATCAATTACACTCTAATTATATCTAACAACAAATTAATAACAGAAATACACAAAATATATTTATGATTGACACTAACTTGAGCACCAAGTAAGACAAATCTCCTTGGGATATAACTGTGCTGGGTTACTATTGCAGGTGGCTCTGCTTTATCTCCTGAAGGAACAAGAAACTCTGATTTCTCTTCACACATAGCCCAGGTCTTACCATCGATACCTGTTGTTGTCTGAAAAGAATGATATGTACAGAATGGATTAAATTATAGTCAAAATACAATGACCTGTCAGGTATTTTTTACCTATTGGTCAACCAATTCTTAATACAGATAACAGCTGTTTAGAAAACTGCTTCAATCTGTTTTCTTTAAAGCTCTTCATCAGTGATAGCTTGGACATTTAAATTGCAGCTACTCATTTGGACTCTGGTAACTTTAACTTCTAAATTGCATTAAACTCTATAGCAATCTCTCCAGTAAAGTTACCTGAGTCACACATGAGTAGCTGCAATTTAAATGTCCAGCTCTTTCCCAGTAAGAGCTTTAAAGAAAACAGATTGAAGCAGTTTTCTAAACAGCTGTTATCTACTTTTGAAATTGATTGAGCAATAGGTAGAAAATACCTGACAGGTCATTGTATTTTGACTATAACTAATTTTTATTTATACCTAGGACTAGGTTATCTTTTCAAAGTATAGATTGATGATATGCACCTGTGTTAAGTGACATTAGACAGAAAACCACAGTTTACCTTATATACTGTACATGTTATTAAGTGTATTATGTACTTGTTACCAAGGTACTGTTTGATGAGTTGTATGAGGAGATATAGTGACCTCACCTTTCAGGGCTCTTAACAAAAGGTGAAAGGTACATATGAAATTAATAGGAACAAAAGTATTATCAATATTTTTTTTTATAAATATAGTCGATTGGTGAGAGGGAAAATGTATGTATATGTGGTGTGATAAAATAACAATTTAAACAATAATTAAAAACAAGTTAATCATCCAGGCAAAATATAGCCCTTTAGTAATATATTGCATGCAGTACAAAGAAACACATATCTGTTAGACATGGTCACTTAATATAGTTTATTATCACCTGTGCTTCCATTAGCTGACTTTGAAATGGAAATGAATCTGGACTCATTGTCCACAACAGATCACTATCTTCAGTCTGTGATGACAGCAGCAAAAATGTTCCTAGGTTGTTTCAAAAGAAAAAACAATGTTATGCATGTAATTCTACTACATATGACGTCCTTCAAATGTTTTGGAAAAAAACCTCTATTTAAATATTCAATAAAATTTGCCTGTTTCAGCTATTTGAAAATTCACAACCTGGTGTGCGCATGCAGTTTTTTGCATGTCTTTTATTTATTAGTCCATATTGTACCTTTGTATTACGAAAATAAAAAAATGTTTCAACGATAGCTATGTAGTGTTTTCAAGGGACCTTTGCATTGTTTATAACTATTTTCTTGACATTCAATGGTTCAAATCATGAGGCTTTTTTACTATATGCATAACCGAATTTCAAAATGCTGATAAACTGTTAAAAAAATTAAATTTGAACAATTTTGGATCTACAACAGGAGCATAAGCTCAACCAAATGAGATAAGAAGTCTTCATTTGTCATGTAAACACAAAGTCACAGACACAGTGACTGATGTAACCAGATACATATAATTGCATGTCTCTAATGCTCATAATATTCATGAATATATTGCCTACCTATATTTTAAATAATCCATAAAATTGGGGCAGCCATGAATTATTTCTTAATTATCTTAGATATTAATGTTTGTTAAATTTTAAAAAAGTGTAGTTGGATTTTCTTATAAACAGTATTTTTCCTTATATAAACAAATTAAGGCAAATCTTTTAACTTCAATTCTGAAATACAAACAGGACTGCTTATAAAAAATTGGGGTGTTCAAACAAACTAATATATTTCAAACATATCAAACAAACTTTATTTGAGGTTTGCATTTTTTAACTATTTTGGCACATTTGTGAAGCTGGAATTTAAACAAAATAAATATTATGCCTACCTATTCAATTGTGGATCAGAAAGATACTTTTTAAGATTGCCTAGCTAACGTGTAACAAAGCAGGAATCTTAAAAGTTGATACAAAATTCTACCGTGATGTATGAAGGAGACATTAGGTCAAGAAACCAAAAAAATGGTGAGCGTAATAATTCAATTTATTTGCAATGTTTTACAATTACACATAAAATAGTATTCATAAAATAATAGATTAAGTTATAATATCCTTGAAAATATAGATTACAGTCATGGAAAAATCTACACAAATCTCTTTCTAAGGGAGAAATCCAAATTAAAATACTGCAAAATAGAACTTTCTATGTATATTTTAACTGCTTCATACCAACCTTGTTTATAATATGCCATGTGAACATTTTGTGGTTTTTGGACTCTAGATGTTGCAGAGAAGCCTGGTGGTAATCGGACATGTACTAAAGTTAACATGGACGGCCTTCCTTTATTATGACCAAATTGATTTGTTGTGAAATATAAACGAACTCCTAAAAACAAATGCATAATGTATTGAAACTAGATGAAAAATGTAAGCAAGTAATTTTTATGCAGATATTTTAACAAAAGACCTTCTACAGATACACAATAACATATAAGCATGCGACCTTGATGTTAATGTAGGTCATAATTCTCCTTGGTACTTTGGCTTGCTTACCAAATAAAATTTGAATGCTATGATATAGGTACCGTACATACTCACACATAAGTCGAGCCGTAGATTGCCAACTATAAAGACGAAAATAGACAGATATGTTAGGTCCATTCTTGGACCTTTATTTTTTATTATATATGTCAATGGCTATCCTAAATGTTTAAATTATTCACATGCCACAATTTATGCAGATGACACGTCACAAGATGTTTCAGATAAATCTGTAGATATCATTGAGTACAATCTTAAATAAGATCATATGTGCTATGGAGTGGATGAAAAACAATAAGCTAACTATGAATTTAAAAAAGAATCAATGTATGCTAATTGGTACAAGACAAAGGTTATCAAAATGTAGAAAACTGTGTATTGAAGTTAACAATGTAATTATTGAAACTGTTGATGTAGCTAAATTATTGGGAGTTAATATTGATTGTTCTTTGACTTGGTCTTATCCTATTGATTGTCTAACAAAAAATATATCAAAGAAAATTGGAGTTCTAGGTAGGCTGAAAAGTTTTATGTCAAGATTTGCATTACTTAAAGTTTATAACTCTGTTATATTTCCACACTTTAATTATTGCTGTACTATACAGAAAGGCAATTTTAGTTTTTAAATCTTTAAATCAGCTTGTTCCAGAATATCTTAATGTTTTTAAATATGTACACCAAATAAGTACCAGATCAACGAGACAGAGTAGCCATAATTTATTATATATCCCAAAGTCAAAAACAGAATACTACAAAAAATCATTTGTTATATCAGGAAGCTATTTATGGAATGATTTAGAAACTTAAAAACATGTACAACTATTGAATCTTTTAAACAGTTATATCTGCAACAATATTATGGTTAAAGTTAATTAATGTCCTTGTTTATGTAATAATTTTTATTTAGTTTATATTGTCAATCTTATACTTTATGCTGTAAATATGTACATAATACAGGACCATATTGTAAACTAGTTTTGATAACTAAATATGCTATCCTGTTGAAATAAAGGAATTTACTATTATATTATTATATATATGTGATTAGTTTTTGTTTGTTTGAATGGTGTTTTAACGCCACTTTCAGCAATTTTTCAGCTATTTCATGGCGTCCAGTTTTTATTGGGGGAGGAAGCCGGAGTACCCGGAGAGAACCCCGACCTGCGGTAGGAAAACTCGCAATCCTTGTCAATTAAGATCGGAGTCGAGCACACCCTGCCTGCAGCGAGAATCGAACCCGCAGTGTATATGTGATTAGTTATGTATATGTGATTAGTATATTTAAGATATTAATAAAAATTGATTTTACTTGTGTATTGTTTATTTTATCCAGTTTCCATATTTCCATTCATATTTACCACTGTCTACACAAGTATCGATTTATTTGTATGTATTGCATAATACATACGGTGATATCATGATACAACTAAAAACCGAAAATCAAGATAAACTAACTAATACATATATGCTACAGAATTCTTATTTTTATTTACAAACCATATTCCTTTATTTTTGGTATTTTAGCTTTCATTTATTTTAAAAACTATGCTTTAACTATTAAATAATTATGAAAATGAATATTTGTATATTTGTGTTTGTCTTTTTTATGGTTTTTAGTCGTACCAAATTCAGGGAGATAATTATGTTTACATTTTCAAAACATGTGTACACTAGTGTAAACAAACCACAAATAAATGACAAGCGATATTTAACTCATAAAACACGAGAAACAAATAATAAACAAGAAGTCTTTCTGATATAATGATTTTTATTCACAAATTTGGAATTTTTATTTGATTCTGACCTCATGTCAACACATCTGTCTTCTGACCGAATTCCAGTGTCAAGATCATGTTCAATTGTTCCACTTCAGGTTGTTTATATGACATCAATACATGTAATTAAATTAAAATCCTACATGTACATAGTTTATCTATTTATAGATTTGATTATCTGATCCACAGTCCTACACTCCCTGCACTCGATCATATATCTGCATAAACGAATGATAGATAACTGTAGCATTATTATACGTGTATTGTTACATATTGCCTACCTGTTTTTGTAACTGCCACTAGATGAATATTAGCAGATTCTGACTGTGTGATAGCACTAATATATACAATAGGCTTAAAATTTGATCTTTCTATTGTTCTGAAATAGAAGAAAGAAAACTCTTACGTACTGATATGTGCAGGGCTCGCGTTGGAGGGCGACTCGGGTGAAGAAGTCACTTTATTGTGGTCCCACTTTGCCCTCGATCATCTTCCAAAGCGAAGTTAAGTCGCCCTATCATTTTGTAGAATTGCCTACTGTTGCCTTTTAAATTTTATTCCCATTTTGGTAAGAATCGTCGTATTTTTGATACCGCGTCATGTTTATTATGTTCACACGCCACAAAGTCAACTGGTACCAGTTTAATTTGTATTAAGTATATAAAGCGTAGGTTTAAAATATGACCGAAAACCAGTTCAGTTAAAAAAACATTAAATTTTCCGGAGCAGATATGAATTGCAAATGTAATACACTGATAGGTATGGTATAAGTATTGCAATGACAGAAACGTAGTAAAAAAGTATTTTGGCAGTTACTTTAAACAAATTTAAGTGAAATATTTTAAAATACTTTTAATAGTGAATTTTACCATTTTCCATAATATATTTTGTGTCACAATGATGTAATTTTCTACTTCTAGTTCTTATAGTACTTCATTATAGTTCAATTTTTTTTTTGTACCAATGACAAACATTCATTTTAATGAACAGTTTTGTGACAGTTTATTCTTTTTTTTATTGTTATGTTTAATACATGTATTTATGAAAATGTGTGAAATAAGTATACTGAATAGTTAATCAATTCTTTGATACTTTATCCCTAAATAAATTAAACTGCTAAAAAAACATAACAATAAGAGTGCAAATGCCAACACTTATTTAAAAAAAAAACAAAGAAAACAGGACGCTTTCGCGACATATAATGCAACTTCTCCCTGTTGTCCACCCACTTCTCCCTGTTCTATCCTCACTTCTCCCTGTCAACCACCCAAAAGACAAGTGACTTCTCCCTATAATTTTGACCCAGTGTGAACCCTGATGTGTATAAGTTTGCTGTGTATACATGACAACATTTGAATATTCTAGCTTGAAAAGATTGGGTATAAATCACCAGATATTAATTTTTAAATAATCATACATTCACCACTTGTTAAATTTTTGACATTCTTTGTCAATTTTTAATGAATGGATCAAATAACCAGCAATAACTAAGAAACAACTACCTAATTCTATTGTAACTTTGATGTTTAACTAACAAACAACTACCTAATTCTATTGTAACTTTGATGTTTAACTAACAAACAACTACCTAATTCTATTGTAACTTTGATGTTTAACTAACAAACAACTACCTGATTCTATTGTAACTTTGATGTTTAACTAACAAACAACTACCTGATTCTATTCATATTGTAACTTTGATGTTTAACTAACAAACAACTACCTAATTCTATTCATATTGTAACTTAGATGTTGATTAAAATACATTCCATGTTTTATCAATGGTTATATACTAACATTTAAACTATTTCTATTTTGGTTTCATGGTATACTGTTTATTCAATTCTGGAAGAATGTGCAGTTCCTGGAATGCTTCACCCATACTTAATGATTTTATTCATAAACTCGCTTGCAATGTTAGAAAATAGTTGTTCGAGTCATTATAATCAAAGACGTAAATAAATAAATAAAACAAGTGTGGACTGTGAGCACACTCACAAAGGGATACACCCAGCTTCACTTTCAAGTCCAATTATCTCCCCTTAATGATATCCGTGATCAATAAAAATCCATCATGCACATCTACATATAATGGACCTCCGTTATGCTAAGTGTCATTACATTTCATCAAGCGGTTTAGGTGGGGTTGCGCTTACATGGGATGTGGACAGATGGACAGACAGACAGGGTGATTCCTATTTACTAGCCCCCCCCCCCCCCCCCAACCTCCAAACAAGTTGGGGGGGGGGTGTGGGGTTATAAAAACCCTGAATAAAGATATCAGTCACTCAAAATCAACCAAAAGAAAAACATCCGCATTAAATACCACACACAAAAAATGTCTAACTACAATGATAAAATGTAGTACCTGGCTATGTGTGAGGCATTGTGAACTATTGTATTCAGTGCCACTGACGCCACTTTGCCAGTGCCTTTTCCATCATGTCCAAGGTCAAATACCTGTAAGGTTCCCTTTTCTGTCCTGCCATACAGAATATGTCTGGATTTGTCAATGCTTATTTGGACAAGTGGATCTGTACAGAAAAGAGTATAGAGAAAAAATTTATTGCACAGAAAGCATTGAAAATATTTTTTTTTTACTAACAAATCACAAAAAGAAATTCAATCATCTGTAAATAATACTTTAAGACATTATGTACTCCTAACATCTATTACATTATGTACTCCTAACATCAATTGTATAGGTATTAAGTTTGGAATGTTAATACATAGACATGGTACATATTATTACAAGAAATCTTGAGTTACACATAGCTTCATTGATATTCTATCAAATCAGCATAAAGAGAACCATCTATATTAGAACGAATAATTGTATTCTTGCCCTTTTTATTTTTAGGCAAGAGTATGAATTTAATCCTGTTACTTGTTATGTATCAGATAAATGTATAGGGACATAGAGGAGTTTGACAGATATTGTATAGGGACATAGAGGAGTTTGATAGACATTGTATAGGGACATAGAGGAGTTTGATAGACATTGTATAGGGGCATAGAGGAGTTTGACAGATAATGTATAGGGACATAGAGGAGTTTGACAGATATTGTATAGGGACATAGAGGAGTTTGATAGACATTGTATAGGGACATAGAGGAGTTTGATAGACATTGTATAGGGACATAGAGGAGTTTGACAGATAATGTATAGGGACATAGAGGAGTTTGATAGACATTGTATAGGGACATAGAGGAGTTTGACAGATATTGTATAGGGACATAGAGGAGTTTGACAGATATTGTATAGGGGCATAGAGGAGTTTGATAGACATTGTATAGGGACATAGAGGAGTTTGACAGATATTGCAGGTGTCAACACACTCTAAAAAGTAGGGAGAAGTGACTTTTCCCTGGCAGCCAAACAGGGAGAAGTGAGGCCCTGATAGGGAGACTTCAGGAGACATTAGGGAGAAGTCAGCGGGACCATACAAATAATTAATTTTCGCAGTAGTTTTTTTATTACTGGATTTCCAGGATTATTTCTCTTGTGTTTTTAAATCATAATACATTTAGATTAAGTTTTTTTTCCTTTCTATTTCATTATTATTAATGTATGCAATATCAAATAGCACATAACATTTATTATTATACAAGTGTGGACACAGAAAAACGTCTTGCCTGCATTCCGCATCAGTAACGAAAATAAATTTCGTCATAAGCATTACGTAAATAGCATTAAATATCAGCAGCGGCCAGTATACAAAATATTGTCACCATACCCTGCATAGTTACAGGGGAACAGCCGTAACCCAAAAACTTTAACGTAGTCACTGGACCGTGAAATTGAGGTCAAGGTCAGGTGGAACATACCAGACAGTCATGTACTATTCATCAGCAACCTATATACCAAATATTGTCATCCTACCATGCGTAGTTACAGAGGAACTATCGTAACACAAAAACTTTAACGTAGTCGCTGGACCGTGAAATTGAGGTCAAGGTCAGGTGACACCTACCAGACAGTCATGTACTAGTCATCAGCAACCTATACACCAAATATTGTCATCCTACCATGTGTAGTTACAGAGGAACTGTCGTAACCCAAAAACTTTAATGTAGTCGCTGGACTGTGAAATTGAGGTCAAGGTCAGGTGACACCTACCAGACAGTCATGTACTAGTCATCAGCAACCTATACACCAAATATTGTCATCCTACCATGCATAGTTACAGAGGAACTGTCGTAACCCCAAAACTTTAACGTAGTCGCTGGACTGTGAAATTGAGGTCAAGGTCAGGTGACACCTACCAGACAGTCATGTACTAGTCTTCAGCAACCTATACACCAAATATTGTCATCCTACCATGCGTAGTTACAGAGGAACTGTCGTAACCCAAAAACTTTAACGTAGTCGCTGGACCATGAAATTGAGGTCAAGGTCAGGTGACACCTACCAGACAGTCATGTATTAGTCATCAGAAACCTATACACCAAATATTGTCATCCTACCATGCGTAGTTACAGAGGAACTGTCGTAACCCAAAAACTTTAACGTAGTCGCTGGACCGTGAAATTGAGGTCAAGGTCCAGGGGCTGCTCTGGCTTCTAAAAAGCTGGTGCCAAAAAAATCGCCAACTGCAATTTTCCGTCGTCAGTTTTGTAAAATTGTCGCCATATTAGAAATCACTAGATCACTATATGACATGGCGAAATTGTTTAACATTATGTGTGACATATTCTGTAGCGTCGGACGAAATCCAAGTTTGCGGGATTCTTAATTCAATTTTTCAAAAGTTTGGTCTCCAGCAGCCCATATACTTATTGTATTTTAATCATGAAAAGATGTGCGAGTGATTTCTTGTTGGCAGAAAACCAAAATTTTACAGTAATTTATTAGAAACATCTATTCCCGTGAATGAACATAAAACCGGAAATACTGAAAACAAGTGTGGACACAGAAAAAGGTCTCGCCTGCATTCCGCATCAGTAACGAAAATAAATTTCGTCATAAGCATTACGTAAATAGCATTAAATATCAGCAGCGACCTGTATACGAAATATTGTTACCATACCATGCATAGTTACAGGGGAACAGCCGTAACCCAACAAGTGTGGACACAGAAAAACGTCTCGCCTGCATTCCGCATCAGTAACGAAAATAAATTTCGTCATAAGCATTACGTAAATAGCATTAAATATCAGCAGCGGCCTGTATACAAAATATTGTCACCATACCCTGCATAGTTACAGGGGAACAGCCGTAACCCAAAAACTTTAACGTAGTCGCTGGACTGTGAAATTGAGGTCAAGGTCAGGTGGAACCTACCAGACAGTCATATACTATTCATCAGCAACCTATTTACCAAATATTGTCATCCTACCATGCGTAGTTACAGAGGAACTATCGTAACACAAAAACTTTAACGTAGTCACTGGACCGTGAAATTGAGGTCAAGGTCAGGTGACACCTATCAGACAGTCATGTACTAGTCATCAGCAACCTATACACCAAATATTGTCATCCTACCATGTGTAGTTACAGAGGAACTGTCGTAACCCAAAAACTTTAACGTAGTCGCTGGACCATGAAATTGAGGTCAAGGTCAGGTGACACCTACCAGACAGTCATGTACTAGTCATCAGCAACCTATACACCAAATGTTGTCATCCTACCATGCATAGTTACAGAGGAACTGTCATAACCCAAAAACTTTAACGTAGTCGCTGGACCGTGAAATTGAGGTCAAGGTCAGGTGACACCTACCAGACAGTCATGTACTAGTCATCAGCAACCTATACACCAAATATTGTCATCCTATCATGCATAGTTACAGAGGAACTGTCGTAACCCAAAAACTTTAACGTAGTCGCTGGACCGTGAAATTGAGGTCAAGGTCAGGTGACACCTACCAGACAGTCATGTACTAGTCATCAGCAACCTATACACCAAATATTGTCATCCTATCATGCATAGTTACATAGGAACTGTCGTAACCCCAAAACTTGTACGTAGTCGCTGGACCGTGAAATTGAGGTCAAGGTCAGGTGACACCTACCAGACAGTCATGTACTAGTCATCAGCAACCTATACACCAAATATTGTCATCCTACCATGCATAGTTACAGAGGAACTGTCGTAACCCAAAAACTTTAACGTAGTCGCTGGACCGTGAAATTGAGGTCAAGGTCAGGTGACACCTACCAGACAGTCATGTACTAGTCATCAGCAACCTATACACCAAGTATTGTCATCCTACCATGCGTAGTTACAGAGGAACTGTCGTAACCCAAAAACTTTAACGTAGTCGCTGGACCGTGAAATTGAGGTCAAGGTCAGGTGACACCTACCAGACAGTCATGTACTAGTCATCAGCAACCTATACACCAAATATTGTCATCCTACCATACGTAGTTACAGAGGAACTGTCGTAACCCAAAAACTTTAACGTAGTCACTGGACCGTGAAATTGAGGTCAAGGTCAGGTGACAGGTGACTGACTGGCAAGTACTCATCATAAGCTACCTCTGGACCAAATTTGATGGACCTAGGGCTTGGGCTTACAAAGATATGAAGCGAGATGTCAAGTGTTTACGCCGCCGCCGCCGCCGCCGGATTCCCATACATATGTCTCGCCTCCAGCGACTTTCGTCGCAGGCTAGACAAAAACTTAAACGTAGTCGCTGGACCGTGAAATTGAGGTCAAGGTCAGGTGACACCTACCAGACAGTCATGTACTATTCATCAGCAACCTATATACCAAATATTGTCATCCTACCATGCGTAGTTACAGAGGAACTATCGTAACCCAAAAACGTTAACGTAGTCTCTGGACCGTGAAATTGAGGTCAAGGTCAGGTGACACCTACCAGACAGTCATGTACTAGTCTTCAGTAACCTATACACCAAATATTGTCATCCTACCATGAGTAGTTACAGAGGAACTGTCGTAACCCAAAAACTTTAACGTGTCGTAACCCAAAAACTTTAACGTAGTCGCTGGACCGTGAAATTGAGGTCAAGGTCAGGTGACACCTACCAGACAGTCATGTACTAGTCATCAGCAACCTATACACCAAATATTGTCATCCTACCATGCGTAGTTACAGAGGAACTGTCGTAACCCAAAAACTTTAACGTAGTCGCTGGACCGTGAAATTGAGGTCAAGGTCAGGTGACACCTACCAGACGGTCATGTACTAGTCATCAGCAACCTATACACCAAATATTGTCATCCTACCATGCGTAGTTACAGAGGAACTGTCGTAACCCAAGTCGCTGGACCGTGAAATTGAGGTCAAGGTCAGGTGACACCTACCAGACAGTCATGTACTAGTCATCAGCAACCTATACACCAAATATTGTCATCCTACCATGCGTAGTTACAGAGGAACTGTCGTAACCCAAAAACTTTAACGTAGTCACTGGACCGTGAAATTGAGGTCAAGGTCAGGTGACACCTACCAGACAGTCATCTACTAGTCATCAGCAACCTATACACCAAATATTGTCATCCTACCATGTGTAGTTACAGAGGAACTGTCATAACCCAAAAACTTTAACGTAGTCACTGGACCGTGAAATTGAGGTCAAGGTCAGATGACAGGTGACTGACTGGCAAGTACTCATCATAAGCTACCTCTGGACCAAATTTGATGGACCTAGGGCTTGGGCTTAAAAATATATGAAGCAAGATGTCAAGTGTTTACGCCGCCGCCGGATTCCCATACATATGTCTCGCCTCCAGCGACTTTCGTCGCAGGCGAGACAATAAAACTACACATGTGTAAGAGTTTTCTAATTACGAAATTAAGACGAACAATCCGGTCCGGAAATCACTCAACAACGACGTCAGTTTTCATACCTGTATTGTATTAATTACATTATTAAAACAAGTGTGGACACAGAAAAACGTCTCGCCTGAATTCCGCATCAGTAACGAAAATAAATTTCGTCATAAGCATTACATTAATAGCATTAATTATGAGCAGCGGCCTGTATACCAAATATTGTCACCATACTATGCATAGTTACAGAGGAACTGTCCTAATACAAAAACTTTAACGTAGTCGCTGGACCGTGAAATTGAGGTCAAGGTCAGGTGGAACCTACCAGACAGTCATGTACTATTAATCAGCAACCTATATACCAAATATTGTCATCCTACCATGCGTAGTTACAGAGGAACTATCGTAACCCAAAAACTTTAACGTAGTCGCTGGACCGTGAAATTGAGGTCAAGATCAGGTGACACCTACCAGACAGTCATGTACTAGTCATCAGCAACCTATACACCAAATATTGTCATCCTACCATGTGTAGTTACAGAGGAACTGTCATAACCCAAAAACTTTAACGTAGTCACTGGACCGTGAAATTGAGGTCAAGGTCAGATGACAGGTGACTGACTGGCAAGTACTCATCATAAGCTACCTCTGGACCAAATTTGATGGACCTAGGGCTTGGGCTTAAAAATATATGAAGCAAGATGTCAAGTGTTTACGCCGCCGCCGGATTCCCATACATATGTCTCGCCTCCAGCGACTTTCGTCGCAGGCGAGACAATAAAACTACACATGTGTAAGAGTTTTCTAATTACGAAATTAAGACGAACAATCCGGTCCGGAAATCACTCAACAACGACGTCAGTTTTCATACCTGTATTGTATTAATTACATTATTAAAACAAGTGTGGACACAGAAAAACGTCTCGCCTGAATTCCGCATCAGTAACGAAAATAAATTTCGTCATAAGCATTACATTAATAGCATTAATTATGAGCAGCGGCCTGTATACCAAATATTGTCACCATACTATGCATAGTTACAGAGGAACTGTCCTAATACAAAAACTTTAACGTAGTCGCTGGACCGTGAAATTGAGGTCAAGGTCAGGTGGAACCTACCAGACAGTCATGTACTATTAATCAGCAACCTATATACCAAATATTGTCATCCTACCATGCGTAGTTACAGAGGAACTATCGTAACCCAAAAACTTTAACGTAGTCGCTGGACCGTGAAATTGAGGTCAAGATCAGGTGACACCTACCAGACAGTCATGTACTAGTCATCAGCAACCTATACACCAAATATTGTCATCCTACCATGCGTAGTTACAGAGGAACTGTCGTAACCCCAAAACTTTAACGTAGTCACTGGACCGTGAAATTGAGGTCAAGGTCAGGTGACACCTACCAGACAGTCATGTACTAGTCATCAGCAACCTATACACCTAATATTGTCATCCTACCATGCATAGTTACAGAGGAACTGTCGTAACCCCAAAACTTCAACGTAGTCGCTGGACCGTGAAATTGAGGTCAAGGTCAGGTGACACCTACCAGACAGTCATGTACTAGTCATCAGCAACCTATACACCAAATATTGTCATCCTACCATGCGTAGTTACAGAGGAACTGTCGTAACCCCAAAACTTGTACGTAGTCGCTGGACCGTGAAATTTAGGTCAAGGTCAGGTGACACCTACCAGACAGTCATGTACTAGTCATCAGCAACCTATACACCAAATATTGTCATCCTACCATGCGTAGTTACAGAGGAACTGTCGTAACCCAAAAACTTTAACGTAGTCGCTGGACCGTGAAATTGAGGTCAAGGTCAGGTGACACCTACCAGACAGTCATGTACTAGTCATCAGCAACCTATACACCAAATATTGTCATCCTACCATGCGTAGTTACAGAGGAACTGTCGTAACCCCAAATCTTTAACGTAGTCGCTGGACCGTGAAATTGAGGTCAAGGTCAGGTGACACCTACCAGACAGTCATGTACTAGTCATCAGCAACCTATACACCAAATATTGTCATCCTACCATGCATAGTTACAGAGGAACTGTCGTAACCCAAAAACTTTAACGTAGTCACTGGACCGTGAAATTGAGGTCAAGGTCAGGTGACAGGTGACTGACTGGCAAGTACTCATCATAAGCTACCTCTGGACCAAATTTGATGGACCTAGGGCTTGGGCTTACAAAGATATGAAGCAAGATGTCAAGTGTTTACGCCGCCGCCGCCGCCGCCGGATTCCCATACATATGTCTCGCCTCCAGCGACTTTCGTCGCAGGCGAGACAAAAAATATTACTACAAAAATATGTTTGTTTTGTTATTTTTATAAATTAATTAACAGCATCAATTGTTTTATTACACCTCTACTCAAAGGATCTTTAATGATGCAATCGTCGATTACTGATAAATTTAAAACGTCCATGCATCGTTTAACACTATAAAACCTTGGCGCCAAAAAAATCGCCAGACACAATATATTCTGTCGCCAAATGAAAAAAAAATCGCAATTGGCAACATTGGCGAAGCCCAGCACGGCCCCTGACAATATGCAATTCTTCTTCTTCTTCCAATATACAGGTAATGACTCTATACAACATACAAAAAAGACAGTATTCATGCACATGATAAATCTGATTGTCATATTTTAAATTTGAACATATTGGATTTTAGCACTATAAAGTTACAATAAGGGATGATAAACAAATATAAGCAACACGCTGAGCGCACTGGGGTGTAACTTTTAGTACAGTATTGAACAATTGACGAAATTTATTCAAAATTTTTCTTTCCCTAAAGAGTTTTTTTTAGGTTTATCATCAAGGTTATTTGAAACTTGCACATAACTGCCAAGAGAAGCTTACATTGCTTATTGAGGATCTCTAAATCCCAAAATCCCAAAATATCGCACACAAGATTCGCCGAGAACGAAGCATGGGGGTAATAGATATTTCTGTGATGCAATTGTATATTAAATGCGCCTTGTTTATTCGTTAATTGCTTATTTATTACCTGACACATAACTTTGATGAAAGGTCAAAATGAATGACCAATAAAATACAGACATAATTAGCTGCGAAAATGGAAATTTAGATTCTGATTTTTTATACGAAAATCAGATTTTTAAAACAGGTATGTTGTAAAAAAAAAGATGTCTAAATCGTTAAAATCAGTGATAAAATGCAATAGCAAATAGAAGGAAAATAAATTTCTTAATAAAAAATAAGGTTATAATAGATAATATTTTTTATTTATTTTAAGATTTTAAAATGCTGATGTAAAACTATTTAAAAAATACAAGTTATATTTAGATACTCATAGAATGAAATTCAACATTCTTGGATCAATGAAGTCCTGAAAACTAACAAAAATTCAGAGGTAAATGAAATTTTAAAAGTGTAATAAGAATACAAACAAAATAATTCTGTTCATTTTTAAAAATGTTGCCAACTGTTTATTTAGATTTAAAAAATCGCAAAAGTTAATTATTTTTTATCGATTGTTTTGCAAAAATATGGCTATTCTAACATTATTTGTTGTTGTTTATTTTAAAATCTGAAAATATTATTAAGTTCTTAACAATTTTAATGCACATAAATGTTAGTTTTCCGTTTGGAATATGTGTAATTGCAAATCTTTTGAAACAATTTTAACTACTGTAAAAATAATTCAGTGGAAATTGTAATGTCTGTATTTTTTCTTTGATCTTCCTACGATGCTCGATGAAAAGACACGATAAAAACTGTCGATCTTACCCCCACCCCCCAAAGAACCATGTGACTATGGGATTTTGAAAAGGCCAATAGTGCCTTACACCACTGGCACTGATGGATAGGGGGTGTGACTTTTTACCACACGACACCACAGGTTACCACAGGCTACCACATGCACCATCAAAATACCACAATATACACTTTCTATACAGTTTTATAGGTTTTTTACTGTATTTTATGTAGAAATAATATCTTTCATGCGTTTTGTAACTTCATTGCAGTAGCAGAATTAACATTTAATTCGTTTTGTGTACCATTGATAATGAGCCACTTATGATCGTGAAAAAACAACCACAGGAACTTACAAAACTGCATATCGGTGTAGGTACCCGCATAATTACGCATGATAAAAATGCATAGAACAGATTAATTCATTTTAAAAACAAATAAATTAATGATAGAAATAATAAAACATATCATGCAGTTTTGTAAGTTCCTGTAGTTGTCTTTTCATGATCATAAATGACTCGTTATCAATGATATTCGAAACGGACTTAATGTTTATTTTGCTATTACAAAAGATGCTACAAAAAGCACTATAGACATTATTTCTACATAAAATAAAGTAAAAAACCTATACAACTGTAAAGAACGTGTATATTGTGGTATTTTGATGGTGCATGTGGTAGCATGTGGTAACCTGTGGTGTCCTGTGGCAGGGGCTGCTCTGGCTTCTAAAAAGCTGGTGCCAAAAAAATCGCCAACTGCAATTTTCTGTCGCCAGTTTTGTATAAGGGTCGCCATATTAGAAATCGCTAGATCACTATATGACATGGCGATATTGTTTAACATTATGGGTGACCTACTAGTATTCTGTAACGTCGAACGAAATCCAAGTTTGCCGGACTCTAAATTCAATTTTTAAAAAGTTTGGTCTCGAGCAGCCCGTACACTAAATGTATTTTAATCATGAAAAGATGTGTGAGTGATTTCTTGTTGGCAGAAAACCAAAATTTTACAGTAATTTATTAGAAACATCTATTCCCGTGAATGAACATAAAACCGGAAATACTGAAAATGGAACTACGCATGTGTAAGAGTTTTCTAATTACGAAATTAAGACGGACATCCCGTCCGGAAATCACTCAACAACGACGTCAGTTTTCATACCTGTATTTTATTAATTACATTATAAAAAAATATTACTACAAAAATATGTTTGTTCTGTTATTTTTATAAATTAATTAACAGCATCAATTGTTTTATTACACATCTACTCAAATGTGATGCAGTGCTTTTCATCAGACAACTTTGTTGATTCATTTATTGCCGATTTCCGTTTAATAACTCCAAATAACACACATGTCACTGGATACTACACAATACTAGTGTTGTTCAATCGGTTTAAAACATGAACCGATTATCTATTACTATCGGTCAGCCCCAACCAACCGACTATTAGATATAATCGTTTTGTTTGAAATTGTAATGACTTGACTTGGCTTTAAGAAGACTAAAGTTGATAGTTTTGCAGGAATATGTGCATTTAGTCATTTAGTATGATTGTGTAAAATGATGGTTATTTAGATTTTGCTTTATTCCTTGTTGATCTAATGCTTTTGCTTTATGTTTTTGCATCAATGTTCACAGTTTTAACTAACTTTTGTTTCATACTTTCGAATATACAATTAATTAAATACAGTTTCATTTTTATATTTGAACATTAAGCAGTTCAGTTTCTTTTCTCATGTTTTTGTTCACTGTTGATTCAAGTTTATGTAAATTTGCCACAAGTCCCTTTGAATTTTTTTGCTATTAGCGAATTACATCATTTCCTTTACTATCCATCTATGTACACAAGTGGATAGATTAGGAAATGTTGATAATAAGGATGTAACTTTCTAATAGCAAAAATTCAAAGGAACTTGTGGCAAGTCAAAAGTTTATGGTGTATTTGTAACTAATCAGTCGTGAATACACTGTATGCATGGATTAAACTTGACTATTTTCCTTTAGTAGCCAGCTGGACTCCTGTGCCTAGAAATCCCGGAGCCTAACAATATTGTTAGGGACCCAACTTTTTCAGCACAAAATTGTCTTTTTACGTATGGTGATATGTATAATTCTTGATTATAGAACATACATGAATTCAGAAATTATTGTCGTTTTGGCTCTGTATGTTTGTATTTTTTCATGTTAACATTTTTTTTCCCTACTTTTCATCTCAGAATTTTAGAACAGAAAAAATTAGAATTTAGAAACAACTGACAGCAGGGTGCTTGGGTGCCATCTAGCCCCACCCCAAACATCTAAGGTAACAGCATGCATTCTGAGTATCTTTAAACATTTTCCTACATAATGACACCTTTTAATATTTAAAATAAGTAGTTTATATAAATACAAGTTTTATTCCAATTTTAGTTATTCAGGAATACCCGACTCATTTTCATTCGAATATTTTGAATTGAGTGACAATTAATAATCAAGTATATAAGTATACACGTCTATAGTTCAGATTGTTGTGGTAGAAGAAACCCTACTGTAGATGCTAGAATAAATTTAATAAAAATATAATTGACAGACGAATTCCATCTTTTTCATAGTATGCTAATTTATTTCCTAATTAGTTTTCAAGAATTTTGAAAAAAAATGTCTTTGTTGCCGTCACTGTCATACTCATAACGCTCGTATCTTATGAAAACCAAAATATTTCCAAACTTATAATCTCGCACGGCCTCCTGGATAATTAATAATTGTTTTCAACTATTATTTATTTGTGTGTCCGTTCTTTCGGTAGTGCATTGTCATTTTTATTTGCAACAACTACCACGCCGTTGTTACAATCCGCCATTAAATTTATTATTGATTAATACACTAATTTTAAACGTGGTAACGGACCGGAAGTGGAACTGAAAGTAAATCCGGAAATTCGCGACGGCAATCGATTGGCAATTTTTTTAATCGATTATCGACATCGCTAACCTAAACCAACCGATTTGCGACTTAAACCGATCATCAGAACACCACTACACAATACACATGTATTTACGACCATAGAAGCTGACAAAGGATCTTTAATAATGCAATCGCCGATTACCGATAAATTTAAAATGCGCATGCATCGTTTAACACTATAAAACCTTGGCGCCAAAAAAATTGCCAGACGCAATATTTTGTCGCCAAATGAAAAAAAAAAATCGCAATTGGCGACATTGGCGAAGTCCAGCGCGGCCCCTGAGGTCAGGTGACACCTACCAGACAGTCATGTACTAGTCATCAGCAACCTATACACCAAATATTGTCATCCTACCATACGTAGTTACAGAGGAACTGTCGTAACCCAAAAACTTTAACGTAGTCACTGGACCGTGAAATTGAGGTCAAGGTCAGGTGACAGGTGACTGACTGGCAAGTACTCATCATAAGCTACCTCTGGACCAAATTTGTTGGACCTAGGGCTTGGGCTTACAAAGATATGAAGCAAGATGTCAAGTGTTTACGCGCCGCTGCCGCCGGATTCCCATACATATGTCTCGCCTCCAGCGACTTTTGTCGCAGGTGAGACAAAAATCAATGAAAAAAAGCACCAGATATAGCGACTATATTTCTATCTACTTCAGTACTTGCAGTTATACAAGGTATTAACAAATAAAAAATAGATCAACTAAAAATATTTGTATAGGTGTAGACATTAACATCATTCATGAAGTTCTTGTATACATCATAATATTTCTAACAGTTGTTATGAACATGTCATGTTTATCTTAGCAAAATTTTCAAAGAAGATAAATAAACTAACATGACATTAAACCCAGAAATAATTCTTCTGTTCAGCACACTTACACTTGGACAAAGTTGTGCTGATCAAAATTGCTTCATGTGACACCCATCAACAGAACAATAATTACTATACATCTTTATTCTTTCAAGTGCAGCTCATATGTTTATCAAAGAAAATTGCTAAAATACAATACGCTTTGAAAGCACTTAAGTTTGAAACCTAATTGAAAGTGTTTGTTTATCAAACAAATTACGATTTTTCAGTATGGGCCGTTGTACTTTACTTTTCTTCGTTGTTCACTTCCGGTAATTAGTCACATCCGGTAAATAAACAAATGCCAAGGAGTCCACTTGAAAGATGTAAATCCTTTGAAAAAATGTTAAATACGCATATTCTTTGCCGTTTTTATTGGAATTACACATTTACTGATAAATTGGTAGTCTGGGTGAATTATTTGGACCAGATCATATGCAAGTATCTACTGTGAACCATCGGGCGACTTTAGGGAAATAACAGGGCAACTTCCACTTCGCTTTTGAGGCGACGTAGGGCGACTTCAGGTCCCAGTAGGGCGACTTTGTCGCCCACTTTGCCCAGTGTGCTGAGCCCTGTATTGTATGGGGACATAGATAAGTTTGACAGATATTGTATAGGGACATAGAGGAGTTTGACAGAGATTGTATAGGGACATAGAGGAGTTTGATAGACATTGTATAGGGACATATAGGAGTTTGATAGACATTATATAGGACATAGAGGAGTTTAAATTACATTCAAAATACATTATTTGTAAATACTCACCATCTTCACTGAATGAAAAGTTAAGGAAAGAAGGAACCAGAAAAGATAAAGCACTGGTTGAATGGTTGATTTTCTTGCACTTTCTACTGAACCAACCACCATCTGCCTGTAAATATACATATATATTTTTGTTGAGAATAGTTAAGCAAAACTGGTTATAAACAAACAAAGAGGACTGAAAATACATGAAATACAGAAATAAAACAGCTAAGTACAAACTGTGTCCCTAAGCCCATGCTGAACAATTATAATTTAAAAATAATAAGAAGAATTTTATACAGATAAAGCCCTGAACCAGAGGCTCTCAAGTGCCTGTACACCTGACTTAAAAATATTACTTTAAAAAAAAACAGGATTTTTCATAAAAATTTTAGCTTTAAGATGGCTTCAGAAAAGCGGTTGCTTTTTATGTATTCTCATTAGGTTCTTTTGTAAACTAAGCATATGTTTCACTATATCAACTATTTTGAATTTAGAATTCGCACCAAAATACAGGACCACCTGACGTACGTTTCTATAATTTTGCAATTCAATTTGCCAAGCAGTTTGTCCAAATCACATTTTAAAAAAATTTCCGCCAATTAGAAAGCAGAGCCCTGCAGCAATGTTGAATTGCCAATTAGCAATAAAAACTAAAAATTAGACATATCCTGGCTTCATTTCTTCATGATTTGATTTTAAATGTGTAGACGGTTTCTGAATACAGCCCTTTGTACGTTTTTTCAAAGGGAACCATGTTATGCTATGTTACACCATGTTATGCTATGTTACATCCATATTGGATGTTAAATCTGCCCCCCCCCCCCCCCACCCCCAACTCAAAAATAGTACATGGCCACATATGTACAAAACAACAAATTCTTCTACCGAATGGTTTGTTAAAAAAAGAATTGTAACACTTCAACTTAAGGCTCACCACACGAGGACAAGTGGGAAATGTTCTGAACACAAGAGTTATTTTTGGGTTTAATTTAAGAAATACTTGTAGATTATAGCGAGCAGGCTCTATGCTAATTAAACATGGTCATACCTTATATTTGTCAATATTTTATACTGAGTAATAGCGAGGTATAAAATGAAGACACATATAAGGTCTGACCATGTTCTAATTCGCATAGAGCCCAATTGCAATAATCTATTTAGATTCTAATATGGCTAACAAATGTTTTAAAATTTCAAAGTGAATCTAATAGGATGCTTTCAATGGTAATATTGGTTTTGAAACTGAAAAGATGTATCACAAAACAACATGTTAAAAGCAAATAAAATTGACATAAAATATATGCTCAACATTTTATTAAAAATAGGTACCTATTAAGCAAAAAATATTAAGAAATCTTAACAAAATTGCTTTGTTCCAGTTTGAAATCTTCAGTTCAGTGTATAAGTCGTCGGAATTCTAATTGTGACATCACAGGGGGCTCTATGCTTATTAGAACCCTAATCTGTTCTCAAAGTGTATGAAGGACGCAATATTAGAAGTAATGGTATTACCTTAATAATCTTTAGACATTTTTGCCTAAATAAACATGGCACATTCATTACAAACCATTAGGAACATTATGATGCATACAATAACTTCATGTATATGTCTACGTCTATACAAATATTTTTAGATCAACTATTTTTATTTGTTAATACCTTGTATGGCTACAAATACTGATGTAGATAGAAAAATAGTGGCTTTATCTGGTGCTTTTCTCAATGATTATGGATAAAGATACCATACTTAGCATGAAAAATAATGACAAAGATAGAAAAAAAATGAATATAAGTGTGTTATGGTTTAAAAACACAAATAATCCTTAAAAACCATAATTATAAACAATTTGATGTAAATAAAAGAAAAAAGTATGTAACAACTGCAAAATTAAGTATTTTTTATGGTTTCTCTGACTTTGCCCTAGCTATAGTGTCTTCTTGAAGTCTCCCTATCTTCTTCACTTCTCTCAGTTTGGTTACAAGAGAGGTCACTTCTACCTACTTTGTTAGAATGTGCAACCAATGAGAACACACAAGCTGCCTTGGCTACGTACCATGTTTAAGTTTTCAACTAACATGAAAAACTGTGCTGGTTTCCTTTCTACATAATTTGGTTTAAATGTGTGTGATGGTTCCTGAGAAGAAGCTATTTGTATCTTTTTATGTTAAACTATGTTACTTAGGATTAATACAAAAAACTCAAACTGTGGTACATTTCAACAATACCACAAATCAATATGTCAAGCAGTTTTGTAAGTACATTATTGAACTTTCAGCCAATCAGAATGAATTACAGGTGTCACCACACTCTAAAAAAGTAGGGAGAAGTTACTTACCAGCAGCAAAACAGGCAGAAGTGAGGCCCTGGTAGGGTGGCATAAGTGAGAAGTAAATAATTAATTTTGCAGTCATTACATATGTTTGTCTTTTATTTACATCAATTTTTTTATAATTGTAGATTTCCAGCATTATTTCTCTTGTGTTTTTTAACAATAAGACATTTGGTTTAAAGGCAGTTTTTTCTTTCTTTTTCATAATTATTCATGGTATACAACATCAAACAGTATATAACTCTTATCATATAATTAATCAATAAAAAAACACCAGATATCGCAACTATTTTTTTATCTAGCCATGTGATACGGTCATTTTATTTGTTTGTTTTAATAAAATATATGTTTTTATCTAATTTTGTGTTATTATTTTACTCCAAGGTATATTTCTGAGTTCACCTGGATTATCTATTTATGGATTTGTACTTTCTATACAATCTATATATTCCCAGTCTATTTTGAAGGTGTGTCTGATCTCTTTGATTTGATTGGTTCTTTGCCCTGAGTAGTTCTTATGTTCCTTCTCTAGATACATGTAGATAGTAATGGAAGTTTAGAAAAGTTTATATAAGTTTTTAGTTCAAGTTGCAGTTCATACTAAATTTCTTATTTAGTCTTGATAATGGAATTACATTAGATGTTATAGACATTTATTATAGACATTCATATTTCGTACTTGGAAGGATTTATAGTTTAGTGTTTGGAATTAGTATTCTGTGATTAAGAAGACTTTATACGAAGTAAGTTATTATTAGTTCTTAATGTACCTTGGATGGGATTATTATCATGTTATTAGTATTTTGGTAAGTTTCGTGAATCCCTGAAAGTAAGAGATTTGATAGTTGTGTAAGTTTGTTATTTTGAGAGATTTTTGTATGAAAGTGTATGAAAGAGATTTTAGAGTCATGAATGTCCTTGACCTTTTTGTTGTGTAACACATTTGTGGTCATTCATTCATTGTGACATCATATTTTATATTGATTTCATAATTATGTGAGATTTAAATGCAATTATGATTTGATAACTCATAACTTTACATATGATATAAATGGTTTTATAACATTTATTATGTTTGATATGACTTGAATAATATTGAGGTCAGGTTGCTTATTATTTCATATTATTGTTTACAGGACCATATTTATTGTAATAGCTGAAAAATGCAACTTTACTGAGATGTAGTGGTGTTGACTTGTTTATAAACTCAGTTCCACAAATTGGTGAGTTAAGGTTACGATTGATGTATGATTAAGATCTAAAGTTGTCTACCTTTAAACTTGTATTTGTTCATAATAATTCATTTCATGAATATTTAATGAATATGATTGTCTTAAAAGATGATAATTTAGAAGATATATAATTTATTTTGCGAATTGTCAAATACGATAATTTCATTATAGTTATTGGAAATATTATTTTGAAAAGATATTGTATTGATAAGACCTTATATATTGCATATTCAGTGGTTGCATATGACATATTGTTATTTCCTTTAATTTAAATGTGATATTTATTATATTTTTGTTATTATATTTGTAGAGTTAAATATTGGATTAATAAAGAATCCTAGAAATGAAACAACTTGTGTTTTCCTACAGACATAAACATCATACATAAAGTTCTTGTATACATCATAATATTCCTAAGAGTTTGTTATTACCATGCCATGTTTATCTGGGCAAAATGTCCAACTAAGATAAACAGAATAACATTACATTAAACCCAGAAAATAATTTTGCTGTTCAGCAAACTTCCACTTGAACAAAATTGTGCTGAAACCAAGGCCAAAAATAAAATTTCATTTGTTTGCCGTTTCCGGCCGACTCTCCCTTTTACATCCGACTAGAATAATTTTTTTTCATGCGCTGGAAAAAGATTTTTTTATTGTCATTTTCGGCATTTTGCATGGCCGTTGTGGTGTTTCTCGTTTTTGGGGTTTTTTTTGGTGATTCGTCGTTCCCGATTCAGTATCGGCAAAACGTTTGAAACCATACCGTTTTGCTCGCTCTCATTTCGATGTTTCAAGTGACATTGACAAATCATTACATTATCGGCAAAACGTTTGAAACGAACGAATATTAACCTTTTCAACAACGATGTTACAAAGGACATTGAATATTTAAATCCCACGAGGAGGATGGCGTCCCTCGTAACGGGAATGAAAAGAAAGTATGTAAAACTTCTTTTTCAAAAAAAAAAAATAAATTCCCTCCCTACCTACCCACCTATTTCAGCCCTGAGTTGGCAACATCAAACTAAAAAAATATTTTAATCCTGGCCCAATCTACAGAAATTATCATGTCAAAAATGACTATTTATCTTATTTCAATTGCAGCTCATATATTTATCAAAGAAAATGATACAAATTTAATATACTTTGAAAGAACTTAAGAAGTGTTTATTTATCAAAAAATTACAATTTTTCATTATGGTTCATTGTACTTTACTTTTTCTCATTGTTCACTTCCTGTAATTAGATGCATCTGGGAGGTAATCCATTTGTAACACCTAAATCGTTTGAAAAAATGTTAAACAAGCAAATACTTTTCCTTTTTTTATTGGAATTACATATTTACTGATTAAGTGGTAGTTTGGGTGAATTATGTGGACCAGATATACAAGTATCTCTGTGAACTTTCAGGCGACTTGACAGAAATAACAGGGTGACTTCAACTTCGCTTTGAGGTACCTTAGGTCGACTTCAGTATGGAGATCATAGAATTTATGGCCCTGGCAGCCATGTTGAATACTTTATCTTTGCTAAGAACCAACCAATGAACATCTCTGCCAAGTTTGGTTCCAATTGGCCAAGTGGTTTTGGAGGAGAGTAAAATGTCTGCAGGCACCTTTTTTGTAGAAATATTAAAAAATTCAAGTTATTTGTAATGTCATACCCTTTTTTACTGTGAATACACAATAAAGAGGAAATACCTGATAAATAATTTCATATAAACATCCATCTTTTCCAGCCATGAAAATCCTGCCATTATCTGTTCCTACTATATTTATAATAAATGTGTTGTCCGTAGGTATTGTAAACAATGGTTCCGGTAACAAATGCATCTCTCCGTGTCCAGGGTCAGATGAGGCTCCTAAGAGTAACAAGTAAATAATCCACAAAAGTCATGCTTAAGAAATGAGTCAATAGCTCACCTGGGCAGTACTTCAAAATGATTTGTTAATGAGTTCCTTATGCTTACTAATAACAGCAAGAAAATGAAACTGAAACAAGGACAAAATTGTTATATGTAGCAAATGTCCCCCTTGTCAAATTGCTAAAGAAGTGTGAGAAACTTAAAAGACCACATGATTATTAGAAGACAAACTACCTTAAACACTTGGCAACCCAGGCCCTTCAAAAATGTGTGGTAAAAGTTAACAAAATACAATACTACATACCATCAAATGGTCTGCTAAAACTCACACCCATCAGAACAATATCTACTGGAGTGGCCAGACAAAGCAAGTACTGAATGTGTGGCTGGAATGTACCTACAACAGATAAAAATAAATACCCAATAAAACATGCATGGCTGGAATGTACCTACAACAAATATAAATACCCAATGAAATATATGTGGCTGAAAAGCATCTATAACAGATCAAAACTAAATAGAATGGCATCTAATGGGACATCCAACTGAACAATGATCACTTATAGATAACTGCCGTAACAGCCTTTTATCCAAGAAAATATTTTACATGTTAAACCAAGTGAATGCACTGTAACTGTTGTTGCTTTGTGTTTATTACATGTCCAATTGCCATGGGGGGTCAATTTGGTGTTCTTCTTTTTGTCTTAAAGGCCACAATAAGTTTTACGATATTACAATGTTTGTGTTGTGAATTAAGATGGCATATATGCATGAACCATGTACTGTTGACAGCGATGTATTGGCGATATTGCAGAATTTTCTGATTATGTTCAAGTATGACATGTGCCACAAAATGATCACTTTATTTAAAATTAACCTTGTTTCATGTTAACAGGTGCCATAAAATGAATATTATACCATTTGTTTAGGGACAAGAAAACAACACAAAGAAAATCAATATGCACAGGGGTGCAAAAGCCGAGTTGCCATATTTTATTAACCAAAACTTTCCTTGTCTTCATTTTAAGATTTAACATAATTGGTTATTACAGGCATTACATGTAAACTGGAGACAAGGTGAGGAAGGGTTTCAGCAGGAAAAATGTAAGATTTATAAACAAATTTTCAAAGTTGCATAAAATATGAATAAGTGAATCCTCTAACAGTATTGAACCATTGTGTAAAATTTCAGATATGTACTTGATGTAGTTTTTGAGTTCTGTAGACAGACAGACGGAAGGACAAATAGCACAGACAGGCAAAGTGAAAACTATAAGGTGTCCCATCTTCCATGCAGGGTCTTAATAAGAAAAACAATATAAGTAATCCCTTCCAATCGTTTCATTAAAATCAGTCAGGGATCGACATTAACGGTAGTCCGATTGTCCGGGACAAGTAAAAATACAATTCGGACAAGTAAAAAGCTTGTTTCAGTTGCCCGATCGGACAAGTGAAAATAAAATCAAATTTATCTAGAACAATCGTAAATTTTTAAAAAGTCCTTTAAGCGGCGATTCTCGAATTAATTGTGTTAAAAATAAAACCCTTCATTGCGACCAAAATTCCCCTTTTCTAAATATAAACACGCGTCACTTAACAATAACCAATGAAATCCCGTTTCTTACTTATTATAAATAATCATCCAATGAAATCGTTGATGCTAATTTTATATCGGCCTTTCTGGAAAAATGTTCTAAAATAACTACGATACAACCGTCGGATGTTTTAGACTAAAACAATTTATTTCAATAAAATAATGAAATGAATGAATTAATTGTCGTTTTATTGATACAAATAAATGGAAAGAAGTTCGATTTCTGTCATAAAATTTTCATAACTTGTTAAATTTGGCCAACAATTTATAATTTTAAATACGTACGTCGTGTCATCTTAATTGACATTTCGTGCTTGTCAGTGATTAAATACTAAGATAATTTAAACAAGTGTGGACACAGAAAAACGTCTCGCCTGCATTCCGCATCAGTAACGAAAATAAATTTCGTCATAAGCATTACGTAAATAGCATTAAATATCAGCAGCGGCCTGTATACAAAATATTGTTACCATACCCTGCATAGTTACAGGGGAACAGCCGTAACCCAAAAACTTTAACATAGTCGCTGGACCGTGAAATTGAGGTCAAGGTTAGGTGGAACCGACCAGACAGTCATGTACTATTCATCAGCAACCTATATACCAAATATTGTCATCCTACCATGCGTAGTTACAGAGGAACTATCGTAACCCAAAAACTTTAACGTAGTCGCTGGACCGTGAAATTGAGGTCAAGGTCAGGTGACACCTATCAGACAGTCATGTACTAGTCATCAGCAACCTATACACCAAATATTGTCATCCTACCATGCGTGGTTACAGAGGAACTGTCGTAACCCAAAAACTTTAACGTAGTCGCTGGACCGTGAAATTGAGGTCAAGGTCAGGTGACACCTACCAGACAGTCATGTACTAGTCATCAGCAACCTATACACCAAATATTGTCATCCTACCATGCGTAGTTACAGAGGAACTGTCGTAACCCAAAAACTTTAACGTAGTCGCTGGACCGTGAAATTGAGGTCAAGGTCAGGTGACACCTACCAGACAGTCATGTACTAGTCATCAGCAACCTATACACCAAATATTGTCATCCTACCATGCGTAGTTACAGAGGAACTGTCGTAACCCAAAAACTTTAACGTAGTCGCTGGACCGTGAAATTGAGGTCAAGGTCAGGTGACACCTACCAGACAGTCATGTACTAGTCATCAGCAACCTATACACCAAATATTGTCATCCTATCATGCGTAGTTACAGAGGAACTGTCGTAACCCAAAAACTTTAACGTAGTCGCTGGACCGTGAAATTGAGGTCAAGGTCAGGTGACACCTACCAGACAGTCATGTACTAGTCATCAGCAACATATACACCAAATATTGTCATCCTACCATGCGTAGTTACAGAGGAACTGTCGTAACCCAAAAACTTTAACGTAGTCGCTGGACCGTGAAATTGAGGTCAAGGTCAGGTGACAGGTGACTGACTGGCAAGTACTCATCATAAGCTACCTCTGGACCAAATTTGATGGACCTAGGGCTTGGGCTTACAAAGATATGAAGCAAGATGTCAAGTGTTTACGCCGCCGCCGCCGCCGCCGCCGCCGGATTCCCATACATATGTCTCGCCTCCAGCGACTTTCGTCGCAGGCGAGACAAAAATGACATTTAACAAAGTAATGCATTAATTTGTGACATCCACACGACTTCCAGTCACCAAAATGGGTTGTTTAATTCGGACAAGTACTTTGTACTTTCGGACAAGTAAAACCTGACTGTTACTTGTCCGAATGGACAAGTAGGTTTTACAGTTAATGTCGATCCCTGTCAGTTGAGAACTTTTTGAGTTATGGTCGGGAAACCACTTATTCAAGAAATTTTCTAACGTTTTTCTGTCACTGTGACCTTTACCCCAAAATCAATAAGGTTCCTCCTCTAATGGTATGTAACAAAATCCTAAAGTTTCATTAAAATCGGTTCACAACTTTCTGAGTTATGGTCTGGAAACCAATTGTTGATGCCCGCCCGCCATCATCATAACAATAGCTGAGTTCAACTTCATTGCAACTCTGCTAAAAAGTTTATTCATAATTTACCTTGCTTTGGTCTGACAAGTGCCACAGAAAAAATAGTTTCATTCAAAACATCTAGGTATGCCAAGTCAGTTCTGAAAGTTTAAAATCACTAATACAGGATATCAGTGTTCATTTCATATAAATAAAAGTTATATTGAAAATTGCAATAGAATTCTTTATTTTAATAAACCAATTTATCACTATTAAGTTCAATTTTCCTTTGATCCTGCATGCTGAGAAAATCCCATATCACTCTACTTTTGAGATATCAAAGGACAATGTGATGTCACCATTTTACAAAACAGCGATTACTGTTGGTTTTATTTCCTCCATCTGAGAACTAAACATCCGTGTGTGCAATTTTACAACAAATCAAATATTGAAGAATATGAGTGATGAGTGAGCTTGAGGATGATACCATATTTTGAAAATATTATTTAGGTTATAAAAACTAGTAGTCATATGAAGTGATACTATAAAATTACTGAGCTCGTAAAAAGTGGACCAAGATGACCACTGAAATGTAAGAAGGAGCAAACACCAGCCAAGCAATACAGGAAGTAAGCAATGTTCTTACTGAGATTAAAATGTCCATTGAAGCTAACAATTTCACTTAATCCCCATAAGTCCACAATGTTTGTTTATCCTAAATATGTCACTGGAGTTTATCACGCCAGATTTTGACCAGCTTTATAAGTTAACTAAATATGATGCATATAGCTCACAACTTGTTGACAAAGCTGACCAGTGACTTGTAACCAGTTCCCTCTAGGTGGTACACCATTTTAAACTGTCAATAAAACAAGTCACAGCAGAAAGTTCATGCACTATAACAACTGTTATTGAATGATGTAACATGTAAAAAGTACTTTAATATAAATTACTAATTATTTTTCATTTCAAAATGCATCAATTATAGTGTGCAAAAATGCACTGATAAGCTTAGAAATAAGATGATCTATATAAAATCTTACGACTACAGTAACCTTACCCATCTTCATATTTCCATACAAATATATCGCTGTCAATTGTTAGCCAAGCACGACTTATATCTGGGAACAATCCCATCATACAGTTACACTGTACACCTGTTTACTGATTAAGGATATAAAAATACAGATTTCTAGCCAGAGAACCCTTGTCTGGATTCTGATATCTAGTACAAATTTTATATTTCATTTAGCAGTTTGAAAATATAAAACACCATATATACAAATTCTATAACAAAAAGATACGACCAAACTGTTCAACTAGCTCTGGAGGCAATGGCACTCTCTTCACATTACTGACTTCGGTCAGACAATCTATAGCAACACCAGCATCTGGTAAACTAGGATAATCCAATTCATTTAGACCACTAAAGCATGGTTGATCTGTAAGAATTCAATTAAACTCGTTTCAATGAATCTGTAAATTTCAAATATTTTAAATGACATTATTCAGCTTGAACTTTAAATAATGATTAACTACTAAACTAGGAATCTGTGAGCTACTGCTCACTCAGTATACTACCGCTATTCACATCAATGATTCAACTAAGTTGGTAAACAGGAATTCGAAGTAGATATGCGACAGGACTGAAATTGATACTTGCAATATAGGGCCACATAGTAACATCACATATTAAATTTCAAGTCGTTGTGATAAGTAGTTGCTGTGAAAACTGTTACGAAAGTTATGTTGCGGACGAAAGGACGGACAGGGGTAAAACAGTATACCCCCCTCTTCTTCGAAGTGGGGTATAAATATATTTGTACTATGATAAATATTTTTAATTTTCTACTTTGTAAAACAAATGCACAATTACGCAAGTAATCTTACTATGAACTGGAACTTTAAGCTGATCAGAAAGTTCTAAAAAATTCCTATCATCTTGTAACTGCTTGTCAATCAATCTGGCTGTAGATTCCAGTACATCTTGATGTGAAAGGGGAGATAAACTAGTTGTTGACATAAATGATGTCATTTCTACTGAAAAAGAAAACAAATATATCAAATAACTAGAAAAACTGCAAGTAATTTTCAGTAACTGATACCCCACTTCTTTAGGTCAAAGAATGGCAAAGTAAAAAATCATCCTTATCGAAATGTAAAATATCATGTGTGTTACGGCACATATTGTCACCTGTGACAATATGTCGTAACATTCATTAACATTATTTGTTGTCAGTTGCTTAAATTAACAGCAATTTAAGCCGCAAGTTAAGGTAATCTTTTCTTCTTTGTTCGACAACAAAATACGCCATTGAAAATTTTTTACTGCAGAAATTGTTGCCACAAGTAATTTTTCTTACATCTTTGATAAGCATTTGCAATCAACATTTCATGGTATTTCTAATCAACGAAATTCCAATTTTAGTTCAGGCAAACAATAGATACCTATACCTGAAACTTAACTTAAAGGGTATTACATGTATGTTCAACATTATGAATCAAGCTTTTCTAAAATGGACAGAGGTCTGTCTGAAGTACTTTCTTTATATGGTTCCCAAAAAGCAATAAGTTGTATTTATTGCATTCTTTCAATTAAACATATATAAATCTTTGTCAAATCTTTAACAGTCAGAAGTTAAAACATGTTAACTACTAATAACTCCAATGCAAATATGAAAGCAATACATAAAGCAATTTGCATGTATTTTACCATTGTAAAAACCTATGACCAGTCTCGTAGATGCTACCACTTACTGACAGTGTGCACTATGGTGGACATTTTCTTGTTTTCATGGATATTCATTAAATTTTATCAGCACATGGGAACCAAGGCCCATGTGATGCCAGACATTTAACTGGTTATCATATAAAAGTACAAAGTACATAAAATTGTGCAAAATGCAGCTAAGTAAGGCTTAGCCTTAATACTTGATTTTTATTGTGTTTGCTTAAACAGGGATGTGTCTGCACTATTCCTTTAGTTGATAATACATTGTGGTGTTTTAAATTATATTTCAAGACCAAGGAAGACATTAGTTGTTGTTTTGTGATGGGTTCCTATGATATGTGCATGTGTAAAAAAAAAAAAACACATTCTGCTTCATAAAATTTCTTTATTATAATTAAGACTACATATGAACATTCATAAGACATTTTTATTAACCAGAAGTAGAAAGTATTTACAATAACATAATTACCACAAGTTCTAACAGAATTGAATTTATAAGATATTCTGCAATGCACCACGCTTTTTACCAGTTATTATTTATAGAATGATATATTCATTTATGTTTTAATCATTTCAATAGAATTTAATTCAAATTGATTTTCTTCAGATTTATGTACATCTGTATTATGAAAAGGTACATTGATGTGTGGTGTACAATTTTGACCAGACATGTTTTTCATTAACATATATTTTCTAAGCAATATAACATACAAACAATTCAATCTCTAATTTTCAAATGTTGTTGCAATAACATGTTCCACAAAGGGATGAAACAGATCTGTACTCATAATTAGGTTATCACCTGTTGTTGTGTTAATCATATTCTGTAACAACACTTGACTGGCGTGAATGTGAACTAAGTAAATTGTGTCACTGACTTGGAGTGCTTTCTTTTAAAATGGACCCTGCTGAATTTTATTTCCGGAAATTGTATATAACTGTGTTAGCACTACCTCAAAATTTCCATTAGCCAATGTGGCTAATTAATACATCCAAATTTTACTTAGCCACATTTGAAATTTGTTAGCCACAACATTTCAGCAAAATATGGAAGCTGTAAATTTAAATGACTTGTATAGAAAAGGGGGAATATGTGATGAGCAACACTAAAATTTGGGATTAATTCCATTCATAGGTCACAACCATAGGTTTCTTTTCGTCAGCGTTAGGTAAGAACGAAAGCATTGAAAGCTGGCGTTTCGCCATGCTTGACAAAATTAAACTGGAATTAAGATCAATTACTGCAATGGGAACCAGTTCGGTATTGAGTAAAATCGAAAACAAATTCGGACAAGGGTAATGTTTTTACGGAATAGACAATTACGCATTGAAATTTCCCGGATATATATCGTTACCGCTCCGAACTTTATCTCAAAGATTTATTTTAGATTTCGACAGTCAACATTTTACTTTCGCTTTCACTTCGCCAACGTGGCGAACGAGAATGAATAACACTTCGCCACATTAAAGTTTAATTCTCATTGGCGACTGTGGCGACCTATTAGCGCTAACACAGTATAAGGCTACAGTCTTCACGAAATGCATCGGTCCGACGGACAAAACCGATATAATATCGCTTGGACCGGTAAAAAATCGTGTTTCGTCAGTCTGAAAATCCGACATGGTTATTATTGAAGTTCAAGTCGCACTGATGGTTCGTTCACAGAAAATACTTATATATCTGGTAGTACTGATTCACACAGACTTCCAACTTTTGAGTAAATATTTAAAACCAATAAACATTGCAAAGATCTTGCGTATTTAACTCATTTTTGAAACGTTTTAGTTTGGCAAATGGATTACGCGCCATTTGTTTATATCCGGGATACGTCTAATTACCAATAGCGAGAAATGAGAAAAAAGTAGACTACAACGGCCTTTAATAAAAAATCGTAACTGTTTGATAAACAAACACTTTAAAATGGGATTGAAACTCAAAAGTTCGTTTAAAACATATTTTATTTTAATCATTGGCTTTGATAATATATAAAATATATACTAGTATTCTGAAATTGAAGGAATAAAAATAAATGGTTATCAATGAACTCATGATAATTTCTATAGATTGGTTTCCCATGAAGCAGTTGCTTTCAGTTTTGTGAAGTATTTCTGTGTATAATAAAATGTTATTTTATTTATATTCGTTTGAATTTTGTCCAGATATACACAGCTTGTTTATAACAGTTATGAATAGTATGATGTTTACAATAACTTTTATGTATGATATATGTCTGTATAAAGTAGCTAGTTAAATGTAAACAATGGCAACATCGACAAATTTGCTTCGGTCCAGCATTTCTGGGGAAGTTGGTGGACTGAATGTCCACCATTCTTTGGGAAGATTTCGTGAAGACTGAGGCTTAACAATAACGGAAGCATATTTCTGAATCTTTACATATCACCTGTTGTTGAGTTTACCATATTATGTAATAACACTTGCCTGGTGTGAATGCGAACTAAATAAACAAATTGATTTTTAATTTTAAAAATGTTCTATCTACTGGAAATTAAAGGTATTAAAAAACAAAAAAAAAATTATATTATTAACCATGTAAAATAATAACTATTGAGATGTTCGATTTAACAAACCTAAGTCTGACATTTTAATGTAAATTTCGGACATTTCCAGCAAATATTGCCATTTCCAGACCCTTGATGGGAACATTTTTTTTTTGCATGCTACTCTTCAATTTTGAAGGGGCAAAAACTATATGTAAACACTGCTATAGTAAGCTTGAAGTCATGCATGCTTTGCACTAAAATAATAAGATATAATTTTACACTACTAATTTTTACAGAAAGATCTTTTATTCAAATTTTGCCACAAATTTACCAACCAAAATGGTGTATGTAATCTCTCATTTGATTGGTTCTAAATTCATCACAGAAAGTAAAAGGAACCACTCAAAAATAGGATATTAAATATTCATGAAAACGAGAAAATATCTACAAGTGTGCACACAGTCGGTTAGTGGTAGCTGAGAAAGCACACCTACATAGGTTTCTGATGATGGTTTTTTACATATACAAATAGTTTTGATCCCCTCACCTCAAAAGATAATTATACATCATGAGGCCTGGAAAATATATTCAAAATTTCTTAATAAGTGTTTAATTCATAAGGGTATGAGTGTAAACATCTGGTACTCTATTAATATCTGATATTATTAACACAGGGAATATAATAAGCTGATTAATCACACGATTGGTGTCACACTGAAAGCGGCATACAACCTCGGTTATTGTAAAAAATATTTATATATATTTTATACAAAAGGCATACTCTAGAAAAAAATTAAGAGTATACATTTAGAAACCTAAATATATATGTGTTAAAGTGGTGAAGTTCTAAAATGATTTAGGTGCATCTACATGTCTTAAATTTGGAGTTTTTCTATATTCTATATTAAAATAATAATAGTTGCTATTAACAAAGATTTCTCTTCATGCAATATGTATTTTTTTCACAAAAACATTGTTCTCATGTCCATTATTAAGTGTTATGAGGTATTCTTGGGTATTCTGGGGTATTGTTGGGTATTTCTATTCCTGTAGGAGGCGGGTAAGTAATGTATTCACTTTGGCAAAATTTTATCTGTCACAGATTTTGTGTGAAACCGTTTTTATCCGAAAACTACACAATATTAAGAGCTCAAACTTGCAGGGATTATCGGACTCATTTAGTACAATAGACGAACAGCGCTCTTTTTTTGATTAATTAAATTATTAATGAGATATTCACTAATTAAGGTTTCTTTGTTCAATGCTGTGTGCACTGTTCTATAAATAACCAACGTTGTCGATCGATAACACAGGTATTTAAATATATCACGTGGTTGTGCATTTGTGAAAAAAGTTACGTGACATAATTTAGAAACATAGTCACATGGAATAATTTTAAAAGATAGTGAAAAGGTGTAGATTATAAATTATCGATTGTATTACTAAAATTAATATAAATCTCCACTTTTTTATTAATTAAATTATTAGAGAGATATTCCCTAATTAATGTTCTTTGTTCACTGCTGTGCACACTGTTCTATAAATAGCCTACACAGCTACAGCTGCAGTGTAGATAGATAACACAGTGGATTTAAATATACCCACGTGGTTTTGAATGCCAATTCATTATATTGAGGAAGGGGGGGTTATTTAATAAACAAAATCTCAGATTTTATCTATCTATTTCACGTTTGTTTAATTTTTTAATGTAATTATTTTTCTTATTGTTGCACGGTGTAGAATGGTAACGGACTTATCGAGTTTTTTTTGTTTAACGGATTATTGGGTTAAGCAAATGATTATTGTTCAATTTTAATTGCTAGAGCTTTGTTGAATGTATTTTTAACGCAAAACAGGACATCTCTAAACATAAGAAGTTATTGTTTATATCAATTTGACGATGAATGATAGAAATTCATGTTTTCTTTTCTCGATTTTTCATTTGTTTTTTACTTTGTGAAATAACCACGAGGTACATCGACGTAACATTTCTAGGAGTTATCATAGATCAATTAAGTATTTCGTGAGTATGGTTTTTAATAAAACTTACCTCTTCTTGTTATCATTTGAACTCATTTTTCTGAGTTACTTCATGTTTATTGGCACGAACAGTAATTTCCGATTAGTCCGTTAAACAGAAAAAACGTGATAAGTCCGTTACCATACTACACCGTGTGTTGATAGTTTCCGTGCCGAATCAGGATTGTAACAATGTCTGGTGTACTTTTCAACATATTAATTTAGTGTAATTTGGGAACAAATGGCAAATTGAATGGTGAAAATTTTCAGTCAGAAATAATAACAAAATGTTAAGTCTTTTGCTGCAAGTGGCAAAATATTGTCAGATTGAAAAAATAAAAAGCGCTTGAATCATGCGTGTACACCATGATCTTGACTGTGCATTGGGTACTATATTGTTCAACATTTGTGCTCGAAAACAAATTGGGCAGGCGGGTATGTCGTATTCATGTGAATACATTCCTCTAGATTTAATATTATATACATTTTTCAAAATTTTCATTCATCCTTTTTAGTGTGTGTTAGTTTTAAGGTATGTTTTATCTCTTTCTTTTCTTTAAGTATTTAAATATAACTTACATATCTTTAGTTTTACATCAAATTTTAAATCTTGAATTATATACAAATCAAGATCTTTTGTGATTCCTTTTTTAAGAAATTTATTTTTCTTACTATTTTTTATTGCATTTTTAACTGATTTAGACATTTTTAAAATAAAATACCTGTTTTTAAAATCTAATTTTTGTATAAAAATCCTAATCTAAATTAACATTTTAGTGGCTCTTTATGATGGTCTTTCATTTTTATCTTTCATCAAAGTTCAGTTTCGGGTGATAAATCAGCAATAAACAAATAAACAAGACACATCTAATATACAATTACATCACAGAAATGTCTCTTACCCCCTCCCCCTTCTGTTCTCAGTGAATCTTGTCCACGATTTTGGGATTTCTAAATCATCAATTGGTTGATGTCAAAGGAAATGAATATTTTCAACTGTAACTGGTTACTTCTGAAAATCTTCAAACTAATTATCTTCAATGGTAATGGCAATTAATTGGATTGTGCAAACACTTTTTAACTAATAAAAAACCAAAATTGATAAAATGCAGAATAGTGCTGTTTATAAGCATGACAAGAGCAATAGTTATGAAGCAGGATCGAAGTTACATAGCAATTTCCGCTGGTTAATATACCAATGTGATAACATAGTGTGATTTGTAATACTTTGGCATTTGTCAGTTCCTTTCACTTTCAGATATAAATGAAAACCAAACTGGCCTGTTCATCAGGCACAGATAATGTGTGTGTTCAGTCGAACAAAAGTGAGTACATTTTCTTGCAATTATGGACAAATTTATTTTTGTTTCTTATAAACCCACTAACACAAAAATTATGTCACTGACTTGAAGTGCTTTCTTTTCACATGGACCCCGCCGAATTTAATTTCCGGAAATTGTATATAAGGCTACACAATAACGGAAGCAAATTTCCGAATCTATATATCATTGATGGAGACGTAATTGCAGGTTTTTATGGGGAACAGTTGGTGTCTCTTACATTTCTAAGGTTTACCAGAGCGTTGTCAGCATAAAATTTGTCAAATTGAAAATTATTTTATATAACCATTTATGTAATAAACATTTTTGATAATGTTCTGTTCTAATTTTTAAATATTGTGTGTAAGTTTAATGTAAATTGTTACAAAACAAACCACCTTAATACATATATAATCTGAACAAATTTCGTTCTATGTGCTGCAACGTGAAATCTCTTATCATGCACGCTTAATCACCCACCCGTTGCATAAAAGTATTCCATACCAACAAAAACAGAAGCATTTTAACCAGAGACAATCTATACTAACTATATTATAGACTGTCCCTGTTTTAACGGATTTTTTCAATGATTCTAAAGCTTCTCACCGCGACGTCCGCTATTCGAAATAAAATACAATTATATATTTCCAGTCTTATACGTGTTAGAATGTGTATTTGCCTGCGTATTGATTTTTCATTTACCTCTGCCTCTTTTCACAACTCGGTGTAAAATCCAATTTGGAATATATCAATGTGTGAAATAGAATCATTTACTGATAGACTTGAAATAAAAGTACTACAAATTATTTCGGTATGTTAAATCAGAGACATATAATCACATGTAATGAAATAATATGACTATGGTTAAATCATCGAATAAGTTGTATGTGATTGGGTGCTTAAACACTGATTTTTCGCAAAATTTTGTATATGTACAATCGGACCATCACACGGACAAGATATATCAGATTTTTTTTTACCGATTGATGTACAACGCAACGAATGGCATTGAATAGGATGCAAAACAGTAGTAGTAGTAGTAAAATCGGGCCACGGTTCTCGAGCAACTGTATTGTTCTATTATTTTTGTAATATTTAAACATCACTGTACAAAATAGATTGATAACAGCAAATTATGACTTTCCTAAAAATCTTATTAAAAATAAAAGTGGTTAACACATATAATGAGGCTGATTGGACTATTATTGTTGCAATTACCGTTCGAGCCATCAGAAGGGAAAATGTAAGCAGAACCACAGCAATCATAGTCATAAGTCATCAGTTAAATATGCAGTAAAAGTTTTTTTAAAAAAAGAACACAAATTACGACAACAACTTTTAGCCAATGCACCTCTCTGGTTTCTTTCTTTGGTTTCGTAACTCCCTTTACAGAAACATGAACACTTACATTATGATGGCACACTAATCTGTTACAAGACAATTAACAATGGATTTCCACTCATCAGTTTAATCTCGTTCTTCCATTTCAACAGAGACATATAAGACCATACCTCTTATTAAAAACAATATAAAAATATTCTTTTTTTTTATATTAAAAGCTAGTTTAAAAAAAAATCAAGTAGTGCATTAAAGACTCTTACAATTAATTTTTAGGCATATGTATGTAAACCCCCTTTTAATATAAATTGGCTTATGATATAAATCTTTTATTTCCTTTTTTATAGCAGAATGTTGAATACCAGTGAGCAATCTGAATGTTACACAAGGTGAACACAATTATAAATTATATCATGGCATGTGGTACTCTAAATACAACTATATTTTTTAAGTAATATATCAACGACTGATTCAATTTTATTTCAAATGTTATCGAAAATGTATTAACTGCAATTTATTGCTCTGGCTTATCTAAATGATTAAATGACTTCTAATTTATGTTATACACTACAAGTATAAGTTTAAGTCAACACACAAATATAATTTGTCGTTTAAATTCATGAGCTCGCATAAGTTCTGACATATTAATTATTGGTACGGAAATAGAGCTTAGATAAAACACCAAAAGAAAACGACCAGATATTATTATAAGCTAAATACATCGTGTAATGGGAATATAACACCGGAAAAGACCGCGTGTATTGTAATGGAGGACCCAGACCTAAATTCTGATGTAAAGAATGGAAAAATAAAATTTCATTCCATTGATTCTGAAATAAGTTTTCAGAGGATTAAAGAACTTCCAAAGAAATCAAAATATTTTGGTGCTCATAAAAGACTGTCATGGATATGTGAACGAGATGTGCAGAAATTCGCAAAGGATGCTAAACTTGTTACGCTTGATCTTGAACGATCTCAAACTTTTTATAAACAAAAACTGAAGGATTTAAACGACACAAAAAGGAATATAAAAACTTCTAAACATGAACCCATTCGGTGCAAGAGTTGTTCAGATATAGAAGGCGATGAATCGAAAGTTTTACCAAAAGGGAATGATGCATGCGATTTGTTATTAAATGCAAAGGGATTTGATGACTCCGAACTAAGTGTTGCTACCCTGAAGCCACCACCACAACTGATGGGAAGGCGTTTCACAATGCCTACCTTATCTCAACCGTTGGTTCCCGGAAGCAACTTGAAATTCGTGTCGGATATTTAGATAAACTTTATAAAAACATGTCTTATTATGTGACAGATTGTTTGTTTATTTGTTTAGGTCTGTTTAATGACTTGTTTTTCTAAGTTTTGGATGCCGGATGTTAAACTTGCAAGTTTTAGTGTGCGAGTGTGTACATTGTTAATGACTCGTATGTAATTTTTGCATGACGAAAAAAAGTGTTTCTTTATTTTATTGAAAACCTCAATACACTGTTTCTTTCCGTTTTAGATATTTCTAACCTTATCAGATATGAGATATGTTAAGCACAGAAATTAACATCTATTCGAGAGCGTGTTTTGTTGACTGGTATATGTCCTTCATTTAAAAATATATATCTTCCATTTTGTTCTCGAAACAGAATGTTTTCCTGTTCTACCTGTATAAATTGTCAAATTGTTGGTTAAAGTAATTTCTATACCAAGGCAATCAAGTCTAGTCTGAGGTGCCTACTAACTTCTTACTAAGTTTGGACACAAATTTATTTTTATTCATATAAAGACGCGTACATTATTTTCTTCCAAAATTAACAAAGAATATATATACGGAAATGGCGGAATGTACAGTAGCAATTTCGTTAACAAACCACATACAAATTTGTTGGAAAAATTATTAAAATAGGATTTTAAAAAGAACTCAAATTTATTAATATTAATCCATAAATGAATTGCGTGTGCCTCTCACTGAATAAAACACACGTTTACAAAAGATGCAAAACACTTTTTCTATAAAAAGAATATTAACACCTCTATGCCGAAAATTCAATATCGTCGAGATGCAGAGATTTCTCTATTACAGATCATTGCAGCCGACAATTTTCATTGAACATTGCATGCTATTCAGTTTCCAGCCTCAGCATTGTTACGAGTTAAAATCATAAACATTGATAGTTAGTATACGATCGGACATTATCGCCGAGCCATAGGTCGTTTTTCCGATTCATGGATTTGAATTTTGCCTAGACATGACAATGAGTAACTCGACGGGTGTCTAATTAGAAGCAGGCACTGCTTACTCGTCCGGAGCACGTAAGTGCACCCATGGCTTTTATTGGGTTTGGGTTACTCACTTTCTGTTGTTGTGCTTTTGGGTTTTGTTTTGCGTTGTACATGTTTGTCGATATCCGGATTTGTAATTGTCCCTTTACTCTCGGCCTTTGTTGTTCGGTCGGTTTTCTTTGCTATTTTTCTCAGTTTACATATATCTTTAATGTAGCAGTTTTATGGTTTGCTTTCCCACGATACTATTTTGACGATTTTAATAATTCAGGTTTTAGCGTGTATATACTAATAACTGGCTATTGTTTCTTCTGTTTACACATTTTGTTTCCTATATAGTAGAAACACATACTAACACTGAAAAAAGATATTAATGCGTCTAAATTGTTGAAGCGTTATCTGTCGCCATTCCCGGTGTAATTAAGCTTCTAAATTTGCATGTTCTGTGAAGGAGGTTCCAGAGCTTGTAATCTCTTACCCAATTGATCCCATAGATGCTCTATTGGGTTGGGATCTGGACTTCTTGCAGGCCACGGAAGACTGGTCACAGCATCGTTCTTCAGATATGCCCTTACTGCCCTGGAACGATGAGGTCTATCGTTGTCATCCATGAAAACATGTCTTGACTCTAACGGTTGGTTTTCAAAATGAGGCACAACTACATGTGTAAGCACGTCCCAGGTGTATTTTCCGCCATTAAGGTTGCCATTGATTGTTACCAGATCCAGTTTACAATCATGTGAGATACAGGCCTACACTATAACTGAGCCCCCATCAATAGGCGCTGTTTATACAATCTTTCTCGGTGTGTAAGCTGTGTTTTGATGCCTCCAAACACGGGTTCGCCGATCAGTTACATGGAGTAAAAATCAGCTCTTATCTGGCCAGTGTATTTGTCGCCAGGTTCTAAGTTTCCAATTTTGTCTTGCTCTGTATCATGCCAACCTGTCCCTGCGATGGCGATCATCAAGCATTGGGCGTTCAATGACTCTCCTTGACCTCAATCCTGCAGCTTTAAGACGGTTTTGTACTGTTCTAGCTGACAGATTACGACCAGATAACCCATGTTGCTTGAGACAGGTTCTTGCTGCAAACGGATTTTGACGCAACCAAACGACCAATGCTCCTATAATCACGTTGGGTTTGCACAGATGATCTACCAGATCGTGAACGGTCTTTAACATCTTGGGTGGCAGCGTGTTTTCTGTCCAAACGACTAATGACTGTGTAATGATAGCCAAGCTGACGTCCTATTGCCTAAGACATACCAGTGGAGTGCATGCCGATGATTTGCCATCTCTGTGCTTCTGATATCCGCCTTTTCGGATGACAAAAGTAAAACTGCCTTGTATGCATACAGGTAAGTTCACGCATTGTAATATTTGACAGGTTAGTTTGCAGTATGAATTGTTATAAAAAAACACAAATTATAGCATTTCTCATTAAGCCATATATTAATTACATACAGAGATACCAGTATTGTAGACATGTTAAACCGTTTTAACACGAAACACACACATTGTTGTATAAATTTGCACAATTAGATCCAATACGTTCTAGTTTGTCTTTTGAACATTTAAATATAAAGTAATATAATTTATATTAACCAGGAATTGGTACGGAAAGTTTTGGAATTTTGATGATAGCAGCTCTACAAGATCTTAATTATTGGGATTTTAGGTATTTGTAGATTTGAGCGCAATTAATGAGTCTTGATTTGACGAAACGCGTGTCTGAAGTAGTCAATTGTATAACATTTATTTGAAATACTGCTATCTGTTATTGAAACGGTTTGATAATAAAAATAATTTTCATTACAAATCTTGCGTTTTAAATCACTCGTGGCCTCGCTTAATTTTTAGATCTGTCTGCATTTAGCTTTTTGCTACTATTTGTGTGTTTGAAAATTTGCTCAGTCGGACAAAAATGATGCATGTATATATTTTCTTTTCAAAAAATGTCGTCCATTTATTATAGTTAGCGTATAGTTAGCAAGATAAAAAATAAAGTTAAACATTTGTCCGTATTAAGATCTGGTTAGTTTATGTCAAGTCTTATTGAAGATAATTAAACACTGCAGAAAACACTTGATAACAAATCAGGGGTAGCTAGACTAGTTACAATGTGGATTCACAAAATAAATTGTGAGGTCCGGGGTCTTCTCCCCCCCCCCCCCTTCCGCGGAAAATTTTGAAAACACTGGTGCTGTTTGGAGAGTTCCATTACTGAAAATCAACAGTTTATTGATTGCAGTGATAGATTGCAATTTTGTGTCAAAATCTTGTGGATTCAGCCGTGTACACGCGTATAGGCAGCTACGACCCCACAAATATATGGCAGAAATCTTATTGGATCTATTAAAGGCTTTTATTGTGTGCCACATGGTTAATGTTAGTTTAGCTGCAAGCTTATTACAATGAAAACAGTGTGCTTAAACTAATATATATTATTTCTTATTTCTAACCGCAACCGCAGCGCAATTAGTTTCCGGAGCGTAATGATCTGCGAAGACAGTGCTCTGTATATGATGGATATAGATGTAGATATATGTTGTACCATAGAAACAGTGCGGAACTGGTGTGGCTCTATTGTAACTATGTTAGGGCCCATTCTTTTTAGCGTTCGTATATTCAGACTAATTAGAACTGAAAACTTTAAAATTGTCCTCATATTCCTACCTGATTTAACCAAAACACAGTAGGGTATTGTTAGTTATACACAAATTACTCCAGGCTAGAAGTATATGACATCATGGCATGGATAGCAACGCATCATTTCTTTAGCTCTTTACGGATGGAAAAATATTGTAAGAGCTACCAGATAGTTACATATTAGTCCGAGAATCCTCTGCCATCCAACGCCTTTTTAGAAATTGATGGGAGCGTCCCTCGCTCCCATTAAAGTCTAAACAAAATCTTTGGACGGCAGAGGATTATCGCACTAATTATGTAAGCGATAAATTGGTCCTAGTAAAATAGTCCGGACAGACTAATATTACTAGGAAAATATATCCGTGGTTCCTAATTTTCCTAGTTAAAAAAAGTCCATGTCTAGTAAATCTAGTCATTGCGTTTAACTAGTAATGTAATTAACGTTTACAAACTAAATTCAATAAATCTGTAAATTAACAAGTCAAGTTGCCGATTGTCCTAGGAAAAAAAGTACCGGAATTATTTAAATACGGTCAGACTATTCTGCCTAGTAGGAAAACAAGTCCGAGAACCTATGTAACTAAGAAAATAAGTAGGAGAACCTATTTAACTAGGAAATTAAGTAACATGGACTTATTTTACTAATAACAAAAGTCTGGGAACTAATTTTACTACCGGGATTTTTTTACGGTTACAACTATTTATACCAATCGGAACATCTCTCGGCCATTTCCGTCAAGGGTCGGGAAAGTGACCATATGCGGAAATAACCGAGGTGATCCGATTGCTATTTATACATATAATATGTTTCTGGGGCTAACAGACCTATCTATAGAAAGGAAAGTAAAATTATAATAGGTTTTCAACTGGGTCTAGAATAACTAATTTAACTATAGCTGATTGTTTATGTTCTTGGTTTCAAAATTGATAATAATGGAACATTTATTTCATGTCAGTGGCATTGCAAACCACCCTAATCGTACCCCGTAAAAACTTAATAATGCGTCCACAAGTTCTTCAATCATTAGAGGTAATAATCTTACTATAATAACGTTTAACAGGCATGTTTTGTTAGATCAGTTAGACTAATGTTGCAAATAATTATTTTGCTCCTTTCATCGCACACCTGCATCAGTCATCGGCTTTGCATGATTGAGCCCGCGATTTCTGTTTCAAAATAATAAGGTATGAACGAAATGGTCTGGGGAAACTGGAAAATTATTTGGATGAGTTTTCTGATGTGACGTTATTAAATAGTAGTACACTCGAAAATCGGCGATGAAAGTGTGTCTCTGTAACGGACGTTAATTTCTTTGAAACCAGAGACATATATAATTACATCATGTATAATTATATATATAATTACACCTGCCTGAAAACAACATACTGACTAATCTAAACCATGGATTCAGATCTGGGTACTCTTGCGATACCCAGCTAATTACAACCGTGAACGACCTATTAAAAGAATATAACAAAGGCAAACAAGTAGATATAGCCCTATTAGACTTCTAAAAGGCCTTTGATACAGTACCTCATAACAAATTGCTCCACAAATTACACCAATACGGGATACAAGGAAACGCTTACACATGGCTAAAAACTTTCTCACCACAAGAACCATGCAAACCGTAGTAGAGGGAGAATACTCAGGAAAGACCACTGTAGACTCTGGAGTACCATAAGGCACAGTACTGGGCCCGATACTATTTCTCTGCTATATCAACGACCTCCCGGACTCAGTATCCTCAACCGTCAGACTCTTTGCTGGTGACTGCTTACTATATAGAACCATCAACAAAAAGGAAGATCAAGACAAACGGCAAACTGACCTAGAAAATTTAGAAATATGGGCTGAAAAATGGGGTATGCGTTTCAATGCAAAGAAGTGTTACTTCATGTCTATAAACCAGAAAAGAACAAAATTCTATAGTCTCAACAACCATATCCTACAAGAAGTAGAAGACAACGATCTAAAATGGAACATCCACATCAACAACGTGTGTAAAAAAGCCAATGCCACACTAGGCTTCATCCGAAAGGAACCTTAAAAATGTCCCAGAAAACTGCCGAAAACAGCCTATATCGCCCTAGTTCGATCTATCATGGAATATGGAGCAACAATTTGGAATCCATACATGAAAGGGGACATAGATAAATTAGAAAGGATTCAAAACAGAGCAGCCAGATTCATAAAAAAAGACTACATAACAAGAGAATCTGGTACCATCTCAAACTTCAAGAGGCAACTAGAACTGGAATCACTAGAAGAGCGAGGACAAAGCCTTCGATTGATACTGATGTACAAGGTGGTTGAGGGGTTGGTACCGGCAATGCCAACCCAGGAATTCATCAGTTTCCAAAAACAAAGGAGAAAAATAAAACCCAAACAATATAGTAACCACGAAACAACAAACATAGTTAACAGGAGAGTTTGCAGAAACACCAAAGCATTAGTGATACAAACTAGCAAATCTCCACAGTACGAACACTCATTCCTAGTGGAAACAGCAATACATTGGAACCACCTACCAGAAAGTGTCGTGCATGCAGATTCCGTAGAGAGATTCAAGACCGCCCTACGAAATCATCGCCAATAAAACCATGGCGCCCACCACTCTGTTGTATAAAAGCCAAGATTGGTACCTACAACAAATCAGAAACAGATATGTCTCTGTTGAAACGCACTGTGTTTTATTATTTTGGAGTCATTTGTTTAGAGCAATAAATATTTTAACACTAATTTATTTGCATTGCTCAATGAAGGAATGGACGAAATTCGAGTGGGTGACCATAGATTCATTCGGAAAAGGTGTCTGGTCAGTGGTACCAACCAATTTGTCCCAAGCCTTTGCCAATTGGTCCCAACACCTTTAAAACATATATTTTAAAACAGTTGTTGGTTTTGTTTTGCAAGAAATAATTATAGTTTATTGAGATTGATGACTTTCCAATTTAATAAAAACATTACCTAGTGTCCACTTCCGGTACTTAAAACTGTGACAACAGCCGCAGTTTGTCCTGTTGAAAACTTTTGAAATAGACAATTAACTTTGATAAATTTTAACGCTTCATGTTAATTACAGGTGTCAATGTGTAAACATGATTGCTAATTAATTAACCGATGTTTATTATCCCATTTACATGATGCTAATCTAAGGTAGAACCCCTGTTGTTTAATAGGTTGTTTAAACAAGCTTACCAGTGACATCAATGTTCCAATATTCAAACTCACCTGTTGCCTATGGCTATAGAAACATCTACTAATGATGTTAATTAGAAAATTTAATTTGCATAGACAAACAATACAAAAAACAATGCAAAATCGTGCTGAGATAAATCATGTAAAACTGGAAATGGGTCAATTAAAGAATCTCACTATACAAAAATAAATCATAATTTTTTTCAAATTTATGAATTTACACATTCATAAATGAAAGAAATGACAAACATCATTAAAAATATTTGAGTATTGTGCATTCTTTTTAAAATATAATAATATTATATATTAATAATTTTGTCTCATTTAATTTCATGAGCAGCTTGGGCATACAATTATTACATTTTTTTATCTTTTGAAATCAAAATATTTTCGTTTTAATTAAAAACTCAAGGAGCTATAAATGCATTTGATTGAATTTGAATGTCATTACACAAACATCAAGCATTTTTTAATGTAATAAATGTAACATAGCATGACAGTTTTCCAGTATTTAGGCCACACCAAATAAATTTCTTGTTTTACAGATCCGACCGCACATATTTTATCGAAATCAAAAAAATAATATTTAAAAAAAATTTCCGCTCCTGCTGTTGCATCACAAACAAAAATATTGATGTATTTTGAAAAAGGAAAAGAAACAATCATACAGTTTTAGTAGTGTGGATATTAGTCATAAAGGAAGGGATGGTTGTCCAAAACATGGCGATTTATTTTAGTGGTGGTGCATTGGCACAGCTTTTTCAAAGCTGTGTCAAAGTCAAACATTGCAACCTTAGCGCCGACATAATAAACATAAAACGAGGATACAGGAACATTTAAATAAAAAATTTGAAATAAAAGTTCGTGAGTAATATTTGTATTTATAGTAGATAGGACGTTGGAGCTGGATTGCCAGATGGATGACCAAAATTTAATTCGACTGACACTTTGAAACTTGGTTGCAACAGCATGGTTAACTTCTAACCTCAGTATACGTAATGAAGCACATTCCATTTCTGTTTATCTCCACCAAGATAAAAGAAAATGACCACAGAAACTACAATGCTTATTTAAATTTGTTGACATTGTTGCAAGGGTTGTGATATGTCCAAAAAAAGAAAATGAAATGACTGGTAATGGTTGTTCAGTGTAATTTGTGGAAAAGTTAAAGTAATTTTTATTTAGAGTCTGCATATAACTGTTTGAACTGGTTGTTGTCTTATTGTCATTTTTCATACGTATATATCTCTGTTTTCTAATGGCTTGCATGGGACTTGAATTTTTTCTTTCAAATATTGGACATTGGACACCGTGTATCTATAATTTTTGATTGTCTTTGGTTGTTCGATCAAAAGGGAAAGTCTCACTAAATGGGAATATTACAGCAAACACAATGAATGGGATATAACTTATTTTATGACTGTTTAAAATTCATTCCTCTAGAAATCTCCATCAATAAATGATGTACAGTGTAGCCAGTTGTGCATTTTAAATAAGGTCTAAAAAAATATATTTTTGCAAATGAAGATGTTACAGGCATTCTTTTGCTTCCAGCTGTCTCTAATGCTTTGAAAGTCATATATGTAATATGTTGTATATGACCTACAATACTTAATTGTTTAAAAGATGCAATTGATTGTACATAATTTGAATTGTGAACCCATAATTACAAAATATAATTCATTTATTCATTTATATGCTTTGGTATACTTCAATTAAGCATAGTATGCCCAATTCTTAAAGAAAATCACAATGAAAATGAATTTTGCAAATATATACATTGATGAAAGTACTTTTAATTATTTAAAAAAAATAAAAATAAAAAAAAGTTATCACTCGCCTCAAATTTTTCTGTTAGCCTATGATTTTTTGAAAATCCAAATAATATTAAAATTATTATTTCGCTCGCTCACCCCGTTTTAAAATAACAAAAATCCAAAGAACAAGAAATTTAATTGGTGTGGCCTTACAAGATATCTTTAGTTTTTAAGTAATTATTGCTAAAAATCTCAAACAAATCAAACATTAAATTACTTTTTGTCTATGGAGGAAAGGGTTAATACGAATATAGGCACAGCCTAAATGCGAGCATAGCACATTGTTCATGACATAACTTCAGAGAACCCTAACAGTGCCTCTGCATTCTATTGTTGATGTGACATCTTTTTCTAATTAACATCATTAGTAGATGTCTCCTGAAAAAGAAAAATTCCTCCTCCACACCTTGATGATGTAGTTTATACTTTAGGCTCTTATGGCAACTTATAACTTGCTTTATCAGGCTAAAAATTTCATTATATATTAACGGAACATCTTTAGCATCATTTTATTACTCAGTATGGATTGTAAACTAAATGCAATAACTGACAGTGCATTCCCATTGATCACTCTCTATCTCAAACAGTTGTTGTACAATCTTCATGAAACTTGGGGAAAATGTGTATGGGCATAATATATCCACCAAGTTTGATAACCAGCCAAATAGCCATACACACTTCAGAGTTTTGGCTCTTAATTTTTACAAAAAATGACAAATTGGTCTCTGCTCTTGGTGAAATAGTTGTTCCTTGATCTTCATGAACGTTTATGAAATCTTTGGTGTCTAAGGTTGGCTGGTTATCAAGTTCATTATGGTAATACATGTACTACCGAAGGTTGGGGGTTTCTCCGGGTACTCCGGCTTCCTCCCCCAATAAAAACTGGATGCCATTATATAGCTGAAACATCATTTAAACAAACAAACTTTATGGTAATAGGGGTTCAGAAGATTTAAATGTCCTGTAACTTACTATTAATATGGCTTGTTATCAAATCCATTATAGGAGTACATGGTTCCTGTGATATAACTGATACCTGCAAAAACCCTATGATTCTAAAACTCAGTTGTCCAGGGGGCAGTTGTCCTAGACCAATTCTTTGGTATTAAATTGGCTGGTTATTAAATTCATTTGGGTAATAAGGATTTGTGCAACTTAATACATGTACACACCTTGCTGTCAAATTTTCAACCATTTACCAAAATTTTGACTGGCCTATTTTGTGGCACTTTGGCACTTGTTTTTAGATGAAAATAGAATCATTATTTATTTCTTAATTGTTTTTATTAGATGTGCTATCGATGGAATCACCTGGCGGATGTGGAATTGAGCTTGGAGGATGAAAAAGAGATAATTAGCTGTCACTGTACAAGAGCCTTTATGAAGTATAACTTATACATTTATACACATTAAATTACATGTCTCTGAAGATGATCATTAATTTGTCGTCTCAATTGTGAATTATAAAATTGAAAGATATGCATTATAATCCTTATATTATTACAATGTAGTAGTTATAATTTGTACAAACTTCTGTACTTTATTCTGTATATTTGCTGTTAGATTGATTGATTGATTGATTAATGGTGTTTAACGCCCGAGCAGCATTATTTCAGCTATATTCAGGCGATGAACATGAAATGGGTGATAAAATGAACATGAAATGATGATGAATGAAAATGGGATGGGACACAAGGAAAAATAGGGGTAACGGATTTTAGATTGCCACTGGCAAATGGGAGGATGGATAGGGTCGGGCAATTTAGCCTCCTGTAGCAGGATCGAAATCCCTACTCATAGCGAATACTACAACAGCGTTCTTTAACGTGGGAGTAACGTGGCATTTTTCCCCAACACGGTGCACTAATATGGTTTGCGGTCAGGTTTTCCGTATTATGGCCTGACAACCCCAGCTTGCCAGGGGTACCCCATTCAACCACCTGGGGCACACATCCCAGTCGGTCTTTAGGCAAACCGACCTGACACGCCGGTCAGGGTACTGGGTGCTATTTAGTCGCCTTTTACAACAAGCTAGCGCGACTGCGGTCTATTCTTTTGGCCACCCGGATCCCGCACTGGTGTTGCTGTTAGATAAATGCATGCATAGATTTTAATAAATGCTTTATCATGTTAAATTTTTTCTGATAAATCTTAAAGCAAAAGATGACAATGACCTTTTTATTTATTTATGCCAGAAGAGCATGAGACAAATCCTCTCCATTACATGTTCTTTGAAAGGTTTTTCTGGAAGATTAAACCACCAAGGAAATGCACCAAAACCACACAAATGTTAGGTCAACAGTGAATACTGGTATGCCGAGGAATTTTTGCACATTGAAGAAGATATATTCTAAAATTATGAGAGAAAGATACCGTGGTGACAATCTTTAGAAAGGCTCAATATAAAGTCCTGCTTTGAGCTGTGAATATAGAGCCTTTTCAGATGTTGTGGTCTCTTTTCCTTCCTCCCTAGCATGACCTTCATGTTAAACTTCTTCATTGTCCACAACTTCTTAGTCAGTCTATTACTTACTGTCAACTTGTACATTTTGTCATTTTGGAGTTTTTAAAAGTCTTTCAGTTTTCTACAATTTTTCTGGGGTTTTACATGGAATGCAATGATTGTGTCATCTTTTTTCTCTCTTTTTTTTTGCAGTCAAATAAAGAGCAAGTTGGCTTATTACATGTATCTAATCTAATTTAACCCCACCTAAAAAAAAAACCATTTTACTACTGATTTCAAGAAACAAAATGGCCACTTGCTTTTAAGATTTATCAATATAGTAATTATGTCTGAAGTGACCTAGCATCCATTTTAATCTCGGTATGTATTAATACAACAGCAAATATATAGAATCAAGTCAACTAATTTGTTATAGGTTCCCTCGTGATGCATGTAGCTATTCATATAATGAATTTCCAAATAAGTATAATATATACCATGTCTTTTATGAGATTACATATTTAAACAAACGAGTCAGACAGGACGAGTTTGTTTTAATATGTTAATGAGTAAGACATGGTATATGTTTATATGTTTTGTAAAATAATTCACGTTATATAATTTGAAATTGATGTGACATCATTGTCGTCAGACAATCATGTGCTAGACAGTCGGTGTTCATTTAGTATTTTGAATGACATCAAGTAGGAGACTTACATTATGAAATAACTTAAAAGTTAGTTGATTATATCATTGTTAAACCCTGCCTACTTTTATTAAAAATTGTTGGTTTATGCAGAAATATCATTATGAACAACTTTATGACACTCGAAATAAATGAAATAGAAAAACATCTTTGTAAGTTTAAAATGTGCATTCTCGCAACAATAATAAAAGTAGTGCCTGTTGTGCCTTTTCATTGTAAAGTGTTGATTTATACAGAAATATTAAAATCATTATCTCAACTGCAATAGCAATCAATAAAGCAACTTGTTCAAACCTTCTTATAAAGTTATCTGTCTTTAAAAACCACTAATTTTACACTTATTGTCAAACAAAAAGTATTTTTGCCCCAAGGAATTTACAATACATGCACTATAGATTGTTAATTAGGTTGGTTTCAGTAAAATGATGCATTTTTTAATTATTTTAATTACTAGTATGTACAGTATACACTGTATGGTTGCAAAACAAACTCTGTTTAATCTTTTTTATTTCATGTTCCTTTTAAAAACAAAATCGTTTATTAGAAACTTACTAAGCAACACTGTTTGTGAATACTGGAAATTTGTCATCATTTCCGTCACGTTCAATTGATTTTTTCTTGACCTAGGAACCAAGAAACATCTATTTCTCCCAACAAATTGATGCCCACGAAAATATATAAATGAATCCACAGTACATCAAAAACACTATATTAGAGCTATTATTACTCCAGATGTTTTTACTGGTAATTTTATTAAAAATATTTTATTTATGAAGAACAGTTGATTTTTATAAAAAAAACTGTCATTAGAAAATTCTATCGCTGCCCAATAACAAAAAGGGGGGAGCAAGTGAAAGATTTAATTTTAATTAGATTGTGACGGATTCTTACATAAACAGTAATATCTCTACTTATTTATAGTGATAATGACCTGTACAAGCAAGGTTTATATGGGAAATTTGAAGAAAATGGACAAGAAGAGGTTATTGAGGATGAAGAGGATGTGTCAGAAGAAAACACAGAAGAATTAAGAGAGGAAGATGTAGAACTAATGAATGCAATGGGGTTCTCATCATTTGGAGGATCAAAAAAGGAACAAACTTCAAACAAGGTTAAAATTAAGTTTCTAAAGCTGCAACAGTTTTTCGTCATTTCTTGTATCTTGACTAAGTACTACAGCAATAAGACCATATTGTATACGCTGGGTCACAGACATCAGAGAATTACTGTTGACCTTATCTTAAATGCAGGTTTAAGGTCAAATATGAAAATGACAATATGTATCGTCTGTTATATTTTATAAAACAAATTAGTAAATGTCAAATGCTAAAACACTGTTAGTAGGAATGTACTTCTTTTATACAAGTATAACAGTGTTGGCTTCAAAGATATAGTTTTGTATTTACAGTGACCTTAAATTGTGGCTGTTCCATGAATAAAAACACAATTCATAACAAAAACAAAACATGGTTTGATGTGCCGCACTATGGAAGTAATCTTTTTGTATTAATATTGGTACACAAATTATGTTTGACAATTACAAGAAGCCTGCATTTGACAATATTCTTTTGATGTTTTAGCATTTTTATGGAATGAATTTAAGTTATAAATACATACTACGAAATAGAATATTGCGTAGTGGAAGTAATTTGGAACAACTCCTTTATGCATTATCATTACCTGTTGATCATTCGTTTGTAACCTTTTCTTGATCATCGTTTATCACCAAAGTGATAGTGGTCTCGAAACCTTTGATGCACATCATATTACAATATACAGGTGCTCTGCATTTTTTTTTTAATAACTATATTTATATAATTTCATACGGCTGTTGAGTGCTACATGTGTATTTAATGGAATCAGTGTCTAGATAACCAATTATAAAAATCACGACTGGAAAATATTTATAGCATATTTGTAAAACTGATGAAATTCTTGAACTTATCAATTTGCCGATTAAGACCTGTTTGTATGTGTTTTCAATAATCATTTTCTGATATTGATATATAGATATGTAAACAGATACATCGTCAACATAAAAACTACACTTGTGAAAGGAAACGAACATTTACATGAATATTTAAAAGGAAAATTTCACACAATATATAAAGTTTTGGAAGACAACAGTCTCTGTGATGAAAAAGAAATACATTTTATATGTACGGTAGTTTATGCCACACTTAAATTTTTATTAATAACTGAGTAACTGTTATATTAACAACAACTCATTTATTTAGAATTTAGTAATATAAATGCAGTGTTAGTTTATGTGGCATTATGAATGTTATTTTCCAGAAATTTAAACACATTATCCCTTATTTGTATATCTGACATTTATGTAAATATTGTTGTTGCCTGTAGAGCTGCAGGAAACAGTGAAAGTACTAGCCATATGATACAATAATATACAGATTTTGTTCTATGTTTATTTTGATGCCAACTTAATTTTGTTTTATTATATATACATATATACACATGTATAAATTTGCCCAAAACTGTTAGAAGTATATTTTAATATTGTCCAAGATTTTTTATGCTAATAAATAAGGTTTTTTTCAGAAGAAAAAGAAAAATCATGGTCATAAAAAGAAAAAGCAAAAAAAGAGACAACCAAAACTAACAACTGACAATAATGTTGTCACAGATTTACAGTTCTGTAAAGAACTTGATTTTGATACAGCGTGGGAAAGTTATTGGGCAAAGTATGGAGAATACCTAGTATGGGAGGGGTGGGTAAATAAATACCCAGAACAGATTGATTTTAATGTATACAGAGGTATGCCATGTGTTTCTGAGGTAGAGGTTACTGCTGATGGAGAAATGATCATTGAAAAATCACCAGGATTGTTTGACAATGAAGACTTGTCAGATAAAAGGGAGTTTTCTGAGGAAAATTATGTAACTGAAAGTAAAATTGAAGTTAATGTTTCTGCTTCAGAAGTAAGTGATAAAAATGAAAATTCTGCTCATGAAGGTGAAGAGAATGTGACAGGAACTAGCGTCATGAGTTGTAACATTTCAAGTAGTTATTCTGGTTTTCAGACTTCTTTTAATCGTGCAATAGAATCAACAATGAGAAACAGAAAGGAACCACAAGAAGATAATACTAATTCTGAACCAGAAACTGCTGAGAATAATAATATTTCAAATCAAAATATTGAAATGGTACATATGATGCATTCTTACTACTCATCTGAACAAGGTCAAAGTTCAGATACACTGATCCATGAATGTAATGAAGAAGAACAGGCCAAAGAAGATGACGTGGAATGGCAAGATTTGTGGAATGAACATTACACAGAAAGTTACTGGTATTATTACAGCCAGTTTGAATTAGAATTCCAAAAACTGCAGCTTGCTAGTCATTCATTACAAATATTGGATTTACCAGACCACGAAAATGAGCATAGTGAAATTGTGGCACCTGAAAATGATAACATAGAATTATGTAATGCTTTAGCAACAGATTGGTTCCCTGGTGACTTAGACAATAATGAAGGGAAAGATAACTCACATTCCAATGACAATTTACAACAGGATTATAACTTAGAATTTTCTTCACAATCTACTGCAAATATTAACCAAGATAGAGAAACAGATCAGTCTTACAAAGAATATAATCCAGAAACAAAAGAATCAGATAATATAGAACTTTCTGATGCTCTTTTGAGCAAATCTGATGATATTTCTTCAGACATCGTCAAGGGAGATAATTCCAATTATGTAGAACCTTCTGATGACACAAATAATTTTTGTGACATCTGCTATTGTTATTCCAATGCTGATAATGGACATAATAATGAACAAAATGATGGTAAGGAAGGGAGTAACATTATTTCTGAACCTTGTGATGGATGTGGAAGTGGAAAAAGAAAACATGGCAAGAAGAAAACAAACAGTACCAATCTGACTTCAGGTAAATTATATTAGGATCAGGTAAGTTACTGTATATACACCACAGACCCAGGTAAGTTACTGTGTACTATACCACAGATAATTCTTTAGGTAAGGTGCATGAGATCCCAACTCGGACAATTAAATGTTTGGATCTTGTTGACTTTTTTCTTCAAGGATTGTCTTTAGAAAGTTTTCCATTTTTTCTGTTTCTATTTTTAACTGGAATAATCTTTATTTCAAATAGAATTCTTACACCATGTTACTATTCATACTTGAGGAATGAAGGATATTTTTATTTCTGTTGTTTAGAAGTGGTTTTGATTATTTGTAAAAATTTTCCATTTTATGTCATTAATGAAGGACAAGGCTATGATGTTCAGGAGTTAATGTTCCTGATAATTTAAAATTTACTTTTTTTATACACCCTGCAAACTTGTTTGGGGGGGTATATAGGAATCACCCTGTCTGTCTGTCTGTCCCTCTGTCCACATCCCTTGTTAGCGCTTCTCCTCCTATTATTCAGGGGAGATAATTGGAATTGAAGCAAAGCGAGGGGGGGGGGTGTATCCCTTTGTGAGTGTGCTCACAGACCACACTTGTTTACTCTGTTTAGTAACGTATCCTTACACCTATTTAAAAAAAAAGATACATATTGCTACTCAGCATACAATAGAGTTGAAGCTCTGTTTTGACATTTGTCACATGAGTCATTCATGAGTTTGGCTTCTTGATCATTTTACCAATAAACTTTTAAATTAACATTTTTGAGGCCAGTTTCATTCTGTATTCCAATTTAAATGCTGTGAGGGCATATTTGTCTTTTTTACACATTCTTTTTTTAAAATTTATTTGTATCATTCACATAATTATATATGATGAAAATCTGTTACCAAACACAAATGCAAACTGTATTTGCAAACTGGTATTTGAATTCGTTTGTCTAAAATTTATGGTGTTTCATTGCTTGAGCCATTAATATGAATATGTACGAAAGCCCAGAAGGCTCATTCGATATTCGAGATTCGAATCGAAATTCCAAATTCGAAATTCAATATAGTTATAACCAATCAGATTGGGTGCGACATAATTGTCTACCAATCAGAATAGTTCTTATATAAACGTAGCGACGTGCTATTATTTTTATTTTGGGTTTTAACCGTCGACATATTTGTCAAAGAATGACTGTGTTCAACATGGTTTTCTTAAAAAAATACAATTTATAAGCAGTATTTGTTATTTTATCAAATTAATTCAGTTCACAATAACATCATGATTTTACAAATCAAGAAACAAGAATGTACCTGTAGAACGGAATTCAACAAAACTTGGTGTGTAGGAAGTACACCATATGTAGTTGTGCATGTTACCAGGGAATTTTGATCTTCAAATTTTCTTGGGAGTTATGGCCCTTTGAACTTTAAATTATTTATCATCTTGTCGGAGCTACTCCTTTGAAACTACTGTATGGAGTTTTACAAAACTTGGTATACAGTAGGTACAACATATTTAGTTGTTCATATTACAAGGGCACTTTGGTCCTCAAATTTTGTGTGGGGCTATCAGGGGAGGATCTAGAGGGGGCCCTCCCTTTTGACATTAAAATTTGGTTGGATTATTTTGGCCCTTTGAACTTAGAAATGTGCTGAAAATGCAAATTAATCTCTCACATTTCGAATTTTGATTCTCAAATCTCAAATGAGCTTCTGGGCTTTTGTAAATATGGGAAAATGTTGAAATTGCAAATAAACCTACTAAATAATACTACAGTACATTTGAAGACATTTGATATTTGTTGTGTTCAAACTGTTGAAATATATTTAGCATAATGCCATCTTGTTGTATAATATTTGACTTATTACATTTAAATTTATAATGTATTGGAATTTATGGAAAATCCCTGTTTGTTCATAAAAATACAACTGTTGTAGAATTGAACTTTTGTGTAATACTTTACACAGGCATGTCAGTATGTAATGTAAAGATTTACCAGCAAGGGGCAGAAGGTATAAGTGGGGATGGAGAGGAGCCTCCTGATGACAAACCTATACAGCTACCTCATAGGTAAGTCAAATGATTGATTGGTTGGTGTTTAATGTCCAGCAAGCAGTATCTAAGCTATATTCAGGATGTGTGATAAGTATTGCTAAAATCTGAATCTTTGTACCAGTGCTCAAAAGACTAGAAATATACTAGACTGTATTGGTAACACCTTATTGGTTGTCACCATAGCTCAATATGGATTCCAGAGATTACCAGTAAACTAAGAGTTCCAGATTACAATTCACCATCTAGCATGCATTCACCCATTACAAGAGCATGTTAGAGTGATAATGCCATTTGCCACTACCAGTATTTACCTTTCATATAAATTGAAAAAAAAATTACTTGAGAAGGCCTTGTATTTAAAATAAAAAGTATAAATTAAGGTCCGTCTTTTTCCATATAAAGTTTTTTTTAACATCAGTAATAAATGTATAAATTTATTTACATCATCAGTAATAATTGTGACCTCAATTATCTTATGTTACTGATTTTATGATGTATGCCTGAAGTAGTGACTTTTATTTAATTTATGTTTTTGTTTGTTTGTTTGAATATTATTTAATGCAACTTTCAGCAATTGTTCAGCTATATCATGGTGTCCAGTTTTTAATGGGGGAGGAAGCAGGAGTTCCCGGAGAAAACCCCGACCTGCGGTAGGAGATTTAATTTATGTGTGGAATGAATATTACTATATACAGTGTATGTAAACAATTTGAAAGTTATTGACAATTGTATTTAAATCGTCTAATACAAAAGTAAAATGATAATTCTCCGAGTTACTTTATTTCATATAGAATTATTATTAAATATGAATCATATTATTCTTCCAGTCATGAGATAGATGATGAGTCCTTAGGATATAAAGATAGGCTGAAACAGCTTGGGTTTTCTCTGCCAGAAGAAGAGAGTTTGTAAGCTTTTATACTGAGAGTTTCTAAGTCTATTTGAAATGAACACTATCTGTCTTATTTAGGTTATATGTCTAGTAGTCTTGTAGGGGTAGGGGTGGAATAAGTAAATAAACTTTAGGTTATTAATTGCTATCAAAGTTTTGGAGTATAAAAGACTTTATTTTCAATTGGTTTTATTTCAATGAACAAGCGATGGTTGAATGATGACACCACATATCCACAAAGACCACAAACACTGTGTTGAGTTACCTGCATAGTATAGTAGACATAAAGGACCATCATTTTGTATCTACATCTGCAGGCCACTATTGTATCTGAAACATGTAACCGTACAATTATTTTTAGATTAGTTTTTTTACTTACTTGAACTGATAAAACCTGATAAAAGACCAAGAAACATTTTAATTTTGTAATAATAATAGCTTTATATTACCTTCTGAACCCCCAAAAAATGAATTTTTCAGTTTAATTTTAAAGAATTTTCTATGCAATTGTTTAGGCCATCAAAGAAAATAAAAATAAAAGATGGAAAAGTTACCTACAAACACCCAAGTGCCAAGAAATCAACACAATATGTTAACTTAGGGAAGACAAAGTCACATATCAAGTTCGACAGTGAGGGAAATGTGTTAGAAGCAAAGTGTAGTAAAATCTTAGGTAAGGTCAAACATTTTGTTCAATCCACAATGGCAGAGGAGATATCCTTGCAGGATGATCCCCAACTTGTCTTTCCATTTCCTGAAAATTTCAAAGAAGTCAATGATTTGGATGATAGCAGCTCAGATGAGTCATCTGTACCTGATAATAAATCTGACAGAACAGACAACATGTATGCAGCACAGATTGACAAGGGAGACAATCTGAAGATTGAGTCAGAGCCAAATAACTGTTCTACTGATACTGTTTTTAACATGGACTGTAATGCTGCACAATCAAATGGTATCAGTTCTAGCAAAGAAATACATGTACCAACAAGAATGTCGGTAGACTTGTACAATAGTGAGGAAGTAAATGAGGAATTAAACTTGTATGGGTTCTTAGATGATACAATGGATGACATTGTGGATGATGATTTAGAGGAAGAGACTGCTGATCTCAGTGTTTCTCATCAGAAAAGGGGAAAGAAAAAACAGAGAAGGAGAAAAAAAGTTCCATTCCCAGAAGAGATCGAAAATGATGCTGATTTAAAGAAATACTGGGCACAGAGATATAGATTGTTCTCTAAGTTTGATGAAGGCATCAGAATGGATAGAGGTACAGCCATTGGTTATTATATTTAGATAAAAAATAGAAGATGTAAAGTTGTAAATATTATTCTATAAATAAAGTATCTATTTCAAGATTTAAGGTCCAGATAAACAATTTGGAAGCTACTTATGCTTCTAAACACTCAATGGCATGCTAGTTTAGTTACCCAGGAGTTGTTAGACCATCATTACAACTTGTCCTGCTAAATTTTAATGGTTTCAGTGGTAATTCCAACTCTCTTCCCAAATAAACATGTGAGGTCCTTATATATCTAGTAACAAAAGTAGATAAAACCTGTAAGAAATAATACATGTGTAAACAGTTGCCATTCACTTGCCACTATTAAGGCTATTTAAAAGGCTTTGTTATTGAATTAGGTTTCAAATAACCTGTAGATTTTTTATTGTGGACATAAAATCTTGATCAAGATAGATGCCATTGAAAGGTCAATATGCATATTATAAATATATCCGAATTATAACTTACTTGTACTAAAATAAAGCATTACTAAAGATATATAATATTAATACACTGTTAGAGGGATGGTTTTCTGTAACACCTGAGAAGATAGCAGAGCATATTGCAGACAGATGTCGCTGTGATCTTATTGTGGATGCCTTCTGTGGTGTAGGAGGGAATGCTATTCAGTTTGCCTTTACATGTAACCATGGTAAGGTCATGTTGCTTTTTTACTACATTATTTTCACTGAAGTGAATAATTTTGTTCACAGTATAAGAATAGATGTACCAAATATTATAATCAGATTTATGTACCATATATATGTACATCAACTGAAACTGTTCACATGGAACTAATATATTTTTTGTGTCTTTATTTATACAGAAGTTGCTTACATGTATGTAGTAATATCAGATAATATTTTAATTTCTTTTAAATACTCAATACATGAGCAAAGTTGGTTATTTCGTATAACCTAACTTGGTATTTCAGCACGTGACTGATTGTGACGTCATAATAAGATGTATTGATGACGTTGACTATACATCAATTCTTCCACAAACACCAAGTGACGACACTAAAAACAGTGAATTGGAAATATTATTTGATTACTTGTAAAATATTGTTCTCATTATTTCCTTTTTACTATGGAATTTAAAATATAAGGTTTGTTTTCAATTGTTGGTTAGATTATTGGATATAAATGACTTTGGATCTATCTACGCTGCAACATAAACTGCTTCGCGGTTTATAGCGTAAATCGACCCAAAGTAATTTAAATCCAATAATCTGACCAACAATTGAAACAATCCTTAAATAATTTGCTTAGCATACAACACAGGTGTCTGTGTTATTTTATCTTTATAATTTATTCTAAAAGCAGGTAGTCTGCTCTTGTAAGCAATGCCGTTTTTTTTTTTTTTTTTTTCGTGCTGTAGGTTTTCATCATGTTTTTCATTAGATTTAAGTGTAGAATGTTCCTATCTCTTAAATAAGGACACTATATAATGATCTGTCTGTCCCGTCCTTTCGACCAAAATCTTGTCCCGCCTATAAATATTTTGTTAGATCGGCTTTTGATATTTGGTGTGTGGGTATATAATATCAAGATGATGTTTCGAATAGCATGGTTGAAGACCTTTGACCTTGATCTCAAGGTGAGCGGGGCCCACAAAGATGGATATCATGTCACTGATATCTAGTTTTCCCAAGAATCCACATAAACAAATTTGTAACTGGAGGTACTTTTATAGGTATGCAATGTACCACGTAGTCATTACTTCTTTTATTGCTATTCATGTTCTAACCAAGTTTTTTGTGATGGTCTTACCCCTATTCATATTCTTACCACAGTATTTCTGTGATGTCCTTACCCCTGTATTAATTGATAAAGCCATAGCATTTTTTAGTATTATTATATTTATATGTGCATAACTGTTATTTTTGCAGTAATAGCTATTGATATAGATCCAGTAAAAATAGAGATAGCTAAACACAATGCTGCAGTATATGGTGTAGAGGACCATATAGAGTTTATACAGGGAGACTTCCTCAAGATAGCTCCAACGTTAACAGCTGATGTTGTGTTCCTTAGTCCACCATGGGGAGGCCCAGATTACCTCACAGCTGATGTGTTTGATCTGGAGACCATGATAGAACTCAATGGATATCCTTTATTATTAATGCTGTTTTTAGCTTATTAACCCATATAATATTGAAATCTTTCATTATTCCTGTTGCATCCTTTCTGGGTGATTTGCATAGAATCTTTATGTCATTGCATTCAGTATTTGCAAAATTGCAATGAAACCACAAGTTTGATTGAACCCATACATTGCATTAATAGTCAACATATCTTGTATACCAGGATTTGTCAGCCATACAAATTATGTTTATTGAGTTTATTGTAATAGAAATCTGTCCTTTAAAATGTTCCTTGTCTTGTTTCAACTAATATGGAATAACTGTTACAGGGCTTTCTATATTTCTGTTTTATTTATTACATTGACAGCAGTGAAATACCCAAATTAAATTCACATTTGAAATAAATTGAGTTCTTTCACTCCCTGGAAGTGATGTTTAACGACGTTGTTGCTAGTAGGCATTGATGCATAAAATCATTCAAAACACAGTACCTGTAAGTTTTCTGCTACACATTAAATATTTGTCAATGTTGTAAACAAGATAATCAATATTGCATTGTAAATATTGAAAATATGATCACGTGTGATGAAACGCATTCATTTTAAACTCGTGCACAGAACAAGTTCCACACACTTGTTTAATCTGATGCATTCTACGGCACTTGTGATCATATTTGCAATATTCGCTTTGAACAATTGATTATCCTATAATTATTAAATCTAATTGGCTTTTTGGACAAGGTATATGCAGTGGATTTTATCATATTTTATTCTGCTAATGTCAACTTGTTCAGCACAAAATTCATTGTTGTATTGCAATATTGTGCCATCAAACTGTTTGATTTAACTTATTTGGAACTTACCATTAATTTATTGTCTTCCGATGATTACTGTCCCCATGCACAAAAAAGAAGAGGGACATTAATGCCATACATCTGTCCTCCTTTTGTCCAGCTTGTAAGGACTATCAATCCACATTTCTTGAGAAAAATTTTAATTGGTTACATTAACATTGCCTTGGATAAAATCAAAAATCCACACCCATTTGTCCTGTATGTAGGTATTATGGCCCTTTGCAATGTAAAAATAATATGAAAATTTAATATGAGAGCACTGTAGCAACTTCATTATGTAAGATTTTTATGAAATTTAAATAAAATGTTGTATTAACAAAATCTTAAACAAGTTCTAAAATCAGCACCAAATGATGGTTTTTATGGGAGTTTATATGCACATTGTATTGTAAAATTTAAGAAAAATTTTCATGTAAGCACTCCTGGGCCTCCTACACTTCTTGTAACATTTTAATGAAATTTAAATTCAATGTTCATGTCAATAACAAGTTTAAAAGTTTGCACTGTTCAAACATTTTTGTGGGACTTGGAGTACTTGGAAATGTAAATTATATGGAAATAGTCCTGTAACTTTCTTAACGCTTACAATTCTTATCATATTTTTAGGAAATTTAAATTGAAATACTATATTAAGACTAATATTTTTTTGGACAATTTAAAATCAACACAGATAGATATCCCCTTATAGTTTAGATGGAAACTTGTACTGTAAGCACTCATATGACTACATATGACATTGTTTCTTTAAACAAAAATTTAAATCATATGATTTATTTACAGTATTTGCAGTTGTGCAGCGTGAATGTTAAAAATATGGTCACAAGTTTTGCAGAAGGCATGGGTTTGGCACAAGTAAATATGTTTCAACATTCACGAAGTGCATTTGCTTATCCTTTCATTACATGACAAATATTTAACTTTATTTTGCCTGTCCTTTTGTGTTAGTGTTTGGTAGCAACATCGTTTAGGACATACACTGTGATGTCACCTCCAGGGAGTGAAATAACTAAATTTATTTCATGTGATTTAACAGAATTTAATTCACTCTCAGTAAAATTTCAATATTTCATTGTCAATGATATAATAACAAAATCTGAGATGAGTTCAAAAATCTGCACCAATCGACCATTTTTGTTGGAGTTATGTCCCATGAATTTAAATTATATATCAACAGTTATATTTTCTAGGTACCGTATCATGTAAAATTTTTATGAAATTTATATAAAAGATTTATATAAAAATATCGGTGAGATGAGTGAATAAACATGGAAAGTTGAGTTATATTAAGTTATTTTGTCTGTCTATCTTTGAATAGTTACTTAATTACCCTTTCAAAAAGACATGCTTTGCCATGGACTGTTTGTTCATTTTTTTAAAATACAGTGTATCAAAATCAGCACTTATCAATCCTTTTTGTGGGGTTATGCCATTGGGAAATATAAATAAGAAGGAAATTCTCATGCAAGTGCTATGATGATTAAAAATTCTTGTCAGATTTTTATTATCAACACTATTTTTATGAGATCAGCAATTAATCATTTCAAGGGAGTTTTGGAAATGTAAATTAAAGAAAAAATTGTATCTTAAGCTTCCTCATGCCTGTATTTTAATGTCCTATTTCAAATGTTTATATCAACAATATAAGAGAGTGGAGCTGAATAAACAGCACAAATGGAGTCCTTCAGTCTGTCTAACTTTAATCTACCTTTAAAGAATTACTTGACTGTCATTGCAAAGATACACTATATGCTTAGGGTTAATTTGAAACAGTTCTTGAGTGCAATTTTGCGACTGTAAATACCTCCTAAAATGAATCCTGTCTTATGATCTACCTCCTCATATCAAGGTTTATCCCATATATATGACTTCATTATACTTAATTGAAATTTCTCTATTTTTAATGCATTGATTGGTTTACAAGAATGTAGTATTTTTACTTCCTAAACCAATGCAGTATTATTTTAATTATTAGAGCTTAAATAAATGGCAATAAAGATAAACATTAAAAATTGTTGTGTCAGTCCGATATGTGCAACATTCATAAAATGTTTAATCTAGTAGTTAAAATTATTTCTTGTTGGTTTTGAATTCTTAGTTGAACTATTATATTCTATCTTTTCTTTTCTATTTTCCAGTTTTCTGTAAAAGATTTCTAATAGATTGACAAGGTATATTGTAACCCTCTTATAGCATTTGTAACCTTGGCTTCACCTTAACAGTGTTTTCTTGTTGTTACAATGTTCTCTTACTGCTGTAAGAAGTGTCTACCTTTATATTACTGGGCAGATAGTGAATAAGACATTTATATTTATACTTTGAAGAAAATATATATCCTTAACAACTATACTTTAAAGATATTTGAAGTGGCACAGAAGATCTCGGACAACATTGTTTACTTTGTTCCTAGAAATACAAACATTGAACAGGTATGGAGGGAAATATTTGACAAAAGAGAAATACTTATAGATTATTTGCGTTTTTTGAAACGAGATGCGTTTTCTCGTCCATATCTCATCGAAGGGCGACAGCCCTGACTCCTGAGATGAGATGACGAGAAAATGCATCGAGTTTCAAAATACGTAAATAATCTGTTTATCGCTGTTTTGTAACATTGTGACGTCACAGTGTTTACTTAACGACGTTTTGACAGCGAGCTGAGATGGGCCTATCTCACGTTAGTAGAGTGAGATGGAATAATATCACACACAACGATCAAAGGAAAATACTGCAAAATAGCGATAAATCATCATATATTGTTATACAATTACTGACTTTGATATAGGTTGCTATTGTTTTTTTCTTAAACAGAGCTTATACAATTTTTAGAAATACTAAGAGGGACTGCACCTCAAAGTCATGAACTGTCTATAACAGGAATAAAACCAACAAATCCTCACCTATTGGAGTAAATCTATTAGCAGCAGACATGTCTAATATTCTTGACAAGATGTTTGCGGTACAAATATGTACATGAATCTAACTATAAATCAGATCAGAAAACAGGTCAATACGGGATTCTTCTTAATCAATTATGCAGTGGAAAAAAATACCCATATTTTGATGCAGTTTAAGAACTGTTGTAATTTAACATGGCCCAAAAGAAAATTTAGACCAATGAAAAACACGCAAATTTGTTTTTCATGTAATAAACAATATAGCATGGTGATGATGATGTTTAGGACCATGGACAATGTCAGAGGTCCCTATTTTTATTCTTGGTTGGTGCAATAAAACCATTTATCAACTTAATCACCATGCTAATTGCTTTATTATTTTATTATTAACTTTTGAATGTTCTAAATTTTATTAATTTCCCAAATTTTTAAAAGCAGCAGAGTAATTTTTTTGTATGGATTTTCTATTGATGTCAGGTATGTTTTGAGAAGTTTTACTGCCGTCACAGTTGTTCTTGTCAAATTTGGGGTATCAATATTCTTCAAAATCTTGGCACAAAACTCTCCACTTGTGTGAACTTGTGATTCTGCTATATTGTTTACCTTAGATACTGACTGAAATAGTCTGAGGACAAGGAAACAACAGAGAAAAACTGTCTAGCATTATTGATGCAAATTTATTTATGGATAGTACAGGTTTACAATAATATTTTAGCATGTGAAACAAGTTTTGGTAATTTGTCATGTAGTACATAATAATCCAGTCAAGGAAGGCTAATTACAACAAAAATTAATAATAGAAAATAACAGTACCGAACATATAAGTCCTCCTACAAACATGTAAACTCTATCACCAGCAAACATTCAATGGTAAAATATTTGAGATGTGTTTGATTTGTAAGGTATATATACATCTGTTTTTGGAATTTTAGGAATACAAGTAGCAAGTTTCTTTAATTTTCATTCCAAATTTTGCTTGGCTTTTCTTAAATAAAAACTTGAATCATTTTATTAACAATAAATTATGTTTATATAGGATATCACATCCAAATACACATTGTAAAGACTTTCATTTTTGACACAGAATTTTCCAGGAAAATTCATGCCATTATTTTATATTATGTAAGCCCAGAAGAAGAAAACCTGAGAGGCAGTCTTATTTAGGGAGGATAATGGTAGAACATGTCAAACATTTTATCTATGGAGAGTTTGAGGCATTTTACACACTATACTGTTACTACTGAATAAATTGATCACATCTGCAAGGTCACTGTATCAGATATGCAATCATTATTGAGTCATGAGTGCCAGTCTACTTTGTGAAGAAATATATGATTAACAGTTTAATGTTATATTTTTAACAGTGAAAACTATTAAAAGTCAATTATTATTCTTTTTTTTCAAACTTTAGTTGACAATGTTAGCTGGTCCTGGAGGCAGAGTGGAAATAGAACAAAATATTCTGAACAAAAAACTGAAAACTATTTGTGCATACTATGGTGAACTTATTTTGGATGGAGAAGTTTATGACTGTAAAGACAATGAGGAAGGAGAGAATACAACAGAATTGAATGGAGAAAGTGAATCCAATGAACATAGTGGCCAAAATAATGAAGGAGACATTGCAAATATTAGTGATAACAGTGAATTGATTTGTGATCCGAAGACAGATCTGGATGGGCAAAATATACCAGAATGTGTGGAATAACTTCATGGAGTCATACAGAAATAAAATTGATGGAAGAGGAACAAATTGTACAATAACACAATTAATGACTTTGATATAGTTCCCTATATTTTGGTCTATTGTAGCAAATTTATTATCTATTAGCAGCAGACATTTCCATTTTTGTTGACAAGATTGATTTGTTACAAACGTAGACATGATTCGGACATTGATTGGATGATTGAGATCAAGATAGCTATTCTGATTGGCTACTGAACAATTGTACTTGATCTATTTTGAAAACAAGTTTATATTAGATTTCACTTGACCGCTTGGGCAGCAGACAAAAATAACAATATTTTGATGCAATTTTAGTACTGTTGTAATATTACATGGAATAAAAGTTTTTTAGTGTAATCAATTCAAGGGCTTTTTTGTAAGATTGTCTAATAGCGAGCACGGTTCGCAGCGGCAGCGAAGCTGCCCGCGAAGAGCGGTGAGCTCTACGGCAATTACGTGTCATGTGATCAAAATGAAATCACATAATATATTTATAATAAAAGACTATATTGTCTGTGCTCGCATTTTGGCAATGCCTACTCCATATTAAATTTTGTTAGATAACCTTTTTAGCTCACCTGACCCGAAGGGTCATGTGAGCTATTGCCATCACTTGGCGTCCGTCGTCGTCCGTCGTCGTCGTCGTCGTTAACTTTTCTTCAAAAATCTTCTCCTCAAAAACCACTGAAGGGATTGCTTTGAAACTTTGCATACATCATCAGTAAAATGCCCTCTACCAAGTTTGCCCAAATCATGGCCTCAGACCAACCAACATGGCCGCCATGGCTAAAAATAGAACAGAGGGGTCAAAATACAGTTTTTTGCTTATAGTTCAAAAAGTATAACAGATACAGGAAAACCGAAGAGACCTTCCTTCTTCAGCATCTAAAGCTCTACAAAACACACCATTGGGTCAAAGTTGTATGATGACTCCTTGTAGGAGTTATTGCCCTTTAATTGTCAAAATTGATGATTTTAGCCATTTTTGCCTCAAAATCTTGAAAATTATTAGAACTAGAGAAAAAGTTAGCATTGCTTAATTGTTCTGCTCTATGAGGGCTACAAAATTGCCTTAGGGTCAAGATTGTCTGATTAACCGTTTAAGAGTTATTCCCCTTGAACTGTTTTTTTTTATCGGTTTTAATTGATTTTTTAAAATCTTCTCCTCTGAAACAACTGAAAGTACTGCTTTGAAACTTTGTACACATCATCTGTCAAATGTCCTCAAACAAGTTTGCACTAACCATGGCTGCAGATTAACCAACCTGGCCACCATGGCTAAAAATTGGAGGGGGGGGCTGTAAAATACAGTTTTTGGCTTATATTTAAAAAAGTGTAACAGATACAGGAAAACCGAACAGACATGCCTTCATCTGCATCAAAAGCTCTACGAAACACTCCATTGGGTTGAAGTTGTATGATGACTCCTTATAGGAGTTATTGCCCTTTAATTGTCGAAATTGTTGATTTTAGCCATTTTTGCCTCAAAATCTTGAAAATTATTAGAACTAGAGAAAAAGTTAGCATTGCTTAATTGTTCTGCTCTATGAGGGCTACAAAATTGCCTTTAGGGTCAAGATTGTCTGATTAACCGTTTAAGAGTTATTCCCCTTGAACTGTTTATTTTAATCGGTTTTAATTGATTTTTTAAAATCTTCTCCTCTGAAACCACTGAAAGTACTGCTTTGAAATTTTGTACACATCATCCGTCAAATGTCCTTAACCAAGTTTGCACCAACCATGGCTGCAGATTAACCAACATGGCCGCCATGGCTAAAAATAGAATGGAGGGGGGGGGGGGGGGTAAAATACAGTTTTTGGCTTATAGTTCAAAAAGTATAACAGATACAGGAAAACCGAACAGACATGCCTTCATCAGCATCAAAAGCTCTACGAAACACTCCATTGGGTTGAAGTTGTATGAGGACTCCTTATAGGAGTTATTGCCCTTTAATTGTCAAAATTGATTATTTTTGACATTTTTGCCTTAAAAACTTGAAAATTATTTGAACTAGAGAAAAAGTTAGTATTGCTTAATTGTTCTGCTCTATGAGGGCTAAAAAAAGGACTTAGGGTCAAGATTGTCTGATGAACCGTTTAGGAATTATTCTCCTTGAACATTTTTTTAATCAATTTTAATTGATTTTAAAAAATCTTCTCCTCTTTAACCCATTTAAGTACTGCTTTGAAACATTGCACACATCATCTTTAGGACGTCCTCTATTTTGTGCAAATCATGACACCTGACTACCTATATAGCTACGTTAGCTTAAAATAGAAAATGGGGGGGGGGGGGGGGGGGAGTCAAGAGAGTTTTCGACTGATAGTTAAAAAAGTATAACAGGTATAGCAAATTTGAAGTGAACCTCCCTTCTCCCTCTAAGCATCAAAAGCTCCTCCTTATAGGAATTATTTCCCTTAAAAGGTCAACATTAATGACTTTTGCAGAAGTGTTGGGCAATTCCTTATAGCAAAGAAAAGCTGGATCGAAAAGGGTTGTTTGGTCCTGGGAGCCTCTAGTTTTACAAATTTTTATCAGATATTACCATAATGAAAATAGAAACTATAATGGAACTATTTCAAATAAAAAAGAGTAAAAAACACATCTTAGTTTGTGTAATTTGAATTATTTTTTTTGGTCATGTTTATAAAAATCAGGTATCACATAAAAATGTATCTGAACATCTGGTATGGCATGCAATTTATCTGAATAACTGGTATCACATACAATGTATCTGAATATCTGGTATCTCATATATATATATGTACACATATATATATATATATATATATATATATATATATATATATATATATATATATATAAATATATATATATATATATATATATATATACATACATACATACATACATACATACATACATACATATATATATATATATATATATACAAGTCTAGAAGATTATGCAACGATACACATGACGGTGTTTCTTGTCAAAAATTTAGACAAAGACTGACCAACGAATGGCCTTAGTCATTGAATGTCAATATAAATAAATGACGTAAACAAGTCGTAACATATTGATCTTGAAATTTCTCATTTCCAACTTAACCCAAAATAGTTGCTTCCCAAGTCCGCCAGCCGGGGACGTGCCGTGCTGTTACTTTGCTTTGATCAAATATTCCAACAAGATGTAATTAAAATTACCAAGTTGACAAATTCTTTACGCCAGACGCGCGTTTCGTCTACTTAAGACTCATCAGTGGCGTTTAACTCTAAATGCTTAAAGTATTTTTTCATTCGGTGATGGAATAATATAAGTCCACTGGGATCGTGTAAAAACACAATACAGGTAGTTCAAAATATTATATAAAAGTCTAAAGAGTCTACCAACCAGCAAGCTTATTAAGTATCGGATCGACAAACATGACGATACAGCATAAACAAAAAATAATATACAAGTCTAGAAGATTATGCAACGATACACATGACGGTGTTTCTTGTCAAAAATTTAGACAAAGACTGACCAACGAATGGCCTTAGTCATTGAATGTCAATATAAATAAATGACGTAAACAAGTCGTAACATATTGATCTTGAAATTTCTCATTTCCAACTTAACCCAAAGTAGTTGCTTCCCAAGTCCGCCAGCCGGGGACGTGCCGTGCTGTTACTTTGCTTTGATCAAATATTCCAACAAGATGTAATTAAAATTACCAAGTTGACAAATTCTTTACGCCAGAATGAAAAAATACTTTAAGCATTTAGAGTTAAACGCCACTGATGAGTCTTAAGTAGACGAAACGCGCGTCTGGCGTAAAGAATTTGTCAACTTGGTAATTTTAATTACATCTTGTTGGAATATTTGATCAAAGCAAAGTAACAGCACGGCACGTCCCCGGCTGGCGGACTTGGGAAGCAACTATTTTGGGTTAAGTTGGAAATGAGAAATTTCAAGATCAATATGTTACGACTTGTTTACGTAATTTATTTATATTGACATTCAATGACTAAGGCCATTCGTTGGTCAGTCTTTGTCTAAATTTTTGACAAGAAACACCGTCATGTGTATCGTTGCATAATCTTCTAGACTTGTATATTATTTTTTGTTTATGCTGTATCGTCATGTTTGTCGATCCGATACTTAATAAGCTTGCTGGTTGGTAGACTCTTTAGACTTTTATATAATATTTTGAACTACCTGTATTGTGTTTTTACACGATCCCAGTGGACTTATATTATTCCATCACAGAATGAAAAAATACTTTAAGCATTTAGAGTTAAACGCCACTGATGAGTCTTAAGTAGACGAAACGCGCGTCTGGCGTAAAGAATTTGTCAACTTGGTAATTTTAATTACATCTTGTTGGAATATTTGATCAAAGCAAAGTAACAGCACGGCACGTCCCCGGCTGGCGGACTTGGGAAGCAACTATTTTGGGTTAAGTTGGAAATGAGAAATTTCAAGATCAATATGTTACGACTTGTTTACGTCATTTATTTATATTGACATTCAATGACTAAGGCCATTCGTTGGTCAGTCTTTGTCTAAATTTTTGACAAGAAACACCGTCATGTGTATCGTTGCATAATCTTCTAGACTTGTATATTATTTTTTGTTTATGCTGTATCGTCATGTTTGTCGATCCGATACTTAATAAGCTTGCTGGTTGGTAGACTCTTTAGACTTTTATATAATATTTTGAACTACCTGTATTGTGTTTTTACACGATCCCAGTGGACTTATATTATTCCATCACCGAATGAAAAAATACTTTAAGCATTTAGAGTTAAACGCCACTGATGAGTCTTAAGTAGACGAAACGCGCGTCTGGCGTAAAGAATTTGTCAACTTGGTAATTTTAATTACATCTTGTTGGAATATTTGATCAAAGCAAAGTTGCGAGCGGGCTCTATGCGAATTAGAACATGGTATGACCATGTTCATATTCACATAGAGCCCAATTGCAATAATCTATTTTGATTCTAATATGTCTAACAATTGTTTTAAAATTTTGAAGCGGCTCTAAGAGGACGCTTTCAATGGTAATACTGTTTTTTTAAACTAAAAAGATATATCCCAAAACAGTATGTTAAAGCAAATAAAATTGACATAAACATATACTCTCATAATTTTATTGAATATACATACCTTTTAAACAAAAATATTGAGAAATCCTAACGAAATTGCATTGTTCCAGTTATGAAGTCGGAATTCTAATTGTGACATCATATTAATTCTAATATAGAATTGTTAAAAAAAAATGTATCATATAAATCTGAGAACTCAGACTAAAAATAACTGCATTATTAACAATAACGATTATTATGGATAACATATAACAAACTGCAGTTTTTACCTTTACACAATGCACACAGCTGATGCATGTGCGAACTAAACTTATTGGAATTTTGACACGGCTTTGTTTACATAGATGAAGCAGGACCTCAAATTAGAATTATATTTTAAACACAAGCACTTAGCATCATCCCAAGGTACTGTACAGGGAGATTCCTCTTACCTCAGTTTCTTTCTGTGTCAGTTTCAAAGGGGCAACAACTCAAATACATGTTACATTTTAATCATTACCTTCAGAGAAGCAGCCATAGTTAATGGATTTTTAAATTTGTTAGTTTGATTGAGTATTAACCTGCATTCATCAATTTGTTTAGCTGTGGTACTTTTTATTTGAGGAACCTGGATTACATTGTACTTAGTATGATATAAACATTACCTAACTGAGTAAAGTAACATTCCATAGAAGGAAATCAGAAAATGCCAAGATGTGACACAAAATATGTTAATCAATATGTATATCACATGTGTCTTTAAGAACATAAAAATTTTTAAAAAAACTGACAAAGACATGAACTGTTATCCTAAAAACAAACACAAACCCATCGTTGGAAACGCACTAATATGGCTAATTAAATTTAATGAATATTCATGAAAACGAGAAAATATCTGCAAGTGTGCCCACGGTCAGTAAGTGGTAGCAAAGCAAGAACGCGACCAGACGTAGGTTTCCGACGACGCAAACCTTATTATAAGATTAACTAACCAGACAAACTGAGAATGAGTTTAGATGTGCCAGAATGTTTATCCTACTCCACATACATCATCTGTTGTTGTACTTATTGTAAATAGCTATGTCCAGAAAAAAAAGAATTCCTAATTAGGTAAAGAGCTTATGACAGCATAACAAATTCAGTCATCCGTTAGATAGAATTAGTGATTAAACAATTGATTATGAGACCAATGACTCCATAGTGATTAACATATGAGACTGAAGAACCAAAGGACTTGTGAAGTTAAAACTGTATTCCAGCTGTCATGAATCTATGTTCAAGTAGTTGTCTTTCCAGCAACAATCTATTGTACAAGCTTTTGAATATTGTATCAAGTAGGATGCATAAACTAGGTATGCAAGTGCTGCTTGAATACAGCTAAAATTGTATGGGGATTTTGCAATGGGTAAGTTGAAGTTATCTCTCTTTGTACAATCTGGATTTCAATTGGTCCTTTGTCATCACTTTCAGGTGAAGGTTAAGGTGTGAATTGGATATTATAGTGTCTGTGGTGCCTTTAATGTTAAGCATACTGGGGATAGATGCCATTTCAGAGAACATTAATGTACCAATTAAAATTGGAAAGTGCAACGAAAAAATAACAATGAACATCTGACACTGTTAACTGGAAGGGGCCTCGTTTGCTGAGGGGCCAAGGTAGTTGGCATACCATTGATCATGTGCCTGGCAATGCTGAAGTTGTGGGTTCGAGCCTCACTATGGGCAGGGTGCACTTGATTCCAATAATTGACAGCAATCGCCAGTTTTCCCACCAAAGGTTGAGGGTTTTTTCCAGGTACTCTGGCTTTCTCCTCAATAATAAAAACTGGATGCCATGAAATAACTGAAAGTGGCATTAAACACTCTTCAAACCAACAAAAAATAATAGCAAACAATTTAACTGTATATTTTTGACCTTTTAATGCCAAAATATTAGCACTAGTTGTGTTTTACATTTCTGTAAATTCAGTATTCCAAAGTTTTGCATGGGAAACAATATTAGACAGAGAAAATACTTCAACATCCAGAAAATTCTGAAACATACAGAAACTTCCAATAATATTAAACAACACAAGAAATTTTACTGGTTATTTTATTGCAAAACAAGGTTAAATATTTTAGTACTATTTATTACATCATATTATGAATGTATAACAAGTCCATAATTTTACAGAATAAAGTTTTGTCCTTGAACACAAATCTGACGTAATCTTCAAAAGGAACACTGATTTAATATTTAGCAACACTCAAGGAAGCAATTTTTTTTAACTTCAATGTTGGGACCAGGAAACTAAATCCCACAAAGATTTTATGAACCATAGTAAAAATTGTAGCTCAAGGATGATGGGCTATATACAGATCCCTAGCTACCCTTGTCTAAATTTACAGAGTGTAGGACAAAATCTGTTCTGTGAAATTTAGCATAGGCATAGGCAGGCAAGACCCCCATTGCAAAATTAACAAGTCAGAGAAAATCCCCCTCTAAAATTTTTCAGGTGGACAAAACCCCCTACCCCTCAGTAAATTTTACAAGACAGGCAAAATCCCTCCTGATCTGATTTTTCAAAAGCATTTTTCTAATTATGTTCACACCTTACTATTTCATACATACAAAGGTAAACCTAAAAGAATGACTTCATATTATGACAAAATAAACAATACAAATTTATTGTATTTGCTTATATTTCTGGTGTAAGCATTTACAGTAACACCTTACATCTAATTTAAAGCCCGAAAACAATTTAATTTTTCAAAATTTTACAATTCCAAATGAGAACAGCCCAAGGTTTAAAAGGCCTTTTTTTCATTTTGGTGTTGCTTCCAGCACACAAAGATGACTACAATATAAAGAAATGAAACTGATTCATAAGATATACATTTGCTCTACATAAAAACAATACATTGTATGCTTATTAAAGCTAAATAAAAATGAATGAGTTGTGATAAAATGGTAAGGAAGAGCTTACTTTATTAAAGCTTCAAAAGGAGAAAGATACAATAATATGTCCACAACTAAACTCATTCTCATTTGGATGTACATATATATAATCATTTTAGATAGGAGAAATGTTTAATTAATTGGTAATCACTTCCATTGGAAAATTAACAAAAAACTAAATCTTCTGCTCAAAATAAAGTGGTATTTAAAATCATACTTCAAGGTCAAATATTGGTAGGTTTGGAACATGAAATTAATATACTAGTATATAAAGAGATAAACCAAACCAATCACTACAAGACAGGACGGATCACTAACAAAGACAATAATAATACATAAATTACTGGTTCAAAATGGTCAAATACGGAACCAAGATTTATAACTTAACCTAAAAGATTGCACTTGTTCCTTTCTTCTGGCTATTCCAACATTTTAAAATTACATATTGTCTTTTGCAACATACTTAGAACCTATATGGGGTGTTCCCGGAATGCCAACATTTTTAAAATCACATAATTAAGTTTTGTTGTTTTAGTGGTTACAAAGGGGTACAACAAGGGGTGTAAGTATAATCATAGGTAAAATAACCTTTTTTTACAGAAAAAGTTGTATTTTTAAATTGTGAAACTACATGTATTTAGAACTTATTATTATTATGTTATTTATGTAAAAATGAATAATAAATAAATTAATTCATTTATATTTTAAGCATCAAAGTTAAATTTGTTAAAAACGTGAAAATTAACAAATTGATTATAATATTATGTATTAATTGCTACCCAACTGAATACTTTTAGTATCATTCAAAGTAAATCATGACTATGGCACAGTTAAACTTTAAGTACATACGCGCCAGACTAGGAGGCAACAATTTAGCCTTCAATGATTATCTTTTCCGGGTAAAGACTACCCGTGGTTAAAGAACGTACTGAAAGTGTACTATACCAGCATGCCCAGTGACTATCAACGCTAAGAATGACACTATTACGGCACTAGGACAGCAATAACACTTTCACCCTGCAGACCAAGCAAACATTGTAGCCAAAGACATAATGCACTTTATAACACGTAGAAGATGTCTGGTTCCAAGCACTAGAAGACTTATAAGACACATACTTGCCCATCGACACTACAACTTTCACAGATTATGTTGTTACCCAATGGATTGATAGCGACCGCACTCTATGGAATCAACATAGAAGGACCCCTAACCACCAACCACCTGGAAGCCTGGCATGGAAACTAAAAAGAAAAGTCCAGCACAGTCACCCGAATATCTACACCATCATCCATATTTTTAAAGACATCGACGCAGTCAACGAGATAACTTATATTCAACTTCAAGCCAATGAGTGATAATGTTTATAATAATATACAATAATTATTATACAAATACTATCACTCAACATATACCAGTACAATATTACACAATTTTACCTTTACTATAAATTAATTACCCTGTATGAGGGACCCCTTAATCCTCACTAATGAGCGCCTACAATGTTCTTTGATCTTTCAAAATGTTGGCATTCCGGCACACAGCCCAATATATGTTGTTATTGTGTAATGTGTTGTTTTAGTAATTAACCTTTTAATTATTTTTCCAGGTAAATTTTTTTGTATTTATCTTAATATTAGTATTAATTTAGTATTAAAATATGTACATTTTGTTGAAAAATAAAATTCTTATTTAACATGTACCTGTTTTATTACTTAAATTCATTTAATAAATTATTATATGATATAATAAGTATTACTAGGTCTATGAAAGTCGGATCCAGAAAAGAACTTACTCCTATCCCAACAATTTACTAAGAAGAAATGGTCAAACTTCGCAACAGAGAATGGAATGACGAAATGCAACAAAATTTTGAAAAAAATGCAAGCCTTCTACTCATGGAAAGACCAGCTTTACAATGAAAGACATTATCATTACCAGCACTACAAAAATCAGTAGAAGAAACCATGATAAATGGTGAATGGGCAAAACAACTACTGGGCTAGCTTTCCTACTAGCAGATGATAACACAAACGCATGGTCGTCTTCGAAACTCAAGAGAACCTGACACATCTTACAGTAGCGGTACATTCTATGCATGTCTTACACTATTTTTTCAGCTTTACACATTCCATGCTATGATTGCCAGAACCATGTTTCCACTAGTTTACAGTCTCCTACCCCGAAAGGATCATCACAAATATACCAGACTGCTAACTGTTCTACAAGAAATTTGCCAGCGTAACAACATCTTACTTCAACCAACTACTATGTTTCGTGACTATGAGATAGCCACTAGAAACGCAGTTGCTGAACTACCGGTATTATCAGGCATCAACATCAAAGGCTGCTTTTTTTATTTGATGCAGTGTATTTGGCGAAATGCACAGAAGTGTGGTTTGCAGACAGCATACAAATAAAAGAACAACATTCAGCTACTGGTTGGAAGCGATGCCATTCTACCACTACTGCCACCAAACTGTTGAAGATGTTGATGCCACATCACATCTTCTGCATACTAGTATTGAATGAGATGTTAGGACTTGAAGGTCCTGTGACAATATACTATATATATTAGACATATGTTCTATGATTTTGTGTGATATTGTTTGTGTGATTTTTTTTAATGCTAATGCAAATAAATATATTTTCTTTCTTTAAAAGTACCTTTTCTTTCTATTCTAACATATTTTACCTGTAATTTGGATTATATAATAAAATAAGATGTTTGTACAGCATAACAAACATAATCCCTTGTGTATATAAGTATTCTGGCTACTCCAACATGAATTTTTAATATTTTTAAAATGTTGGAATAGCCTGAATAAACCCTTTACATAGGTAAGTGACACAATATATATGAAAAATTCATGCTGTAATTTATTAATATTAAGTGTTTTAATTAGATAAAGACACTTAAATTACGTCATAATTTATAAAACTATATTTCCTCTATGAGGACTATGTAAACAAGATGGTATCCTCCAAGTGTATCATAAATGAGAGGGAACAATTTTAAGTCTGTCACAATTATTTATAATTAAATCAATTGAGATTTCAAATAAAATATAAAAATAATATAAATAAAAAATTTGGTTTCACTTTGTTGGTTTTTCTACAGAATTCTTCTTTGGTGTTATATTTTGTATGTTCCTATGCTGTCCTGCCCAGGTACATACATTTTGAGGTCTAAATAGGTTTCTGTAACTGTTTTGCAGCTTTCAAAATCACAATGACCATTTAAGAGAATTATAAAGATGAAACACTGTGTTTTAGGAAAATATCAATGTGTAAAAATTTGTCTAAAGATCATTGCAGTGTACCAAATTTGCATTTAAATAGAAATCATTGCTTTCTCCAGCAAAAGATTTTTTATCAAAATGTGCATTAACAGCATATAAATTTAATAATAAAATAAAAATATACACTAATGTTAGTACATGTACATTAGTATGCAGTATACATAAATATTATTCATAAAAGTTATTAATCGCTATTATATTATCAATTCAAAGGTCCATTACCTTCTATGTATATAGATGGTTGGTAGTATTCAACTGATGTTTCAATATAGCATAATGCACTATAGATTTATTTTACAATATGTTTCCAATATAATTCAAGGTTTTTAACATGTTAATAGAGAATATGTCTACTATACCTGTTCTCCAAATAGACTTAATGGTCCAGAAAATATTTTGTTTCACTGAATGGAGTTTTAAGCCACTTTCATTATTTTTTTAGTTATATCAAGACATCCTGTTTTTATTAAAGAGGAAGTAGAAGTAACCAAAGAAAACCCTTGGAGTCAAGCACACCCTGCCAGAAGTCAGACTTGAACTCACAACCTCAGTATTGACAAGCCAGTGATCAATACATTAACAACCCTGTCAACAATGCCACTGTCCAGAAAAAAAGCAATATTAGTGTACAGGCCTAAACGTCAACTTAAATCACAACCATAGTACATGTACATTTGATATGTGACAAAAATGTGTTAATCCTTATTAATGTCCGCAATTTATTTAGTTCTAATAATGGAACACCATACAATGTATAAATGAATGATGAGGATTTGCTAATGATGAACATAAGCTGTTTAGAAATTATAAATACATGTATTTCTTTTTAAATCCTAGCACAAACAACAGAGTTATAGGGTAGATAGGAATTGTGCTAAAGGTCACTGTGACCTTGAACTATAATGTAGCAACCAGAACTTTGCACACTACATTTGTACATATCCGCATAAGATGTTGGCTATTTGGTAGAATACTTATAAAGTCACATTGAAAAAAACACCGAAAGAAAGAAAGTAAGGGTGAAAAACAACTTTGCATTATGACCTTGAGCTTCAAAGTTGTGACACTAATTTAGCATGTGACACATCATACTGGTGTGATGAAGATTTGTGGTGCCACATTATTTAAAATGTTATTAAACAACAAAATAATGGGCTTGGGCACCTTCAAGGTAGCAAAGCAAATATTGACATGACATGCTGTCTTGATGATCACTTTACCACATATTCTGAATATCTGTCAACAAACTAGATATCCATCTCTGTGGGCCCTGCCAACCCTGAGGTCAAGGTCAAAGGTCATCAACCTTGGTATGCGACTCATATCTACCCACATACGAAATATCAAAAGCATACTTCAAAAGATAAAAAAAGTTATACCTCAGACATGATTATTTTCAGACTAACGGACGGACAGGCTGATCACTTTACTGCATCCACAATAAGTGATGTGTCCTGAAAAAAAGTCATGGGCTGGATACAAATGTAGGATGAATATATGGTGCGACAAATGGATAAACGTATGGACAACACAGCGAGCATACAAATTTAGTATACAAAACAAATTCCCTCAGACTTAAAAAAAATGTAATATTATAACACAACTCTGGAATTAAAACATTTATCTAAAAAAATTGTGTTTTCCCTATTCCCTATACTATAGTACAAATATATCTCAACATGTGCTTCTCTGTACATAACAATTCTTCTCCCTACACTAAAATACAACTTTATTTTTTTCAAATGCTTATCTTATATTGCACAACATGAATACTCCCTGAACTGTTGCTAAATATGAACAACATTTATACAGCAAGTTAGATCACACATTCCTAACTGCTAAATTCTTGTTAAAAAATTGCAATCGAAATCAGGTTCAATTTGGAATGTTAAATATATCCATTTAGAACTGTGTACAAACCATTTATGGCATTTATTGACACTGTACCTGTATGAATTCTCATTCACAATCTTATACTATTCATGCTAATGGCTTATTGATATCAGAGTATCGAATCATTAAAAAATAATAATTACCGTAATAAGTACATATATATATGTTTGTCATAATTACTGCATGTTATAAATAAATACAATAAAGCTAGACACATACAATGAATGATGTAGTTAGTTGTTACAAAAATTAGTTAAAATACATGAATAATGAGAAAACATATGTAAATGCCAACAAAAAACACATTTTTAACCAAATAAATTGCAATACACGATCACATGATCATAAAAAGTAGCTAGCCCTCGTCATTTAGTTTTGTCATCATTTGGCATCTGTAGTCTGTTAGTGTTTGGTAAACGTAATTCAAATCCAGTTCCTGAAATCAGATGTTCACATTTATTATAATTAGTGTCCATTTTAAAAATGCCTCTCATAACTACAGTCAATATACTGAATTTTGGTAGCAAAAAAGCCCTGTACACGTTTACCCATAATACTCCCAAACAAATCAATACTTGGCAATATAACATATTCTATTCAATTTGAACACCTTCTTATCTTTTGAGGAAAACTGGGTGATAGGCCAGTCAACGCTTGCTAACACTCATTGCAAAACTGAAACTGAACTATGAAACCTATCTACACTTTCAAATGTCAGTGATACCATAAGAAATTTTCAACAAAAACAAAAAAACCTCCCTCAATGAAATGCCATCAACACCCCAGCACTGACAAAACAAAGGTGCTGATATGAGACTTGCTGATGAAATATTTTAATAAACATCAATAAAACATCTGTTATTAAAAGTGAAAGTCAGGTGACGCACATCATGAGCCACCATTTGAATAAAATTGGTGGATCTATGGCTTAAGCTTACAAAGATCTACTGCAAAATGTTAAGTGTTAACAATGCCACCTCCTATGCTGTCACCGCCCGAAACCCATGCATGTGTCTCACGTCAATGACATTCGTCACAGGTGAGACAACAAAAACCAATACATGACAAGTAGGTCAATTAATTACATGTAAATACCAAAAAGTATGTATTAAGTTATGATTAGTTTTCACCTGGCTAAAAAAACTAACACAATCATTACCTACCACTTGTGCTATAGTTTTTGTAACCTGCAGAATATGATAAATGACCAAATTTTGTTAAGTAAGAATCAAAGTAATACATTTACTTAAAACTGTTAAAGTAAGGCTTTGTAAACACTCTTCATGGCTGTATCACAACTGTCAGCAGAAGGAAATTAATTTCATGATTACTTGTCTTAAATTACTGCATGCATCAATATGTAACATTAAAAATGCTTATATTTTCATTTGTAAACTTACTTTTAATCTAAACATTTTGAGGTTTTCTGTAATCATTTCCAACTTTCACAGTAACTTAATATTTTGGATATAATGTTAGTAATTTAAACTGCATGTGCAACAAAAAGTAAAGACCATAAAATTCATTTCTAAGAATTCATGCAAATCATATGGATGTACACTGACAAATTTTCTCACCTTTCTGTTCTAAATCTTTTAGGTCTGTATTTTCATGCTTTAATCTCAGTCTAAGAATATTCTGCATCAAATCCCTCCTGTAAAAATAACAACCATGGTCAATGGTTAATCAATAATAGGAATGCTATACATTTATATACATATATTGGCCATAACAAAATAAATGAGGCCCAATTCACATATACATACAAATATAAAGTATTTATAAAAAGTATTTACTCCTGATACATTGTATCATTTTTGACTATGATTTAAGCTACCATAACTATGAAGTGTTTATCTGTCCAGAAGAAATAGCTGATCATGGTTTACAAAGATTTTAAGTTATAACCAAACACTTCTTGCCCCAAGTTTTGCTGTTACTTGAAGTTTTTTCTCCTCTTATTAATCAGTAGAAATCAAATATTGATGTACACCCATGTCCTTTAACAAGAAGAAGTAAATAGGTGCTCAAAAGTAGAAAATGTAGTGCTCTATTTTCATTAATTCATCTAATTTCAAGACGAATAAATATATTTCGTTTTGAAATATATTGTTTTCACTTATAGTGTACAAAAGACAGAAAATGCACATGCTATAGCATACTATGCAAATATTGGCAATAACTAGTACACAGTGATAACTGGTACATGGCGATAGCTAGTACACTGCGATAACTTACAACGCCAGTATGGATAACTTCAATTCGAATAATGGAACTATAAACACTTAAACTATGAAACAGATAAGTTTTATTTATCAATCTATTAATGACACCAAAAACTTGAATGAATTATTCCAAGATATTGCTACAAATTTTACAAATTAAAATACAAAATGATTTTACTAGTAGGTCAATACATAGTAGTTTTATCAGGAATAGATGAAAGTACATGAATTTTCAGTACAGATTTTATTTAAAGCCATGAAGAGTAGTTTTGAGGTTTCATTATTTCCTTGGCATGTTTAATTTCCACTTTCACAACAATTATCATTACAAGAAAACTTGTTTGTGTACATGTACTTATAAAATGAATCTGGAATTTAATGTTGTTATCCAATAAAGACTTTCTATCTATGAACTGTCTTTTGTTTTTTAATATAAAACTAAGCTTCATATTGTAATTTGTATGTTTCATACTCCATATGCTAATTACAAGTCTATCAATAATTTAAATCTCTAGAACTAACTTAACCTTTATGTGTGTTATTTATATCTGGGTTAAAATCAATATTCTTGTTTTTTAACAGAGAATAATATATACATTAAATTTCAAGACAAATAAATAGTTATAAACATAGTCATCTATAAGTGTTAACTTCCTATGATGTTTTCAAACAGGAAATTGATCAGATGTTCCTATCTTGTTTGTCAACCCTTCCCTTAACATCTTGTCCTTTAAAAGTACATGTATGTAGTTGATCAATATTCTTATTCTTGGTGGTGTGATAAATTCACGAATCAATCACAGAAAGCTAATTACAATGAAAAATAATAATAACTCAAGGGTTGTGTATTGGGCTGTCTAATAAGACAATTTTTGATTTTTAGTTTGCATATTAAAATAATCTTTGCTGGAAACCATTGTTTAATTATATTTTTTATTCTTGAAAGCAAGCTTTTTCTGTTATGCCAACCAGATCCAGTATGTAGTTATGTCACAGAGTACAAGCCAGCTACTGTGTATGAATGTATAGTGACTTAATAATTTGGTATCAAACCTGAATATGATGATTCATGCATATTAACAAATACTTTATTAAAATATTGTTTTTGAAATGTTCATTTGTATGTATTTCATGCTATTCAAACTTAGGGTTTTTTAATTTTTATATGATCAAGGCTTTAGTTTAATAATGTCACTTAAATGTATGCATGTGATCCGTTTGCAACAGATGTTCTATGCTCTGACAAATAGGCAAAACCAGTTATATCAGAAGAACAGATAAATGTCCCTCCAGGTGCATGCAAGTGATCTCTAGGTGTGGACGATATACCACATTTATTGCGATACAATATCAATATTGGGTTTTAAATCAGCAGAAACATTTTTAAGTAAATAGTACACAGAAACAAACTCTAAAAACATTTCAACTCATCGCTAGGTACATATATTTTTCAAATTGGAATTTAAATCATACAGTAGGTTTTAAGCTATATTCCAGAAATATAAACTAAGGGAGATAACTCACAAAATTATGTAGGTAGAGTTATGGCTCTTGTGCACTGCACTCCTACTCATCACAATCTATCTAAACTTGGATTGAGAAAGAGCAGGGGCTATAATTATGCTCCCCCTTAAGGAAGCATTAAGTAAATACCTGGTACCCTATCTAAACCCTATCTAGAGCCTAAACAACTGTAATTTGCCACATTTTTAAACTCAACATCTAGAGTTATTGTTACCTGTGATCAGCTGATGAAATACCAAGTCTTTCTAACTTGATGTCATTCATTCTAATCAAAGTTCTACCTGTAATGTATGTATAAAACCATTGTTCTAAATAAAAGAATACATTACCCTAATAATCATTGTTTATTCTAAAAAAAAAACATGTACATGTATTTGAAATAATATTATGAACTTGGCCATATGAATCATATGAAATAAAGATTCAATTCAAGGCTGTTTAACAACCATTGAGTTATTTTTATACAACTATACATCACTAATTATCACATAAAATCTTTAAATAGCACCTGTACTGAACATGAGGCCACCAAAACAATAAACAGTTAACGTCCCAGGAAGAAGAACTATACAAAAAACCCTTTCTGACATCATTACTGATAAAAGTATATGTCTGATAGAGGATCAGGAAATTTAACATTTTTTATCCAATTCTGGTGATTTCAAAGATGCAAACTGAAAAATGCAAAATTTAACATTTTTTTATCAAATTCTGGTGATTTCAAAGATGCAAACTGAAAAATGCATGGTTACACAAACTAACAAAATTCATAAACTTAAACACTGCATCTGGAATGTAAATTTTGGTCAAGCTAATGTGACTTCTAACATACTGTCATGTACAAGAAATGAGTTAGTAACTAATACACTACCTACTGTCATCCTACCATGAATGGTTACTAAGAAATAGACATTGAGAGAAAAAAAACTTCATTAATACCAGTAAATGTCTTAAAATCTCATCTCAAAATGCATCTGCTTTTTAAGGCCCATAAAATCACTTCAAAGTTTATTGATGTTGCCAACTGAGGGACATACACATATGCATATAGAAAGCAAGGATAATAACAATAGTACTGATTGTGTTTGGGTATAATAGTCATAGATAAACAATTAATACCTGTGATTTCTTGACTAAGAAGCAGCTCTCCATACAATTCAAAATATTTTCCACCATATTTTTTCAGCCACTTATTGACATCATAGCTGTTCCAGAAGTATATAGGCTTGGTTTTATTTTTATTTGTTTTCTTTCCTGTTGTTGTACTTCCTGTTGTCTCTTTTGGTTTTGACTAAAATGACAAAACACTATTTTCATTTTCTACAATCATATTAAACTATTTTTTTAAGTACAATAAATCAGGGATGGTCTATACAGTTAGTATAGACTGTCTCTGAATAAATAGACAATACTGTATACTGGTACATAGTAATAGATAAAATATGCCTTAGTTGACTGTGTCCTGGCCCCAATTTCACAAAAGTGTGTTTGCTATTTTTGAGTTAAATCAAGTTTTAACCAATAAGAACTTGAGAACTTTGATGATGAAATTCAAGTTAAGAAAACCTCAATTGATTCTTAGGTTTGACTTTGGGCGGTTTAAAAAACTAGAGGCTCCCAGGAGCCTGTATCGCTCACCTGAACCTGAAACCAAACAACCCTTTTTTTATCCATCTTTTCTTTGCTATAAGGAATTGCCCAACACTTCTGCAAAAATCATTAATTTTGACCTTTTAAGGGAAATAAATCCTATAAGGAGGATCTTTTGATGGTTAGAGGGAGAAGGAAGGTTCACTTCAAATTTGCTGTACCTGTTATACTTTTTTAACTATCAGTCGAAAACTCTCTCGACCCCCCCCCCTTTTTCATTTTTTCTATTTCAATCCAACGTAGCTATCAGGGTAGTCAGGTGTCATGATTTGCACAATTTTGGTAGAGGACATCCAAAAGATGATGTTTGCAATGTTTCAAAGCAGTCCTTTCATTGGTTTAACAGGAGAAGATTTTTTAAAATCAAGTAAAATTGATTAAAAAAATGTTCAAGGAGAACAATTCTTAAACGGTTTATCAGACAATCTTGACCCTAAAGTCATTTTTGTAGCCCTCATAGAGCAGAACAATTAAGCAACGCTAACTTTTTCTCTTGTTCTAATAATTTTCAAGATTTTGAGGCAAAAACGTCAAAAATAATCAATTTCGACAATTAAAGGGCAATAACTCCTATAAGGAGTCATCATACAACTTCAACCCAATGGAGTGTTTCGTAGAGCTTTTGATGCAGATGAAGGCATGTCTCTTCGGTTTTCCTGTATCTGTTACACTTTTTTAAATATAAGCCAAAAACTGTATTTTACCGCCCCCCCCCCCCATCCTATTTTTAGCCATGGTGGCCATGTTGGTTAATCTGCAGACATGGTTTGTGCAAACTTGGTTGAGGACATTTGACAGATGATGTGTACAAAGTTTCAAAGCAGTACTTTCAGTTGTTTCAGATGAGATTTTAAAAAATCAATTAAAACTGATTAAAATAAACAGTTCAAGGGGAATAACTCTTAAACGGTTAATCAGACAATCTTGACCCTTAAGTCATTTTTGTAGCCCTTATAGAGCAGAACAATTAAGCAATGCTAACTTTTTCTCTAATTCTAATAATTTTCAAGATTTTGAGGCAAAAATGGCAAAAATCATCAATTTTGACAATTAAAGGGCAATAACTCCTACAAGGAGTCATCATACAACTTTGACCCAATGGAGTGTTTTGTAGAGCTTTAGATGCTGAAGAAGGAAGGTCTCTTCAGTTTTTCTGTATACATCTGTTATACTTTTTGAACTATAAGCAAAAAACTGTATTTTGACCCCTCTGTTCTATTTTTAGCCATGGCAGCCATGTTGGTTGGTCTGAGGCCATGATTTGGGCAAACTTGGTAGAGGGCATTTTACTGATGATGTATGCAAAGTTTCAAAGCAATCCCTTCAGTGGTTTTGGAGGAGAAGATTTTTGAAGAAAAGTTAACGACGACGACGGACGCCAAGTGATGGCAATAGCTCACATGACCCTTCGGGTCAGGTGAGCTAAAAATGACCCCAACAGGTCATGGTCCTCTAATTTTGTCAAATAAATAGATATATTATTTCTAAAAAGTTAAAAATGTATGTCTAGTTGTGGGGAACATGTCTGCAAAAAATTATAAAGATATCTCAGAAAACAAAAAAGTTATGCCAAAAAACATGCCAAAATTGTCAGGAGTGCAACACTTTTTGTGACACTTTAAAAAAATGTCATTTTTTAAAAGGTCACCAAATTGTCAAATCTAGCAATATGTGCATAATTCTTTTTTTATTACAAAGTTTTATGTGTTAACTTATTGAGAGATATAAAAAGAAAGTATGTCGCATTTTAAAAAGTATGAACATATTGTTTTGAAAAAAAGAACTACCAAACACAAATTTCAGTTATTTTGCATTAAGTTCTTGGTAGAAATTGTTTCCTTTTGTTTTCAATAATTAAACCAAAACAAAATCATAAATATACCTTTGCTGTATCAAAACAGTCACTGCAATATACCCTAAAACTGGTAATATGAACAGGGACACCAAATAAAACAGAGCACCCTCAACTGTCAGGAGTGCAACAAATGACATGTTTTAGACATATTTTCTTTGTAATGTTACTTATTTTGTGTATTTCTTTACTTTTTAGCAGAAGCTATATAGAATGGTTGAATAAATATTTCAAATGTCTGAAAAATACCTTTTACATTAATTTTTTTAATGTCAGGAGTGCAGCAGTTTTTTTATTGATCTTCAAATGTATCATAATATGAAATATTTTATGAAGATTTATTCATTATAATTATTTTAATTTAAGTTATGGAAACTTTTTTTAGAAATTAAGTGTTACAATAGCATTTTATGAGCTTAAAATTTGATAAAAATTCATATTTTGTGTACAATTTAGTTGTCTCTCATATTGATACCAACGCAACTGTGTTTTATAATCTAGAGACATATCCCAACAGCTAATTCTTTTATATGTTCATTTTTCATTTGGCATTAAAAAAATATATTGTTGAAAAACATATCAGTTCATTTATCTAAGATGTCCTGTTTGAAATGTCATCCATGTAAATGTTGCACTCCTGACACAATATTTAAATGAATAGATGATTGCAACCATACTGCAAAATTATGGTTCTCCATATGGATGGAACAAAGACTACAATTGGGAATGGTGTCTCTCGATTATAAAAACAGTTGGTATCAATATGAGAGCCAACTAAATTGTACACAATACATGTATATGAATTTTTATAAAATCTGAAGCTCAATTTTAAACAAACTGCTACACTCCTGACATTAAACAATGAATTTGAAAGGTATTATCATCCATCTGAAATATTTATTCAATGCTTCTGTGTAGCTTCTGGTGAAAAATAAAGAGAAAACACAAAATAAGAGAACTTTTAAAGAAAACATATGTACAATGTAAGATCATGTCATTTGTTGCACTCCTGACAGTTGAGGGTGCTCTGTTTTACTTGGTTTCCCTGATCAGATTACCAGTTTTAAGGTATCTTGCTGTGACTGCTCTGATGCAGCAAAGTTATATTTATTATTTTATTTTGGTTTTATCATTGATAACAAAAGGAAACTAGAGGCTCCCAGGAGCCTGTAATTGCTCACCTGGAAACCAAATGACTTCAACTATATTTAAATTTTTGAAATTAACAGTTTCAGTCTAGTTGTTATAGCTTTTAAGTTACTGTGCAAAAACTAAACATTTCTTCAAAAATTTTAGTTACCGGTAAGTACAATAACTCCTATAAGGTGCCATCAGATAATTTCTGAAAATTAAATGGTATGTAGGCCTTGTCCTTCAGGGAAATTTAGAAATTTACAGTTGTACTCTAGGTGTGTTATAGACTAATTAATAATACAAAAACTGTTCATTTGTCCAAATTCATAATTAAAGGGCAATAACTCCTATAAAGAGTCATCTTGCAATTTTGGACTAAGCAATCATTTGTAGGGCTTCTATTGCTGATCATTTGTGCAATTTACAGTTTCAATCTAGCTACTATAGTTTTCAAGTTACAGGACGAAAATGGAAAATTTCATAAAAAAATTGTCATTTAAGGGCAATAATCCATATAAGGAGTCATCTGACAATTTCAGACAATTTATGTGAATTGTAGGGCTTTTATTGCTGATCATTTTTGCTATGTATAATTTCACTCTAGCTTTTATGGTTTTTAAGTTACAGGACAAAAAAAAACGAATAATTTCATAACTAATTGCAATTTAAGGGCAATGACTCCTATAAGGAGTCATCTGACAATTTCAGACCAATTAAGTGAATTGTAGGGCTTTTATTGCTGATCATTTTTGCATTTTACAGTTTCACCCTAGCTGTTACAGTTTTTAAGTTACAGGACAAAAACTGAAAATTTCATACAAAATTGCCATTTATGGGCAATAACTAATATAAGGAGTTGTCTGACAATTTCAGACCAATCAAGTGAATTGTAGGGCTTTTATTGCTGATCATTTTTGCCATTTACAGTTTCACTCTACCTCTTATAGTTTTCAAGTTATATTGTAAATACTAAAAATTTTGTCAAAAATCGTCAATAAAGGGAAATAACTCCTACAAGAAGCCAATACACAACTTCACACTATTAGCAACTATTGTAGACCTTAATGTGCTGATCAATTTGAAGTAACGGTTTTCTCTATAGCTATTATAATTTTTGAGATAATGATCAAAAACCTGTGTTGACACCCATGTTCTATTTTTAGTAACAGTGGCCACCTGTCTGTTGATCAACACCCTGGGTACAAACTTGAAACTAGGAACCCTAAGGATGATTGTGGCCAAGTTTGAAAAAAATTGGCCCAGTGGTTTCAGAGGAGAAGATTTGTTTAAAAGTTTACGACGGATGACGGATGCCAAGTGATAGCAAAAGATCGAGCTAAAAATTTCTATTAAGAACTTAATGCAACGTTGCTTAAAATTTGTGTTGCACTCATGACAGGGTTTTTTTTTTTTAAAACAATATTTTCAAACTTTTTAAAATGCAACATACTTTCTTTTGATATCTTTCAATAAGTTAACAAATGAAACTGTGTAATAAAAAAAGAATTATGCACATATTGATAGATTTGACAATTTTGTGACCTTTTAAAAAATGACATATTAGGTGTCACAGAAAAGTGCTGCACTCCTGACAATTTTGGCAGAACTTTTTTGTATTCTGATATATCTTCAAGATTTTTTGCAGACATGTTCCCCACAACTAGACATACATTTTTAACTATTTAGAAATAATATATCTTTTAATTTGACAAAATTAGAGGACCATAATCTGTTGGGGTCATTTTTTTTAAACAGCATATATATTAATTTTGTTCTTTCTCAAATATCCTATTGAAAATGTTAAGATATATGAAATTTGTTCCCAGCAATATCACAAAATTACCCCAGTACTTTTTAAAGAATGTATTTCCTTCTTTTATTTGTTTTAACCTGGAGTGTCAGGAGTGCAACAAAATCAGACTAAACATAGTATTTTTTCTACAACCTACCATTTTCAAATGATTTAACTTTATCATGAAATTTTTTTTCTCAATGGATGACTTATAATTACAATTTAATAATTTTGTTGCCATATGCAAAAATACATACTACTTTTGACTTAATAAAAATTTTAAGAGGTAGATAACAAAAGAATTTTCTAAAATTTTTGAAAAAAAATTATTTTTTTGAAAAAGTACAATTGCATATTGTTCAAAATCTTGCACAGGAAGTCATTAGTATTTGTTACATTTTTTAAGAAAACAGCAACAAGTTATATGAAACATAACATTGTTAAACTGAAGTAAAATGTATAAATGTTAAGAGTGTTTTATATTTCAAAAATTATTCAATAAAATATTATAAAAACTTTATTTCTCACCTTTTCGTTAATTTCTTTTTTGATTTATTAACTTCAACGTATGCACATTTGGAAATAATGAAAAAAAACTTGATATGCTCATGTTAAAATTTGACATTTTTTTCACATCTTGGGGTCATATTTTTTTAAATTCTTTTAAACAGCCCCTTTATTTTGTTATATGAAATCCATACTTGTTTTTTGTCACAGTTTTGCTAACTGAGTTGTATTTACATATTGTATATACTAGTACATACATGCATCTTCTGTTCTTGCTTATTACTTTCTATCTCTGCTTCCATAATCTAATCATTCTTAAATTTTAACCTTGCAAGAAAGATCTGTAAAAATATGTCAAAATTAAAAATGGCCAGGTTAAAAAGCATATGCTTTTAAATAAAGGTGTGTGGGGGGGAGGGGGTTTATTTACAATCTTGTTTGAAGAATGTTTGGGGTATGTGATGATAGCTTTTGGAGAATTTCAGTACACAAAAAGGTAGTCATCAGTAAAATTCACTAAATAATGTTTACAAGTTTGGATACACTGGGAAAATTTTTCAACTCATGATCAGGGCTCAAGCAAGTCAAAACAATAGGTCACTTCTCCTTTTTTTTTTTTTTTTGGGGGGGGGGGGGGGGGAAAGGGTAGATAGAACAGAGAGAAGTGGGTGGACAACAGGGAGAAATAGCATTATATATATGTAACAAAAGCTTCCTGTTTGGTTTGGTTTTTCATTAAAAACCTGTTGGCATTTGCATTTATATTGTTATATTTTTTAGCAGTTTAATTTATTGAGGATAAAGTATCAAAGATTTGATTAACTATTCAGTATACTTATATAACAAGGGGCCTCGGTGGCCAAGTGGTCAAGGTAGTTCGACTACTATAGATCACGTGGTCTGTCAACACTGAGATTGCGGGTTCGATTCTCACTGCAGACAGGGTGTACTCGACTTCAATCTTAATTGACAAGGATTGCCAATTTTCCTACCGCAGGTCGGGGGTTTTATCCGGGTACTCTGGCTTCCTCCCCAAATAAAAACTGGATGCCATGATATAGCTGAAAAATTGCTGAAAGTGGCGTTAAACACCATCAAACAAACAAACATACTTACATAACACATTTTCAGATATACATGTAAAACTGTACATGTATTAAACATAACAATAAAAAAGAATCAACTGTCACAAAACCGTTAAAATAAATGTTTCTTTGTCATTATATACTTATTGATACACAAATTTATAGAATTATAATGAAGTACTATTAGAACTACATGTACATGTAGAAGTAGAAAATTACCTCATTGTGACACATTAATATATTACATTGTATGTAGTTAATGTAAAATTTACTATTAAAAGTATTTAAACATATTTAACTTAAATTTGTTTAAAGCAACTGCCAAAATATTATTTTTTACTGTGTTTCTATCATTGCAATAGTAATTTTCAAAACTGTCAGCATCGTATATTTGAAATCTCCGGAGCCAAATTCATATCCGCTCCAGAAATTTTGACAAGTCCTTTTGCTCTGAACTGGTTTCCAGTTGCATTTTATAACTACGCTTTATATATCAAATAAAAGTTAAACGAGTACCTGTTGAACTTTGTGATGTGTAAACATAGTAAACATGACGCAGTATCAATAATACGAAGATTTCTGACCAAAATGGGAATAAAATTTGAAAGGCGACATCAGGGGATTCTACAAAATGAAAGGGCGACTTCAGTTTGCCTTTGAAGATGGTCAATGTGAAGTGGGACCATGATAAGGCAACTTCTTTGCAAGAGTCGCCCTCTAATGCTAGCCCTGAAAGTTAACTGACAACAGTCCCACATCTTTGATATATATTCCATCAGAGAAGTTCCAGGTATCTGCAAACTGTAGGAGGAGTTGATTATACACAACAATATTCTCCAGCGTTTCACCTGCCTGAAATTTACAGTACACATGCAACTTTAATGAAAAACATGTGTGGTCAAAATGGTACACTATGCAAGCGCCAATGTGACTAAACGTTACATAAATCAAGAGAAAACCAATTTGAATAAAAAATCATTGAAAATAATCAGAGCAAAAATGATTATTTCATTTAATAATAAAAACTTGTAAAAAGCATTCATCGCAGAATAACGCATAAATTCAATTCGGGTCTGAACTTCTGGCAATAAGGTGACAACTTCCTATTTCCGGTTAATCAAAAACTCGCCTGGATATTCATCAAAACAACGTTGTTTGCCACAATTTTGTTGCATAGAAAACATGTCATCTTACAATAAAGACCTTTTTGGCAGGAGAATGTATCTCTACTGGTCATGGAGTAGTTCTTGCCGGCAAGTAATTCTCGCCACCCAATTTTTGACAGTTTTTGTGATAAACTGGAATTTTAAAAGGGATAATCGTAATTTGTTTAGGATTAAAGATAATGAAATCTATCAAATGAACCATTTCCGTCGATTTTAATTGAAAAATAATGGCACAGTCACCGAAATGGCAAGAATTGCTTCCGTCATTTTAATGACGAGAACTACTCTCTGACCAGTACATATATTTTCTTTTTCAAACGATGCATAGATCCTAGGAGCCATCCCAAGTTCCATGGTACAACCAGCTTATTTACACTATCGTGGCGAAACGACCCAATGTGCAAACAAGTTTCCGTATGAAACAACCCCAGACCAATATTCACAACCATGGAATTTGGTAATTTGTTAAGGGGAAAAATGACCAAAATGGACAGGGAAAACTTCCGTATCCCTGGATGCAAACTATACAGTAACATGAATGTCTGTACAAAAAGTTATGTGATCCATATGAACAAATCCATTTCAGATGGTAGCTGAGCTGACAAAGAAAAATTGTCCACGAGAACTTAAAGTAATATATACTAGTACATGTAGATGAAAATAATTTTGACATCAATCAAATTAAAGGTTTTTTTTTTTAATAACTACAAAAATTTCAGACATTTTTTCTTTTATCTGAAACGCTTTATTTTAAATTGACACTTATTTGATGTCACCTCACAATAGCGCAAGACGTCACGTCACCAATGGAATGCAGAGGCATACACTGTTTGGGTGCTTTTGAGTATAGATACGTCATGAACAAAGTCTGCGCTTATTTTCAAAGCGAGCATCGCAGATGCGAGCTTTACGGTTACATGCGTATGTGTACAAAAAGTCACGTGATCCATATGAACAAATCCATTTCAGATGGTAGCTGAGCTATCTGAAGAAAATATTGTAGACGAACGAAAAAATATATAATATAAAAGTAGACAAAAATAATTTTGACATCAATAAAATTAAAGTGTTTATTTTTTAAATTACTACAAAAATGCCAGACAATTTTTTTTTCAATCTGATATGCAGTATTTGAAATTCAGTTTTGTGACGTCACCTACACATTAGATAAGACGTCACCAGCATGCCCATTCACGTACTGCAGTACGTGAATCACGTAGAAAAAGTAATTTGAACGTACAATATGCAAGACCAATACGTGCGTGCACGCATAAGTTCGAAAAATTAAAGTTGTAAACAGTACATCGTCCTTCTTATTGAATTGAAGGTCCAATTGTTAAATCGATTATTATTGGTTGATTTTAGCAATTTAATCCAACCAAGGGATGCTTCTTTTACCCTCTCATTGACTGTCATTGACTATGATTCCGCGATTTTGATTGGCCGATTTATAAAATTTAATCAGATTGGCAGAAGCGCTTTAAAAAGTACTAACTTTGTTTGACCTCCACGCTGCTGAGTATCAATATGCAGCGAACCTTAACCCAATTTGGGGTTAGAGAAAAAAACACTGAGTCGGACGCTGATATAAATAATAATGATCGAGGAACCAATAATTCGGACTCGGAGGCTAAGGAATCGACGGAGCCTGTTGCTGAAAAAACAATCGGCCCAACAGTTTTTGAAACATTAATGAAATGAAAAAACACACATAAAAAAATTTGTACCCCCAAAATTTTCACTGTACCCCTAAATTGTTAGGCCAAAGGGTACACGAACCCCCAACTAAAAAAAGTGGTGGGCATGCTGCGTCACGTCATCAATGCCAATGGAATGTACATGTACTGTAGAGGCACTGTTAGGGGCTCTGAGACATTAACAATGCGCGATGCTAGCATTTAGGCTGCACACACATTCATATTATTATTAATATACAATTGTTTCAACCAAATTACTGGCCGTTACAGCGATTCATTTTCAAGCGCCGAAACTGCCTGTACTACCATAGGCTTGGGCTGGGCTTTGCCGTTGTAGGGGACCACAGTGCTGCGGGAGTAAAGTGCATACAGTTTTGCGTGTGTCACTATTTTGGTTATTTAAAAGACATTTAACCTTTCAGTAATCAAACTGGTAATCTTTTGCTGCAATCGCCGTTACTGAAAAAATATGTCCTGATTTCTTTATACTTTGGTTTGTTTTGATTCCACCAACCGGAAGAGAGAAAATATATATAGTATAAAAAACACATATCGTATAATTGCTATTTCCGTGTTAAACAGATTTACTTGCGCCGATTGGAAACTTTTTATTTGATAAAATCTGCTTGTTAAATTGTTACGGTAGCTTCATTGTCAGAAATAAATAAGTGTGTTGCATGGAATTTGGTTTTATTTTTATTGTTTGCATTTTATTATCTTAGAAGTTTACTTAAGCATATGTAAACTTGTTTACTTACATACTACAAATGTTTTCTAAAATTAAATATTCTATACGCGTGAGGAAGATCAAAATGTATTGAGATAAATAAAATAAATGCAGGTGACAATTAGGCATATGTGTGTTTGGGATATACAAAAGTCTGCTGACTCTTTGCTGTCAGATAATTAGTAAACTTTGTCTGATACATACATCAATTGTTGACTGAAAATGAAGAGGGTAAAAACACATTTTTCTTTCATGATATTTTTACTTTTTTATCGTACTAGTTAACAGCAGAATAAATGATCGAAAAGTCGACTTTTTTTCATCAATTTTCAGGCAAGTAACATGGCCATCGGAAAACAGTCTATTGCACCTCACCAGCACCTCCGCTTTTAGAAAAAAGTATTTTTATTTTATGAATCGAAATATTTGTATCCATAATGCATTGTTTTAACTTCAATACCAAAAGGCCTATGCCAGACCGCCCCCACCCACACCCCAAGTTGCCGCGAACTGCAGAAGGCAATGTAAGCAGAATTATGTCACAAGAGGTAGAGTTCGAGTTAAACTTCGACTTTTGGTAATATTCATATTTATAGTTAATGTTATTGGCTTAACATACACCCCTTTTTAAAATATCGTTAACGGGATTCAAGAGGATGATTTGTAAATAAAACCTGTTAAAAGACGCTGCTATGTACATTTGTTTGTAAATATGTTTACTACTTAATGTACATGTATAAATATGTTTCATAATATCCCTAGACGATGAGCAACACTTCCGTTTGGATTGTCAAATCAATAACAAAAAATACGAAAAACTCCAGTCAAAAAATTATTTCTGATCATAGATGTAATCAGTAATATATATGATCGTTGTTGAAAATCAATAATTTATCGTTATGGGAAATAAATCTCTCAAATGCGATCGTACATTTTCGCTGAGTCTTATAGGTAGTGTTTCTTTTATTTTTGCATACGCTGTCAAATTTATTCACCCAAAAAGTCCCTCAATTAGTTTACCACCCATTCCCCCTCCGCGACAAAATAATATTGGGAATACAAATAAAACCAAAATTTCGCCCCCCCCCCCCCTTTTTCAATGAAAAGTCCGAGCACTATGTAAGACTTCTAACGAAATCCGAGGCAAAATATCATGGCCGATTCTTGATGAATTGCAAGTCTATTCTGCCGTCTTTTCCGAACATGTATGTGTTTAATGAAAAGTTTTTAATTGGATCAAAACACAGGAAAAGGTGTTTTAATTTTACTACAAGTTGAACTCGAACTCTAACTCGAATTTAAACTCGTAAGGTTCACTCGAAGTACAACTAGAAACTTAACTCAAAATCCTATTCGAACTCGAAGTTTAACTTGAAATCGAAGTTATATCCAGCACGCCCGGTAATGTGAGAATGAGATGTCCCGCATTATTACTTAGTTTGAGAATCCTCTGCCGTCCAACGCTATTGTGGTGGGACGCAAAAAAAAAGGTTAGACAGCAGAGGATTCGCAGACTAATTAATAATGCGTGACATATCATTCTCACATTACCGGGCGTTGTGGATATTAGGCCGAATTTTACTGCCGTTATAATCCGAAGTTAGTTTTGTGATTTGTCGGGTTAAAAAAAGCTAGTGTACAATTATTCGTTCTAGGTGGATATAACTTCGAGTTCAAGTTAAACTTCGAGTTCGAATAGGATTTTGAGTTAAGTTTCTAGTCGTACTTCGAGTGAACCATCCGAGTTTAAATTCGAGTTCCACTGTTCGAGTGAGATGACATGCAAATTTTAAAAAATGTAGCATGAACCTGTTGACTTTGTCAGTAAAAGAAATATTGTTTATCGATTCAACAATCAAATCGAATTTATTAACAAGCCTCATATATTTATACGGGTCTATTTATAATAACATAGCTTGAATAAAAGTAAAAACGTCAATATTTTTTAAACGAAACAAGGCGTCCTGAACGCCTTTGACAGTACAACTACGCAGAAAATTATGTAAATCACGAGTTATAAGACGACACATCATCTGTAATATATACCCTTGATCAATGCGACAATGCATACAAACTTCAATCGAGTCATTATTCAGTCTACTCTCCTTGGGTATCTTGCATCTAATATAATTGCCTCCCAGTTTTTTTGTTCCAGATATATGTTTTATAAAGGCGAAAAATGAAAATAGGACATACAATTATGGCATTGTATATTTTTCATTTGTACATAGAACGATCGATTTAAAGGAAAATTAATTTAATTTTTTAAAACGTGTATTTAACAATATTTTTCATTTGTACCTAGAACGATCGATTTAAAGGAAAATTAATTTGATTTTTTAAAACGTGTATTTAACATTATGAGCGAACTAGTACATTTAAATATATTAAACGACGCACTATTACCAACTGTGCCACAAACGGAAATTAAATGTAAAAGTATACAATATTGAACGTAGGTATTTAATATACCGTAAATGTCCGTTTGTTTGAAATCGTAAAAAGTGTTTGTATATTTAATTAATATAGTTAATTAATAGACTGTACATGTCTCAAAAGCGCCTGTTTATCTTATGATTTTAAATCAAATACACGACAATAGAAATGCCCATACCAATTCAGGACCATTGCTGTAGTTGCTATATTTTTGGTTTTTGGTTCTCAAGTTTTCCAGTTTCTTGGACTTTGATTTGTGGAATGTCATTTTTGACAGTTTCCTTGGTGTTTGGTATTTTGATATTACCTTCATTGAAGACCTTGAAAGGATCTACATTTTGGTCATGGTTTTAGTTTGGTATCTCTTAAGGTTAAGTAGAAGATATACACAACATAAAATCAAAAATTTAAATGTTACCTTAACCTTTAACCTTTGACCTTATGACCTTGAGACCTTTTTCACAAGTTAAGGTCAGTAATGACTTAAAGTGAAGTTCTTTCGTCAATTCAGGTTACTGAGATATCACTATTTCCCATATATTTCATTGATCAAGGTTTCAGTTTCGTATCTGTTATGGGTAAGGAGGAGATCTACAAACAACACAATGTCAATAATTATAATATGACCTTGACATTTTACCTTGTGACCCTTTTCGAGGTCAAGAATGACCAACAGTGAAAACCCCAGTCTCTATCTCATACGGTATGAGATACTGTGTTACAGAATTAATTTGCAATAAAGGGGAGAAAAATCATTTAACGGGGTTCGATATGTAGCAAAATGTCGCAATCCATCACTTACCGTGTTGGAACAACTTTTATTACGACATCTTAGGAAAAATAACTCCCTATAAAAAAGGTTTGTTTGCCAGGGGTAACGGCGAAAGTTCAATGTCTAATACACCGATGGTACATACTGTCCTTACGACATGACGCGAAACAAAATTTATAATATGAACATAAAAACTTGGCGAAATAAAAACAAGAAAACGAAACAGACAAAAACAATAAGGCTTTCCAGTCCTAAGGTGAAAAGCCTTAATTACAGTTAACGAGTTCAACCCTTTTTAAGCGTGGTTCGTGTTTTGCTTTGTCTGTTTGTCCTCGACAATTGTTGTTCCTTATCTGCTGTTGTTTTTTCTTGGCACGTTTTTTTTTCTTTCTATATCGACGATTTCCTTACATCGTGAATTTTATAGTACATGGTTTATCAAATAAATTGTTATATTGTGAGAATCAAATATTGATATTTATTTACTTTATACGCCTCTCTCAGTAATTTCCATACCCCATTTTATTGGGGAGGAAGACAGCGTACCAAGTAAGAACCCCAGACATTCGACAGATAATTCTTTCCAGTCAATTCAGAATCGAGAGTGCCTTGCTCGAGTTGAGTCGAATTTACACCCTCAGTGTTACATGCTTGTAGTAGATATTACAGTACCTAGACTACTCGACACTGACTACATATTAAAACTACACAAAAATACTGAGCTGTCTTCGAGAGCCCTTTTGCATCAAGAGATACTTGATATGTGCGATCTGAGTTTAACTTCTGTCAGTAAATCAAAGTGACCTGTGCAAGACTTTGATCTGCATTTTTCCAAATATACATAAATAATAGACTATATGTAGTCTTTTATAGGTGTTCAATTATATGACCTTTAATAAAACCACCAGGGGGCGATACTCTAATAAATGATGCAGCATTTAGGGGAATTATAAAGTAGAAATAGGGTTTGGAAGGAGAATTGCTTATCAGCTAAGAAAAGTGACCTTTATATATTTACTTTATTGATAAATTGTATATTGTATAAATATGCATTTCTTTCATCTCTGAATTTAAATGTTTTTTTATACATGTTCTCTTTTTTCTATTTCATTATAATAATATAATATTAATAAACATCTTATCTTTAATGTAGCATGACTTTTTGTCTCAGATTTTTTTGTTAGCAAATCATACGAGTCGGATAAGATCAATCTTGTTTAGGAATCCATATTAGATATATTTTGTTGTTATAAATTATTTTCTTTCAAAAATACAATATGTTTGAAATATAAAAGTGCTACGTTTGTCATGCTGTTACAAGTTGTTTCATGTTATCGAAATTAATCAAGTATTTACGGTGCACGGGTCTTTTGATCCCATTTAAATACAACTGATTAACTCTTTGAAATATTTAAATGGACTACTAAATATTCAATTCAATTTATTATCAACAAAATACATATATCCCACATTATAACTTTACAAGTGTGATATTAATGGCAGTTGTCGAAAGTCTCGTATCTTATGACAACAAGATGGAAGTCTCCCGCATTGGTAACTCTAGTCTTCAAGAAGAATACGTTCTAAAGTTGTGGAATGATTATATCACTGAAAATTTGATCGAAACTACACCATGTGAAATTGGAATTTACGAATGGAAGACTAACAAAATAATTGCAGCAAGTAAAAAATTCAAAATATCTTTGGATGAATTACAGCATATTAAGAATGGCATGGACTATCCGGACGTTGTCTACAGATGTGGACTAACAGTGGACGGTAATCATTACAGCGTACAGTTAGCAGACGGTAAACATGGGATATACGCACGCACATTAGAAAAGGGATGTACAGTGTGTAAAACATTCAACATGTTAATTATTGCCACCAACGGAGCAGAAGTGAAATCGTCAAGATGCAACGAAGAAGTAATGAAATTAGGAGACTTTCTACGACGTCTAGGATTATAGTATTCTTGTTACGTAATTTACAGTATTAACCTTCTAATAAATGCATTTATACCGTAAATTTTTACATTATAAGCTAATGCATTTGAATGTGGGAAAACACTGCCTGTACCTTTCATATGTATGTCTTAAATCTATGTGCAATGATTGATAACGTTCTGTGTTATTTCTATTGTTAATCTTATTAAATGTTTATATATTTATATCGACGTTTGAATTTAAATTGTACAACCACGTAAGACATCTATATCACCCTCGTCTTTTAAAATGCAAATTTTCCAGTTAATAGTTTTTTCTGTAAGCCAACAACTTTCACGTCGCGATATTCTTTAGACTCTCAGACATTGTTTCATGTATGTTACTATTACAACACGGTCTGGTTTCAGACATTTTGATCGGATGACGTAGCGAATACAGATGAGTGCGCGTGAACTCATCTATACTCGGTCACCTTAACCCAAAATTTCAGGAAGAAAAGGTTCTACTAGCGTCCGTTCAGCTACGGATGTAACGTTGGTTCACGTTTTATAACAAGTTTTATAAGACTAGTTGCCATTCTCGTACAAACCGTACAACTTACTCTACTGATCGTAATTTTTGTTAATCGGGCGACAGAACAGGAGCTTTTCCCCCATTTGATTGTCTAGGAGGTTTGACATCTACCGAGTGTGCACTGTCAGGAAATAATGTTTCAGATGGAGAGATAACATCGCGGCTTGCAAAAAACCCACAAATAAAAGTAAGCACGCCCAGAACAACATCCTCCATATACTAAGTACGTTTTTTACTACAAAAATGTGGAAGAAATATCACCTTGACATTATTTACAAATTTTCTGTTATATTATTTATTCTTGGGTTTCATTTACTTTAAAATATTTACTATTGATTATAAATTTACTACAACAATTGGTGTAAATACAACGATTAAATAAGACAAAATACATGACAATCCAATTTTGAGGAAGAAGATAATTCTGACAATAAGATCTCATTTAATAATTATTTTTTGTAATATACAAAAACAATGAATATCATCCACTTGTCATTGTTATGAACAAAAGTTATGAAAATTTAATTTTAATTTTCGTCATTGTTATTTGCTTTTTCCCCTATTCGTTTTCTTGTAAATGCTTTATATGATAGTTGTTTACAATAGTGTATCGGAACTTCATACTTGTATTACAATATACAGTAATAATATATGATGAAACTGATTTCCGTTAAAAGGACGTAAATAGCCTACAATGGAGAGATCTTCGTCCCCGGTGATCATCTTTATTATTATGTGTAAGTATGGCTATTTAAATACAAATAAATGGTGTTCTTTGTAAGAAATGTTGATGAACGTTCTTCGTTGATTAAGTTTGAAGTGAATCGGTTTCATAATAAACTGTAAGCATTTTGTTATGTTCTCTATGAAAATTATCAAAGTATAAGCCATCAATTTCCAGAATAACAATAAACAACTTATTAAACAAGGTTTTCTACTTCTTATTAAACAAGGTTTTCTACTTAAAACAAGCAAACATGAAATGGAAGAAAGTGTAAAACAAATCAGGCTTTATCCAAAACGAAACAAACCTTCCTAAGATGAAACAAATTATTCACAAAATTTAAAAAGCTATTCATTGATAAAACCTGCTATTGTCAATTGAAACAATAAAAACTCAAATAACCATAATGCGACTTGGACTGTATAATGTTAAACATATGGTGCTATTCTTGGTATAAATTGCTTTCTGAAACAAAGATATAAACGTCGAGGCGACATCTTTAATTTTCTGAAAATTTCTGTAAGTTAAAGAAATATATCCGTATTACCACATTTCCTACAAACAATCTACAAATGAGATTAAATGTAAGAGATACTTTTATCTTTTAAATTTTGAAAAGAAATTTTAGTTTTTTCCGCAATAGAAAACAAAAGTTGTAATGCCGGGAAATTTTCGGTCAGCAAAGCATCTGGTACATGTCATCGATATAGATAATTTATTTTTAATATACACACAAACAACAGACAAAGAACGAAATCTTAAATTTTCAATTAAATGTTGGTATTTTTTACACAGTATAGCAAACCGGGGTTGCATATAAAAACAGCATCAACTTCTCCAGAGCCGATTTTGAATGTAAATGCACAAACTGCGCTTATAACAGCCCGTTTGACAAATTGAAATATCTCGTTTTAATTGTTGTTCATTGTTTGTTATTTGTTGTCATGATATTTTTCTAAATAATTGTTTCGTTCTTTAATTGTTTAATTCACTCGTCAATATTATGTTTATTTGGAAGAAGCTACATTGTAGTTCCGTTGCTTGATAATATCTTTTGACAATTAACTTGCTTGTTTCACAAATTAAACTGATTCATATGATGTTGGCTTGCTATATTTAATGTTTGCGTGTTTGTTTATACATGTAACTTGTATTTTGTTGTTTTCGTCTTTAATCTAAATTTAGATATGTATTAATATTGATTTCAAAGATTATTTTCAGTTTATCAAATTGTAGATCACTTTGTACATAAATTAATGAAAACACTATGTTTGTCTGAGTGTTTAACGCCACTTTCAGCAATGTTACAGCTATATCATGGCACGAACCCAACACACAAAGAAGTATACGACCAAACAAGGTAGGACAGGAAACACACTATTTTACAAACGTTTATGGTATTTCGTATATAAACGGTATATCAGAGATTTGATTAATTAATGTAGAGTACAACATCGACAAATCAACATGTCATTCCGGTTACAAGGGCACCAGTCGAGAAGTAATACTACACAGATGGAGCATGGTGCTTACAGGCCCTGATCATCCAAGATAAACCATTCCAAGTGGTTTTTCTTAATATGTCTTAATATTTCATTCGTCGAAGTCATAGGGACACCAAATATTTATGTGAATTACAAACTGTACATGAAAGGCAACAAACACCGCCTTTAGTGTAATATTTGTTTTAATTATATACCATTACTTGACAGACGTAATTTGCTTGAAAAGTACGTCCACAGAGTATGTCTGCAGCGTAAAAACTGAATGTGATTCCAAAGCCGGTAATAGCATATGTGATGTAAGTATGTAAACATTATCTCCGTGGAAACTAAAAAAAAATTCAATCCGTCAAGTGCTACTTTTTATGTAACTCTTTGTAAATGTTACCACCAAAGCGAGGTGTTCATATCGTCCTTCGTTTGGCAGTGTTTTCTATATATTCTGAAAGTGGCCGTTTCTTCAAGTTCTCACCACCATATAATTAACATAGGTCAGTACGATAGGTTTTGTAATGTAAAAGTGTGAAATTTCTTTGTGCATTAGGAAAACACAAGTTGTTTCATTTCTAGGATTCTTTATTAATCCAATATTAAACTCTACAAATATAATAACAAAAATATAATAAATATCACATTTAAATTAAGACTTGACTTGGGGAGTTTTTTACGTCCTACACCGACAACTTAATGCCCTTGGTCGGACGTATTTAAATTACGGAAATAACAATATGTCATATGCAACCACTGAATATGCAATATATAAGGTCTTATCAATACAATATCTTTTCAAAATAATATTTCCAATAACTATAATGAAATTATCGTATTTGACAATTCGCAATATAAATAATATATCTTCTAAATTATCATCTTTTAAGACAATTATATTCATTAAATATTCATGAAATGAATTATTATCAACAAATACAAGATTTAAGGTAGACAACTCTAGATCTTAATCATACATTAATCGTAACCTTAACTCACCAATTTGTGGAACTGAGTTTATAAACAAATCAACATCACTACATCTCAGTAAGGGTGCATTTATCTATTACAATAAATATGGTCCTGTAAATAATAATAAGAAATAATAAGCAACCTGACCTCAATATGATTCAAGTCAAATGTTATAAAACCATTTATATCATATGTAAAGTTATGAGTTATCAAATCATCATTGCATTTAAATCTCACATAATAATGAAATCAATATAAAATATGATGTCACAATGAATGAATGACCACAAATGTGTTACACGACAAAAAGGTCAAGGTCATTCATGAAAATACTTTAAAATCTCTTTCATACACTTTCATACAAAAATCTCTCAAAATAACAAACTTACACAACTATCAAATCTCTTACTTTCAGGGATTCACGAAACTTACCAAAATACTAATAACATGATAATAATCCCATCCAAGGTACATTAAGAACTAATAATAACTTACCTCTTATAAAGTCTTCTTAATCACAGAATACTAATTCCAAACACTAAACTATAAATCCTTCCAAGTATGAAATACGAATGTCTATAATAAATGTCTATAACATCTAATGTAATTCCATTATCAAGACTAAGTAAGAAATTTAGTATGAACTGCAACTTGAACTAAAAACTTCAATAAACTTTTCTAAACTTCCATTACTATCTACATGTATCTAGAGAAGGAACATAAGAACTACTCAGGGCAAAGAACCAATCAAATCAAAGAGATCAGACACACCTTCAAAATAGACTGGGAATATATAGATTTGTATAGAAAGTGCAAATCCATAAATAGATAATCCAGGTGAACTCAGAAATATACCTTGGAGTAAAATAATAACACAAAATTAGATAAAAACATATATTTTATTAAAACAAATAAAATGACCCTATCACAGTAATATTTGCATATTAATAGCCTTATTGAAGATATTAAAACATAAATAATATTAATAACAAAAAGATTATTTTAGAACTATGTATTCTTTATAGCAACATTTTTAACATTACAATGAGAATCTTTATCATACAGTGAGCATATTTTGTGTTTTGAAAATATAAACTTTTGGAAATGAGTAGATTTTTTGTATTTAAGTCAATGTTGACTGGCATGATATTATACAATTTTCACCCTAGTTGGTTAGCTACAATAATGTAGCTCCTTTTTTTATATATATATGGACGGAGCTACAAGGAGGTCCCATTACTCGTAATGGAGCAAAAACACTTTTGGGATTTACACATATTTTCCGCTATTTAACCTTTGTCTTTATTAAATAAATATGTTTTCTTTCCTCCGCCATTCATCTGATATGTCTACAATGTCTAATTAAATAATTTTAACACTTTTTCGTAATCGTGTCATTGTTGACATAATTAAAATTGTGCAGTGTAGAATTTCGGAATCGTATCGGTAAAATTTGTAATAAGGGGACATAATCATAATGCAAATGAATGCAGCTGAAATCATCCGGAATTTCATTTTTTACCAAATCGATTCCGATATTATCGAAATTATGCACTTCCGGAATTCATATTTTTGTCAACAATGCCATGTAACCTGGTCCCCTGGTGCAATATTTTTCATTTACGCAAGCTTCACTTTCAAATATAACCCCAGGTCACCACCAGTTTACTACCCAGTTTGATTGGTTGTTTAAAACGCCATGTTTTAGACAACTTTTCGCGCGTTTTGTTCCTTAATAAATTTCTGTCAGAATACCATTTAAATAAAGTAGCTACCTGCTTCTTGTTTTCCAGCTTTCGAGTTAACTGACCTTTTCCATAGAGTTATTTCCACAAACGAGACATAAATCGATAAAAGCATTCTTTTGATAAACGGGATTTTTATTTGAATTTGATTACCGTACGCCGGACGTTACGTCATAATGCTTTGTATCGGAATTACGTCAGTTACAGTTAATACTGACGTAAATTTTGGGGCATTCCGAATGTTGCAAACCGGTCAAAATTTTGACCGGATTCATTGCTGGTGACCTGACTGTATATTCGAACCGGAAGTCCGCTTACGGTATTGAGAATATTTAGTCAGGATCCCAGACTACAATGCCATGATGATTATGAATAAAATGATAAAACTAGAGTAACGAATACGGTGTTGTGGAAATATCAGTTAAACTGCAAATACATAAAAAAGTATGTAGCAAACCAGGGAAACAGTTAAATTGCTTATAAAATGCATAAAACCCCCGGGTGTGAATCACTCCCGGGCTGCTCCATTACGAGTAATGGGACCGCTTTGTAGCTCCGTCCATATATAAAAAAAAAAAAAAAAAGGAGCTACATTATTGTAGCTACCTAGTTGGTGTGTGACCCGGTGATTTCTTTCCCCGAGAAAGTAAAGTCACCTTACTTTTCGAGGGGAAAGAAATGCCGGGTCACATATCATCTAGGGTGATAACTGTTATATTATATCGAATATTTAAATGAAAACAATTCAATAATTGCAACATATTTTGGACATTTTAACCTTTCTGACACAGGAAAAAATCCAGCCCATACAATGTAGAGAGAAACATGTTAACATATACCACTGTTTTGTTTAAATGTTTATTACGTACATGTACATTTATCCAAACATCTCAATTTTGTAAATGTTTCATTATTTTATGCACTTGAAGATTGATGGACACCAAGTGCAAAATCTCACGCGAGGGTGACCTTACACCATGCAAACCAGCGGTTACCGCGGGTTGACCCAGCGAAATATCACATGTCACGTGACGGCGTCTAAGCGAATCAAAATAAAGATTTCTATATGAGTATATAATATCATAGTTTATAACAAGCGTTGAACTTGCCTGAAGTGGTAAAATAACGCAAAATTAAATATATAATAACAAATTTAGCTTAAAGCAAGTTATAATTTTAATTAAATTTCTCTATCTCATAATTATTTCAAAAGTTTTAACTAATTTGTTTCATAACTATCTTCAAAAACTATGGGACAAGAAAAAAAAAAGAAAAACAATATTTTTTTTAATTCGAGATTACAAAACGAAATTGTTATATGGTACGGAAGCCGTAAGGGGACATGAAAAATAAGATTTTTTTTTAATTCGTTATCTCGATAAAACAAAATTGTTATATCGAGATCTCGATAAAACAGTCTATTGTTATCTCGAGAGAACGATACTGTTATATCATGATCTCAATATAAAGATTTCGTTATCTCGAGAAAACTTTTACCGTGAACTACGAGCTCAGTATTTCTATAACATTGACATTTGAACAGTTAAAATTCAGCATCATTACAAACCGCTAAGTTTGGTCACAACCTTTAGATCCATTTAGATCTGTTCTCTGTTAAATGAATACAAATTTCAAGAAATTGTCAAAATAGGTCCAAAGGGCTGGGTGTAAAATAATTCGAAAATATTGAAGTAGTATAGCTATAAATTTACACCTGTCACTATAATAAACATTTTTGTTCGTTCAGTTAGTTATTTTAACATAAGTATATGGCACTCACTACAAAACATTTTAAACAGAGTAACGTGTGTTATGTGGCTTAAACTAATGAAATGGATACAAACACTTTCAATTTATTATAATATCCCGTCCACCCAAGTCAGGGGTTCTGAGTCCGCGTTCGCGCGGACTCAGAACCCCGGACTTGGGAGGATTTAATATCCTAACAACACAGATGCAGAAATATATCATCCCAACAAAATAAATGTAAAAATGTATCGTTTTACAGATATAGCAGAAATGACCCTTATTTCCAAACGCGTATACAGTTAATAAATACAAGTACACATATAAGAAAATTATATGGGCTTGAGATGTTAAGATCTATTTAAGAAGAAGGGGGATATCATTTTCTTCCGTAAATTGCAGATTTCTGGTACAGATGACCCAGTACAGACGAGCTCACGCATCTGCACTTGCTGCGTCATCCAATCAAAACGCCAGAAACAAGTAGGTTGTTATGGATGAATAACAACTTTCTTGTTCGACTTTCTTGTTTCCGCGTTCTGATTGAATGTCTGAGACAGTGGAATCTAAAACAATGGAGAGTCTATAGAATATAGCGATGTTAAAGTTGTTGGTTTACGGAAGAAATAGGTACTTTCATGCGCTTTTGGGAAAGCCCGTGTGATCTTTCACTCGCGATAGCAATTTTTATGCCTTTTGGCTCGTTCCGCTGCGCTCCATTCGCGAAAAGACATCAAATTTCTATCACTCGTGAAAGATCAACCGGGCTTTCCCAACAACGTATAGAAGTATTTATTATTCTTACATATACTAAATTCATTTATGTTTATTAATTAAATACATTGAAAATATGTCTACACTGTTTTCTCATGCAATAATCTAGATCTATTGAAGAAACATGAACAATCCATACGTCCTCTGATGTTGTGCTGTGGAATAAGTACTAGCATCTCCTTCTGATCTAAAGCGTTTGCCAACTAGAGACCTTGTACATTAGCACTTAGGGTCTACTACGAGAAATTGATTATTATTATGACGGCAAAAATTCGCAACAAACTCAAATATATTTTATTCAATTTTCCTGGCAAAGTGCCCATGCTTTATATGAGCAACAATTGTGTAAATATGTGTATAACTTTTTCGTGTTAATGCAACTACTTTCTGCTTGCTTATCTATTTTAGCCAAACTGCAATAATTTAAACTGCAGCTATGACAGTGGCGATTGCTTGCTCCAAAACAACCCATGGAGTAAATGCACCCAGCCAACCAAATGTCGAACGAGTTTCTACAATGATACATGTGATCCTGTTTGTAACAACGAGGTTTGTTTATATGACCAGATGAAATGTAAACCGTTGTTCAATGACGACTGTATTACCAATTGTACCTATAAATGGGGAAATGAATTTTGCGACCCTGTGTGTAACAAAGTACAGTGCGGGTATGACGGTAATGACTGCACCAATACTGGAAATATTATACCTGGATTCCTGATAGTCTATGCGAAATCAGTTATACCTCGACCCAGCAACACAGCAAGATTCATTGGATTTGCATTGAGTTTAGCCACCAGAACTATTGTTTCTGTGAAAACTAGTACGAAATACAATGGAAGTGTTCCAGAAATAGAGTCGCTGGGAGAAGCTGGGTATGTATCAAGAACGTAATGTCTCTGGGACACAAGAAAATATTATTTTCTGATATTTAGAATGAAGCACAATTATTACCGGTAGTTAGGAAACAAAATCAGAAAAACATATGAACTTTTACAAACAATAAACGAAGCATGGAAAAAACACTAGTAACCAGTTGCATGTAACAAGAATTTCCAAGCATTTCTGAACATTCATTAAATGGTGCTTTTAATGTTCGTTATCTCGTTTGTCACTTTGTTAACTGTAAAACGGAAATACTATAGATATGGAGTCAAAAGATTTCTGATTTCAGCAAGCTGCTCGCCGATTTAAAACATTGCAATATTTATTTGGTGATGCTAGGAGATACGAATATCGCTTCATATTTTAACATAATTTGATAAATATCTAAACCTGCATTCACAGACGATTGGTGGGAGATGGAGGTTTCTGTATACCTTTAAGTTGATTGAAATCAACAATACCAAGGTTATAAAATTTGCGAAGTCAAAGACATAAAACATGATTCTATATAAACCTGAAACTATTGCAGTGGAATGAAAGGGAAACTGCTGTATTTGCAAACGATTGAATTTTTGTGCGATATATGCATTTTAAAGCTGTGTATTTATTTTTGAAATGTTATTTTAGAGTAAGAGTGCAATACAACGTACAAAACATCCCAGGATGTAATTCTAACACATATACATATTGTTGGACTAGTGTACAGAATGTGGCCAGTTATGGAGCGGCTGTTGCCATGATTCTTAACAGCTTTCTACAATCAATAGAAGTCAATGTTACAATAACTAAAGTTTTAGGTAGGTTTAGGATAATGAATATACAGCATTAAATACCGAAATAACAGTCAAACATTTGTAAACATGCGTTCAATATAATTTTTACTTATATTCTATTATCGCTATTTTGCAGTATTTTCCTTTGATCTTTGTGTGCGATATTATTCCATCTTACCCTACTAGCGTGAGATAGGCCCATCTCAGTTCGCTGTCAAGACGTCGTTAAGTAAACACTGTGACGTCACAATGTTAAAAACAGCGATAAACATATTATTTACGTTTTATGAAACTTGATGCATTTTCTCGCCATCTCATCTCAGGGCTGTCGCCCTTCGATGAGATACGACGAGAAAATGCATCTCGTTTCAAAAAACGTAAATAATCTATAAATATTCTGGTAAAAAACGAAAATATTGCAGACTACAAAGCATAAGATATAGTTAAGATAAATAAAACAAGACATTAAGAAGACGAAAATAGATGCTAACTATAAGACCGTTGAACACATTTTAAATCATAGATGTTTACTATTGTTTTTTTATATTTATGTGTAGCTTGTATGGATGGGTACTATGGAGAAAACTGTGATCGGAAATGTAATGACAATTGTAAGTCTGGATGTAAAATATTTGACGGAACATGCATCAATGGTTGTATGGGTAATTACTATGGTGATATGTGCACATCCCTATGTAGTCCGAACTGTAAACTAGGCTGCCTGACGGGAAGTACTTGTATTAGTGGTCAGTGTTCACCTGGATTTAGCGGAGTGGATTGTACAATTGGTAAGACTGCATGCATGGCAATGCACTGGTAATACTGCATGCACGGTAACGCGGTTGCTCACTTCGTTAGTTATGTGGAAATATATAATTGCATATATCTGACGTTATCGTTTATTTTGAAAACAAATGTTTTCATAAACGGTAAAAACGTAGAGATTTACACGTTTTGGACAATAAATACGACTACACATACATTAAATTAAGTTTTGGCTAGAGATAACGTAATCTGTGTTTTATTCATTTTTGTAAAGAATTTGTTTTTGAGTTTTGAAAATAAGCATTAACTATATTGTAAAACTTTGTAAAATTCATTGACAGAATGCAGCACTGGAACATATGGATCAAATTGTGTATCCAACTGCAGTCGAGGCTGTCTGAATAACATCTGTAGTAAAACCGATGGCACCTGTTCATGTTTCCTGGGGTACAATGGAACCATGTGCGAAAAGGGTAATGTATATATGTTCATATTTAGCATGTGGTTACTGATAATTAAAAGCGGTTAAGATAGTTTTAACAATAGAAAACCTTTAATTATGATTAACTAAGAAACAGGTACTAGTATGATATTAACAAATGTTTCAATAAAGGTAGATTTAAAATCAACTAAATAGAAAAAGATTGCACTGTCATCTTTAGATCTTTAGAGTATATGATCTTATGATCTTTTCTTACAAGTACGATCCTCATTCTTTATGAAACAAATATTGTTTATAGAGTGTACAGATGGCACATTTGGTTTAAACTGTAATGGAACGTGTGGTAACTGTATGTATGGCGTGACATGTGACAGGGTTAATGGCACCTGTACATCAGGTTGTAGTCTTGGTTTTTATGGAAATAAGTGTTATGACGGTAAGATAAATATAATATTTGAATTTAATAGCATACACACAAAATATTGATCAGGACAAGGACAATGTGATACTATATGTTTCTTGATTGTTTTGATCAGTTGCATTTAAGAAAAAAACGTCAGTACCATACTATAGTCTCTGGTATTGGTTAGCATCCAGTTATTCTGATTTATTTTTTTTCTGATTTTCCATCCTTCCGAGCATGCATGTGTGTTATCTCTGTACACGATAAGTTAGTCTTGAAAGAAAAATGTATCAAATGTTGATTTAAACACAGTACCAATTATTAAACATCGTAAAAAATTATTTATTTGCAAAGTTCAGTTAACCATCTAGGGTTTGCATTACAATTTTATACTCTATATCTCCTTCAAATAAGAAATTTCATATTATACTTATTAAAATCAGAAACGTTATAATAATTCCAGATATATACATGAAAATCAGGACAAGAACAAAGATAATCCTTTAAAATAATACGACTATAATCATTTTCTAACAATATTCACAATATTTTAATCAGTATGTCTTGCTGGATATCATGGACCTGATTGCTTACTCAACTGTAGCACAAACTGTATGAACAACACATGCGATGCTATAACAGGTGACTGTAGTCATGGGTGTGTTAGCGGATGGACAGGGAGAGATTGCACTACAGGTATAACTCGACAATTGAAAGCTCGGCAATTGTATACAAAATTGGATATTATGACCTTGTTCCTTTCAAACTTCATAAAAAGAGGGAACCTGACTAATTTCTTAAGGTGACCAGTGGACACATTGCGGTTCAAAAGTGTAAATTTGCACAAGAATAACTGAAAATAAAATAATAGTACATTGTATTTGCTTTTTTTTCAAAGGGAGCTTATTTCTGCTCATGGTAGTTCATTTGAGAGCAGTTAACTCTGACAGTTACATGTATATATCTTTGTACTAGTGTTATTCTTTTATCAAAATGTTCTAATGGCGTGGTCTAATTTTTACATATTAGTACGTTTTGTGCTTATTTTACTTACAGATATCCAAACAATAGATTATACAACTTCTACTTCAACGACAGGAATAGTTATCGCCATAGTAGTAGTAGTATGTGTGTTGGTAGTATGTCTGTTAATTACAGTCATCGTACTGTGGTGAGTATGTTATACTTGTACTCTGTGTCTTAGTCTTCTGGTGTGTCTGATATTGTTGTAGTAATTTCAGATTTGGCAGAATGTCAGTTTCTTATAGGTATCTTCTTGCGATAATTATTCTTACGAGATATTTTTATAGAATGGTGTTATGTTATTGTTGTCATCCCGTAGTGTGCCTGACCAAGTTGAAGTGATATTCATATTGGTAAATAATGTACTTCTATTTTATGTATTTTTCATTGGTGTGCGGGCTTTAACTGCAAGGATGTTTGCATCGAACGAAAGTTCATTTTTAACTATAGTTCTGCTTAATTACAGTGACCTACGAGTAATATACATCGTGCAAACGCCGCTAAAACCAGCTACAATAAAGTAGCTCCTTTGAAATTTTCCTTTTTTAATTTCAAAGGAGCAACATAGTTTAGCTACGATAAAACGAGATTTACGTGTAATCTTGTAATCGAAAGTGAATGCTCTAACTTTGTATCTAAAATCTAAAAACTTTGAAAAACAAATGTTGCCAAAAAAATCGTATTATGTCAGCTACTTGTGGAATTCTTCGTTGTCAAGAATATTCAACTGCTAATTTTTATACCGCTTCGTTAGATTGACCGACGATTGTTACTAACCAATTACTTTGATAATTGTTTGGCTTATTTCTCCAACAAATTTGTGTGATTTGGTACCAATATGATATTAAAGATGACATAAATAGAAAATACTTACATGACGGACCATCAAATTTATGGCTTTAACAAAACATTCAGAAATCAGATGTGAAAACAATTAAAAATAATTTATAAAGTAAAACTCAAATAGAGCAGACAATATGTATATAAAAACAAATATTCAGTATATTTTAATGAATAATAACATGAAATAATAGTGTTTACCAAATTGTCTATCCTTCTTGAGTATTTACAATGCACAATCTTAAATACATGTACTACTAACATTTGTTATATTGTAGGGGGAAAGGACAAAAGGATAATTATCAATCGCATTTAGACACAAAGATCTACATTGGGGAAGGTCATGAAGACCATAGCCAGAACAGCTCTGACCAAGTTGTATTGGATGATACAGGTATTGAGAAAATTATCAAAACATTTAAACAATGGAACAATGGAATATAAACTTTGGTATTGGAGTAAAAGTTCTAAATTTGTTTCATCTGATTTTTCGTGAAAAAAATACTTTCAATTTAATTATAAAAGTACTATGAACCACAACTTAATAACAATGTTTACCTTTAAATAGTAGTTGGAGTGTTTTTTGTTCTTTTTAAGAAAGGTTTTGTAGCAGTTTTTCACTAACGAGCTGTGATCTTCAGCCTTATATCTATACTATAGTCTATTTGAGCAGATTGAATTCTCTCGTTGTTTAATTTTAGATTCCTTGGATACAACCATCAGTAAAGAAAGAAATGAAGCAGCTGAATTATAGCTAAAGATAATTATGTGTTATAATGGAATAACTAAAGTGCATATATTTATATACCATCAAGTTTGACGAGTTTGATCCAGCAACTCCACTAGGTTTCTAGAAAAGGAGCAGTGACAAAAGTTCCAATTAAATGTCATTTTATTAATGACGCAAATTAAAACAAGTATTCACATTTAAAACATATACATCTAACAGATAGTAGTACATAATATATTGAAATATTTACTTCAAATGTACTGCAAATAATAAAGCTCTGTAGAACAAAACTGAATGGTCTGGAAAATGAGCCACACCTATGCATACAATGGATCAAAGCAAGGAGGGTTACTAGTAGTTTGCAAACACTGGTGCCTAAACCTCTTAATATTATATATACATGTGTACACATGTATCTGTAATTGCGAATACCGACACTACATTTACACGTTGGCACCAAAAATAGAATTAAGGAACCCTGGCAATTGAATGACCGATGGGACCAAGCTCTATAATCAGAAGAAGCCAAAATGCTGACTTTCGAAGTAGACACAAATATATTTAAACACTACATGTACATTTGCAAACCCACTACTTACAACCAAACATGACAATGACATGTGCCACTGCTAAAGGAGCTAACTGCTGACCTTCAAGATACATACATACATGTACATGAAGGGCAAGCATAAAGTAACCATAAAAGGATATGTATGAGCGATTCAAGTTTAGTTAATAAAGCTGTATCTGCAACACGAAATGTAGCAATATGCGCAATCAGAATAGGTAAACTACAGAACGAAATAGACATGAAAATGAAATAGGCAGAATTTTACTGCCGTTATAATCCGAAGTTAGTTTTGTGATTTGTCCCAAAAAAAGCGAGGGTACGATAATTCGCTCTGTCATTAAAAACAGCTGTAGCGATTTCAAGATATGGCTGTACACTGATATTGTAGATTTTTATAAAGCCATGTGTAATAAATCTTTGACTTTATAATCAAGATGGTAAAAAGACTAGGTATATATGTGTCGAAACTTGGATACCAAGTTAAGTAGCTGTTAATTTAGCTTTCTGCGATTGTAATCGCGAAAGTTTGTCAGTTAAATACTCAATGCGCCTTTAATATGTTTTGCTTTGAATTAAATGTTCCAATTTAAATAGGAAACCGCAAGCTGTCACGCGTAATAACATTGTCTTTGCATGATTGTTTACTGATAACCTGATTGTCAGAAAGAGACCTTAGCGTTGCTCACCATATAGCCCCAAATTCCAATTGCAATCACCATAACCGGGACAGACAACTATAAACAAGCAAGGTTCAGTAACCCAATTAAAATGACAGAGATCCATAAATGTAGTTTTTGCGCTTAAAATAGTTGTTCAAACAATCCTGATTTTCAACAAATTTGCAAACGGATACCTCTCCACCTTAACTCGATCAACTTCAGTACCATAAATGATCAATAAAATTGTGGGACAAACTGTTTTTTCTACTTATCCTAATGACCGACTTAAATTGAAATTGTTTTTGAATAGAACAACCGAGTCTGAAAGCAAAATCATTAACATTTTGGAAACAAGACGCAATTTTATCAACAGGGATGTTTTACATGTATGCTCACATAATTTTACAATTTAGCAACTGTATAAGTATTCTATCCAACAGTACATAGCAAAATGTGCACATACTTGGGTACTTAAATATATGTTTTCATCAAGCATAAAGTTTTGACACAGATATTCCGTTACGGTCATCTAAGTAACGATGTCGATTCTAAAATTTTCTAAATAAGGAAACAAGCTTAGTTAGTTCCTTGTTAATTTTAATTTTCATGTTGGGTTTATATAGAATTATGGCCACGTTAATATATATGCAAGATTGTTTCATTTCAAGGCGGCTTCGAAACGGGACGAATAGGCATACTTGTGCTGGGTACAATGAAAATAAAATTTGTAGTATAAAGGACTTAAGCAAAAATGTATTCGTATACCTTTATTGTACAGCAAATGTTATGAAATCAGACTAAAACGAATACTAAACTTGTGAACATGAACACTATTTACCATGCAAAACCCTAATAGAAAACACATAAAAGCACTGGCCAAAATACATAAATAACTAATTTGTACAATTATTAAAAACTAAACATGTATTTACAATTATTAATATCATTAAAAATTCTGGGATTAATTAACTGTCGTGATATATAACAATTTAGCACTTTAGTGTATATATAGACAAACGGTTCATTATTAAACAATCGTTTCTATACTAATATGTGAAAATTGTTCGTTGTTTTGTAATGTCTGGTCTTTTGTGTTCTCTATTCTTTCACGTGACGTGTGTCGCGGTGTAGGCATTCGTAAAATCTGAAAAGTAAACAAAATCGATAAGCTCATGATGGCAATTGTGCTGCCGAATATATACGTGACTGTCCAGTTTGTTTCAGGTATATTTCATTCAAGTTCTATTCATTTACGTATTCAACAGAAATACAACAAATAAGCAGTAATTACAACCTGTTTGATACATCACATATAAGCATGTGTGATACGTCGACAATGCTTTAGTGATGTCAAGGATTGAACGCTTAAAATCGCATCTTTTGTGATCTACTAGTATGTTAAATTGCTACACTCATCTCAAAAGTCAGGGTTTCTGTGTCCACATATGTTCGTGGACACCCTGACCTGTGAGGATGTGCTACACCAAACAGCAGTAAACTGGTTTAGGTTGTCTTACTTAATTTATTTTCAGTTATGGGAACAACAACGCACACCTCACTATCAATAACGTATGGTCGATCATATATTTAAAAAATAATACTAGGGCTCGAGACAATTTAGTACTAAACAAATCTGTAGTATAATATATAACTATATTTGCCTTTAGTCGAAGTTTCTGTGCAGCTTTATGGTCACTATATTTAAAAGTTTCTTTCATCAAAACAGAAGAGTTGGCAGGTACCAACATGCATCTCTCAAGAAATTCCCAGCATGCATTTCGTAGGTCAGGAAATTCAAACTCGGTTGCCAAACATAGAAGACCTGTATTTCATAAGAACGATGATTTGGTTTTTTGTACTTACGAATTAAAATTGAGTCGTCAATTTAAGAATATAACATATTAAAGATTTTTTAAAGTCCGCTTATTTTTTTAAATATAATTTTATATTAAACAGCGAATGTGTACAGCGGTTTAAGTAGTGAATGTAACTATTAAAGTGCGTACGGTTTAAAGGAATATACATGTACTAGAAACAAAAATTATTTGACTCATTGACTTACGTATTATCGCCCTTGTGTACTTCTTTATTTAGGTTAACATCGATCACGATGTCAAAATGAGTCATATATATTTCCCGTTAGATTGAATTTGGAGCACCGGTTACAGTTAATGGAAAATCTAAATTAGTTGATTCTGTCACTCGGTGATATTTTTAAGACACGATAGCAATGTTTAGGGAACAAGGTTAACAAGTCAACAATCATCATAAACCCGAGTACTTGGATGCGACAGTTTCAACTTGATTTTATCGATGATAAATTACAAATGGTTACACAAAATAAATGTTGTAGTTACATCTGAAACATCCAGTACATAGAAGCACTTACCGGTAGCTGACGATGTTTCTATCATGACAGATCCACTGTGAACAAACAGGAGAAAACTACGGAATACCTCTGCGTCATAATTCTCAATAATGATCGAAAGTTTGTTGCTTTTGTCTTTGTTTTGCTGAGTTTTAGCCTTCTTCGCTTTCTTCTTGTCTTTTAGAGATTCTTTTGAATGTTTTAAAAACATGATAAAGAATGACCTAAAATGCATACAATACGTAAAAGTCAAAACTTTGTCTTCCACTAATACATTTTTTTATCTTAATGTATGAATATATATGTACCTGTTTTAAGTGAAGTTTTGCATAGGTAGTTTTTATTGTAACATGTCAACAGCTAGAAAACAACATATAGCTAAATGACAATATGTACCTGCTTCTAGTGCTTAAAATTGCCTTTAAACCATAAACTGGAACTCGTTGCGGTCCAACAATGAACATCACGTCACACAATTCCGGAACCGATAAAATATACTGAATATTGTCGATGAGAGTTTGTGTAGTGGTTACTTTCATAGATTGTGTTAGTTCTATGTCGTCCAAATCATCATCATGGTGGTCGTAGTCGAAAGAAGAATCTTCGTATTTGGTTGATTCTTCCGATGAAAATTCTGAATAGTCGGATGATTTCTCAATTTTCAATTTTCGTTGGCAACGGTAATTTTTGTTCTTATTGGATGTGTAGACTGTTGATTCATAGCCAGAAGAAAAATCTGTAAAGAAAACAAATGATTATGTGTTCGTTTAAAATATTAGAAATACGATTAAAAACCACGTTATAATTAACACATATAAATTTTAATTAGATTGATGTTTCTCTTAGTTGCTTGGTATCAAATGCACGAATGTAAGATGCATTGAACATATTGACTTACCATCATCTCCACTGTCTATAGATATCAAACTAGCTTTTTTATCTAGCAGAAGTTTGGACTTTGGCGTACTTGTATATAAAGCCATGTTTGTATCTACGTCTTGCACAGCAGCACAGAACAACAATGAATGACTATTACAGTTTTCAGATTTTATACACAGCCCAATGAAAGATATAATTATCGTGACATTCAGAACATAACTCTGCCAAATTTAGTTAAATATCTTAATATATTGTGTCAAAACACTTGAATTTTACCTTCATAAAAAATGTCAATATTATCAGCTTGGGTAAATCACAGTGTCACAGCAGGTAAGTATATACTAATTAAATGAAACATGATTAATCTGGAATTACTTTTATGAATTATCAATTCTATGAATATTGTTCATGAAATGTTGCTTTTTTATATTAGCCAATATAATAAATGTTTTTAACTATATAATGCGTAACATCAGGGACAGTCTATGGTTACAGAGACATATAATTACATCATTATATGTCTCTGATGGATATTATATTGTTTCCGCAGTTATTAATTCGTTCTTGTATATTTCTCAAATATTATCACTTTCATAGCTAGTTTACTTTATCTTTTTGTATTTTATTTATTTTTCACAAAGTACGCATTAACATTGTACAAATTAATGTACGCAGCAACATTGTACAAATTAAGAATGAACATGTTACTCATGAGTGATTTTTTACCGGAAAAGACGAGACATTTTCTTTATATAAATGGTCATAACTTTTGAAGTAATAAAAATTATTAATGTTATTAAAGGAAAAATTATAATCTGTAAAATGATATATAGCCTTCAAATCAATAATGAGTTTAAAGGCAAACATTCTTAACAGGACGAGATTTTGTTGCTTGAAAAATTGCCCGAAATTGATAATTTGATAATAAATATTTTACATAAAAACTATCGTCTGTCAAGAAATGTGTATATATTATTAGAGCTCAGATCATACAGATTCTATAAATATAAAAAGTAGATAAAGTTTTGTAATTTTAAAGACTGAGTCTACGTATCCTTGAAAAAATATGTCTGTCAAATTATGTTTACATTTTGTTAAAAATAAGATCATAAGGATATGAATAACATAAAGATTTGTAATTTTTGATGTAAGTAAGAAAACACAGGGCGGGTATTCATCCGTGGTGGGTTCAAAATTTATAAGTTTTATTAAATAAGTTATGTTTAATGACGAATATATGCGTTCATAATAGTTTTGAAAATGAAAAGAGTCAAGTTTTATTGTTTATGAAGAATATAAAATGTTGGTGTAAAATGTATATAGACAAGACAAAAACACAAGTTTCATATAAAGTCGGTACAATAACAAACAAATAAAGTATATACAGCAGGGGCGGATACAGGATTTTCGAAAGAAGGGAGGCGTAAAAAGGGGATATCGGAAAAGGAAGACCAAGGTTTTTATAGTGTTCAGTAACCTTTATTTGGTACAGTATATACAACAGAGATATCATAATAAACGAATTAGTACCGTTAATGTATTCATTTATGGCGAGGACGAGCGGGGATTACATTTTTGCCTTTGTCGCTGGTTGTTACCCTCCTTGTTCTCTTTTTTCCATTCCCTTTTTAAAGGGGGGTGTACGCCACTACGCTCCCTCACTGGATCCGTCACTGTACAGTATATAAAGTGCATTATATAGATTGACAAAGAAGTTATGACATGATATACTTTATTTAATAATATAACAAGTATTAACAACACAACCATCCTCCCAAGTCAAGGGTTATGACTCGTAACACCTGACTTGGGAGGATGCAACACAACAAGCGTAACAGTTAATTAATTATCAAAAGTATTTACAATGCTTATGTAACTATTCATACAGACCTGAAAAGTATAATTGATTAATGAATGTTAATTATGTTTTGAGTAGAACGAATTTAAGTTTTTGTTTCCAAACAAGATTTTATTCCCTTTTTCCAGTCACGACCCACCAGATCTTCAACTGCATCAGCCAAACCACATTCACAATTCATTTCGACAACCGAATTCTTAGATTTCACTCTACCTTTTTTGTCACAAATTGATTTTGGAAACAATATGAATTCATCCTTCTCCAAACAAGATATTGAATGCCCCCTCATGTATTTTTCTTCAAATTTAAAACGTTAACCAGCCATTGGTTACAAAGAAGGACGGGGAATTGGACAACTTTACAATCTGTCAAATAACCAATAGATCGATCAAACACTTAATTGTAATTTGTTAAAACAACCATCGTTAACGGTACTCACCAGTAATTATAGATTAGTTTATTTATATACTCACTCAAATAAGAAACGCAACATCGGATGAATTTTTTCAAATCATTTTTTGCGGACAAATAACCTATAAAAATTCAAATATATATACACAACACCATAATTGAACCTTAATTAAATGTTTCCAGGTGAAAGCATTTAAGTTCATCCACCCGTCAACGACTGTGGTCGAAATCTGGAACACCCTATGAATTACGAATTGCTTAAAACAGGGTCGACTTTCACGTGCAAATCATGGGATTTTTTTTTACTCAGACAATCGGTATAAAACCCCATTATTTCTTTTTTTTGACTGCATTAGTAAAACAATGATGAGGTGACGCTTATTCTGGTACCCTGACGATGTTATCCTCATTACCCTAAGCAGCCTTCGGATATAACGTCAGGTCAGGAGCATTGGATTTCAACGGTGACAGCGTTGAAATTTGACGTTCGGGTATTCTCTAGAATAACCATTTTCTATTTTTTATATTTTGTTATATTTGAAGTGAAGCTTGCGTCAATGAAAAATATTACAACAGGAGACGAGGTTAAGGTGACGCTATGCAAAGGTTAGACGCCGGGAATATCTCTATCGGCCGAATCGCTTTCACGTGCAAATCATGGGAATTTTTTTTAACTCAGACAATCGGTATAAAACCCCATTATTTCTTTTTTTGACTGCATTAGTATATAAAATTCAGATGAGGTGACGCTATGCAAAGGTTAGACGCCGGGAATATCTCTATCGCGCGAATCGAGGACGGGGAATTTCAGAATGCTGTAGTCTAGCTGGGATCCTGACTAAATATTCTCAATACCGTAAGCGGACTTCTATATTTGAAAGTGAAGCTTGCGTAAATGAAAAATATTGCACCAGAGAACCAGGTTACAGAATGCTGTTGCCAGAACGTACATTAACCCCGTATCGGCATTATTCCTGGAATTTGATTGGTCAGTTACACGTCTTTACAAAACCAATATACCCGGCTCGTTGCTAAGTCAAATACTAACCGTTTGTTGCACAAAAGTACCTGAGATGCGTTTATATTTTAAATGGTAATCGGTTTGAGTCATATATAGGATGTATTCTGGTACCCTGACGATGATATCCTCATGAGCCTAAGCGGCCTTCGGATATAACGTCAGGTCAGGAGCATTGGTCAACGGTGACAGCGTTGAAATTTGACGTTCGGGTATTCTCTAGACTGACCATTTGGTATTATAGATAAGTTCAAGTAGAACGAACGTATTATGACGTAATTCTCTTTGTGACGTTCATTGTTTACATTTCTCAGCTGAGTTTACATTATGATTTTATAATTTAAACGTAAATGTAAAATATAATTTAAATTTAAATTTTATAAAGAAAAGGTATTCCCAGATAAAAAAAAAACAATGGCATGTGCATGTGATATTAAATGGCGTCGTCATATTATTAACCAATGAAAATGCTTATATCGGAGGTCATGACCTGTAACCTGGTCCTCTGTTGCAATATTTTTCATTTACGCAAGCTTCACTTACAAATATAACATCGCGTTAAACTGTCCATTCCCCGTAGAGTTATTTCCATAAACGAGACATAAATCTATACAGGCATTCTTTGATAAACTGTATTTTTATTTGAATTTGATTACCGGACGCCGGATGTTACGTCATAATGCATTGCATCGGAATTAAGTCCAGTCACGATTAAGTCTGACGTAAATTTTGAGGCACTCCGAATGTTGCAAACCGGTCAAAATTTTGACCGGATTCATTGCTGGTGACCTGACTCTATATTAGTCTCGATCACCCAGACGCATATATAATAGCGTCTGGGATCACCTTATTTTAATTTCGCTACCAATAGGTGGAGACAAACAATGATTCTATTTTTAGAGCCCTATTTTTAAACCATGAAAACCATGCAAACATATCTATACTTATAATATGACGTCACAGTAAGATTCACTCTTACTTTTGCATAACAATAATATTTGTTTAATTAATTGATAAAGTAATATTTTATAAAAATATTCAAATGTAAACTTTGGTATAATTTGTTGTACACTTCTTGATATGAACGGAAGTAATTTTTTAGATAATAAAAATATCATCCAATCAAAAATTACGCCCAGTTTTGGGCGTAATGGTAACGAGTTCAATATAGAGATGAAATGTAATTAAGCGTCTGGATGATCGAGACTGTAAACACTGGTAAATTTTATTATTTTTCATTAAGGTTCTCATTAAAATCTTGTTAAAATTTGTTACAGATATACGCATAATATATTTAAATAAATTTATTCACTCACACAGTATCTTTTGGCACGTGCCATATACAACACTATATTCTATTGCCAGTAAAAATATATTATTCAAAGGCTGGCTCTATATAAGTTTTGATACCAAGAAAATGTTGTTACAGATATGCGCATTATCTAATTCTTATCTATAATTTAATTATTCGCACGTGTCATAATAATCAAATCGTATATTCATTATCTGCAATTAAATTACATGTATAACTCAGAATCAATACCGCCAAATGGTTAAACGTGGTGCAATGGAATTCATCTGCATTGTTTGCAGGAAACTTTTCCCTATCTTTCATTAGTGCGGCAACAGCAAAATCACCAACTCCACCTAGCACCCCAGCACATAATCAACCTACATCACCATCCCAGTCAACTGCAGAGTCACCAACTCCACGTAGCACCCGAGTCCAGAATATAACAACTTCACCATCAGAGACAACTGATCAGCCAGCTAATTTGACGGCGTCTTTCGACATCCAAAGACAAGTCAACAACATTGAGCCAGAGGTTCATGAAACGTGAGTAAATTAATTAAAACAACGCTCATTGCACTTTCAGAAATTGTTCAGCTATTTTTTCAGCAATTTTTTAGCTGTATCATATAGTGTCCAGTTTTTAATTGTTCTGCAAGTCGGCTATATCATGGTGTCTAGTTAGTGTTGCAAATCTGTTTGTACAAATTAAACGAAACAACGAATCTTCAATGCATTTTTAAATAACAATTCTTTTACAGATCAATGCAGGAGCCATACCTACCTGAAACCATATTACCCGACGAAGATGTAACATACACACTGGTAGAAAAAGGAACAGAACGTGGTGCACTTAAGCTGGTTAGCAGTGATGGCTACACTTACACCAAAAAGGTATTATATGTATATATATTAAACATTTCTTTCTGAATAGAAATTTGATTACGTGAATGGTATCTAATAACGAAATTTTTTAGCTTTATTCATATATATCATGGTGTTTTTAGGTATAGTTTTTATGCATAGTTCATTCTTTTATTGTTATTATTGATCTTTGGTTAATTAATTTTTTTTTCAGTCAACCAAAGGCAACTTTACATATTGGCGTTGTGCTAAGCGATCCACAAAAGTGAATTGTCCAGCAACAGTGTCCCAGACAGGAGACTCCTTCAAATTGAATACTCGGCAGCACATCCATCAAGCAGATAAAGGAGCTCTGAAAAAGGTCATCATTGCAAAAGAGGTGTGAAAATAATTATTCTTAAATGCTTTACAGTTCGATCAAGCGCCAATTGCGATGATTTCATATTTCCATTCTCTGTATGTTTATCCAACGAGAAATATTTTTTTGTCTATTTATAAACTATTTGCCATTTATGTATAAACACAATAGATCTACCATGTAGTTTCCAAAATACAAAGTATACTTGTAATTTTGTAAACATAATTCGTATGTATTATAATTATTGTCTTAATACAGGTCTTGATCAATTATTGTATTTGAACCAATAAATATTATTTTTTGTAGGTAAAGTTACAGAGCCGTCAAGATGTCCATAAGCCTGCCCGTCGTATAGTGGAAGACCTTATGCTTGAGCACATAGAACCAGACGACCACCAGCTGCTGAATGTAAAGAACCTGAACAGACTCTGCAACCGAGTTAGAGAAGAACTTCGACCAGAAGAGCCAAAAGACCTGAGCTTTGTTGTAAGGTAATATATTTTATCTAATTTTATGAATTACGTAACATATAAAAAGGTTTCTATTACTAGAAAAAAAATGACATTAAATAACTATGTAATGGTTAATAATAGTTTTCTATTTATATAGTTGCCATTAAAATATTTTAATATATTTATATTTGTGTTTTACAGATTGACCAAGACTATCTTCAGTGTCAAGACTTCTTGATAGGTGATATACGGAACGACACAGAGCGTCACATCCTATTTGCCAGTCCCAATCAGCTCCAGGTTCTACAACATGCTAAAAGATGGTTCTGCGATGGAACATTCAAGGTTTTACCCGCACAGTTTCAACAGTTATGGTCCATCCATGCTTTCATACGCAGTGGGGAGTGTACCAAACAGATACCACTGGTGTTTGTGCTGATGTCCCGCAGAAAGACTTGTGACTATGTTGCTGTAAGGAAAATAAATAAATAATCAAGATATATTTATTGATTTTACATATTTCCAGCATCTCAAACAAATAAATAAATAAATAAATAATTTATTTTAAATATTTTCCAGCATCTCAAATAAATAAATAAATAAATAATCAAGATATTTTTATGATTATTTTACAGATTTTCCAGCATCTCAAACAGATCATGAGTACACCACCATCTGTAGAAGCCTTTGTTGTTCTATTCTCTTTTTACATATTCATTAATTTTACTTACTTTATATGTATTAACACCATTTTGTCTTTTGTAGGAGCCTGGAAAGCCATTCGCCAGGAGTTCCCGAACACCACCAACAAAGGCTGTGCGTTCCATTTCAGCCAGGCTGTTTGGCGAAAGGTGCAGGACTTGGGATTAAAGACCACCTACGGCAAGCGAGGACCTGAGTATAGGTACATCAGGTCACTCATGGCTCTACCCTTTTTACCAGCCATAGACATCCACCCTGCATTTGACCAGCTGTCATAGAGAGCTACATCGACAGAACTAAAGCAGCTTGTAGCCTACGTGGACAACCAGTGGATTAGCAATTCTGCATGGTTACCGCGCAACTGGAGCATCTACCAGACCAGTATAAGAACTAATAATGATGTAGAAGGTATTTTTTCATCATTTTAAATTTAAAATTTTAAATGTAATGAGTAAATATTGAAATAATCATTTCACCTTAATATAGTGAGGAAATATGATATTCTTTATAATATATTATTACGGTAAATAAAATGTTTTTGTATAAACCGTCGCTGAACAATTTTAATTTTGTTTCATTTATCTTTTTAAGGATGGCACACGAGAATTAACAAAGACATTGGTAAAGCCAAAGTGTCCTTCTACATCCTGGTACCTGCACTGCAACGGGAGGCTGACCTTGTTACTTTGACACAACGACTGGTGTGTGAGCAGCAGCTACTACGAGAGCAAAGAACGAAATATAAAGAATTACAAGGCAGACTGCACTAAGTATGGGAACAGTACGAGGAGGGTGAACTGACAGCGTCACAGTTGCTGAAGCAGTGTGGTGCTGTATATGGACCAGTTAATGACTGAACCTTTAAAATATTGTGTTTTAGCTTAAACTTGTTTTGTGTATGCTGTATATTTTTGTTATATTTATATTGCTATTATTGTTGACATGTCAAATATATAAATAAAAATTATAATCTTCGTTTGTGTTTTAATATATTGTAAATATTAACATTATTATTGGTAGTCCGAATTGGCAATGGTCCGAATTTGTCATGGTCCGAATTTGTGTGGACCGAATTGGTTATAGTTTGAGTTGGCAATAGTCCGAATTTGTTTTGGTCCGAGTTGTCATGTAACCGACAAAACAATGATTCTATTTTAGGGCCATATTTATAGATCAGGAAAACCATGCAAACATGTATATACTTATACAATGACGTCACAGTAAGATTGTCTCTTGATTGTGCATAACAATAATATTTGTTTAATTAATTGATAAAGTAATATTTTATAAAAATATTCAAATGTAAACTTTGGTACTTCTTGATATGAACGGAAGTAATTTTTTAGACAATAAAAATATCATCCAATCAAAAATTACGCCCAGTTTTGGGCGTAATGGTAACGACTTCAATATAGAGATGAATCCAGACGCACAAATGCAATTAAGCGTCTGGATGATCGAGACTATATTTAGCCAGGATCCCAGACTATCCTGACCAGTAACCTGGTATCCTGGTGCAATATTTTTCATTGACGCAAGCTTCACTTCAAATATAACAAAAGGTCAGGACCTCCGATATAAGCATTTTCATTGGTTGATAATATGACGCCATTTAATATCACATGCACATGTCAATCTTTTTTTAAATCTGGGAATACATTTTCTTTATAAAATATAAATATAAATTATATTTTACCTTTACGTTTAAATTATGATATCATAATGTAAACTCAGCTGAGAAATGTTAACATTGAACGTCACAAAGAGAATGACGTCATAATACGTTCGTTCTGCTTGAACTTATCTATACTACTAATGGTCAGTCCAGAGAATACTCGAACGTCAAATTACCCTACACCTTGTAAAAACCCTCATTTTTATCAAATTTCAATCAAACTTCCTTTGATAATGATGAAAACGTCACTTTAACGTCCGCCATTGCGTTGACAAAGTACCTAAAAATCCATTATTTCAAACTAATACCGGGGATAAATTCGTTATACACGTTCATATCCGTAGATATGGAGATTTGAACACCTTCAGCACCCCTGTACACCCTTCGTCTTCGCCTCAGGGCGCACTTGGGGCACTTCAGGTGTTAAAATCTCCATATCTACGGATATAACAAATAATGTTCATCGTAGCACAATTTCACGCCTTTGGAGACGCTACCAGCAGCTTGGTCCCCCGACGGGGGTCGCCCCGATATTCCGACACCCCATTAGTCCGACACCCCAATAGTCCGACACCCGGTTGGTCCGACGCCGCATTAGTCCGACTCCCCATGCATTGGTCTGACGCCCAATAGTCCGACACAACATTGTCAAAAATCGTAATAGTTCGACACTTTCCATTTTAAAAATAAAATGTGCATGCATTTTTTCCTCATATTTTCCAATATTAAACTATGTCTTGCGGTGGTGGTGATTTTTGACTTTCTTACTGGAATACAAATACAACATGTATAAACGTTGTAAAGGATCTTAAATAAATATTGCTGACAAGTGTTGTTTCTATTGGTTCGCCAGTTTCAGAAAAGAAGCCTTTAAAAATTGTCATAGGTGTCTATGTTTAATAAAGCCTAGTCCGAGGATCCTTTGTCGACCACCCAACGAATTTTGATAGACTTCAATGGGAGCTTTGGACCCCGCTCCTATAAAATTCTAAAAATGACGGCAGAAGATTCTCGGACTAAATAAAGCCCTGCGTGGACAGCCATCTTAGATTTTGTATTTAAAAAATTCGTTGTAGAAGACTATCAAATAAATATTTAAATACAATTGACGTTTTCGAACCCATATAGTCACGTAGTCCGGGAGGATATAAGATCGGTAGATAGATTTGTTCAGCATTGAAGTTTAAGAAGAAAGTTATTAACATTCTTCACGTGGAATCCTTCATTAAACATAGATCAATGAGCATTGTGACTTAGTTTGGTTTCAGTTGGCCTTGTGGTATACGACTATGTAAAAAATTTTTAGACAACGACAATGGTAACGTCAACGGACGCAAACTAATGGCAATAGCTAATCTGACCTACACTTCGTCAAAAATTGTTTAAATTCATTAACCTATTCATTGGTACAATTGCTTTAATGACACACATTAATCCGTTTTGATAAAAAGAGCATGGAACAAATTGTGTTCGTTTTATCCTATGGAAACGCAATTAACATCATATTCTAATATATGACGTCCTTATAACGTTAAACAATATATTCTTAGTTATATACGTTCACATCCATAGATTTGGAAATTTAACACCTGAAGTGACCCAAGTACGTCCTCAGGGGACGCTGAAGGGAGTACAAGGATGCTGAAGGTGTTAAAATCCTCATATCTACGGATATGAACGAATTTATCACCGGTTTTAGCTTGAAATGATGGATTTTTATGTACATTGTCAGCGCAATGGCGGACGTTAACGGTAACGTTTTCTTCATTATCGAAAAACTGCATGTGGTGGAAATTTGGTAAAAATAAAGTTTTTTACAAGGTGTATGGTACCTTTGATAGAACCCTACAGTTTTCGAAATAAAACCAGTTTTCGTTTTGGATTCAAACAGATGTTGAAAAATTAAGTTTTGGGGCTGAATGTCTTACAGAGTCGTCATAAAAGTGTGACGTCGTTGTTTGTCAAAGATGCATGTCTTTTGTTTCTTTTTCTGCTGAAAATAAAACACATTTGGACCTTTTGTCCCACTCTCCGTCACAGAGAACATAACTAGATATAACCTTAACCACACGTCATCCCTAATTTACTGCGGGGCTACATTTACTTGTCTGTCCATGGCTTTTGTTGAAGAAGAATGTTTTGTGAAAATATACACAAGATCTTATTTTATTTTTACATAGTCTATATATACACTTTTGATAAAGTACTGCATGTGTTTGTACGCGAAGCTTATCCTCTATGAAAGATATCTCTCACAATGTCAACCTATAGTATGGCATATGTGATTGTGGTAGACGTAGGATACCTAGAGTCCTTTGCGCGGAGAAAGCGTTTGTCCAAGGTTTTATCTAAAATTAAGTAATATTTTGTAAAAATCTGAAAATTAAGGGATTGATACATGTTTGATACAAAACCTTCTATCATCTATATATGTGATACAAGGTGTACCGTTGTTGGACCAACTTTTTTACGTCATAATGAATGTTATAACCAAGGATTCGCAATGGTGACTCCCAGTCTACAACTGAAATGTGACGTCATAATGAGTGTTACGTTAGGGACTTTATTTTATATCAGAATTCTTCGCTGAATATAAAAAAAATTAATTTTAAACTTTTAAATTTTTTTATACTTCTAATTTTTAGAAACTTATTACATACATTAAAGTGCAGGTAGAACTACCTGTATCACGTATAATTTTGTTATTTCCTCGGTGACTTTGAAATTGCCTCGGTTGAAATCTCAATCATAGTTTTAAGTTTTGAAGGAATATTTTGACGGGGTAACAGGACGGGTACTTGAAATCGTCAAAAGTACCGATTGTGTGTCGCCAAAATTTGACCCATCTCTTCAATCTTGTCCGATTATCCTTTGCCGTTGCCCCTATCAGAGTCTAAAAAGCGTTGCACGGCAGAGGATTCTGGATTCTCGGATTATAAAATTACAAATATCAGAAGAATCGCCGATAGACGCTCATAGACGTTTCAGTAACTAAACGGACAATAACCAAAACAAACTATTGCCAAATGGACTGTAACAAAAACGGAACACAAAATTATAAACTAGTTAATTACTAGGCTAATAGTTGAATAATTATGATATTATAGGAATTTTTTTTTATCTACGACTGACTACGTGTTGCAACTCGGGCTCAGGATCGTTACATTACTAGTAGATTATTCCATCTACGGAACAGGACTATTGCTGCAACAGAAACAGCTATAAACGTCCCGAAGTTGCGTCGTATATCACCACAGACAGTACGCAATCAGTTACGCTCTCATCGATTGCGGGCAAAAAGACCTTACGTCGGAGCAACATTGAGACGCCAACACCACCGAGCAAGGGTTAAATGGTGTAGTACCATTCGTGTAATGGAATTTACAGAAGTGGAGAAGAGTGTGGTTCAGCTTGAAAAGCGAAATGGTCGCATACGTGTGTACAGGCGCCGAAATGAACGTTTTGTGCATAACTGTGTTGTAGAGAGAAACAATTTTGGCGGAGGCAGTGTTTTGATATGGGCCGCTATCTCTTACGCCAGGAACACACAGCTGATATATATACGCCAAGGCAATCTTAACGCTGTTAGGTTTAAGAGACAAAATTATACGGTCGCATTTATTAAAAAGAAATTTTTCAACACGACAATGCCCGACCACATACAGCACGTGTAACAGTAGATTTTTTAGAGCAACAGAATGTCAATGTGATCCGTTGGCCATCGCGATCTCCGCATCTTAACCCAATTTAACTGGATCGCGCGTGCGCCTACGACAACCACCGCCGCAAAATCTGCAACAATTGGAGCAGTCACTTTAGTATGAGTGGCAAAGGATACCGCGTGTTCGTACTCAACGTTTAAATGAATCCATGCAAAGAAGAGTAAGGGCTGTGTTACAAGCAAATGGTATAGACACAACATATACTGACATTTTTTGCGCGATTTATTGACAATATGAGACAAAATGTTATTTTCCATGGTAAAAGAACTCGTGAACAAGAAGTGTGCCAATTTTTACATTTCTGTATCAATTATTTATATGATAAATTGTTTAAATAATATATGAAGTAAAATTCCTATTTTTGTATGATGCGTTTCCTTTATGAGTGAGTATATTATATTTCAAATCAGTTGTTCTATTGTTCTAATAATTTCTCATAAATTGGGTTCACTCCCAAAGTTCATTTGATTGGTTTTATTAGGTATTAGGATAAATATACATGTATGAAATAATCCGAATTTATAAAATGAAAATTCATTGTTTAGTACTAAAGCCTGTGGTCTACAAATAAGGCATCTTTTACATCGAACAAAAACCCGTCAAGTCAAGATTTTTTCACTTTACGAATTCTAAATTTCAAACTTAATGTTTTTGTAAACTTCGTGATCTCAGCGTTAGCAGAAAGTAAACATTTGTTGACAGATATGTATTTTTTAAAGGTACAAGGCCTCAATCTAGAAAAAATGTCAGTGTGTTAGAACGAAATCCGGCCATGTCAAGATTTTTTTTATTTTACCTTTGTCAAAATTTTATCAAACTTTATATTTTTAGAATCTTTATGACCTAAGCTTGAATAATATATAAACATTTCTTGACAGACAAGAGTTTGTATGTAAAATAGTTATCATCAATTTCGGTCAATTTTTCATGCAACAAAATAAGGTCATGTCAATAATGTTTGCCTTTAAACTCATAATTTTTTTTAAGCTATATGTCATTTTACATCTTATAATTTATACTTCAATAATTTTACTTTAATAATCTTTATTACTTAAAAAAAAGTTATGCATGTATGTATAGAAAATGTCCCGTCCTGGTTTTCTTCGTCTTGAGACCAACCCGCAAATTGCATTCTTTTCCGGTAAAAAATCACTTAATTTGTACAATGTTAATGCGTACTTTGTAAGCGTGGCGATTTTGAAAAAATAAGTAAAATAGCTACAAAAAGATAAAGTAAACTAGCCATGAAAGTGAAATATTTGAGAAATATGCCAAGAACGAAATAATAACTACTGAAACAATATGATATCCATGAACGAAGCGACTTGAAACAAATAAAAACGTGTGGTCAATACAGGCTACTAAGCTGGAAATTGCATTTCTCAAATAAACAATTGAAGAATTTACAATTGACAAAGAAATAACTGAACATGTAAGGAACTGCAAGTCTACTAATTGACAAAGAACAAACGAACATATTTTTGGCGGATATCCCCTCCATAATGTACCATAGGTCGTATCATATTTTCATTTGAAATAGACAACTGCAGATAATAAGGGCGTCTTAGCGCAGATACATATTACAAAGAAAATAATAAAATGTTGACCAAATCTTAAGTGAACACAACATTGTTTACTTCCGAACTTAAAACTATTTCCGCATAGGAAATGTCTCACTCATTTGGCGTTGTAACAACATGGCGACAAATACGGGGTTAATTTTTATATTAATATGTGCTATAAGTGGTAAGTTTTACTGTGTTATCGTTTCTTATTAACATTCCAACTCACTGTTAAGCAATTTTTAGTAGCCATATTTTTCAATTATGATTTTTGTATTTTGAAATTATTGCACTCCTTTATTTTCAGTGATACATTCAGTACTATAATGACGTTCCAACTAAATTTTCAGTGTGTATTTTGATGCGAATTGTGTTACTACAAACATTACATATATGTACGTTTCATAAATTGACTATAAAATAACACATTCTTTACATAATGTCTTTTCATATTATGTATATATTGAAGGAAATATTATCGGTTGCCTAGCAGCGGATATATGTAGTTTGGTTACCTGTAATTACCCCACAATCTGTCAGAATGGTACGTGTATTTGCAGGAAGGGTTTCGATACCAGAAATTGTACTGATTCCTCGGACAAATGCTGTAAGTGATCAGTCGTTAAAAATCCCTTGTTATTCATGTTATCAATTGTATTTTGTCATGATGAACCATCCATATTCCAACGTCGATACCCCACATCTCATTTTATTGTATTCTATGTAAATTCTGCGCTATAGAAATTTCCTATAGATGTCATACTTTCCTAAGTATAAGAATAGAACTCATTTATTTCCAAAACTTACAAATCGCGGTGGAGAACACGTCCAAATAACCTAGAAAAATCATGTATTCGTATTGGAAGAATGTTTCTCAGTTACAAACAAATTGTGTGAACAAAAATTAACGCTTATTTAAATAGCATTAAAAATATGTCTGTCTTTCTGTTTCTGTTTCTGTTTCTTGATTGGCCGCCTTCAACACATTGAAGATTCCGCCAATTTGTGTTAATGCGCGTCTGTCTTTAGAATTTAGGATTTTATTTCCACTAGTTAACTGGTGCTATACGCGTTCATGCGTATATATTATACATGAATATAGACTTCTTTTATGGATGTGGGAAGGGGGTAAAGCTAATGACAATGATACATATTTGTATATTTCACACCATTTACAGATTGTCCTCTCGGAAAAGTATGTACTTATGGAAATTGTTCCTGTTCAAACAAACAGGCGTTCACATGTGCAATGCAGCCTACATGTGTCGGCAATATAAGTATAACTTGTAAGCACAACGGAACATGTGTTGTCGTGGATAAGAAGCCATACTGTACATGTCCTTCTACAGTAAATGCTACAACGGACTGTAACCCAAATAAATGTGACGAAAATCCATGTACAAAGGGTAAATGCATCCCCAGAGAAAACAATGATTATGACTGTGACTGTCCATTTGGTGGAGTTGGTAAAAATTGTGATTTGGCTTTGAAGTGCACAAAAGAGTAGGTATAAAATGATATAAAAGCAAAGTAATAAATTTTAAAAACCACAGCAGTATATAGAAAAATGTAAAAGTTTCACTTCGATAGTATAAATATATAACTATTTTTAGAACAGGGTCTTAATGATTTTACAAAGAAATGTTTTATTTTCAGCTTTTGTACCAACAATGGCACCTGTTATGAGAACAATCGTGCAATTTGTAAATGTTTGCCGGGATATTCCGGTCCTAGATGCGAGGAAAACACAAAGCTAAATGCAAGTTCTTGTGATAAGTTGGGTGGCTTTCTGTCAAAGATTGATACAAATGTTTCAGAATGTTTTTGTCAACCCGAATTTACAGGTAAGTATTTTTAGTGTCTCTGAAATTAGGGAGAATGCAGGTAAGAGCAGGTAAAATATTTAACTTGTCATTGTGGATAGTAACACATGTTTAGAATTAAAATTTTTATCCAAAGAGACATATTGAAACAAATCACCTTTTATACGCCCGTCGAAGACGGATCATATATTATGGGAACACCCATGGCGGGGAGGCGGCGAGCGGCGTCCACAGCGATGTCCGATCTTTAACTCAAACAGTTGTTGTCCGTTCATCTTGAAAATGTTTATGAGCATAATATCTTCGATAACCAGCCAAGTGGCCATATACACTCTTCAGAGTTATGGCTCTCAATATTTACCAAAAAAGAAGCCAAATTGATCTCTGCCTTCGTGAAATAGTTGTTCGTTGATCTTTATGAATGTTTGGAATCGTTGGTCTAAGGTATTAAATTGGCTGTTTATCAAATTCATTATGGTACTAAGGGTTCCCATGATTTAAATGCTCTGTAACTTAATGATGAATGTGGCTGGTTATCAAAGCCATTAAAGTAGTACATGCTTCCTATGATATAATTGACACCTCTAATACCCCATACTTATTTGCTATTAACGCAAAGAACAAATATGCAGTGACGAAATATTTTGTTGCGTTTATGTCATTTTTATTTTCATTGGTGTTTTTTTTTTAAATTAAATAAAAAAAGAATGCGTGCTTATTTTTATGTTATACAATGTATCATTATATTGTTCAAGTGCTTTTTGTTACTTATTACAGGAAAAATCTGTAATTTGGGAGATTGTCAACAGGATAACTTTTGTGAAAACAATGGTTTGTGTTATTCGGATCCATTAGAACAGTTCAAGTGTATTTGTCCCCCTGGATGGATAGGGAAATACTGTACAGGAGATATCGACGAGTGCTTGAAGTCACCCTGCGGCAGTAATGGAACGTGCATTAACAAGAATGGTATACGCCTAAAAACTCCGCACATAGATACCTCCAATGTGGTTTCTCTGTAACCTTAAAAATCGATTTTAAAATTGCCAAAAAGTAACTCAATAAGATGTACGCGTGATAAAACTGTATTTAAGAAATATTGTACATATCGCTACAGGATTATATGTAGATGAATATTTGTTGACAATAGTAGCAGATAAACTAAGTATTTTTCTGCACAAAGTTTAAATAATTAGACCTAAGTAACCCAGACAAGAAATTATTTTATTCCAGTCCAATATGCAAGAGTGTTAAATCATATTTTAATTTCAGATTAATGCTTAATATACCCAATTTCGTTTATAATTTGTACTACGACATAGCTCATGTTCTGTTTAGTATAAAAACACACGGAAGTGCCACATGACAGCACACTATATTAAAAATATAAATATGTTTGCTAGGTACTGATTTTGAACATAATGTCTTATGTGGATAGTTAATGTTGTTTTAAATCCAAAAAGTATATGATGAAAACGCACTTCCGGTTTTTAATGACCCGGAGCTTTTATGATTTTTGGTTTTGTACTTTTGCACACTATGCTTCTACTGACATTTTCCATGAGACTTGTGCCTTCAAATCATTCCGTTCCTTTTAAGGAGTCGTTAGTTTCCGAAGTAGAAGAGCATTTACTCGTACGCATGAAGCCCACAATGTAACAAAGTTGTCTCACGTATGTTCATTAAAAGTATGATTCAAAATATCATCACAAATTAAACAAATTTTAAATTATACGCACTCAAAATCAAAATATGCACTCAAAATTTTAAATTTAGCACTCAAAGTTATAATATCTCTCGTACCATTCGTAGTATGATGCATTAGATTTTATGGCAGTAAACTGAATTATTCGATATCCATGCACTTTTTAACATTGAAAGTCGGCATGTTATATTTGTCATATTTATCATAGGAACATATGAATGCAGGTGTCATGATAACACTACTGGAATGTACTGTAGCCAAACAGATGCTTGTCTCTTCCCGGAAAAATGTAAACAATTAGCGAAAGATGGGACTTGTAATGTAAGCTTATATATTCATATTGGAAATATAAATCAATTAAATATAAAGCCTGATAGTTTTTAATATTTTTCATTAATTTTGCAAGACAAATATAGTAACGAGTTTAATTGTATATTCCAACACGCCTTTTCGAATCAATCAATCAATCAATCAATCAATCAATCAATCAATCAATCAACCAACCAACCAACCAACCAACCAACCAACCAACCAACCAACCAACCAACCAATCAATCAATCAATCAATCAATCAATCAATGTAAATTTTAAGTTTTATTTCGCCAAGTTGTTAACAAAATCCACATATGTCTTCCATTTTCTTCTTAGGTGACTTTAATATCTATTTTTTTTACAATTAAGCAGCAAAGTGCATGTGGAAAATAATCACAAGTAATCCATTACTTGTTCATACCAATATAATAATAGTGGACACTAATGACACGTGATCCATTACTTGGTTAGACCAGTGGACAATAATGACACATAATCCATTATTCGTTAAAACCAGTGGATATTAATAACACGTAAAACATTACTTGGCAAGACCAGTGGACAATAATCACACGCGATCCATTACTTGGTTAGACCAATGGACAATAATCACACATAATCCCATACTTGTTTAGACTAGTGGACAATAATGACACGTGATCCATTACTTGGTTAGACCAGTGAACAATAATGACACGTAATTCATTATTCGTTAAGACCAGTGGATATTAATCACACGTAATAATTACTTTTTAAGACCACTTGACAATAATTACACGTAGTCCATTACTGACGTTGGACCAACGGACAATAATTACACGCAATCCATTACTTGTTTAGACCAGTGGGCAATAATCACACGTGATCCATTACTTGGTTGGACCAATGGACAATAATTACACGTAATCCATTACTTGTTTATACCAGTGGAAAAAAGTTACGCGCGTAATCCATTACTTGTTTAGATCAATTGACAATAATTACACGTAATCCACTATTTGGCTATACCAGTGGACAATAATCAATGAAAGGCGAGATTACCACTTTCAGTGGCAGTTCATGTCACAATTGTGATGTTTCTATCGGCTTGTTTTTTTTCTATCGTGATACTTGTTAAAAGCATTGCGATACTTATGAAAAGCATCGCGATGAAAAAACATCATGGATGAAATAAAAAAGCAACGCGATAATTTTGAAAAGCATAGCGTTGCTTGCTGAAAGTATCGCGATACTTTTGATAAGGATCTCGATGCTTTTAAAAAGTATCGCGATAGAAAAATGCAACCTGATAGAAACATCACAATTAAGACATGAACGGCCACTGATAGACCACATCCAGTATTAGTATGTTCCACTAGTTGTAGCGTCGGTCGGCGGTATATGTTACTTGCATATCAAGTTCTTTAATACAAACACATTTTAAATTTCAAATCCGATTTGTAAAAAAAACAGACAAGGTGTCTTATTTGTATGTGATGAATGCAGTATCAAATTGTATGCATGCTGTTGAAATAAATAAAAATCTGTCCATCTTTTTTCAGGCAGATTGTAATAACATCAATTGTAAATATGACGGAGGGGACTGCATTTTACGCACAGATCCATGGAGTAGATGTCCAGAGGTGCCCGGTTTCTGCAGATATCTGTCTGGAAATGGCATTTGTAATACAGAGTGTAATAATGAACGTTGTCTATTTGATTTAATGGATTGTAACTTAATAATGCCGAATTTCGCGTGTTCTGAACAATGTAAAAAGACATGGGGAGATGGGACATGCCAGTCTGGATGTAATACTAGAGAATGCGGATATGATGCCTCAGACTGTCAAAATGTGTCAAAAACTTCGGTGATTGGAACCATTATTGTTACTTTCCTCTCAGAATCGCCAGAAGCATATAAAACCATCGGGAGGATTATCAGTAGTTACAGTAGAACTATACTTTCCAAAACAGCTGTAACTAACCAATCATTGTCACTTTCTTCAAAGCCCTTTGGCCTTGTATGGGGAAATATATCACAAACGTCGGTAACCAATCAGTCATCATCACAGAACATCACATCAAGAACAATATCACAGTTTGTATTACCTTTACACATTCCATATACAGTACTAATGATATATACCACCCAATTTAGGGTTTTGTCTTGCGTGTTAAGAGAGTTTGAATAAATTATAAATTTCTAAGACGGCAGTCCCACCATATTTAAACGAATCATGATCTTAAGAATTATTCTATTTAAACATAGATTATACCTTGATGGGAATTTGAATGAAGTATGACTAACGTAAGTGATATTAAACTGTTATATACTGTTATAGAATTGTCGTATTTAAAGATATACTGGCATACAAGAAAGTGCATTAAGTTTAATTAATTTTCAGACTAGGATCGCACGGTTTTATACCCCCGCTAACCATATTGGATAAGGGATATACTGTTTTTGGTCTGCGTGTGTTTGTGTGGTAGTGTAATCGTCCGTCTGTAACCATTTTTCGTCACATTTTTCTAAGAAATGATTAAGTGATACAATATTAAATTTTGGTCAGTACCTTTGTTTGATCATGCCATATTGTGAGATTTTTGTTCAGACATCTCCGACCACTTCTTCTTGTTTACCGACAGTCAAATTTTTTGAACATTGTATTGTAATTTTCCGTCACATTTTTCATAGCAATGATAAATGATACAATAATGAAGTGTTGTCAATAGCTTTGAAGGATCATGGCATATTGTGGGAGGCATTCTACAACCGGTTTCCATAGGGGATAAGTTGTATACTGTTTCGGTCTGTGTGTTGAAAGTAATAGATCGGGGGTAGCATCAAGGAGCATTAGCCCACAATAAAACTAGTTTTTTTTTCATGTATACTACACACCTTTTATCAGTGATAAATACTCCAGTTTCATCCCGGAACTCTCTTGGAGTTTTAAAGTTTGGAACGGAATTGATTTCTTAAATATGCACAGGGATGCCCAATCTGGACTAAATTTTTATTTGTTGATCATGACTACAAATGTGCGAGTTTCTTGCGATTTGATAGCAGTGTTGAACAATGATGCCAATGTTTAAACGGGTGAATAATAATGACAAGATTTTTCCTAGGATCTTCGAAGGGTGTAAATTAGAGAGAAAAGCGATATATGCACACAGTTTTAGCGACTTTCTATGTACGGGTTTCTTCACTGTCCACGCGAGACATTTTATACTATAGTGCTGAATAATCACGCCATGCAAGTTTAATCACTGAATTTCAAGTGGTTCTGAAGTTACAGAGCAGAAAGCATTTCGGTCGGACCGATTTATTAAAAGACTGGTTAGGGTTGACAGATCACCTACAGCTATATTCAGTATTAAATTATAAAAAAAACATGTTTATTTGTTTGAATAAGGTTTAACAACACTTGCAATATTGTTGTATCATGTCTTTGTTGGAAAAAAATAAAGATACCGAGGAGTATTTATGAAACGATATGTCAAGAACGCTTGTACACAAAAATATGAGAATGACTGTTACCCGTTCTTATATTGTATGTTGCAGGTACACAGTCTTCTTTGCCGTTAGTAATTCTAGAAACTGCACTGGTAACGTCAGTATTGCCGATACATTGTGCTGGAATAACACGGAAACTTTATCGCGGTTTGTGGCAGCCCTGTTCATCAAAAACGAAACAATTTTTCAACATAATATGACGCAAATTGTGGTTATAAATATTCAAGGTATACACATGATTTTTTTTATCTGTAATACATGTATTTGTAAATAAAAATTCGGTTTATAATTATTTTTATGTAAACCAAATGTTCACCTTACAATTCCTCAACGTTTTGTAAATGACACTAATTTCACAATTGTTTATAAATTTCTGTATAACGATTAAATAAAACGTCTAATATCGAGTAAAAACCAATTGTAGCACACTTTAATGCATATATAAAAATTGTTCGATGGATTGTAGAATGCACGATTGGTCGTTACGGCGTGAACTGTGACAATGATTGCGGCCAATGTAACAACTCTAATGAATGCAACATGGCAAGTGGTTTCTGCTCTGATGGTTGTGTTAAAGGTTACTGGGGAAAGAAATGCGACAATCAATGCAGCCCTAATTGTCAGAAAGGGTGTGAACAAGATGGCAACTGTACCGACGGGGCCTGTAACAGTGGGTATCAAGGATACCAGTGTCAGGATGGTGAGTATACTAGTTATCTATAATTCTACTAGGGATTATCTTTATCTTACATTCAGACAAAACATGTCAAATTGCTTTAGAATGGTTGTTATTGATTGATTCATCAATATTTCTATTTACAGTATGCCCAAGAGGAAAGTACGGAATGGACTGTATGTATAACTGTAGTAGACATTGTCACAAGAACACTTGTAATAATGTCAACGGTTCCTGTTTTTGTCATCCTGGATATAAGGGAGAGCAGTGTGAACTTGGTAAATATATTTTGAAGGTTTACTGATTGCTTTAGACAAGGATACTTGTTCGCAGTTATAATTCATCTTGTAAATGCAGGCTTAATATGTTAACAAAAGCAACTTTTTTCCAAAGTTTTTTTTTAAATGAATAAAATATTCTTTGCTGTACAAATCAAATATAAAGTATATTCAAATTATAACAACTTTATTATTTGCATAGAAAAAGTATAGCACTCTAAGCATATTAAAATGCGTTTAAGCAATAAAATATTGAAAATTAAAATGTTTTTCAATTATGAACCTTGTTACTCTCTACAGAATGCACTAATAACACATTTGGGTTCAACTGCATGAAAAGTTGTGGACATTGTTTAAACAGCATCCCCTGTAACAAAGTGAACGGTAACTGTCCGGATGGATGCATGAGTGGGTACAGTGGAAATAATTGTGACTCTGGTAATACTATTAGTTAATAAAACGCATTATTTAATATGAATAAAAACAACAGAATCTAATTGGTATTTATAACAAGACAATGTTATTTCTAATAATGTCAACAATTAACAAAGAAACAAACAATAACGTACTATGTTACACTGTATAGAGAAGCAAACACACAATCGACTCGTAAAATATTGTATCACTTTTTTTCGTTGCAATAAACTGAAAAAATATAGGTATAATAAGTCAATGATAGATACATAGTTATAGGAGCATATTAAAGTCTGAATGTGTTAGGTTAATGCATATATTGGCGGATAACTAAGAGGAACCGTACGTTGATAAAACTTAAAATGAAATTCTAATATGAAGTGCTTTAAACGCTTTGAGAACACAACCGTGGTTAAAAAGAGATTTGTGTATGAGCAACACGCTACTAAAAGGGCGTGTATTGGAGGGCTGTTCCAATTACAAAACTGCATATGACAAATATGTCACAAATTGCGACATGCGCTACAATTATCCCTTGCAATATATCGTGTGTTACATTGACGAATTAAGCTCGGGATAAAATAATACGACATAAATGGTCACCCCGTGGTAAAACAATGATAAATCACAGCCTCCGTGAATTATTTCTATTCTAATAAGACAATTAGAGTACATTTATAATATTTTCGTACCTATAGAAAACATCAATTCCGCCATAAACTGGCTGTTCCGTTAATGTAACACACAATATATTGCAACGGATAATTATAGCGCGTGACGCTATTTATAAGATTTATACGTCATATGCAATAGCTTTCCGGTGGGAGTTATAGTTTTGTAATTGGAACAGCCATTTAAAACACGCCCTTCTCAGCGCGTGTTGCTCATAGATAAATCATTTTTTTACCACAGTTGTGGTCTCAAAGCCTTTAAAGCACGTCATATTAGAATAGCCAGTTTATGCCGGAAATGGTGTTGACTATAGTTACATAAATATTCTGAATGCACCGTAATTGTCTAATTAGAACAGAAATAATTTGCGAAGGCTGTGGTTTATCATGCTTTTACAACGGGGTGGTCATTTATGTCGTTGTTTTATCACTCGCTGTCGCTTGGACAAAAATGGCCATCCCGTTTTAAAACAACGATAAACTATAGCTTTAATAAATTATATCTTAATTAATAATTGCAACATACCGGTGTTTATTCTGGCTACAAATATTAAAACTGTTGTGTATATTTAAAGTATGTATGAAAGGAAGTTACGGGAAAAATTGTTCAAAGACTTGTGCCAACTGCGCTAATAGCGACTGTAACCCAGAAACAGGGATATGTAGAAGTAAATGTAACCCTGGCTGGACAGGTGACACATGTATGACAGGTAAGCGTATTCATTGATGTGCAAGTGAAATATGCACAACAGGAAAGCAATCGAGCATAACGACAGGTTTAAGATGTGCGACAGGCAAGACATTATCCACGGGGCAGGTGAACTGAGAATCTAGACAGAATAATGAAACATACACTTCGTGTAAAATCTACTACAGAAGGAACATGTGAAATGCACTCAAGGTGGCGCCTGTATTAGATAAGACAGGTGAAACCTACATCTCTAATAAAGAATGAGCAAACCAAACATGCCAAACATATAGGATTTAACCCAAATACCGGTAGGTGAAACAGATATAAAGGACAAGAACTTGATCCAAGGGATCATGCGATCTAAAAGAAAGACCTAATTTAAAATAAAGAGGTAAATCTCAAGAACAAAGGGTAACACTTTAACCAAATTTAACAGGTGAAACCTTCGCTAAGGGAAACACAGCTTCACGGACACATCGCCACAATGGCAGCTTTAGCAGCCATGTTAAATCTCCAATCACTGAACAAAAAGTACACCTTGGCATAATTTCTGCATGATTTAGTTTAAATGTGATACGGTTTCTGAAATGTGCTAATTCTCGTAGGTTTTATGTTTAAATAAATTCCACTGTGGAGGCCATCTTGGATTTAGGATCGGCAATAATAGTTCAGAATTAGTCGAATCTATCTTAAGTACATTTTTACAATCTCACAGTTCAATACCCCCAGCGGTTTGTCGAAAGATTTGTTTCAATTTTAGCCAATCATAACACATTTAAAATCCCTAGTATTCATGTTAAAATTTCAGTTACTATCATTTTAAATTGTGTACACGTTCTTGTATATACTTTGTTCTAGTATATGTTTATACTTGTAATGCAGAGAGGACTTTATAAGTATGTATTTACTTGTCCACTCTATTTTGTTTTTAACAAATAAAATATGTTTAAATTAAATTACTACCAAAAACTAAAAAAAAAGTAGAAGATAACTATCCTTGAAACTTTATCGGACGGTTTCTGAGAAACAGCTGTTGTATGTATTTCCCATGGGATCTTATGTCAAGCTACGATCCACGGTGTCGGCAATACCGCGTTACGGTAAAACTAAAAACGAGCATTATACCATCAGAGGTACATTTCTACTATATAACAAATCAATTTGCCATGTAGTTCATCAGCTTTAATAGTGAATGTGCAATGGAAATCAAACACTCAAACTTTGTTAGGTATTACCACATGAACATTGAAATTATGCGTCTTAGTTTACGTCGAAGACTACTACGACGACGGGCGCTAATCGACAAGACCTCTTTCTGCATGTGATCACGTGAGCTTAACAGCTTTGTGTAAGTTAGAAACCATATTTGTCAAAACTTCTTGAATATATGTATAAGATTTGATTTATCAGTAAAGTATATGTTGATAGACAATGATAGTATTTTGCTACATTGTAATGATTTAATTTTTTAATTGCTAATGACTTTTCTTCTTTTGTGTATTGGATTAAAATCTTATTTTTAGCGTCTAAGGCAGAAGCTGGGACAAACAACTCTACAATAATAGCAGTTATCATTGTTATGGTAGTCCTGATTTTATTAGGGTTAGCCTTGGCTTTTATTTTGTGGTAAGCACAAAATATAGTAATTTTTATGCTTGTCTAAGTGAAATATAAATTCAGTGTTATAACTGCTATATGAACATCATCAATGACGTCACACATACAACATAGAAGACTCAAGCATTTTAGTGTTACATCATATGAAGATTTTAATAAATAACAGCACCGCAATCTAACTATTGATACAACTATTCTTTGTGTTTGGATGCTTTCTTGCTGTATTTGAATTACAGTCAGCGTAAATTAAATTCATTTAAGTATCTCCAAGCGTGTAAAAAGTAAACTTCAAATGACAATCAACATGTTTTTTCACAACATCATTCACACGTGTCAATATTGTGCCATTTTACAGCCATATATATTATTAATAAAACTCTCAATAAAAAAAATTACATTTCAAATTTTGAATATATATCTTAGTATACGGGCTACGATGCATTCGATTTCGATTGACAGAAAGCTATCTATACATGTATTCCTTATGTTCTTCATATTGTACTTATATTATGTTAACAGAATTTCTTTACATTAAAGTATTAACATAAAATTAACTTGATTGAATGGTTAGGTTTTAAAGTAATATCACAGTTTCATTGAAAATCTGAACACCTATAAAATACATTTGTTGTTTCCAAGTTCCATTTAAAAAGTAAAGACAGTTTTTTAGACCAAACATTATTTATTTACATTTTACGGGCGATAATTGTTATTATTAGTAGTAAAAATGTTTAAATTATGTCTTCATCTGTTATTTGATGGACTCGTCTCCGAATAATACGCGTGCGTCTCAAGCAGAAAAGGTACAGTTTTTTTTTGCATGTGCAATCGACGCTCTCAACGCCAGGGCAACGTCGTGGCATCAAATGGAACCGCTGCCAGTTACATTAAACATCTCAAATTTCACCATGACCTGGACATCATTATAACGCGAAACTAAAAAATATCAGTCAAATCACAACAAATGTTTAAATCATAAAGAAGCAACTTGTGTGTTTTGCAAGAACATATTGTACGACTCCTTAAGGGGCATAAATCCCAAGGACAGTTATGGTCAAGTCGTTATGAACCATAATTTAATATATCAGTCGCCGAAAGTCCTACGTCCATTTGTCACCTTAAGACAGGACATTGAAAATGGTCTCATGGTCAAAGTGTAATGATGACACTGCAAAGACGTTACTAATTGTTCTTGAAAAATTGGCAGTTTAATTTTAAATAATCTTTTCTGTAGTTATTTTTATACAAATGTGTAAAGAGCGCAATCAATCCAAATACAATTCAATTTATGTATGAGCCGGTATAAATATATCGCATTATCTTGAAAGTAGAGTTTAAGGTTTTCGATTAGTGTGTTTACAGTACAATAGGAATATTATAAAAGCAGCTATCAGTAGTCCCGTTTGATATAACATCTACCTATGAAAAAAGTAACAGAACCTCATTAATTTTTTTTAGGAGAAGAAGTAAAGACGGATCATACGTCTTAGACGAAAAGGCCACAGAGATGGCTTCAATAAAGGGGATGAATGGGAACGAGCCACTAAACAACACCGTTGCCGATGAAGTTGAACCATTAGTAGCAGTCACAACAAATGGTAATAAGATGTATATTTACATTCCAGAAGAGCCAATAGGGAATACATGCTAAACAAATCTCCATGAGCCTACAGACAAAAATGTTTTCGTGGAAAACATTTGAACAGAATCAGTTTTGTTCTTTATCTATTTTACGTAATGGAGTTCAGTTGAATGTTGTAGTATTAGGTTTTGTATTGGATGTTGTAGTATTAGGTTTTGTATTGGATGTTGTAGTATTAGGTTTTGTATTTGATGGTGTACTATCAGGTTTTGTATTGTATGGTGTAGTATCAAGATTTGTATTTGATGGTGTACTATCAGGTTTTGTATTGTATGGTGTAGTATCAGAAGGTTTTGTATTTGATGGTGTAGTATCAGAAGGTTTTGTATTGGTGTAGTATCAGAAGGTTTTGTATTGGTGTAGTATCAGAAAGTTTTGTATTGTATGGTGTAGTATCAGAAGGTTTTGTATTGGATGGTGTGGTATCAAAAGGTTGCGTATTGGATGGTGTAGTATCAGAAGGTTTTGTATTGTATGGTGTAGTATCAGAAGGTTTTGTATTGGATGGTGTAGTATCAGAAGGTTTTGTATTGGATGGTGTAGTATCAAAAGGTTGCGTATTTGATAGTGTAGTCTCAGAAGGTTTTGTATAGATGACAATTATACCAAGTTTGGTTCAAATTTGTCCAGTGATTTAATACATGTACTCTAAAAGAAAAACAGTTCAAATTTAAGTTGGACAAGCCAATAAAAAGATTTCCCATTTTTGGCCGGATTTCAGAGTGACAATCCGGGTTATAGTATGGTGAATGTCTGGCGGGCGGCGTGTGTGCGGGAAAAAGACTTTCGTAAGTTTTCTCAGAAACTACTAATCACATTATCTTGAAATTAGGTATGCAGCATCAGCATGGCCTCCCATAACGTGGGATTCGATTTCAGGTCTGCCGCTCACCTATACTTCCTGTTTAACGGTTAAATCCGTCCATTTCTGTCTTTGATCGATTTTAAGTAATGGTAGGCCTATCGTTGACGGTGTGGCTTTGAAAAAATTGAAATATTCGATAAGGAGCCGTATAATGACCACCCATACACAATTTTGTAGATCCAGTGGTTTCCAAGATGATTTTAAATTTATTTTTGCGTGAAAATAAGCCTTTTGGTATGTACAGAAAAAGTATCTTTATGAAAGAAGACCATCAAAAACAAGTTCGGTTAAAAAGTATGGTGAAAAGAGTTAATGTTTCAACTTGTTTGTTAACAGATCAATGGATTTATTATTGAAAACTTATTATTTGGAAAATAAATTTACTTTATCTAGACATAAATAGAAATCGGTGTTATCACAAAATTAAAAGAAACTGGGCATTAAAATAAATTCTCAAAGTATCTTCAAAAATGTATACACATCCATTAATTTCTTCCAGAGAAAGCCTTCCCAAATGCTAAACACATCACTGAGAGTCATGAAGGAATTGATCTGGACAACGAAGAAGATCAACAAAGATCTAGTAAAGCCAGTGATTTCAGGCCAGATAGTATCCATGGAAATGGTCCTGGTGGTGTGTATGTGGGTAGTAAAGAACCCATCCATCGTAACACGAACAAACCTGGATCAGACAATGTATCAAAATCTTCTAAAGGCAGTGTTAACTCAATATCTTCAGAAAATGTTAAAGATGACATGAACAGTGATGGTAGTGATGAAGATACTGATGACAACCCAGACGAAACAAAAGAAACACAAAAGGAAGAAAGTAATGATCAAAGACCTGTGACAACAGTAGATGAACATGGTGTTATTAATACTGATCAGTTATAAAACATGAACCGAGTGATTTCAAATTGGTAGTTGTTTTTATTTTATCCTTATAAAAAAATTAATGTAATGAAAGAAAATGGCTTCCTATATGTATTCATGTTCCCAGATAATAAATACTCATAATTTCCTTATTAATCCAAGATCTTGGTAAAAACTACTAAAAATAAACATGGTCACAGCAGGAACACTGCAGGAAAAATTGTATTTCAAAATGGTTATGTTAAACATCGGACTCTTGCTACCATTTATTGGTGCAAAAACAACAAATTCAAAAACAAAACCCTGATATTTATTGAAATCTATCTATATTCCGGCTTGAGACAGAAGAAAATAAAGTGTATCCCAATCCCAAATTGTCATAATAAAAATCATCAGGAAAATAATTGATTTTATTTATGGACAACAGTTTAAACTATTTTTTTAAGATCTTAAAATTTTTGTGCTTAACAATACATTCAGGTTTTATGTATATATTGTTATCATAGACAAGTAATGTAACATATACATATTATACAGTCATGTTGGTTATTATTTATGTAATTTGAAAAAAGCTAATGTTGCAGCTTTGTAAGGACTATTCCAGGAAGTACAGACTTTTGTATAAACATGTAATTTTAAAGTTTGTGTATATGAGAGTCAAAGTAGCTTGCATGTTTTACTTTCATGCCATAAAATTGTTTATAAAAACTAACCTATAATACTCCTGAAGTTGTAAAATATATAGCAGTAACAGAACTCAACATTTCATGAACAAGCATACCAAATAAGTGAATTAAATGTACTGGGGTTTGATTAAAGGTTTTTGATCCACACGTTCTATTTTAATGTCTATTGTGTTTAATGCATTTATTTTCATAGTAAATTACTATTTGTGATTATTATATGCAACAATTACGAAAGTTAATCTGAGCTAATAATAGAATCTGCTTCATAAGCTAAAATCTGATTTGCAAATTCAAATTAAACGAACAAGGTTGAACAAAATAACTTGCATTGGTCACATGACCTATATCTAGCACCATAAAAATTCAAATAGTTCCATGCTGTCATTGCTGTTTTACCCATTTAAATTTTCATGTATTATTGTTAGAATCAAAATATAAGGAATATATCAGATTTGTACCAGTTAATTTAATATAATCTGTCCAGAAATCAGAAATATTCGATAAAACATTTAACACTCATTAATGGAAATAAAGATAACAACTTTGTGTGGACAGATTAGTTTGAGTAAAAAACAAAAGCATAAAAAAATTACCTAAGAATTCCTTAGTATGAAAAGGACAAATTATTCAATTAAATAACAACTGCAAGAATAATGGCAAATATCATTTTTTATATGCAGCAGTTTAATTTTGACAAAGGATGAGAAGAGGATTTTTGGACATAAATATGTGTATTGTTTGTTTTTGAAGTCCATATATATCATTAACTTTCAAGACTAGCTGCAAAACTGATATCCAATGATTTACAGTTGGAGAGAAAAATATCTAGATTTCATGTTCACATATGCAAAAATGTTTAAGTTGATTCAAAATCATCAGTCATGAGATTAAAAATTCAACTGAAAATTGCAAAACTGCTGTTTACACAACAACTTTATTACACGAATGAGTAAAAGTCATGAAATGGAGTTAATCCTAAACATACAGACAGGTCTGGATGTCACAGAGTAATATAAATGCCATTATTTCATGTTTATTATCATTTTTATTTTCTGACTTAAAACAAAAATAATTGATTGTTATTAGTGTTAATAAGATTTTATCATTCCTCTGTATTGGCCTCGGCCTACATTGATTGTCATTAGTGTAAATAAGATTTTATCATTCCTCTGTATTGGCCTCGGCCTACATTGATTGTCATTAGTGTAAATAAGATTTTATCATTCCTCTGTATTGGCCTCGGCCTACATTGATTGTCATTAGAGTAAATAAGATTTTATTATTCCTCTGTATTGGCCTCGGCCTACATTGATTGTCATTAGTGTAAATAAGATTTTATCATTCCTCTGTATTGGCCTCAGCCTACATTGATTGTCATTAGTGTAAATAAGATTTTATCATTCCTCTGTATTGGCCTCGGCCTACATTGAATTATATCAATTTTAGATTTGTAGATAGTGCTTGCTTTCAACAACATACTTTTCATTCTGTGAAATGGGTGCATTTAGTGTTATTGTATTGCAGTTACAATGTTGTGTATCGCTTTTAATAATTGTATTTTTTCCTTTCAATTTAATCAAACATCATTTAAATGAATAAATTACATATACGATTGTCTTGCTTTATCAATATAATGCAACATACTTTTATCTTGCATTCATTACAGTTGTATAATAAAAGTAGCCGAATAAATTTTGGCTTCATTCTGCAGTGTCAAATAAACACTACTGGTATTCTTGTTCTTGTCGGTCTACATCTGCCAAAAAACCAGATCACAGGGGTAGGTGGTTCCACCAAGTACTTAAGCTACCTCTGCCAAAAATAGCAGATAATAGAGGTAGGTGGTTCCACCAAGTACTCAATTTTCCTTTGCCAAAAACAACAGATTATGGAGGTTGGTGGTTCCACCCAGTACTCAAGCCTCTGCCAAAAACACAAGATTCCAGAGGTAGATAGTTTCACCGAGTACTGAGCTACCTCAGCCAAAAAACCAGATCAAGGAGGTAGGTGGTTCCATCAAGCACTAAAGCTACCTCTGCCAAAAAAACCAGATCATAGAGTTAAATGGTTCCACTGAGTACTCGAGCTACTTTTCCAAATCGCTGTTTAAAAAGGCAGGTGGTTCCACTGAGTACTCGAGCTACTTTTCCAAATCGCTGTTTAAAGAGGTAGGTGGTTCCACTGAGTACTCAAGCTTCTTTTGCCAAAAACACCAGATAAGTAATTAATTCAAACAAAAATAAAAAATGTCTACAATGTTCACGATTCAGTACAATGGAGGATTTTTAAGTTAAAACTATGCACTTAGCTTGTGAACAGCTGGTATTTATTTCCCAAATGGTAATATGACAATAAAAAACATGTGCAGTTTATATGAAGGCATTTTGAGGCAATGGATTCTTTCTTAAATACTTTAATTAAAATCATCTGTTTCGCCTGTTTTTTACATTGGCTGTGGCATAAAAATGAGTTCCTATCTTCTTTGGCTTGGCTTCTCTCTCTATTCTTCTTCTCTGAAAATTATATATACAGTACTATTTGGGCCCAAAGATTCAATAGTACTCATTAGGATTAAAGATAACCTGGTTTCTCCTGTTAATTGATAATGTACATGTGCTTTTTGATATTCTGCAATTAAATCCATGGAGATGTTAGAGATCCAAATAAACAAATCTTACATTCTACTACAGGTTTTATCTATTTGATTTATTGTCTTGCCTGTAATCTATTTTTTATTTTGTAAGACCCTAACCTTTTACACTAATGATTTTAAAAATTTTTTACTCATATTTCCTCTTGTTTACCAATGTATGGGCAAACATATCTTTGTATATCAAGTTGTTATGTGTCAATTGCTGGTCATAAGTTAATGAAATACACATCAGATTTAAATGGATATAAGCAACTGGGGAATCCCCACAATAATGTTTAATTAACCAATGTGAACACAGAAAAATGTGTCTTCTGCATTCCACATAACTAATGAATAAAAAAGTGCCTCAGCAACACCGATGTCCTGCTTGATACATATTGGTAAACACCCCTCTTTTTCTAAGTTCACTTAAATGTGAAGATATAAAGCACACTGTTAAGTGTCTACGCCCTCCGCAACAAAAACCCATATATATGTCTCATCTTCACAGGCAAAACCAAAACCAAAAGAAACAAGTGTGGACTGTGAGCACGCTCACAAAGTGATACCCCAGTGCTTCGCTTTCAAGTCCAATTATATCCCCTTAATGATAATCGAGGTCAATAAAAATTCTTCATGCACATCTACATATAATGTACTTCTTTTATGCTAAGTTTCATTAAATTTCATCAAGCGGTTAAGGAGGAGTTGCGCTTACAAGGGATATGGACAGAAGGACAGACAGACAGACAGGGTGATTCCTATATACCCCCCAAAAACAAGTTTGTGGGGGGTATAATAACAGGAAAGTAGCTTTTAGACAAAAACATGTTATGTAATATTTGTGATACCCCCATCTACACATTACCAGTTTACTTGAGATAAAGCATATTCAATTACTGAATTATAGTTGTACATGCTTAAATAATTAAAGAACATAATACAATCAGAATGTTAGTATGTTTGGTTGAATTCCTACATGTTTAATGTAGACAAGTTGTCAAGCCACTCCTTTTTCAGTTCAGTATGACTCTGTGATAAACAATGTGACACAGATTTTGACACATTGATCATTATTTGTCAGCAGGCAACAAATGCTGAAATCAAATAAATTGGTAAGCTGGTGTAAATAATTTCTTTCTGAATACTTTATCACTACTTTTAAACATGAAAACCTTGTAACTGTCTTAAGTTTAAGTTCCTGCATGTTAATGGATTGGTAGATCTGTTGACCAGTCAATGATCAACCATAAAAAAGGCTTTAATGATACCTGTTTGCTAGTTAATTTTTGTGCTGGTTCAGGCTCCTCCGGGATAACTCTTTTTGACTTCTTGGAACCTTTAGGATGAGAGATGACATCAACGCATGTCACAGAAGGGCTATCTTCGACAGTATACATACAACTTCCATCTAAAGACAAACACATACTCTTAATTTCATATTACAACAACAGGCTTTTCTTAATGAATTTATGTTAAATTAAAAGTATCACACTATATTAGGGATCAATACAAAGACAAAGTCTGAAATAATGCATATGCCTTTACCAGTTAACTGAACTATCTTTGTAAATATACTAGTAATTCTAACCAAAGTTTTATTGTGACAGACTGTGTCATAATACATGTATACTGAATAAGGACATTGTAAAAATACATGTGTATATACTTTGAGGTATATATTTTCTCTAGAAGTGAAGGGACATTTAAACAAAATTTACACATGGTACAAGTTCTACAGAATTCTGGACATATATTTTCCTAGGTCGCAAGTCAAAACTTTATATATATTTGCAATTTACAGTTTCACTCTATATAGCTGCTATATAGCTGTTATAGTTTTTAGAACAAAATCTGAAAATTTCACAGAAACAATTGTCATTTAAGGGTAATAACTCCTATACAGAGTGGTCTGACAAACTTGGGTCAATTATGTGTTTTGTAGGCATTGTCTTGCTGATCATTTAAGCAATTTAAATGACAATCTTGATATTACAGGTTTTTTTCACAATACAGTTCTTAAGTTTAGTTATATGAAAAAACTGAAAATGTCAAAAATCGTAACTTTAGGGCATTACACACCTTCGGACTATTAGAGATTAATGTTCTGATCAATTTGAAGTAAAAGTTTTCTCTGTATCTATAATAAATTTTCAGATATTGACCAAAAACATTTGTTCTATTTTTAGTAACAGTGGTCCTCTTTGTCCATTGATCAACACCCTGGAAATAAATTTGAAACTAGGTACACTAAGAATAATTGCGGCCAAGTGTGAAAAAAAAAGGTTTCAGAGATGATTTTTACAGAAGAAATTTACAATAGACGCTAAGTGATGGCAAAAGCTCACATTGACCTCTGGTCCAAGTGAGCTAAAATAATTTACCAGTAGGACTAGCAATAGATTTCTTTTTCTTCTGAGGAGTAAGATCTTCTACTACAAAGCTACCACTAGTAGTTGACATCAGTTGCCTCTTCCTACTTGGGATATATTTATCACATATACCACCTTGCATACTTCTTTCTTCCTTGCCCTTATGTGTAACCAGTTTTTGTACTGACTTTTGATCCTGTCCAAAACCTGATGTCAATTTGGGAGATTTGCCTTTGTTAATGTTTTTGAAATCATTCTCCATTTCAATCACAAGAGTTGATGACTCTGTTTTAATGTCTTTATCAGTCATATTGACAGATTCGAAAACAGAGTCCTTGTCTGCTTCATTGCTCAAATTAAAATCCTTTTCATTATTAGAGCTCAAATCCATCTTTCTGTCATCACAAACATCCTGTGCATCATCACTTTTGCTGTAATCTTCATTTTCGTCATCACAAATGTCTTCCTGTATATGATCTTCATTTTTAAACTCATGTAAACTCTCATTTTCATCTCCATCATCTGACATGGTTTCAATGTCTGACGCATCCTGTTCATCTTCCTCCTCTAGTTCTTTGATATCGTTTCCAGTGAATGCTGGTTCTACTCGTATTTTACTTAGTTTCTGACTTACAGTTGGTAACATCTTTTCCTTTTTATCTTTTATTTCTTTTGTTTGTGTTTCATCTGTTTTGTTTTCAAATTCTTTTTCCTTAAAACATAAATATTTAAGAAAATCTGTGATATCAACACCTATACCTTTATTGAAAAAAACCCCCAAAAAGAGGTAATTTTGACAAATTATTGAAAAAATCCCTGTGACTTTGACCTACAAGGTAGTAATCCCAACTTTGCATGTAACACGTTTTGATGTGGATCACTTGAGCTACATATTTTCAAAATCCATAAACAACATAGCTATTGGCTGGAAATTAATATGGAACATACATACTGACAATGCGTCAATAATATGCTACCCCAAATTTATTTCCTTGAACATTCTACTTCAGAACAAGTTAACAGAGGATTGAAGGTATGGACATATTTCTGGGTACAACCGCTGCCTCACCCAATAAAACTAGATGCCATAATATAGATGAAATAGTCGAACTTCAGTACCTCGAACTCGGATCACTCGAACACCTTGGATTACTCGAACACCTGTAAAAGTATGGAACTTTTCCCCTACATAACCAATGTTAAAATTGCTTAGATTTCTCAAAAACTCTAACTAAATTAGCAGGCCCAATAATTGAAATATATAAACTGATATCGATTCCAGTTTGCTCATGAACAATTTCCAGAAATCTCAAGCCCAGTTTCTCTAACTCCCAATTTCTCCAACAATTTTTGTCTGCCCCTTCCAGTTCGAGCCACTGAAGTTCGACTGTATACAGAATACACAATCAATGTTTATTAATTGAAATATTAAATATGAGGCATATGATGGCATAGTACCACATTCTCTAAATTTTTATCAGCAAACTGTCAAGAATGGTTCATAGTTGGTCTAGTTTGAGTCTCAATTTTCTGACCCTCTCCACTGCAAACTCATTTCCTTTGCTGATCAGCAGCCCACCCTATTCCCTTTTGGTGGATATACCTTTGTTCTGACCTTAATTTATATTTAAAAAATTTATCTTACATCAGCTCCTGGAGGTTTGACGAAGTAAGGAATTTTCCCTCTCTGGAAATCATTTAATACCATTTTTGCTACAGTTGAAATGTCAGGTTCTCCACCCTACAAAGTATCAAGAATTATAGGATAATTAATTGGGCGGAGTGAATATCCAAAATATGATCACCAGTGTTGCATAACGCATCTGATTAAATGAGTGCACGGAACTTGTTCCTCGCACGAGTTTAATCTGATGCTTTATGCAGCACGAGTGATCATATTTTGGATATTCACGATGCTGAATTGATTATCCTATTTATTATATAGATCAAAATTGTTTTCGTAAAATTTTCATGCTTAATCCTAAATTTTATGAACAGCGGATGAATATCTGTATAGTACAAAACCAACTGCATTTTTGGCGGGAAAAAACCCGAGAGTGAAAATAAACGATAATTTTCACATGTGATTTACCGTGATTTCTGTCACTTGGAAAATTCGATATTTCATCTCTATCTATATAATAAATAAGGTTAAATAACTGTGCAAGCAATTCCACATAATTTATGAAACTTTTACAAGTAATGCAGACATATTACTTCATATTAAATCTTACCTAACTTTTATAAATACAGCTTAATAAATGATCCTACATATTTACATCAATTATAATAGGTAACATGCTCATTAAAGCTTGTGTTGTACTGTTTCGACATACCAACTTTAAATAAAACATAAATTCAACCAATGCAGATTTATTTAAAGTAGTAGTCCAATAAAGCATTGCACAATTTTGTGTCAAATTAAAAACACAATGAAACATAGTTATACTGTAACTATTACTGAACTTTTAACTTGTTACTATTAAATAAATGATGACATATAAAAAAGAAAGTAATAATTATTTAACCAAAGATGTTTTGAAAATGACATAATTGACATTTTACACTGATAATGACAGGAATCATAAAAATAAACACGAACCTTTAGAAGTCTTCCGGCCCTACGAGCAATCTGTTCTAGGAAGTCCTCTGGACTTGTCCAGCTAATAAGGCTATAAGTTGTTTTGATATAGTCTGTTTTAACTCTTTCTAACAAGGGAGTTATGTAATCTTCTGGGTTCTTCACGTTCTCTACTCTAACCTGGAATAAAAAAAATTAAACCTAATTTTAATTATGATTTGTAAAAACTAGAGGCTCCCAGGAGCCTGTGTCGCTCACCTGAACCTGAAACCAAACAACCCTTTTTTATCCAGCTTTTCTTTGCTATAAGGAATTGCCCAACACTTCTTCAAAAGTCATTAATTTTGACCTTTTACGGGAAATAATTCCTATAAGGAGGAGCTTTTGATGCTTAGAGATGAAAAGGGAGGTTCACTTCAAATTTGCTGTACCTGTTATACTTTTTTAACTATCAGTCAAAAACTCTCTTGACTACCCCCCCCCCCCCATTTTCTATTTTAAGCCACCGTAGCTATGTAGGTAGTCAGGTGTCATGATTTGCACAATTTTGGTAGAGGACGTCCTAAAGATGATGTGTGCAATGTTTCAAAGCAGTCCTTAAATGGGTTAAAGAGGAGAAGATTTTTTAAAACCAAGTAAAATTGATTAAAAAATGTTCAAGGAGAACAATTCCTAAACGGTTCATCAGACAATCTTGACCCTAAGTCATTTTTGTAGCCCTCATAGAGCAGAACAATTCAGCAATGCTAACTTTTTCTCTAGTTCTAATAATTTTCAAGATTTTGAGGCAAAAATGTCAAAAATAATCAATTTTGACAATTAAAGGGCAATAACTCCTATAAGGAGTTCTTATACAACTTCAACCCAATGGAGTGTTTCGTAGAGCTTTTGATGCAGATGAAGGCATGTCTCTTCGGTTTTCCTGTATCTTTTACACTTTTTTAAATATAAGCCAAAAACTGTATTTTACCCCCCCCCCCCCCTCCATTCTATTTTTAGCCATGGCGGCCATGTTGGTTAATCTGCAGCCATGGTTGGTGCAAACTTGGTTGAGGACATTTGACGGATGATGTGTACAAAGTTTCAAAGCAGTACTTTCAGTGGTTTCAGGGGAGAAGATTTTTAAAAAATCAATTAAAACAGATTAAAAAAAACAGTTCAAGGGGAATAACTCTTAAACGGTTCATCAGACAATCTTAACCCTAAAGTCATTTTTGTAGCCCTCATAAAGCAGAACAATTAAGCAATGCTAATTTTTTCTCTAGTTCTAATAATTTTCAAGATTTTGAGGCAAAATGTAAAAAATAATCAATTTTGACAATTAAAGGGCAATAACTCATATAAGGGGTCATCATACAACTTTGACCCAATGGAGTGTTTCATAGAGCTGTTGATGCCGATTAAGGCATGTATCTTCGGTTTTCCTGTATCTGTTATACTTTTTGAACTATAAGCCAAAAATTGTATTTTGACCCCCCCCCCCCCCGTTCTTTTTTTAACCATGGCGGCCACGTTGGTTAATCTGCGGCCATGGTTGGTGCAAACTTGGTTGAGGACATTTGATGGATGATGTGTACAAAGTTTCAAAGCAGTACTTTCAGTGGTTTCAGAGGGGAAGATTTTAAAAAATCAATTAAAACCTATTAAAATAAACAGTTCAAGGGGAATAACTCTTAAACGGTTTATCAGACAATCTTGACTCTAAAGCCAAGTTTGTAGCCCTCATAGAGCAGAACAATTAAGCAATGCTTACTTTTTCTCTAGTTCTAATAATTTTCAAGATTTTGAGGCAAAAATGGCAAAAATCATCAATTTCGACAATTTAAGGGCAATAACTCCTACAAGGAGACGTCATACAACTTTGACCCAATGGAGTGTTTTGTAGAGCTTTTGATGCTGAAGAAGGAAGGTCTCTTTGGTTTTCCTGTATCTGTTATACTTTTTGAACTATAAGCCAAAAACTGTATTTTGACCCCCCTGTTCTATTTTTAGCCATGGTGGCCATGTTGGTTGGTCTGAGGCCATGATTTGTGCAAACTTGGCAGAGGACATTTTACTGATGATGTGTGAAAAGTTTCAAAGCAATCCCTTCAGTGGTTTTGGAGGAGAAGATTTTTAAAGAAAAGTTAACGACGACGACGACGGACGCCAAGTGATGGCAATAGCTCACATGACCCTTCGGGTCAGGTGAGCTAAAAAGGACTTAAAACAATATAATTTGTACTGCCCCTGACCCTTTGTCATGCTGAGAAGAGCAAACTGGATAATGATGGAATAAAGAATATTTGTATAAACTAAGTCATTTTATATCTTTATAGGAGAGGATCTTCATAGGCTTTGCCTGTTATCCAATCCTTTTGTTTATTCAATAAAATTATTTAATAATAATTTTATATCTTTATGTTTTAAGTTATTGAATAAAAGGTTTTTTCATGTGTTACCTGTAAACAGAACAGATGATTGTTCCACATCTATTAGCTGACAGAGTATTGCAAGCTCTAATCATCTCATTTAGAATTGAAAAAAAGGCTTTAAATGAAATAATTTTGTTTGTTTTGTAGCATGTATAAATAATGCCTTTAATAGGAGCGACACAGTTGTAGCAAATGTCAATTATTTACTTTTGTTGTTTTACATAACACACAGTACATTATTAATGTTTCACATAAAAAAAGCAAGAAAAATAAACCAGAAAAATAAAATAACCGATTGAAGGCCAATTTTGTTCACATTTTAGATTCAGGCTTAAGGTATGTTGATTCAGAAGATAGATTTTGACTAGGACTTTCAAGAAGAATTAGGACCTATATTGCAAAGAATATTTCAGAATACAGTAATGCCTTATATCACACTGAAAAAAAAAGGAAAAACTTACAACTCCTTTCAGTACAAATTCAGTTGGTGTTTCAGCTGTAGGATACACTACTCCTGGACAATCAACTAAATAGATCCTCCTCATCAATGTTACATACTGCCAAACCTGCCAAATGGAAATACATAAAAATGTAGGTTTTACCTCTGTGTTACTGTGAGTTTCAAAAAATAAACATGATAAACTATTGATAAAAAATGTCATTTAAATGAAATTATAACTACTTTTATACACTTTTTTATTATTCATGCTATTTAAAATTTACATAAATATATAAAATAATCAACTAGATGTAAAGTTTGCCCCCGCAGCTAAGAATCAAGGTTGATATGCCAGTGAAAATGTTGTTTTCAGAAAGTAAAGTGTGTCTGTAAGATACAAATTATCAGCCCCAACAGCAACATGAGGGTGTGTTGCAACAGGCAGGAATTTTAAGAAAAGTGAACAAAAATCTGGACAAGACATATACCCTTATCTTGGCTATCTGGCCTATAAACGGCCCAAGTCTGACTTTCTCTTGGTTTCAGATTATTTCACAAAAATCAAAATCCTTTTACCCTGCATGTTTTCAAACATAGTCCTTAACAGTGTTCTCCCCCGAAATTTTGGATAGCATCACATTTAGCATGCATCATCGTTCGACCCAATTACGCGTTGTTTTTGTGTTTTTTTATTTATATGCATGTTGTTATACATGTTGGGGTATATATTTTGTTACTTCTTTTTATTTTTGAGATACCTTATATATACATGAAGATATGTGTAATAAAGGAGTGTTAAAAAACTTCATTATTTATTTATAATTCATGATAAACACAATGTCAGATCCATTCAAATCAATGAGAATAGTCCCAAAAGTACAAATGATGAAATGTTACATAAATGACAAAGGCAATCATCACACTATCGTTAGCCCTTTTTCTGTGCAAAAGCAGTAGTTAAATTCTATCGCTGGTCGATTGTGTTTCTCAGTTCGTGGCACTAAAAGTTTGCTCACAATCAATCTTGTAAAATTCATCAGCTTTGAAAATCGCATTTTCCAGGCTATGTCACTGTCAGAAGCAAACGATTTGCTATATATTGGTAGTGTTCATTGTATTAACTATTAAATCAACGGAGGCCCTTGCAAGGGTCCTTGAATCGTTACCGATAGTCGTTGGCGATTCTTATCTAGGGAACATTAAAGACGAACAAATATGATAATGTCCCTGTTTATCTTAAGTGCTTGGTAGCGGTCAATCACAGCCTCTGTTCAAAACATCGATGTAGATTTTATAATTTTAGACATTTGGCTTTTGAAACTCTAATCTAATTAAAATTATATCTTCACTTGGCTCCCCCCTTTTTGCTATTGTCGCCGTGAATAGCAAGAAGGGGGGAGCCAAGTGAAGATATAATTTTAATTAGATTGTTGAAACTCCTTCTAAAGCCATTTTACCTTGGATATCGTGTTGATCACATGGTTTTGTAAATGTAATAAGTGTCAGCATGGGATCACCAAACCTGAGTAGTTATCATCAAAACAGACAATTAACACCTATTTTATTACTTTATTAGCTTTGATATTAATACAGGTGATCAAAAAAAAATATTAGAAATGTTTATTTTTCTTTGTTGTTATAAGTGGCCGATTGCTTTCAAACAATGGCGCGAGTTACCGATGTTAAAAATTATAGCATCTCGGCGATTTCGATAGCGTCTCGGTGCCGAGATGCTAAAACCGCCTGGGGAAAACACTGGTCCTTAAATACAAATGCTGTATCTATAAAATACCAGACAAAACATGTACCACTATATTGTAGCGAGCTGGTGAAGGGAACTTCTATTAAACAATTCTTTGACAAAAGCCAAACAGATATGTTTCAACATACTTTACAGTTTGATTTTAAACCTTAAAATTGGTACTTGGTCATATGGTCTTCAGACTAGGAATAGTTCCAGTTGGAGAAAATTCAGCATGCCAGTAAGGTTAAATATAATATTTATCTGGCATTACATGTATGTCTACAACATCAAATGTACTATGTATGTGACTATTCTGATCCTAAGCTCTTACAGGATATGTGAACAAATTAAAATAATGTCTATTTCTCCATATACAAATTTAATTAAGTATAAATACAATTTTATTAATAGTTTTGTTGTGTTGTGTTATTTACCCTTCAAAAATAAATCAGTGTCATTTTACAAGCCTTGATTAATAGAAATGCTTCCTTATATCATTATATTATATTATTAAAATAAAAAAGTTACTAAACTTTGTTTAATTCTAGACTATTTCATTACTTTATGTTGAAAGATGAGAATATAACTCTACACTGGATCTCCCAAATCCTGGGTGATATATGTGCAGAATAATTTTAGTTATGAACTTTATGTTGAAAAGTTTATTTCTACAATGGATCTCCCAAATCCTGGGTGATATATGTGAAGAATAAATTTAGTTATGAACTTTATGTCGAAAAGTTTTAGGAAAACAACTAATTTTCACAACACAACATAAATAACAATCCAGATAAATATCAAATAACTTGACTTAAATAACTTTTGAAAGGATTCAGTTTTTCCACAATCTGAAAAATTCCTTCATAAATAATTTGTCATAATAGAAATTAATTTAGATATTGTTAAAGTACTTTTTGCCAATAAAAATTTCAACAATGAATAATTTTCTAACTTCAAAATTAAATTCTTTTTGTAAAAATAAGCCAAATGATAATTTTCTACAAAATAGAAAAGGGTGATGTCAATTTTCAGCGTTTTGTCCTTTTATATGCTGCACAAGAAATTTTTGGTGCAGTTTGGTGCAGGCTTGCATACAGCGTAAAATTAATGACGGCAATGACCAATCAATCAATATTATATAACACAATCATGTACTTATTAAATAACACAATCATGTACTTATTAAAAATTAGTTAAAATAACATTTTTCTTAGTTAATTATCAACAAACAAGAAATCATGTTAGTATAATTAAAAAAAAACATTTTTAACAATTATTTTATAAACACCCAATAAAAACTTTTTGCTACCAGCTAATAGAAAATAGTGGTAGACAACTGAAAACTTGAAGAAGTCAACACAGTAAATGGCAAAGTATTGCCATAAATAAAACAAATCAGTTTGAAATGAAAGATTCCGTGAACAAATATGACTTAATGAATCTGTAGATACAGGTGAGTTAACATGTCACACTTTAAATATCGAGAAAATGAATGAAATATGTGCAGATTTCTGCAACGACAAAATCATGGGAACATCTCAAAGGTTAAAAATATACATTACTTAAGATCTAAAAACAATCAAACATGATCATTATTTTATGATTCTTCTCATTGTAGAAACAATGAGGAAATAATAAATTAATTTCAACAACTCCAGAATAATTTATCTTATTAAAAAAAAGTAAACTTTGGAATTTATAATATTTAAAAAAATGTTTGGTATGACCAACTTCATAAAATATACGTTTAAATATAGATATAGGCAATTTACAATAATTGCGGAATTCTACAATATGGACTAAAAACTGCAAATTGACTATGTCTATCTGTAAATTTCAGAAAAGGTAATGAAAATCAAATTTTCTTTGGCTATGCACACCTCCATTTATGTGTACAAACATCCTACAAAATATAAATGTTGTAGACCTATGGAATAGATGGAACCACAAATGGACAAGTGTAAATTATTATACCACATACTTTTTAACAAGGGGTGAAAAAAAATTCTCCATGAGAACAAGGCAGAATATGTTTAAATTTTATACATATTTTCCTAATATGCTCTTCTGCTTTCGCAATGTAAAAAAATCTGTGTTAAAATAAATTTGGTTCCCAAATGCCTGAGTTATCAGTTTCAGTGGCTTGAAATTGTAATCACTTTTGTTTGTTATTTGTAATCTATAATTTTGTTATCATAAATAAAGTTGTTATTGTATATGATATGTAAGATTTAACATACTGTGATAAATTTATATTTCTAACAACTTTTTTACAAAATGATACATGGGCGGTTTGTGGAACAGCCATACCCTAGGACACATTTATACAATGTAAAAATTATTTTATTTGTCATAATTAGAGGCATACAATACTTTATTGTTGTTTTAACATTGGTGGGCATTATATATGTAATATTTTACCCCTTGCTAACACTTGGGGCAATATATAAAATAATATGATGCCCATCCATTTTAAAACAACAATATAGTATGGTAGTCATGTAATATGTAATGTAACTAACCTTAGTTTCACCTGCCAACGGTGCTACTTTACAAACTTTCTTGGCTTTGAGGGTGTTAATTATAGAACTTTTACCAACATTAGGATAACCAATAAATCCTACACTGATCTGTTTCTTATCTGAATGCAACTGTAAAAAAATGCAATAAGTACTTATATAATTCTCTGAAAACACACAGATACAGAAAGATACTGCAATAAATTTTTTTTAAAAGTTAAGTTTCTACCTAAAGTATCTAAAAAATTCATTTGATTTTTAAAACTTAATACTGATTTTTATTGAGACAAGTAAACTGGTTAAACCTTAACAGGTTTAAATGAAATTAATGTACCTACATAGTTCTATAAAATTGGGTTAAGTGACTGACCTTGGAAAACTGTCGGAGTAAGTTTATTAGCGCTCCTTTACCAAACGGATTTGTTACACTAGCATGAAAAGCCATTGTTGGATACTCAGAAGATAAAATAGCAACCCATCTTTGCTGAAAACAAAAATCATACAAATTGAAAAATGTTGAAGTTTTAATGGCAATTTTTAATATGTATTGATTTGAAAAATTATTGAATAAATAAATTCAAAAACAGATTTTAAACAAAATAGTTCAAGTATACATCAGTTTGACTAATACAATTCATTCTAAAATTTTGGGTTTAGGTAGAATTTCACAAAATGTCATGAAACCATAAAACAAGACTGGTCATAAGTCGTACGACTTTTTTAATAAATGGGGGCCAGATCTAGAATGTATCAAAATGAAATAACACAAATCTATGCTTCATTTCTAGAAACTATTAAAAACACTGGGAAATCTGGAAATGGTAATGACAATGTCAAACACTGAGTAATGAAAACAAAAAACTCAATTATTTTTAACAATTACAAAGTACAAGAATCCTTTGCTGTATAAAGTTTGTTTGCTCCAACATTGTAGAATGGGACATCAGACAGCTCTCCATATGCGAAACAATGGATTTTGCGGCAAGAGTCTAGATTGGCATATTATACAAAATTCTGGTCCAGTTATTCAATACACAAATCTGTTATGTAGATACATGTATTTTTCTCCATGAAAATAATCATCTTACCTTCCATCAATCTCATTTAAGTCCATTTCTACATCTAATTCCATTACAATCCCTACTTGCCCACATTTTACTTTTATTCTGACCAGCTAAATGAAACTCCTGAGACTTTGTGTCATCCATGTTAACCCTTTTGTCCCAACTATTTAAATAAGTGGGTAAATGAATAAATAAGCTACCAAAAATAAAATGTCAGAAATATGGGGTAGTCATTAAAATGAGCTTAGAAATAGATTTAAATTAGCTATGATAATTTCATTGAGACAAATATCAAAATAGGTGATTTATGTACAGATATTCCAAACAAAATCTGTATAACATCTATTGACACTGAAATGTGCCGATTCAGATCCATGTCCCATAATATGCTGTTTGGCATTTATGTATAACACTCTGACGTCCCATGATTTCTTCAAAATCTAAATGGACCGCGAAGGATTCTGGGACTATGTTACAAATAATTGCATTTTACATATTTTTGTTTCCACGTTAACTTACAGTAACCCAGACAGGGATAAGGTCAACTTTATTCAAGACAAACATCAGATGTTTGTGAGGTTTCTCTTTCTTCATATATTTCTCTACTTGGTAACATCTGGTTCCCATAGGATCTCTGGCATCCAGTACTTGTACCACAACATCTGAAGAATCTATTACCTATGTACATAGAATACATAATAAAATGCTTCATAATATCTTTGTTTTTCAATTTTGATATATATGTAGTTCCTTTAAACTTTTTGATCTCAATGGAGGTACAACGAGGTCCCATTCCTCATAATGAGCAATCACACTTTGGAGTTTTATACATATTCTCTAGTAAAAAAACTCTGTTTATCTCTGCTTAGACTAAAAATTGTCAAAAGACATATATTACTTTAGTTTGTGCTCAACTACTTTTTGCCCAGAAGTGATATTTATTCAGTGTAACTACAAACAAAAAACGGAATAGTTTAATAATATTTATTTCACAGAAATGTAAACTTTGGTAAAGATTAACTGTTATAAAACATAAGAAATCCTTCTATTTAAATAATAAATTTTTATACATTTTTTCTTCAAAATATTCTGAATTAACAAACCTTATACAATTCATTCCACACTCTTTTTGACTGGCCTGCTCTAAATATAACTTCCCTGTTTTCTTCCTTAAACTCTGGTTCCCCTCTTACCAAATCCTGATCTTTCTCAGCACTGTAACTCTCACTAGAAGCTGATGCTTTGTTAACCAAGGCCTGTTATATCACAAACATTACAATGATAAATATAACACATCCCTTTCACAGAAATTCATCAGAATATGGAGTAAAGATAGCACAACTTTACAATTTTGTTTGTTTGTTTGTATGGTGTTAAATGCCACTTTCAGCAATTTTCCAGCTATATCAATGCATCAAGTTTTTATTGGGGGAGGTAGCCGGAGTACCCAGAGAAAACCCCCGACCTTCTGCAGGAAAACTGGCAATCCTTAAGTTGTCAATTAAGATTGAAGTCTAGTACACCCTGCCAGCAGTGAGACTCGAACCTGCAACCTCAGTGTTGACAGACCATGTGATCAATACTGGAGGCGTTTTGACAAACTAAAGGTTGCCTCCTCAAAAAGAAAGGCAAATTTAATTTTCTGATAAAATTTTGTATTTTAACCAACAGAATTTTTGTTAATACACAGAATTTTAATTTGCCTCATAGCTTCATCCAGTTCCTTTGTTCTCTATATTAATATAATGTCGCCATTATAACAAGCCAACAGCTGCTAATTGAAATCAGTATTTATAAACATGATAAATAAGATTTTGATTGTGAGAAAATATTATGGCAAATCAATAGAATTGCAATAACATGAAATTACTTAAATTTTAATTACAACCAGAGGCTAGTAGGAGCCTTCAATCATTCACCTGGTGCCTAAGTTGCACCTTGAATTTAACACAAGTGATTTGGAATCAAACATGGTTGACATATTGTTTAGTGCTAGTAAAAATATATTCAAGATAAAGTGTTTAAAACATTTCAATTTAAAAAAATTGAAGAATGTGTCCATGGGACACGGATGCCCCCGCTAAAGGAAGTCCCAAACAGGAGGTAGTTGTCCAACAGGTCTGAAAGTCGCTTAGGACGTACAACTTGTGATACTTAACCACCCTGCCAAATTTCAAATTGTTCTAATGTACGGTTTCTGAGTAAAGCTTGACGAAAATTTTCATACTCGTGATAACACATTTTCAAATCGACCCAGTCGAAAACAGGAAGTAGTTGTCCGACAGGTCTGAAAGTCGCTTAGGACGTACAACTTGTGATACTGAACCACCCTGCCAAATTTCAAATTGTTCTTGTCTACGGTTTCTGAGAAAAGCTTGACGGAAATTTTCATACTCATGTTAACACATTTTCATATCGGCCCAGTCGCAAACAGGAAGTAGTTGTCCGACAGGTCTGAAAGTCGCGTAGGATGTACAACTTGTGATACTGAACCACCCTGCCAAATTTCAAATTGTTCTTGTCTACGGTTTCTGAGAAAAGCTTGACGGCAATTTTCATACTCATGTTAACACATTTTCATATCGGCCCAGTCGCAAACAGGAAGTAGTTGTCCGACAGGTCTGAAAGTTGCTTAGGACGTACAACTTGTGATACTGAACCACCCTGCCAAATTTCAAATTTTTCTCATGTGCGGTTTCTGAGAAAAGCTTGATGGAAATTTTCATACTCATGTTAACACATTTTTATATCGGCACAGTCACAAACAGGAAGTAGTTGTCCGACAGGTCTGAAAGTTGCTTAGGACGTACAACTTGTGATACTGAACCACCCTGCCAAATTTCAAATTGTTCTCATGTGCAGTTTCTGAGAAAAGCTTGACGGAAATTTTCATACTCATGTTAACACATTTTTATATCGGCCCAGTCACAAACAGGAAGTAGTTGTCCGACAGGTCTGAAAGTCGCTTAGGACGTACAACTTGTGATACTGAACTACCCTGCCAAATTTCAAATTGTTCTGTTGTACGGTTTCTGAGAAAAGCTTGACGAAATTTTCATTCTCATATTAACACATTTTCATATCGGCCCAGTCCCAAACAGGAAGTAGTTGTCCGACAGGTCTGAAAGTCGCTTAGGACGTACAACTTGTGATACTGAACCACCCTGTCAAATTTCAAATTGTTCTGATGTACGGTTTCTGAGAAAAGCTTGACGGAAATTTGTACGGACGTACAGACGGACGGACGGACGGACATGAGTAAAATTTAATGCCCCCCGACATGTCGTCGCGGGGGCATAATAAGAAATCCAATAAGTTTGTTCATTTGAATATAACTGAATGGAGTATTTCTAAGAAATTAAATTTCTTACTTTTTACTTTTATTAAATAGTAAATGTATGTAGAATTTAAAGCAAAATAGAGTGAACATAAAATTCTAAAGTTGTAACTTACTGTTAAATCATCAATTTTTAAGTTTGGTCTTTTTCTCTGTGCTTTTGGTCCGAACGTTGTTTCAAAAGATTCTGTGTCTAATAAATGTACCCTAGCATGCTACAATAAAATAAAACTTAAATGTACATACTAGTATGTTATCATGCCTATTATCAGAGGATTAAAAACTGCAAACTTAAATTCAGCTTGCGAGAGCAAAAGGCTGAGTTTACACATGGATACAGTCTGAAAAAATATTTTGTAATTCTTCCAGTTAAAGTGTGCATTGTTAATTTTTGTATAAAAAGCTGGGAAAACAGTTATCACATTAGTGTTTGTTGTGTTTTAAATAGTAATACCATGAGAAGTTAAATACTAGATAAAGTCGATCTAGCGATCACTGATACCCCCGCTTTTGTAAAACTTTCTAAAGTTTTTTAGTGGACTCGGACCTTGAAATTTGACAGATTTCTCCCAAAATCAATAGGCTTCTTACAAACATGATATATAACAATATACCACAGTTTCATTCAAATCAGATGCAAACTTTTTGAGTTATCGTCCAGAAACCAAATGTAGAAGGACTAACGGATGGCCGGAAGGATAGATGTACGGACGGACATGAGGACCACTATATAACCCTGACTCTGTCAAGCTGGGGTATAATGATCAAAGATGAACATTCTGAAAATGAAAATCCTATTTTGTACATGTATCAACAAATTTAATAAAACAAGTGAGGACACAGAAAAACGTCTCGCCTGCATTCCGCATCAGTAACGAAAATAAATTTCGTCATAAGCATTACGTAAATAGCATTAAATATCAGCAGCGACCTGTATACGAAATATTGTCACCATACCATGCATAGTTACAGGGGAACAGCCGTAACCCAAAAACTTTAACGTAGTCGCTGGACCGTGAAATTGAGGTCAAGGTCAGGTTGAACCTACCAGACAGTCATGTACTATTCATCAGCAACCTATATACCAAATATTGTCATCCTACCATGCGTAGTTACAGAGGAACTATCGTAACCTAAAAACTTTAACGTAGTCGCTGGACCGTGAAATTGAGGTCAAGGTCAGGTGACACCTACCAGACAGTCATGTACTAGTCTTCAGCAACCTATACACCAAATATTGTCATCCTACCATGCGTAGTTACAGAGGAACTGTCGTAACCCAAAAACTTTAACGTAGTCGCTGGACCGTGAAATTGAGGTCAAGGTCAGGTGACACCTACCAGACAGTCATGTACTAGTCATCAGCAACCTATACTCCAAATATTGTCATCCTACCATGCGTAGTTACAGAGGAACTTTCGTAACCCAAAAACTTTAACGTAGTCACTGGACCGTGAAATTGAGGTCAAGGTAAGGTGACACCTACCAGACAGTCAAGTACTAGTCATCAGCAACCTATATACCAAATATTGTCATCCTACCATGCGTGGTTACAGAGGAACTGTCATAACCCAAAAACTTTAACGTAGTCGCTGGACCGTGAAATTGAGGTCAAGGTCAGGTGACACCTACCAGACGGCCATGTACTAGTCATCAGCAACCTATACACCAAATATTGTCATCCTACCATGCGTAGTTACAGAGGAACTGTCGTAACCCAAAAACTTTAACATAGTCGCTGGACCGTGAAATTGAGGTCAAGGTCAGGTGACACCTACCAGACAGTCATGTACTAGTCATCAGCAACCTATACACCAAATATTGTCATCCTACCATGCGTAGTTACAGAGGAACTGTCGTAACCCAAAAACTTTAACGTAGTCGCTGGACCGTGAAATTGAGGTCAAGGTCAGGTGACACCTACCAGACAGTCATGTACTAGTCATCAGCAACCTATACACCAAATATTGTCATCCTACCATGTGTAGTTACAGAGGAACTGTCGTAACCCAAAAACTTTAACATAGTCACTGGACCGTGAAATTGAGGTCAAGGTCAGGTGACAGGTGACTGACTGGCAAGTACTCATCATAAGCTACCTCTGGACCAAATTTGATGGACCTAGGGCTTGGGCTTACAAATATATGAAGCAAGATGTCAAGTGTTTACGCCGCTGCCGCCGGATTCCCATACATATGTCTCGCCTCCAGCGACTTTCGTCGCAGGCGAGACAAAAATCGCAAAAGTCTGAAGTGGCCAGGTTGCGAAGCAAGTGCTATAATAAATGGGGAATGGTTTACAATTTGTTGGAAGAATGTTTTGGGTATGTGTCAAAAATGTAGGAGGAGTAGATTACAAAAAAATCGATATGCACAGGGGTGCAAAAGCCGAGTTGCCGTATTTTATTAACCAACACTTTCCTTGTCTTCATTTTAAGATTTAACATAATTGGTTATTACAGGCATTACATGTAAACTGGAGACAAAGTGAGGAAGGGTTTCAGCAGGAAAAATGTAAGCTTTATCAACAATTTTTCAAAGTTGCATAAAATATGAATATGTGAATCCTCTAACAGAATTGAACCATTGTGTAAAATTTCAGATATGTACTTGATGTAGTTTTTGAGTTATAGTCCGGAAACCACTAATTGAAGAACATTTCTAACATTTTTTCTGTCACTGTGACCTTGACCTTAATGGATTTACCCCAAAATCAATAAGGTTCCTCCTCTTATGGTATGTAACAATATACCAAAATTATTAAAATCGGTTGAGAACTTTTTGAGTTATGGTCCGGAAACCACTAATTCAAGAAATTTTCTAATGTTTTTTTTTCTGTCGCTGTGACCTTGACCTTGAACGGATTTACCCCAAAATCAATAGGGTTCCTCCTCTTATGGTATGTAACAATATCCCAAAGTTTCAGTACAAGTGTGGACACAGAAAAACGTCTCGCCTGTATTCCGCATCAGTAACGAAAATAAATTTCGTCATAAGCATTACGTAAATAGCATTAAATATCAGCAGCGGCCTGTATACAAAATATTGTCACCATACCCTGCGTAGTTGCAGGGGAACAGCCGTAACCCAAAAACTTTAACGTAGTCGATGGACCGTGAAATTGAGGTCAAGGTCAGGTGACACCTACCAGACAGTCATGTACTAGTCATCAGCAACCTATACACCAAATATTGTCATCCTACCATGTGTAGTTACAGAGGAACTGTCGTAACCCAAAAACTTTAACGTAGTTGCTGGACCCTGAAATTGAGGTCAAGGTCAGGTGACACCTACCAGACAGTCATGTACTAGTCATCAGCAACCTATACACCAAATATTGTCATCCTACCATGCGTAGTTACAGAGGAACTGTCGTAACCCAAAAACTTTAATGTAGTCGCTGGACCGTGAAATTGAGGTCAAGGTCAGGTGACACCTACCAGACAGTCATGTACTAGTCATCAGCAACCTATACACCAAATATTGTCATCCTACCATGCGTAGTTACAGAGGAACTGTCGTAACCCAAAAACTTTAACGTAGTCGCTGGACCGTGAAATTGAGGTCAAGGTCAGGTGACACCTACCAGACAGTCATGTACTATTCATCAGCAACCTATACACCAAATATTGTCATCCTACCATGCGTAGTTACAGAGGAACTGTCGTAACCCAAAAACTTTAACGTAGTCGCTGGACCGTGAAATTGAGGTCAAGGTCAGGTGACACCTACCAGACAGTCATGTACTAGTCATCAGCAACCTATACACCAAATATTGTCATCCTACCATGCGTAGTTACAGAGGAACTGTCGTAACCCAAAAACTTTAACGTAGTCGCTGGACCGTGAAATTGAGGTCAAGGTCAGGTGACACCTACCAGACAGTCATGTACTAGTCATCAGCAACCTATACACCAAATATTGTCATCCTACCATGCGTAGTTACAGAGGAACTGTCGTAACCCAAAAACTTTAACGTAGTCGCTGGACCGTGAAATTGAGGTCAAGGTCAGGTGACACCTACCAGACAGTCATGTACTAGTCATCAGCAACCTATATACCAAATATTGTCATCCTACCATGCGTAGTTACAGAGGAACTGTCGTAACCCAAAAACTTTAACGTAGTCGCTGGACCGTGAAATTGAGGTCAAGGTCAGGTGACAGGTGACTGACTGGCAAGTACTCATCATAAGCTACCTCTGGACCAAATTTGATGGACCTAGGGCTTGAGCTTACAAAGATATGAAGCAAGATGTCAAGTGTTTACGCCGCCGCCGCCGGATTCCCATACATATGTCTCGCCTCCAGCGACTTTCGTCGCAGGCGAGACAAAAATTGGTGGAGAACTTTTTGAGTTTTAGTCCGGAAACCACCAATTCAAGAAATTTTCTAACGTTTTTCTGTCGCTGTGACCTTGACCTTGAACGGATTTACCCCAAAAGCAATAGGGTTCCTCCTCTTATGGCATGTAACAATATCCTAAAGTTTCATTAAAATGGGTTCACAACTTTCAGAGTTATGGTCCGGAAACCAATTGTTGACAACTGCCCGCCCGCCCAGCCGCCCGCCATCATCATAACAATAACCAAGTTCAACTTCGTTGCAACTCGGCTAAAAACAGAATCTTCATGTATAAATATGCATAAAAAAGTCCACATGTCTGGAAAAATGGGAAAACATTTGAATAATTTCATAAGATCAGATGCAAAACTATGCAACCTTTCTATGACGTTTCAAAGATATGGGTTGAAAGCTGTACATGTAGGAGATGTTAATTACATGAAATAGGTTCCCTCTTCTGAAAAATGAATGTTCTCAAGTCTGAAAAAGTGGTAAAATATAAAATCTGGCTGGTCATGACAATAATATGTGTAGCTAAATAAGACCAATGGCAGCCAAGCAATCGCATAGACAGGTCTATTTGTCAGATGGAGCACCTGAAGAGCATGACTCCAAGAAAGGGTATAATATAGAATGATATAAACTTGAAACATCGGTACATCTAACAGCTATTGAATGAGCTGTATTACCATTCTTTTTGTTAGTCAACACAAATTTCAACCAAACACCTGGACCTAATTTCATGAAACATCTTTTAAGGATTTCCTCAACTTATCCTAAACTAAATCACTGGCTAATCAAAATTATACGAGACAAACCTGTACAATTACCTAAAATTAATACATATTATTTATATACATATAAGTATATATTTTATACACACAGAAAATGGCTTCTCTTATTATGAGGTTTTTAGATCAGATAATGGTTGAAGCTTATACAAATAATTATTATGACAATAAGTATATCAGCTCATACATACTTTAGCTGTTTCATTTAACAATGTGATTGGCAATTTTGTTGGTTTCATCACAACTTTGTAGGGATCATTTTTTACTTTAGCCATTTCATCTTGGAAGGACTGTAAAGCTGATTGAGTAATCACTCTTGTATTTCCTACAAAAGAAGAGACATTATGTATATTAAACGAAATGCATGCAGAACGTCTAAACTATCAAATATGTATGTCTATCATTGGTAACAGAACATCTAAACTATCAAATATGTATGTCTATCATTGGTTACAGAACATCTAAACTATCAAATATGTATGTCTATCATTGGTTACACAAATGCATCAATTACTTCCAACTCTTTTGTTCTGAATGTAAAAAATTGTACTTGCATCTATATCAACATGATTTCAAAAGATGTAGTTAGAAGCAGTGCACTTCTTTATTAACTGAAATATATGCAAGTACATTTGTATATCAACCAACCAACATTTCATAAAAAAATCATTTTGGAATTGTTACCAATGATGATAAATATTTTTAATAATAAAACGATAAATTATGCTTAAATGGATATTTGCCAAAAAAAAACCCCAGTTGAGTGATAGACAATTTTCCAGGCCTTACAGGCTAGGGAAATTTAATCTAGAGACAGATATTTTTGGCAAATAACCCCGGAAGGCATGATACTGAATATAGAATCAAACGGTAAGTTGATCAATTGCATTCAATAGCAGTAACGGCATCCATTACATGTTTATTGGATACCAATTACCCAGATGAAGGTAATTTTTTTAGCAAATACCAAAGAGATCCTAAAATCAATGAAAATTCAACTTCAAATAGTAGAAATGTGAAAAATACAGTCTATTAACCAATCAAAAACCAGTATTTTAATATAGGGTGTTATAATGCATTATACACTGTTCCAACTAATTTTGATTTGTATTATTCTTAATTTATTACATGTATCTACATTTAGACTAATTTGAGCAGACAGCTAATGAACAAGTGTGGACACAGAAAAACGTCTCGCCTGCATTCCGCATCAGTAACGAAAATAAATTTCTTCATAAGCATTACGTAAATAGCATTAAGTATCAGCAGCGGCCTGTATACCAAATATTGTCACCATACCATGAATAGTTACAGAGGAACTGTCCTAATACAAAAACTTTAACGTAGTCACTGGACCATGATATTGAGGTCAATGTCAGGTGACACCTACCAGACAGTCATGTACTATTCATCAGCAACCTATATACCAAATATTGTCATCCTACCATGCATAGTTACAGAGAAACTGGCGTAACCCAAAAACTTTAACGTAGTCGCTGGACCGTGAAATTGAGTTCAAGGTCAGGTGACACCTACCAGACTGTCATCAGCAACCTATATACCAAATATTGTCATCCTACCATGCGTGGTTACAGAGGAACTGTCGTAACCCAAAAACTTTAACGTAGTTGCTGGACAGTGAAATTGAGGTCAAGGTCAGGTGACACTAACCAGACTGTCATGTACTAGTTATCAGCAACCTATATACCAAATATTGTCATCCTACCATGCGTGGTAACAGAGGAACTGTAGTAACCCAAAAACTTTAACATAGTTACTGGACCGTGAAATTGAGGTCAAGGTCAGGTGACACCTACCAGACAGTGGTGTACTAGTCATCAGCAACCTATACACCAAATATTGTCATCCTTCCATGTGTAGTTAAAAAGGAACTGCCGTAACCCAAAAACTTTAACGTAGTCGCTGGACCGTGAAATTGAGGTCAAGGTCAGGTGACAGGTGACTGACTGGCAAGTACTCATCATAAGCTACCTATGTACCAAATTTGATGGACCTAGGGCTTGGGCTTACAAATATATGAAGCAAGATGTCAAGTGTTTATGCCGCCGGATTCCCATACATATGTCTCGCCTTCAGCGACTTTCGTCGCAGGCGAGACAAAAACTACTTTCTTTCATACTAGATAAGTGCATATGAGTCATTAATAGAGGCAAAATGCTCATCTACTACAGGTTAACATTTGTGGATATATTAATCTATAATAACATATGAATTCAGTTTTCTATTCAATAAAACAATTTTTTTTTACCTCCCACTAGGGGGTATATGGTGATGGAGGTGTCAGTCTCTCGTCCATCCATTACACTTATTCTTATGAAAAACTCTTACACTTCTGAATGGAATTTGATGAAACTTACACAGATATTTTGTCACAGTGTCATTGTGCATCATAATGATATTTGGGGTTTCCCAACGAAAACATGGACTCTGTCATTGACAAAAAGGAAGCTGGGAAAATCAACAACGATAATCGGAATATAGGTCATGACGTCAACCAACATATATATATATATATATATATATAATGTGGTGGGCAGATTTCTTACCAAACCATTTTCTATTGGGTTCCACTCGAGCAACAGCCCCTGATGGCAGCCAGGATTGGAAAGGTGCTGCTTTAATAATCTTCCCAGTCTTATCTCTGTAAAAGCAGGATATTCTCTAATAGTGCATTTAAACTAGTGTTTATCTGAATAACTACATGTATGCATAGAAATACAACAAGCAACAGTAAAAATGTGGAATAATGATAAAATACTAGTAGATATTTATTTGAAAATCATGGAAATTAATTAGAGTGGAAAGGTCAACTATGATTATTATTTGTAGGGCTGATATGACACAATGATTTGAGACATCACAATATTTCAATGTATTAAATATACTCATGTTACATTCCATCAGGAAAGATTGACTAGACTTTAACAAGTGCAAAAAGTTGTGGTCTTTCTTGAGCAAAAAGAATCTTTGTACACATGTAATCGATGATGACAGCTGTTGGATGACAGTTTAAATGTTAATTTCCCAATCCTAAGACTACAGTAAAAAAAAGTTTGGAAAGAAACTAGCCATTTTGAATTGCCATTTTTTAGTAAAAAGAGAAAAAAAGATAGGGTTGAGATATTTGATATCATATCATTTTTGGAAGAGGAACATATAAACTAACTTCAATTCAAAATGACTTACTTATTCCAATGATGGCAAAGGTTATATACTGATCATATCTAATGAGAATTTCTTACCTTTTTGCTTTGAAGTTCTTGTACATCTGAAGTCTTTTAATTGTAGACCTATCTCGCATATTCGTTCCACCAGCATTTTTCACTTTAGGTCGATCTAAATTAATGTAAAAATTCCAATATAAGTTCTAAACGATTTGCATGGTTATACAGTCAACAATTTTATAATACAGCCTGCTACTGCATGTCATCAAATGAGCTTATTTAATTCAAGCTAAGTTCACAAGTACTACTACCATAAAACTTAAATACCATTAATTTTGGCTGCTAAATATATTATGCTTGTAGACTTACATTTCCTGAAAAAGTTCTGAGATATATGGCAGATAAACAGATAGACCCATATGATATATCACAATGCATGACATGATGGTCATAAGAAAGGCATGCATTGGGTGCGAACTTACTTTAAAAAAAAAAAAGTATTGTTACAGAGAATGGGAATATTTCAAGCCAAATATATTGTTTCAGCTAATATTACCATGATTACATAGGATGCGGAGGACGTACAGCTGTCATATATGACATATTAAACTCATCAATCTTGTTCAATTTTTCAAAAATTGTATATAACGGGGCCCATCCCAGACCATCCCTTCTACATCATTGTAGAGAAATGCATACAGCCATGTAATTGCCAGTTTATCTGTGACTTACTAGTATATACATGTACATCTTGTCATTAGAACTTATTTCATTATGGGGTATACAATGTTAGATTCAATGCAATATTATCTAAAATGTAATTAATTACTTCTGAAACAATTTATGTTGTACTGTAACTTAATTAGCAAACAATCTGTATTAAGTCACTGGCTTTTTTGTTCACCTGACCCGAAGGGTCATGTGAGCTATTGCCATCACTTGGCGTGTGTCTTTGTTAACTTTTCTTTAAAAATCTTCTCCTCCAAAACCACTGAAGGGATTGCTTTGAAACTTTACACACATAATCAGTAAAATGTCCTTTACCAAGTTTGCACAAATCATGGCCTCAGACCAACCAACATGGCTGCCATGGCTAAAAATAGAACAAGGGGGTCAAAATACAGTTTTTGGCTTAAAGTTCAAAAAGTATAACAGATACAGGAAAACGGAAAAAACCTTCCTTTTTCAGCATCAAAAGCTCTACAACACAGTAAATTGGGTCAAAGTTGTTTGATGACTCCTTGTAGTTGTTACCTTTTTAATTGTCGAAATTGATGATTTTTGCCTCAAAACCTTGAAAATTATTAGAACTAGAGAAAAAGTTAGCATTGCTTAATTGTTCTGCTCTATGAGAGCTACAAAAATGGCTTTAGAGTCATCTGCATCAAAAGCTCTACCAAACACTCAATTGCATCAAAGTTGTAAGAGGACTCATTGTAGTTGTTACCCTTAAATTGTCGAAATTGATGATTTTTGTCATTTTTTTTTATTTGCAGGTTTATGGTATTCATATTATTTGCTTAAAAAAATCTAACATGTTGTTTCAAAACCTTAACTCCAGCGGAAAACCTTAATCTCCGGGGGAAACCCTTAATTTTTTAAGGAATTCTGTTAAAATTAAATGTTGGTTTTTTAAATTAAGGTTGTCACCGGGAAATTAAGGTTATCCCTCAGAGATTAAGTTTTTTTGTTGATTAGACCCCTGGGTTGGTTTTAAGCCCTCTGGCATTGTTGCTGATAACGATCAGTTACTCTGCATATACTGTTCTGTAGATTTATGATAATGGTTATAAATCTATATATTTATGTATTAATAAAATTAATTCTTGTCAAAAATAAATATGTACGAAAATCCCAAAATAAAACCATGAATGCATTTTCTATCAACTTCATTTCAACTAAAGAGGAAGAGGTGAACCAACACTGTGTAAGTTGATCTTTAGTGGACGCTACTTCATTTCAGTAAAGGCGTATATTTTAAAAAATTATTATTATACAAATTATTAAAACATCATTTCTAAGTTACCGTTAAGTTATTATTTTTCCATTTGAAGATTGGTAGGTAAGAAATATAGAACAATCAATACACTGACCGAACTTGCAATACACATAACTGTAACTGTATGTCATTTCCTCCACTGTCTGGAGAACTATGCAGTGATGCACATATAAAGGCGGATTTAAAAGGTTTAATGGGGTATAAAAGATAAAAAAAAAAGAAAAAAAAAAGTTTGTTTACCTGTACAAATGAAAGGAATAAAGGACAGATCCTATCTTGACTATTTTTAATTAGTTTTTTTTATTTGCAGGTTTATGATAAGTTTATGGCATTCAATTATTGTTTAAAAAAATCTAACATGTTGTTTATTTTGCATTTTTAACCTTTTGTCATTTTAGCTTTATATTTTTTATATTTTTATTTGGACTTGTTATTATTACGTTGGGTTTCTAATGATTTGATTTTTTAAATTGTTATTGTCGATTGTATTTGTTTAATTCGAATTACGTTAATTGTTAAAAAAAATTAAACATGTTATTTGTTTTGCATTCATAACAAACTCTCAGTTTTTACTAAAGTAAAACTGGGGGAAGTGGGCGACAGGACCTGAAGTCGCCCTAAGGCGCCTCAAAAGCGAAGTCGAAGTCGCCCTGTCATTTCCCTTAAGTCGCCCGATGGTTCACATAAGATACTTTTAAATCTGGTCCAAATATTTCACCCAGACTACCAATTTATCAGTAAATGTGGAATTCCAATAAAAAACGTCAAACAATATGAGTATTTAACATATTTTAAACAATTAACGTCTTTCAAATGTATTACGCGCCATTTGTTTATTTACCGGATGTGACTAATTACTGGAAGTGAACAACGAAGAAAATTAATGTACAACGGCCCCTAATGAAAAATCGTAATTTTTTTGATAAACAAACACTTTTAATTGGTTTCAAACTTCAGTTCTTTCAAAGAGTGTTGTCCTTTAACAATTTTCTTTGATAAGTATATGAGCTCCACTCACATCATGATAAGTTCTGTAAATGGGTGTCCCATGAAGCAATTTGGATGAGCACAACTTTGTCCAAGTGGAAGTGTGCTGAACAGAAGAATTATTTCTGGGTTTAATGTAATGATATTCTATCTATCTTCTTTGGAAATTTGCTCAGATAAACATGGCATGTTCATTACAAACTGTCAGGAATATTATGATACAAGAACTCATGAATGAAGTTTATGTCTACACATATACAAATATTTTTGTTGATCTATTTTTATTTATAAATATCCTTGTATGGCTGCAAGTACTGAAGTAGATAGAAAAATAGTCCCTATATCTGGTGAATAATAATGAAAAAGAAAGAAAAAAACTGAATCTAAGTGTGTTATGGTTTTAAAACACAAGAGAAATAATCCTGGAAATTGATGTAAATAAGGAAAAAAGTATGAAACTACTGCGAAATTAATTATTTGTACAGCCCCCCTGACTTCTCCCTACACTACAAACACCAAAACCTTAATTTCCTAGTCAAAACCTTAATTTTTTAAGAGTTGACTGTAAAATTAAGTGTTCTTTTCTTAAATTAAGGGTGTGACAGGGAAATTAAGGTTTTGACGCGGAGATTAAGGTTTTTACTCGGAGATTAAGGTTTTTTGTGGATTGGACCCCTGGGTCGATTTCAATGACCTCGGGCAATGTTGTTGATAACAATCATGTGCTATATTGTAGATCTCTATCAATTTGTCTGTGGCTATAACTTTATCAATGTATACAATTATTTTTTGTCCAAATAAATACAGATCATGTGCACAAAATTAAAAATATTACAAATAATGCACGAACGTGAATGCATTTCCTGTCAACTTTTCAAAACGAGAGGTATTACTATTATTCATTGCAAAATTGTTTAATAAAAGTTAGGTACTGTGATTGTTTTATAAATATTGCAATATAACATTTACATTTGAAGATCAGAAGGTAATTTAATTTACAAGAAACTTTGCCGATCGGAGATTAAATACACATCCGCCATATTGTTTACCTGTATCGAATATGAAAAGAATAAAGGACGGATGTTACTAAGTATTTGTTTTGAACGTTGTTTTTAATTACTTTGTTTTCTTTTTGTTTCCCCAACAGGTTTCATGGTAAGTTTGTGTTATTTAAATTTAAATTGTGTTACCTGTTTCATGTTTTGTTCGTTTTGCTGTGTTCTTTTTAAATCTGTTGCTGTTTAAAATTGTTTAATTTATTTTTGCCTTATTATTACGTTGGTGCTGAATGTCGTTTTATTTTTTACAATTTTATTTGCGTAACTGTTCTATTGTCAGTGGTGGCTTTAAAATGAAAAAATGTGTTTATTAATGATTACTTAAATATTAAATAATTAAATTAAATAATTTCTTTGTTGTTCCTCAATACGTAATAAGTTCAATGCTACGTCAAGGTACTGTAAAAAGTTTAATTCTATTATATATATAATTTGTTTTCTGGAATTTTGTAATCATTGTTTTACAGGTTTAAATATTTTTTGTTACCGACTTAATGTTGGTGTATTTGTAAAAGGGATGTGTGGTAAAGGGGCACGTGCACGGAAGTAAAGCAGAAAATGTAAAATGCATTTTATTGCGAACTAAATTGCACGTAAAGAAAAATCTTTAAAAATCTTTTTTTTGTGTAACTTGTTCTTTCTTATTACCTTTAGAAGCTCCGAATTTAATTTGAACGGGAAACAACATAAAAAATGTTATTTTGAATTTTTGGTAGTTCTGGTCTGATAAAATGCACACAAAATGAGCAATAAAGATTACAAGGGCCAAAGTTGTGCACACCGGCTGAAAAAAAAAGATTACGTTGCACGAAAATACCCAAATACCACCACTAGACAGTATTTATGAAATTTTATAAAGTACACTTAACGTTTGGTCATTTTATTATTTTTTGATAAAACCGTAAAATCATTTGTAATGAATTTACTCCTTGGTTATTGCTTCGTCATCAATCTGTTGGATATAGTTACGTTATAATATCAGCAGGTGTCCATCTAATCGGACAATTATAACTATAATTATTTATAGGAGTTATTTTTTTATTTTGTGAAGAAGGTAGAAAGTATCAATGATGTTGTGAAGGAAAACATACGTAAATTATCAGTTGAACCCAAATTGAGCTTATATAAATGATATTTCTTTTTTTATGAAAAAGTAAACATATTTTCCTCTTGTACCCAGTGTGAGATAATGTATTCGTAGTTGCGAGAATTCCAAACTGTTAAGCATCTTCTTACTTGAAGCATATAATTAATACTATAAAATCCGAAATGGCTATAGTATTGACTAAATCGTATGAGTGAAACAAAGACTGACTTTTTTATGAATGCGAGAGTTTGCTTTGAAATACTACAAGCGTGTTTTACATCGCGCGCGCATCTAGAACAGAAGTGTTCATACTTTATACAGAACGGGTAATAAAATCACTTTAACATTGACATTTAAGTCGCGTCATTTTTCAAAATGGACAAGGTTCAAGAGTCTTTTAGCTTTGTTGTCTATAATTAAACGCATTTGTAACGAACGGATTTTCTTTCCGCGCTACGACTAAACTGTGCTTAAAAAATATTGAACATCCAACAAGGATTCAACATCGGAGGATTTCAAAAGGCTGGAAGTTATCTATTTTAATACTGACTTTACAATTTATAGATCAACATAGACAAACACGCGATGTATGTACTTACAGATGGCGTCAGGGTGAAAATGACTGTGTGGTGAAACATGTACAATTAGTACATTGTAAATATACAATATTCGTACACTTGACTTGGGGGAGTTTTTAACGTCCTGCACCGACAACCTTATGCCCCTGGTCGGACGAAATATTCTTACAATGTCAAAAAATATATTCAATTTATTTGCAGCAGCCTTTGAAACGGGTTGAAATGCGAGGCTCTGTCAGATACTGCTCATAAAAACTATTTCACATCTTGCAATATGTATTTTTTACACAAAAATATTGTTTTGTTTAATTGGTGTTTAACACCACTTTCAGCCATTTTCAGCTATATCATGGCGTCCAGTTTTTATTGGGAGAGGAAGCCGGAGTACCAGGAGAAAACTCCCGTCCTGCAGTAGGAAAACTGGCAATCCTTGTCAATTAAGATTGGAGTCGAGTACACCCTGCCCGCAGTGACACTCGAACCCGCAACCTCAGTGTTGATAGACCACGTGATCAATAGTAGACGGACGAACTACTTTAACCACTCTGCCATAGAGGCCCCAAAAATATTGTTTTCTTGTCAATTTCGTAGTTTTATAAGGTATTCTTGGGTGTTCTTCGGTATTCTTGTTTATTTCTATGGACCCGTCTAGAAAGACCTCATGAGGTAATATACTTATATTTCTTTTCTGCTTTAAATCCTGTACGAAATATAACTGATTCAGTGATTTTGCCGGAAAATACCATATCGTATCAGAATATCATATCAGTCGATTTATTTGTATGTCCTATCATTGTCCAAAATTATTTGTTAATCGTCAGTACCCATTTTCTTCTTCTATAATATTTTTTATTAGATGAGTACTCTATGAGTGGACTATAAATAATGGCAAACGATTTGACAGATTTTAACGCGAAATCCCTTCTGTTGAAAAATGACTACGATTTTTGCTTACTACATTGACATGACTTTTCTTGTATCTGGTTTGTTGTTATTAATAAAATGATATCAATCATAAATTGCTTAAATTTAAAAACTTCTGTTTTAATTACGTTCACATAAGGTTTCCGCAAAAAGATACTGATCTCGATACAATTATGCAATTATCTTCGGTTGAGTGAACACATTACACAGGTAACTGATAATTAAAAATCGGCACGTGCCGATAAAAATGCAAATATGTCAAAAACTACAAAATAAAAAAATACGAAACTTGGTAAAAACTTCTTAATGCATTATTCTTTGATATTATTTGTTGTTTGTGGTGATTACTGTTAATCTTCATGTTTTTAGTGCACTTTTCTCCTTGTTAGTGCACTAACTGGTAGTATTATATATCCCGGATCGGTAAAAACGTACAAGTGCATATACATATGCTACAGCTAAAATACATTTTAAGAAAATAGATACTTTATTCGAAAACAATTGTAACAAGAGACAAATATAATTCTCATGCAACATAATATATCTTAAAGTACACACTATCATACAACATTAAAGATATAATCAGTATACACGTAAACACGTCTCTGCTGTAAAAATAATGGATTGTTGGAGTAAAATGCAGGTAAATACAGCAAAAGATAATTCTTGTCGTATTTCAGTAGACACTTCTCTCCTATAAAAATAATGCTTTGTTATAGTAAAATGCAGTCTTTTGTAAGAAAAAATACTTGTAATCCTCTTATTTCATATTGGTGACCAGAGGTACGAAACTGTCAACTGTCACTGACGAAATTTGAGAGATTAACTAAAAGGAATTCCCCCAACAACACAGAAATTATTTATTTTAATTATTTAATATTTGAATAATCATTAATAAAAGTTTCATTTTAAAGCCACCGCTGACAGCAGTTAAACAAATAAAATTATAAAATTAACGACATTAACACCAGCGTAAAAACAAAGAACAATAAAATTATAAAAAAGTTTAAAACAGCAACAACTGCTAAAAGAACAAACCAAAACAAAACAAAAACATTTTTAAACAGTAAACAAAATTTAAATAACTCAAACTTACCATGAAACCTGTGGGGAAAAAACAAAGTAATTAGAAACAACGTTCAAAACAAACACTTTAGAAACATCTGTCCTTTATTCTTTTCATATTCGTTACAGGTAAACAATATGGCGGATGTGTATTGAATCTCCGATCGGCGAAGTGTCTTGTAAATTAAATTACTTTCTGATCTTCAAATGTAAATGTTATATTGCAATATTTATAAAACAATCACAGTACCTTACGAAATACATAACTTTTATTAAACAATTTTGCAATGAATAATACCTCTCGTTATGAAAAGTTGACAGGAAATGCATTCACGTTCGAGCATTGTAATATTTTTAATTTTTTGCACATGATCTGTATTTATTTGGACAAAAATTAATTGTATACATTGATAAAGTTATAGCCACAGACAAATTGATAGAGATCTACAGTATAGTACATGATTGTTATCAACAACATTGCCCGAGGTCATTGAAATCGACCCAGGGGTCCAATCAACAAAAAAACTTAATCTCCGAGTAAAAACCTTAATCTCCGCGTCAAAACGTTAATTTCCCTGTCACACCCTTAATTTAAGAAAAGAACACTTAATTTTACAGTCAACTCTTAAAAAATTAAGGTTTTGACTAGGAAATTAAGGTTTTGGTGTTTGTAGTGCTAGTGTCTCCTGAAGTCTCCCTATCAGGGCCTGACTTCTCCCTGTTTGGCTGCCAGGGAGAAGTGACCTACTTTTTGAGAGTGTGGTGACCCCTGAGAAATATAAACACATTATTTAAATCGTTGGTCTAACTATATCTGTCACAGAAAGCAAGTTATCATCGCACAAAATAAATAAACAATGTGTATTTAATTTTAATTTATTACATTAATTTACCATATTCTGTAGTAAATTTTGGAAGCTTTTACGTTCCGTAATATTTAAACTACAGACTTGAAATAGTTAACATAACTAGTGACAACTTTGACATTTAAACAGTTTTGTGGGAGGCTTTCTTTACATCTCTTGGCTGTAGATTATCGATCACGTTGTCAGAAAATTGTGATCAATTGAGTGCTTTAGAAAGTTACGGTCGAAAATTGTTAAAATTAGAGTCAATTGGTAAAAAATTAGGTTTGTGTCTAATTTTGGAAAATATTGGTTAAAAAAACGAAAAATGGTTAAAAATAGCTTTCAGCTGTTTTGCTCTAATTTTTACCAAAAGTCTGGCATTTTAGCCGTTTAGCTTTACCAGTGCAACTGATCCCAGTATTAATGACAGAAGCAGTGGTGACGTCTGGTAGCAGATGATTCAATAGTATGCATGTACTTGGAAGAAATCATGTTTACCAGTAGATATTACAGCTTTGAATGTCAAATTTTGTATATAGTAGTAGTTGATGTTTTTAAACCAAGTGAAAGGTATTGTGTTGTTCAGACAACGTATGCCAGACTAATCATATTCTCTTTTCAATATACCTGGGTTCATGCTATGCTTTGCCTTATTGATCCCTTCCCTTTTCGTCGGCTTTCTTGGTGTTTTAGCCATTTTTATAACTTATTAAATCTTGTAAAATGAAACACGACTAATGACCGGAAGTTATTACCACATATGGACTTAGTACGGTAAAGTGTTGGAAATTATGTTGGTTTTATTACTTAAAGTGTGTTTGAAATTCAGTTTTAAGTTGTAAAATGATTTACGATAAATAGAACTAACGCTATAAAATATAAAAATTGAACTTCCGTTTCAATTATCTTTTTTGAATAAAGTTTACATTATTTTTGTAAATGATTACTTTAGTCAGCTAAAACCTAACACAGATACCCAACAAAATGGTATTTTTCTTTACAACAGACGGTAATATAAATAATTTTTATCTGGTAATCAAATATGAATACGAACAAAAATATATGCATAAACCAGCAAAATTACAAAATAATCTACAGACCTAAAACACAATTTCTGTTAACACTTTATTGAATTGATTTAATACCAATATGTGCTTTATTATGATTACTTTTTATATTGTAATTTATATACATTCATATCTGGCTCTGTCTCATCTATTTTCTTTTTTTTTCTCAATTTTCCTGTGTCTATTTTAAATGTTTTGAATCATATGCGTTCAGTCTGTATTGTAATATGCTCTTCAAGGGCCCTTAATTGGAAATAAAATATTATTATTATTATTATTATTATGCATATTTGGTTATTTTCATGTTCATTATGCAGTATAGAAAACACTTTTCACTGATTATAGTGATAATCTTTTGCATGAAGATCTACTAGTATCAATGCATGGTTCACTATAAATTTGTGAAAAATTGCTGCTGTAGAGCAGTCAACTTTCAGCAATGTCATTGTAGGTAAATCTCAGATAAATACATCTTCAAAGATAAATGGTTCTATATTATGCTGAATTTCACTATTACCACAGAAAGGACACACATACTATTAGTATGTAGCTTAACTAGCGATGTAGAATAAAACAACCTTAAACAAACATAACATAAAATCAAAGCCACTTAAAAATATATTGTAACAAAAAAACCTGCAATGTATGTAGACTTTGTAACAGGAATTAAAGTTTTCTTTATTTTTTGTTTTCTTCTTGAGCCATTGTCTAATCTATATATTGGACCACTTGGGATTGTTATTTGTCAGAAATGTCACTAATTGACGACTTTCCAATTTAAAAAAATCCACCTATTGTCCACTTCCAGTACTTAAAACTGCAACTGTAGCCACAGATTGTCCTGTTGAAAACTTTCGAAATGCACAATTAAATTGTCTTTGATTAATTTTCACGCTTCAGGTGAATGACAGGTGTCAATATCGGGTGACACGAATTACCGGAATCCACTTCAAAAATTGTTAATTGTTTGATATTTAAATGTTTAATCACTTCAAATTGTCATTTTTTAATGTTTTTCAATGTTTCTCTTCCAAGAAACAGAGGAATAAGTTCAGATTAAGTAATTAAATTAAATGACATGAAAACAATACGGACAATAACGCTCTTACCATTTATTGTTTTGCAAACACAATTTTTTCTGTCAGTCAGGAGTTAATACAAGATATTGTCTGGTAATTATAAAATATAAATTACTCAGCGTTCAATAATAATACATCAGTAAATTTAATCAAAATCTTTATTACGACTTAAGCAGCTCGATCATTGTGTTTTACAAAAATTAACTCTCGCTGCATCAATCGTAATTGTTTATGTTGATAATACTTGTTATTATATAGTAATATTTTTTCCCCATTGTATTTCATATAGTAATAAAGTGCTGTATATTTTCATATTTTACACTGAATCTCGGTCTTTTATGTAATTTCCGTGAAAGTACAGATGTGTTCCGAACATCGGCTTTTATATTTTACTGTTGTTTTGTAAACAAACATGGCCGAAAATGACATACATGATCTGCTCTCGAGGGGAAAATTAGCAGAATCGCTTGAACTGAACAAATGGAATGGAATTTGATTGTAGATAAAAGTAAATTTCATAGACCAACAAAGGAAAAAAGCAAGTGTAAACAGAACAAAATGGGATTTAAATATAGTGTACACAAGTGGCTCGTCAGTTTCAAAGCAGGAATTTATGCTAGTACACTCGAATTTTGGCGATGAAAGTGTGTCGCTTTAACAGACGTAAATTTCGCTGAAATGCATTTTATTTTATTATTTAGGAGTCATTTGGTTAGAGCAATAAATGCAAGATATTTTAAAAGTAATTTAGCCTTGGGATCATTGTTTACATTGCCGAATGAAGGGTAATCGCCGAATTTCGAGTATGGACTAAATTCGAGTGTGTGGCAATATATTCACAACAACAAGGAGCAACAAATAAAACACAAAATTGAAAAATAAATCTGTTTTTTATTATATGTAAATCTACATCAAAATATATATCTGTAATATTGACCAAGTGAAAATATGATAATATTGGACCTAGTAAAATATTACAAAATAGCAAAGATAATGAATAATCACTTAAAAGCACACAAAAAATATTACTATATAATAAAAGGGTGATTGCATGAATATTTGGAAATATTGTCTCTCTCAAGATGCTATATTGCACTCGCAAGCTCGTGCAATATAACACTTGCTTGGGACAATATTTCCCAATATTCATGCAATAACCCTATATTATTGGCCCTGCAGAGTGTCAATTAACACCTGGTAGCCAACTTCTGGCACGTGCAGACAAATTAATTGATAGCGTCTTTATTTTTCATTTTTAGAATATAATATTATACGCTAGTTAATATTAATATCTCCTTTATTTATGTATGTCCTCTTACGACCATTTACGTCATTATCACATTTAAATGTATTTAAATAGATTATCTCCATTCTCATGGTATAGAGCGACTTTCTTCGACTTAATTTCTTAATTTGAACGTATACCTCTTTACTTTTTATGAGAAACAGTAAGAACCATAAATAATAACAAATTGAAGTGATTAAACACTTAAATATTATACGAATAGCAATTTTTGAAGTGGATTTCGGTAAATCAAAGTGGATTCCGGTAAAAACGGTTGATTCCAGTAATTCGTGTCACCGGTCAATATCTGAGTGAGGATGTTATTAAAACCCCCTGCTGTGTAAACGTTATTGTTAATTACATGTAACCGATGTTTATTCCTCCATATACCTGATGCTAATCTGAGGTAGAACTCCAGCTGTTTTATTTATAGCTTGAATAAATACATGCTTACCAGGGTAAAAGGGGAGATAAATCATGTAAAACTGGAAATGGGTCAATTCAACTTTTTATATTCTTAAACATACAGCTAGGGTGTGTATTTACTCACTTTCTCTAAACAGTTTTGTTGCCATACATTTACCTTTTGAATGGTTGTGTTTTTAATGAATACCGGGTATTTAGGACTATCAAAGCATGTTAAACTTTTATTTGATTTGTTACAGTTACATCACCACCACATACTCTGTACATGGGTTTGGATAAACATGAAAGTAAGTTTATGAATAATAGCAGTGTATAGAGCATTTACATGTACATGTAGCTTCTAATTAAGTAGACATCTCATAGCTGTAGCATGGGCCACTACATGTAGCGAATTCAGTCAACTGTAATTAAAAGGAAACAATCCAAGTATTAAATTACATACCCAACAGAAAACTTGACAAAACAAGCACCACAATGCTAAAAACATATAGCAAGATGAACCACTCACTGAGGTGATACTATATGTTCCTGAAGGGTGGGCATATCCTGCTTGTTGAAAGGAAGACCAGTCATGTTACTCATTGTCAAAATCGGTGTAAGGTGAAAAACGAGAGGATAATCCAGTCAGTTGTGCAAGAATATTCATCGTGGAATCAAAGATAGCTCAAAACAATCAATTCATGAGGACAACCATGAAACTTGTAAATATGAACTCAAATTTTCAGTTAAAAATTCTTATCTTTTTTTTCTGCTTTTAAAGTTAGCAACAATTTTCTGTCAAGGAAATCACAGGAATTACAGAATCAGTAATATTAAATATGAATAAGATGTAGCCTTCATTGTCATTTAAAGATATAGATCTCATTACGAAGTAGATTGTTTGTGATGTCTATAATCTCAAACACATTGGGATAAATATGATCTAAAAAGCCATACAAATGTAAATTGTTACATGTTTGTTCTTAAATACAGTTAACATTTTACCGAAACACGTCTTTTATTGCTTAGGAGTTTATTCTAAAAATACATAATAAAGTATTGTACAACAAGTGTAACATGGAATACATACATATCAAAAACTAAAATCATCTATCTTTATTTTTAACCATACAATATTTGAAAATAAATTCGTGATTTTTTTTTGCAGATGAAGATCTCATCAAATGGGGATTTCCAGAAGATGTTTGGTAAGTATTAGTTATTCACATCATTAATTTAAAAAGTTTCAAAAATTCTATACATTGCAGTCTTATTAAATTCCACCCACATACTTAAAAAATTAGGATTTTTATAGTCAAAGTACAATGACCTGTCAGGTATTTTCTACCTATTGGTCAACCAATTCTTAATACAGATTACAGCTGATTAGAAAACTGCTTCAATCTGTTTTCTTTACAGCTCTTCATCAGTGATAGCTTGGACATTTAAATTGCAGCTACTCATGTGTGACTCGGGTAACTTCTAACTTTCCCTCGGTGGCCGAGTGGTCAAGGTAGTTCTCAACTATTGATCACGTGGTCAGTCAACACTGAGATTGCGGGTTCGATTCTCACTGCAGGCAGGGTGTACTCGACTCCAATCTTAATTGACAAGGATTGCCAGTTTTCCTACCGCAGGTCAGGGGTTTTCTCCGGGTACTCCGTCTTCCTCCCCCAATAAAAACTGGAGGCCATGATATAGCTGAAAAATTGCTGAAAGTGGCGTTAAACACTATCAAACAAACAAACAAACATCATTCTACCTTATGGCAATCTCTCCAGTAAAGATACCTGAGTCATGCATGAATAGTTGCAATTTAAATGTCCAGCTCTTTCTGATTAAGAGCTTTAAAGAAAACAGATTGAAGCAGTTTTCTAAACAGCTAATATCTACTTTTGAAATTGATTGAGCAATAGATAAAAAATACCTGACAGGTCATAGTATTTTGACTATAACAGACTGTGTAAAGATGATTATATTCTAATAAATTTCCTGACTTGTTTAAATAGGCTTCTTTCTTTCAATTCTAATATTTAACTTTATAGCTATATTATATAGTAACAATACATTGGCATAATTTGCATCATAGGGTGCAGACAGCATGTACTTTAATCAGGATTCACAGAAAAATAAAAAATAAAAATTATATAACACAGTGACAAAGATAATAATTGAATATCACATGAGAAAAAAACCACTGTTAATGACATGCATTACATTGACTAAGAGTCCAAAATTCAAGAGCACAGAAAAATAAAAAAAATCCAAATTGTGGATCTCCATTAACCTTTTCACTCCTAAATATAAAATTTGCTTTGAAATAGGCCTTAGAAGCAGTTATTCAGTGTAAGTTTAATCAAGTTGTGTTTTTTATAGAAAATTCTCTTCAAGGTTTGTCTATGCCTATAGCAATATCAGATACACCAGCTTCAACCGCACAAACTTTTGCACCACAATGAAGTGATCTGTAAATTACCAGTAGATTTTGATTTCCATTGCTATGGGTTGTTTCATTGACGATGCAATCCAATTTGAATTAAATCTTTTATTTGCTGCCCCTTTTTGCTTTTTAGCTCACCTGGACCGAAGGTCCATGTGAGCTTTTGCTATCACTTGGTGTCCGTCGTCTGTCGTCCGTCGTCCGTCATAAACTTTTTCAAAAATCTTCTCCTCTGAAACCACTGGGCCAATTTTTTTTCAAACTTGGCCACAATCATCCTTAGGGTTCCTAGTCTCAAGTTTTTACCCAGGGTGTTGATCAACAGACAAATATGGCCGCTGTTACTAAAAATAGAACATGGAGGTCAACACAGGTTTTTGATCATTATCTAAAAAACTATAATAGCTATAGAGAAAACCGTTACTTCAAATTGATCAGCACATTAAGGTCTACAATAGTTGCAATTAGTGCGAAGTTGTGTATTGGCGTCTTGTAGGAGTTATTGCCCTTTTTTGACGATTTTTGACAAAATTTTTGGTATTTACAATATAACCTGAAAACTATATGAGGTAGAGTGAAACTGTAAATGGCAAAAATGATCAGCAATAAAAGCCTTACAATTCACTTGATTGGTCTGAAATTGTCAGATGACTCCTTATATGAGTTATTGCCCTACAAATGATTGCTTAGTCCAAAATTGCAAGATGACTCTTTATAGGAGTTATTGCCCTTTCATTATGAATTTGGACAAATGAACAGTTTTTTAATTATAAATTAGTCTATAACGCACATATTAGTAGAGTAAAACTGTAAATTTCTAAAGTACCCTAAAGGACAATGCCTAAAAACCATTTAATTTTCAGAAATTGTCGATGGCACCTTATAGGAGTTAATGTATTTAACATTAATTTCAAAAATTTTAATATAGTTTAAGTCATTTGGATTCCAGGTGAGCGATTACAGGCTCCTGGGAGCCTCTAGTTGTTATTGTCAATAACAAAAATTGGGGATGAGTGCAACATTAACAATTAAGTAGATAAACAAGGTTGCTATATATCCAGATCTACACCAGAATCACAAACTCTAAACTCTCGGAGGCAGTAATGTATAATAATTTGTAATTTTTTTTCATACAGGTTCCATGTAGACAAAGTTTCATCAGCCCATGTATACCTCAGATTACATCCAGTTGGTATCAGATTTATTATTTTACCATATATTATCCATTTACTTACATGTCAATTTGCAATGTGCTTTAAAAAGATCAGTTGACCTCTATGTTTTATGTAAGATCACATTTCAGTGTCCATGTTTGTTTAAAAAAATTACTTTCCAGTCTAATTCTGTTCTGCGTTATATTGTAGCCAATAATTGCATTCCCTTGCCAATGGTGGGAAAATGCTAACATCCAAATTTTACCCCAAAACATTAGCAGAAAATCTTGTTTGTGGCCATTGGATGAAACAAATGAATATCTGTTTTAGACTTAACTGAGTCATCAATGAAATAATTTTAAACACTCCTGGAATTTTAAAGTAAAAAGTTTAAGCACACCACGTTTTAATAGCTTTTGACGAGTATTTAGAAAAATAATTAGTCAAAACTAAAATTTATTAATATTTAATGTACAAAATGTTCAATGGTTCTGATTATCTCAATAGATATACGCTATATATTTACAATTTGCTTTTCTCCAATGTTCTATTATAGAATGAAACATTAGACGATCTTCCACAAGCTGTTATAGATGATTGTGCTCAGCTGGTAAAAGCCAACAGTATTCAGGGTTAGTTTACTTCCACTGTTATGTAGTTGAATGCAGTCATTGGTCAGATGTCTGTAACAGAATTAGTACTTTATTAACCATGCATTTGGTGAGCTTGTAATATCTAAATCCAAATATTACAATAACAGTGGCATATAGCGAGGTGTAAGCTTTGAAGTCAAGGCTTCATCATCGTTGTGGCAACAAAAAAACACACAACAGAGAATAGCATGGGTTAAAGTTTACCGGATTTTTGGGTTGCTCTTGGGCCGTTTTTGTGATTCATGCAAATCCGTTGAGAAAATTTTTATGTGGGGGGGTGGTGGGGTGGGGTGAGGTCCAAAAATTGGTCTTGTGAAATAGAAAAATTGATAAATCTATTGGAAATATCGATTTCAATGACTGATTTAGTTCTGGATTTATATCTTTTTTTTAAAAGACGCGATCCTGACCGTGGGTCGTAGTTATAAATTAGTTTTGTAAAATTTACGACACTGTTAAAGGGAGGTAATACAATCTTATTACGACATGCCCGCATGCAGTTTCTTAATGAAAAGGATGGTTCTGGAGCTGAGGCTGCAGAGTAGTGTCCTGACGTACTCCAAAATCCTCAAATACCATATTTTTCAAGGGGGTTTGCCCTATGGACCCCCACCAGGACTTTGCCCTGGACCCATTTGGGGGCCTATGCGGCCAAAATTTTCAGGATTTTCACCAAATTTCACTTTCACCCATGGAATAGTACTACCACAATCATTCCACTGGATCTTCTCATTCATACCCGTTCTGGATCAATATAAAAGTAAAAATGATAGGTCTCTAAAGCTTCTATGTTGATTGCTCTAGACCAGGTCTCTTGACTTCAGGCCTTGGCTACTGTACTGAAAAAGCACTACATACACTACGTACATGAATTTTTATTTGTTTGTTATGACCATTCCCCTCTGATGGAGTTAGTTCTTTAAATAAACCACTCTTAAAAGTTATAGTTATAGAAGTCAAAGAGAAATATAAGGTTTATAGTTGTTAACATATTGTTTGCTGTTTTTTATCAGAATTACACAATTACTAATAAATTGGTAGTCAGTGTGAAGTATTTGGACCAGATTTACAAGTATCTTATGTGAACCATCTGGCGACTTAAGGGAAATGACAGGGCTACTTCGACTTCGCTTTTGAGGCGCCTAAGGGCGACTTTGTCGCCCACTTCGCCCAGTGTGGTGAGCCCGGCAGTTGTACCGTGTGTGATGATATTCAAACATGTGCAATTTATTTCCATAAAGACACAAACAATGAATAAAAAACCAAAAATGTAAATTTAATCTTAAACTACTTTGCCTTTTTTAGGAAATAAAATGAATAATGTAGATGTAGTATATACCATGTGGAGCAATCTTAAGAAGACGGGGTCAATGGATGTAGGACAAGTAGGATTCTTTAAAGATAAAGAGGTAGTTACTCTACAATCTGATATATTTATAGCAGTAACATTGTTTTCTTCTAGAATGTCAATTGGGTTTAAAAAAAAGTATTACAAAATTACAGTCTTACTGCAGGCATGGTGTGCTAGACTCCATAATTAATTGACATTATTATATGACTGTAAATTATGATGTATTTTACATATTATTGCAAAATATGATAATCACCATGCAATTATTAGGCGAGGTAATCATTACTTGTGTAAGCTTCAACCTGTACCTACATATAGTATCAGGGAAAATCCTACATTTTTTGGAAATATATGTAGGCTTCAGTTGTTATTGTTAAATTGTTCACTGCGCAGTTATGCACGCGAGGAGATCATTACTTGTGTAAGCTTTAACATGTACCTAAATATAGTATTGGGTAAAATTCGTACATTTTTTTGTAAATATGTGTAATATGTGTAAGTTCCAATTTTTATCTTTCTTTGTTGATAAAATAACTTAAAAAAAATTTTTTTTTTGTTATGTGTCAAATAATAAAACAATTGATAACTTTAGATTTCATTTAATATTATAATCATTCTGCCTTTGAACGAGGGTGTTAGGGTAGATTATCACATGAAGAAAAAATTATCACCCGAGACGGAGTCCAGGGTGATAATTTTTTCTTCATGTGATAATCTACCCTAACACCTGAGTTCAAAGGCAGTATGATTTTTATTATACTGAATGCCTATTATCTAAAGAAGAAATGTAAACTACCACATAGATACTGTACTGAATCATATTTTTAATGGAAAATGCTTGTTAGTCTGCTAGTTCTTTTTCCAAATAATAATTGCCCATTTTCCTGTATTTGTTGTGTCTTTGACATGTTTACACGGAAAGACATGCGACCTGTAAGTAAATTTCAGCTGATGCGGCTGATCATTTTCCAGATTGGATTGTTTTCTTTCTGATAATTTTTTTAATTCACTCGTAAACTTCGGCTGGAGCGGGTGATAATTTTCCAGTTCGGCAATCTCCCGTCTAAGCGGGTGTTAATTTTTTTTATATCACCCGTTGGTAGGAAATCACGAGGAATTAACACCAGTTGCTATAATGGGCGTGGCTAAAACGAGAATCAGTAGAAATTAACACATGGTTACTGTCCAATAAAAAGACAACATTTTTGCATGAAGTATAATAACATGTTTTATCAACCCTCGAGATCTATAATCACCTCGGCCGATGACCTCAGTAATTATCTGATCTCTTGGGTTGATAAATCATGATTTTAACCTCATCTAAAGTCATTAATAGTATAAGGATATTGGTAGTTTTCACACTGCCTGGTCAGTGATTTCACTGGGTTCTCCATGATATAGCTACAACAATTGCTGAAAGTGGCATTAAAAGTTTATTTTGTATTCTTTGCAGCAGATTATGTTGTCAACATTTTATTCTGGGGAAGTCCTTTATCAAAGTAATGTATGATATTGACATGCAATGTAGTATGTAACATTTAATTAGAATTTAAGTTCCAGGAATACACTATAAAATATTCTTATGCATTAACTTTTATCTTAAAGGAAGGTTCCTGTGTGTTTTGCCAAGGTTATTTAAGAAACATGATTATTTTTTAATATAAGGTATTCCAGATTTATTATACAGTCTATTAAGATCCTATAGTTTGATTTTTTCTTTTTAGATTTGTAAATTTTCATTACACACATTTCAGGTTAGAAAAGTACGGGTGGAAAAAAGAATAAATGAAATTGTGAATAGACTTAATAAAACAAAAGAAGAACGCACAGTTGATTTAAGAGCAGAACGGGAAAATAGAGACAGGGAAGAAAGAGAAGATCAAAAGAAAAAATTACAGGAACAAAAGAAAAAAGAAAAGGAAGATGAAGAAAGAAAGCAAAAGGAATCAGAAATAAGGTAGAACTAAAAGTTTATAATATATACAATTGTAGTCTTTTGTAGAGATCTACCTAAGTTTTAATAGAATCAATATGGACCAGTTACCAAAGACGGAGGTCAATATCGATTTCTTTAAAAATTGTATTGACTGATACCAAAGAGTTTAATTGTTTTATTACATGATAATCAGACAAAGTGGTTGTCTTATGGACATTGAAATCAATATTAAAAGGTAGTAAATATTGATTTTAATCAAACAATATCAGAATAAGGTCAGGAGTTTTGGCAGGTCTTAATCAAACCAATAGACATCATTTGAAAAAAAATTATTATGTAATAATGGTGTTTCATTACAACAGAGCATTTTTAGAATATACTTTGGACCTTATCTACTTGATTGCAATAACAAAAATTGAAATTGAATTTGTCATAAAAAATATATATATATTGAAAACAGTAGATTTAGAGATGTTTTCTTTTGCAGATCTTACTCCTCTTTAATGAAACCTGAAAATATGACATCAAATCTGGTATGTAGTTAACATTCAATCTTCAGTTATATTTAGAATTTTTAAAAAGTTGGAAAAGAATAAACAATTTTGATCATAGATCAACACCACCATAAATTAGAATATATGTATGCCTATTTCAAAATTCCTTGTTACAGATTATCAATACTTAAATTTCTCATTTTGTGAATTCAGTAATTTAGTATTATTACTGTATATAGGCTATGTATATTACACAATATAAACATTTTAGTACATATTTTTAGACATGTTTCCATACATGTGATATCTCATTGTATTAGACAAAAGCTTACTAAATTATGAAGGTTCTTGTCATCTTGCTGAATGAGACAATGATAGTAAAATACATACAGTCAAACCTGTCTTAGTGACCCCCTCCATATAATGACTTCCCGTGTTATGTGACCATATTTATTCAGCCCAAGCATTTTCCCATTCATTTTACCTCAATATAACGACTCCTTGTCTTATGCAACAAAGACTATGTTTTCTGTTTGTTTTGACAGATATAATCTGTCTAAACCGACTATTAGCACGGTTAAAGTTATTAAACAATAAATAAACCCTTTCTGACGAAAAGAAGATTCATAGACAATTGTCAATTATCAAGCTTCTTCGAAATGTAAAACTAATGTTTGAAGCGATCAAAACATGTTTCTATCATCCTACAAGAGAAGGTGAGATTGACCTGTATGCTATAATGATACAGAAATTAATAGTTTTTCAGTAAAAATTTTCTGTAATTTGTCAGCTATCTTTGTGTGCAATGTAAATGTTCCTAGAATGATTGATCAATCCCATCATTATAGAAGTTATCTTAATACAATAACATTTTAGTAGACTAAAAAATTAAAATTGACCAACATCAAAGTTGAAAATATTATTATACATTTATTCACTTTGATATAGGTTAATACCTGGTTTTATCAACTCTGAAAAAATTATATCCACAGAGCCAACGAGGAGTGTGGATATTATTTTTGAGGGTTGATAAAAACCAGGTATTAACCTATATAAAAGTCGATGAATGTTTTATTATATGACTGTTTTTACTTTTACACTGGAAGTCTCTAATAAAAAAGGATAAAAAATAATAAAAATTTATTTCAACAATAAACTATCACATTTTCAATTGAAAGAAATTAACATTTTCCAATCAAAAAGTTATAGTTATATAATAGCAATTATGAAAAATTGGCAAAAAAGTTCCTGTTAATTGACTTTTGCATAACTTGTCTGCTGCTTGTCAGCCATTTTGAAACAATGTCAACAAATAAATGTTTTAAAATAATGATTTTGATTGGCAGATGTTTATAATTAAACCAATAAAATTAATGGTTGTTTCCAATTGTTGAATTCTATTTTAAACTACTGAAAAGTGATTAACATTCTATTTTAGTAGCTACTCAAAAGTCAAAACTTTTATATCAGTCTATTTTTATCTACTGTGAGGTTAACACACCGTCTGCATTATACTTTTCATGATATCCTGGGTCAATCAAAATCAAGATGAATGTTAGTCATATAATAATAATTTTTGAGTATTTAAACTTATGTTGATTGATATAAAAGTCTTCAATACTAGTAGTTTTGTTACATAATAACCGGAGAAAGGGGTTATTTGTTGTCTTATTGACATTTACCATGAAATCAATATTTATGTAATAGCATTGATGTTTTGTTGTCTCATTAACATATTTACTGTGATATTCTCTTCTGTTTAATTTTTAAAGCAAAACAATACAATATTTTTTTTAAAATTTTATATCATAATTATAACCAATAACAACAAAACTCAAAAATAATACCACCTGAAAAATATGCGTAGAAGAAGGTTGTCTATATTTGCTTAATCAAACAATATCAAAATAAAAAGGAACCTCAGTGGCCAAGTGGTTGAGGTAGTTCATCTACTGTTGATCACATGGTCTTTTAACACTAAGGTTGCGGATTTGGGTCTCACTGGATGCACTGTTCCCTAGACTATATCTTAATTGACAAGAATTGCCAGTTTTCCCGATGGTAAGTGGTTTTCTCCGGGTACTCCTCTCCCAATAAAACTGGACTCCATAATATAGCTGAGCAGTTGATGATAGTAGCATTAAACACCATTCAAAGAATCAATCTTATAAAACCACCTGACAACAATGTGATAGAAAAAAGTGGTCAATATTGATTTTAATCAAACACTATATACAGTCTGGAGTATTGTCTGGTCTTAACTAGTAAAAATCATTTAAAAAATTTATTATGTAATAACATTGGTTACTGTACTTGATTTACGTAGCCAACAATCAATAAATGTGTTACTGTTGATGTTTTTTTAAGTTATTAGGATGGAGTTTGGAAATTGTCCGTTATTATGAAATTTAAATATTATTAACAGTATTAAAATTTTTTTAATGAGATTTTAATATGGTTACATGAATGTCATCAGAAAAAACTAGGAATTGATCAGTGAATTTTACATGATCAATAACTTGGCTGAAAGAGAGCAGTACTAGTATCAATTATGCATTTTATTCTGCTTGTAGTCTTGACTTTAGTACAGAAAGCCATATCCAACAGTCATTTGTGATTAATATAGTTATATATATGTCAAGAGAAAATAATAATAGTCTCACCTACATGTATATAATACAACATACATAAGTTGAACATTATAAGTAGAAGCAAACAAGAGCCACTGAAAACAGTGATATGATAGATTGTATAAAACTAGTTCAATAACACAAAAATCTTTATGCAACAGGTTTCCATTTGATTTAAATATCTCAATATTTTCATGGAGCAACCATTTCAAAAAGAACTAGATTCATATTACACAACTCAATCTCCTGAGCCAAGGTCATATCTGCTCCGTTCCATACTCTGTAACACCACGCTGAGGGTATCGCATCTGTCACACAAGCTTGAGCTTTCCCTATAAACTCCACCCAATGTTTGGTCCAAATTATAGAAATAACAAAATTCAGTTTTGCTCACTGCACACTTATTTTTAACCATAGTTAAACAAAATTTAAATTTGAATTTGGAAAGTATATTAGTTTGAAATTTTGTTTATTCTGGAAATTGCAGACGATACAAAATTAGAAAATCTTGTAATAAATATCAGTGTATTCACTATTAAATAAGAATGAAATACTATTTAAAATGTGAAATAAATCGATCAATCAGTTTGTTTTGTTAAATCCTGTTTAATAGAGGCTAACAGATCAATAAATATAGAAGAAGTTGTGTGGCAGAGGTGAATTCTGACGTAGGAAGATATGTTGCCTCTGTATTTATCAGATTGATTACAACTGTGATTGAATGTTCTTTATATGTTCCAGTATCAACATTCTTATGCAACTTTGTCTATTTCAGGATGCAGGCAATGATTCAGATGACTTTATGTGAGCTGATGTCAACTGGACTAACAGACACATGTGCAACTCCATGTCATTAAAGCATCTACTGTTCATATGTTTATTTAAAAAACAAAACAAAATTGATATAAATAACTTATGAATGTCCATTGGTAAGAGCCACTGTTTACTAGAGCAAGTGGCTTCTGCGTATGTACCATGCAAACAAATTCTGTTACTTGGTATCAGTCACTCAAAATGGCACCAGTTTAAAAAGATTTGGATAAGTGCACATGTATTCAGTTATTTGCCTCTTGATCTCTCATTTATGAACATTGTTTCTTGATTTCTGTTTAAATGTAACATTCTTAAAACAGACATGTACTGCATATATACTTGACTGTGCCATTAAACATAGGTGAATGTTTTTGAGTAATTTATTCTATGTTGCTGAAAACTTGTATCTTATTGTCATTATATTATTGAATCATATCATTTGGACTATCTTGTAAGTTATGTTGGGGTCCCCAGACTCTTGCTTGGAAAGTTTGGCTTGCACATCATTTTGTCATCAACTACGCCCCTGATACTGTCCTGAAAACTAGTCTGTATGTAATTAAACAATTGTTTGTGTTATTACTTTAAGGGCAATTGTTCTATTTAAATGTTTTCCAATTACTTTCATTTATAATTGACATTTGCAGAAATTGACATTTAATGCATTTTGTTGATATGTTACCAGTTTAAAATCAAAATCGATTCAAAATTAAATTACCATTCTACGTGGAAATATTATAATTAGTAGTAATATTACCCTTTTGTCTTTCATTAAAAAACTGCTTTTTGGTTTAAACAATTACTTTAAAATGTACTAATAAAAAGACATGTATTTTAGGTCCAGTTTCTGTTTGTGTAACATGAAATATCACATGAGCAACTTCAAACAAATAAACTAACATTTTCTTAATATGGTTTTTGGGTGTCAGTGGCTAAGTGGTTAGGTAAGTAGTCATCTACCATTTATCACCAGCAGTGAGTCTGACCCTTACTGCAGACGAGGTGTGCTAAACTCCAATCTATATTTGTCAGTTCTCGTCACCTGTTGAATGCCAGGGGTGTAAATTGTGTACTCTGTTGTCTTCCCAAATAAAACATGGGCACCATGACATAATTCTGTAACATGGTGTCAGCCACCCAAAATGGCCCCAGTTAAAAAGAGGTTTGAGTCTGACCCTTACTGTAGACAGGGTGTGCTCAACTCCAATCTATATTTGTCAGTTCTCCTCACCTGTTGAATGCCAGGGGTGTAAATTGTGTACTCTGTTGTCTTCCCAAATAAAATATGGGAACCATGAAATAGTTGAAATATGGCTGAAACTGGCATTAAACCCTATTCAAAAACTGACAGTATGAATATGATCAATTATTTTCAGTCCTGCACATTATATTACTCAAGCTTGAACAAACTATAGTGTATTATATTGTTGGACTTGCTTTGATTTTATGTACAGACAGGTAAAATGGGAACTGTGTTAGGGTAGGGTGACATGAACTGGTATTAAAAGGAATTCTTGATGTAGTAAGTACTAAACAAGTCCGTCTGTATATAAACTGATGCTTATTACAGTAAATGAAATCACGACACATAGGTCCTGCTGCCATCTAGCATGAAAAATTCTCAATTATACATTTCATCTAATCTTTACAGTGAAGATTTAAGTCTTTTTAGAAAAACTATTCATTAGGTGTTGGGGAATGATTGGTTTCAAATGTGGTGCTAAACGAAATGGCGATTTAATGGTACTGGTCAAATTGCCGACTGTTTGCAAAATCACCCCATGTAAAACGCCTCTACCACCTACAGGAAAATCGCACCGCCCCCACTATAAAATTGTCCATTACAAAAACACCAACACCAAAAGGAACATTGTCCCACTTTACAAAATTGCCCCTATCAAAAACGCCTCCACCTTTAACAAAATCGCCCTACTTGCAAAAAATCATTTAAAGGGTTTTCCTTTCGGGACGCTATTCCATTGAAGCCCGTGTTGTAATCATCTGCTACCGAAATTCACTTTGAATTTAACCGATTAAAGAGAAAAGTTTCAAATCGTTTTTGTCCACAGGTACATGACATCCCATTTTTAGCTCGCCTAATCCGAACCCGAAGGGTCAGGTGAGCTATTGGCATCACTTGGCGTCTGTCGTCCTAGTTAACTTTTCTTTGAAAATCTTCTCAAAAACCACAGAAGGGATTGCTTTGAAACTTTCCACACATCATCAGTAAAATGTCTTCTTTTGTTTGCACAAATCATGGTCTCAGACATACCAACATGGCCACCTTGGCTAGAAATATAACAAGGGGTCAAAATACAGTGTTTGCCTTACAGTTAACCATTTGGGTTACAGTTGTTTGATGACTCCTTGTAGGAGTTATTGCCCTTTAATTGTCGAAATTTATGAATTTTGCCTCTAAATCTTGACAATTATTAGAACTAGAGAAAAAGTTAGCATTGCTCAATTGTTTTGTTCTATGACAGCTACAAAAATGACCTCAGGTCAAGATTGTATGATTAACCGTTTAGGGGTTATTCACCTTGAACTGTTTTTTTTTAATCAGTTTTAATTGATTTTTTAAAATCTTCTTCTAAGAAACCACTGAAAAGACTGCTTTGCAACTTTGTACACATCATCAGTCAAATGTCCTCTATCAAGTTTGCACAAACCATGGCCACACATTAACCAACATGGCCGCCAAGGCTTAAAATAAAACGGGGTCAAAATAATTTATTGGCTTATAGATTAAAAAGTATAACAGATGATGACAGATACAGGAAAACTAAGGACAGGGGCGGATACAGGATTTTCGAAAGGGGGCGTAAAAAGGGGATATTGGAAAGGAGGGCATCAACATGAATTTATTTAACACAAGGTTTTAAAAGTGTTGTTGTTTGTTGTTTGTTGGTGTTTAACGCCACTTTCAGCAATTTTTCAGCTATATCATGGCGTCCAGTTTTTATTGGGGGAGGAAGCCGGAGTACCCGGAGAAAACCCCCGACCTGCGGTAGGAAAACTGGCAATCCTTGTCAATTAAGATTGGAGTCGAGTACACACTGCCTGCTGTGAGAATCGAACCCGCAATCTCAGTGTTGACAGACCACGTGATCAATAGTTGACGAACTACCTTGACCACTCGGCCACCGAGGCCCCGTTTTTAAAGTGTTCAGTGACCTTTATTGGTACAGTATAGAACAGATATATCATAATAAACGAATTAATACCGTTAATGCATTAATTTATGGCGAGCGGGGATTACATTTTGCCTTTGGCGCTGTTTGTTACCATCCCTGTTCTCTTTTTTTTCCTTAACTTTTTTAAAGGGGGCGTACGCCCCCCCCCCCCCCCCGGATCCGCCACTAAAGGAGATTCTTCTTCTTCAGCATCAAAAGCTCTACAAAACTCTCCATTGAGTTGAAGTTGTACGAGGACTCATTGTAGGAGTTATTGCCCCTTAATCGTCAAACTTGATGATTTGTGTCATTTTTCCTACAAATATTGAAAATTATTAGAACTAGAGAAAATGTTAGCATTGCTTACTTGTTTAACTCTTTGAGGGCTACAAACATGACTTGGGGGTCAAGATTGTCTGATGAACCGTTTATATAGGAGTTATTGTCTTTGAACGTCTTTTTAATGATCTTTAATGAATAAAAAAAAATCTCCTCTTAAAAATGAAATGACTGCTTTAAAAAATTGCACACATATCATCTTTAGGATGTCCTCTACCAAAATTATGCAAATCATGACAGCCGACTACCAACATGGCTACCTTGGCTTAAAATAGAAAGGGGGGACATGTCAAGATAGTTTTATGTTTGTTTGTTAGATGGTGTTTAACGCCACTTTCAGTAATTTTTCAGCTATATCATGGCTTCCAGTTTTTATTAGGTGAGGAAGCCGGAGTACCGCGGAGAAAAACCCCGACCTGCGGTCAAGATAGTTTTATGCCGCCTGTTAAAAAATATAACTGATACAGCTTTGACGTGAACTTCCCTCCTAAGCATAAAAAAACTACAACACGCTATTTTTCATTTTTCTTCAGTAACTTGAAAACCATAAGAGCTAGAGAAAATCTTATCCATACAAAAGTACTCGGCTCATCAAAATCTACAAAATGATTATTGATGCATATATGTTAAACAACTCCTTATAGGAGTTATTTCCTTAAAAATGTCAAAATTATTTATTGTTGCAGAAGTGTTGGACCATTCCTTGCAGGAAACAAAAGTTGAATAATAAAGACTTGCTTGGTTTCAGGTTCAGGTAAGCGATACAGGCTCCTGGGAGCCTCTAGTTGCATTTCTTTTGTAAAAAATTCTTTAAAAGCCGTATATTTTCTGGTCTTTGTTCTATCTGTTTCTACAGTGTTGTTCTCCTGTAATATATCAGCCCAGCGGCACATTGTCTTAAACTTGGCATTTTTGTGGAAACTTATACTACATGTATTTCACTAGAAATTAATAGAACAAATCCCCAGAATTACGGTCGCTGAAATGGTTATTCTTGTAAGAAAATACAAATGGGGAGGTTCAATGTGAATGAATTACCGTTCATTACGACTATTATTACACTTGAAAATATATTAATATCTTTCTTGGTCCTTGAAGCTCTACTGCGGCCTTGTCTGTGATAATCGTACCCTGGCCTTTCTATTGTTGATTAATCCGACAATTCAGATTATTATCAGATAAATCGGATTATTACGGGAGTAAATTTGGCCTACCGTGAATGTCAAAAACATAAACTATATGCTGATTACGCATCACTTTATTGTAGCGTGTAAAAGTTTATAGGGAGTAACATTTAATACTACGAAAACCCAATCTAGACTTAATTCTAAATTCATATTGGAAAACAATATCGGAGCTAAAAGATTTATGCAAAGCCTTACCCTGTTTTAACCTATCAGAAGTGATAAAATTCAATGTTGATGGGAAATCCTTTTACTGAATGTGTGTTTTTGTTTGTTTGTTTGATGGTGTTTAACCACTTTCGGCAATTTTTCAGCTATATCATGGCGTCCAGTTTTTATTGGGGGAGGAAGCCGGAATACCCGGAGAAAACTCCCGACCTGCGGTAGGAAAACTGGCAATCCTTGTCAACTAAGCTTGGAGTCGAGTACACCCTCCCGCAGTGAGAATCGAACCCGCAATCTCAGTGTTGACAGACCACGTGATCAATAGTAGACGAACTACCTTGACCACTCGGCCACCGAGGCCCCTACTGAATGTGTGGACAAATATGACCTTTCGAAATCCCATAGACACGTGTTCCGGTTGGGGGGGGGTTATCTGAGTAAGATCGAGTTTCCTCCGATTTTCAGGGGTTTAGATGTCTCATATTTAACTGGTACAAACTTCATCTTATCTGTTAAATTTTTAATTCTATAGATTATAATTCACGTCGATGTCTTAAAGCATGCTACATTTTGTAGTATTTTACCATTCAACATATGTTTGTTTAAATCTTGCAATCAGCTGCATTAGTGACTAGGCCATTTTTGTTACAAAACTATAAAACTAAAACTAATTTAATTTGTAAACTATAAACAGAATGCTAATTCGTATTATAAAAAATCATTACAAAGTATCTGCATATATAGAAATATTATAGAAAACCTATGTGCATATATAGAAACGTAATGCGTATAGAAAAAGTATGTGCTTATATAACGAAATCTATATATGTGCGTATATTCCAAGTTTGTGCATACATAGAAAAAGTATATAAAATCAAGTACTTCAGTAAGGCAGTTACGATCAGTTACAGCGATTCATCCATCCAAATCTGTAATACAGTTAACAGTGTTCTGAATATTAACAGCAATCAGGGTTTTTATTTTCATTAAAACAGTGTCAATTTTTAAGAAAACAGAGAACAGCTAATGGTTGAAAAACAGTTAAGAGTTGGTTTATTTTTTTTAAACTGTTAAAAGACGTGCAAAAATGCCCAAAACACACTAAGCGAAAAAATTTGCCCCCCCCCCCAAAAAAAAAGTAAATTGACGTTACAAACGCAATCAGGGCGGCAATTTATCGCCGTTTATATCTCCTTTTATAAAAAAATAATACATTAATTGGTTTCGAATCGGCAATGTTTAATTGATCTTTGTAAAAAGTTTTTATATAGTTGGCTGGGATATTATCAGGACCAATAACTTAATGTTTATATGTTTTTAACAGATTAATTAAACCTTATTGTCAATAATTATATTTTGACAAAATGGGGATGAGGAATAGGGCCTTTGTCTGGTATTGCTGTATTTTCTTCATTTGCCAAAAGTTTGGGATGTTCTTCTAATTGTATTTAGGGACAATTACAAATCTATGTTTACGATGGACTCTTATTTATCTCTAAGCAGTAGCTGTAATCCTTTATTTTTTCTGTTCTTTTTTAAGGGCCGAAAAGCCACGTGCAAAACAATACAATCACGTGACACCGTGGTTCACTGTTTATTTTTAGCAACAGTAGCTATCAGTGATAGTGATCCAAACCACGCAATTTCATTTTTTCGTTAGATGATATTATGATTCTTTATCTATTCGACATTTAGTTGTGAAGATTACTTTATCTGTCTACATGCCCCAGTTGTTAAGGGACGCGATAGGTCAATCGTTACATCTCCGCCATATTGATATGCATTTTCATATTTGTGAACCGCATTACAATTAACAGGAAGTGCCTACAAAAAGTAGTTCAAACATATCCTATAATTTATCATTAATGCATATTTTAAAAAAATCATTTATGCTAGTTTTGTATGTGACCTAATACATCGTTTACGAAACAAAAGAAATAAATGAATTGCGAGGCTGTGATTTTAAACAGGATATTCGAAAAATAGTTCAGTTCCTGTGCGCAATAATATATTCCTTTGCTGACGCGAGGAGTCTGGCAACAGTTGCCGTAGGAATAAACGCCATAGCCACCGTAGCTCTGACGACTGTTACCCACCAACAATTAAGGTGAATTTTCTTTACATCTAATCATATGTAGTTAGAGCGCATCATTTGAAAAATGATAAAATGTGATAGAAAAAAAGATTTTTTATATCTCAGTAAAAACACACCCCAGTAACTGTCGTTGTGTAAACAGTTAAAATGGCGATCATTATTTTTTTTCATAGATTTTTTCGTGTTTATCAACTTTTGAAAAAAATTGATTTTTTTTTAACCAATGTATAATTCATTTGTAAAAGGTTAAAACATCTGTATAATTCTTGACACTATTGAATGGTCGGTTTTAAACGGGCAGAAAATCTCGTTTTGGCATGTTATGTAGGGCAAATGCCATGGTTGTTGAGCTGCAACTATGGGCTTTCAGTTGGTTGCTAAGTAACATGATTGAAGACTTAAAAACTTTGTAACAGCTATCATATCAGCGGTAAATATAAATTCAATTATTATCTTCTGAAAAAGAAATGTCCATTTTATGTCTAAATTTTATTTGAAAGGAATATTAATATTGTTGCACAGGACAGGACATGTCATCACATGACCAGTGTTGGAGCACTCACCTGTAAAAAAAAATAATATTTTTTCAACTCTGTTATATAATGTACACATGGAAAAACCAATTAAATAACAAAACTTAATATACAAATTCTAGCTTTATAAAAAATTATTTGTTTGACTAGTTTTGAAAAAAACAACAATTTCAACTCTGACCCAAGCTTGTTTAGTAGTTAAGGTTAACAAACATCTATGTAATGACAATTTTGAAATTCCAAATTCTCGCGCACTAGATTAGACAAGAACTGTGAAGTAATTGTATATTAGATATGCCATTTTTACTTGTAAATTATTAATTTATTACTTGGAAAAAATGAAAAATGAAAGTACCAATCAAAAGTCTGATAATCCGAGAAATACAGGTAAGTTTATAAGAGGGGTGAATCTCACTTGTATGGTCAATTTTTGTTGGTGAAATTGTGAAAAAGTGGGGAAATTTTTCGAATTGGCAAAAAACAACAATGGCTGTCTTATTAAACATATATGAGCAAAATTTTGTTGTTTTTTTTTTAAATTTAAATTTTTAAATTTTGTTGTTAGTTTCTGTTTCTTGTCCCTCTATTTAGTTTTTTTTTTTTGTAAGTTGCTTTCCTGGGTCTCTTTATTTTACTTTAATTTTAACCTCATATCACAATTGATTTAAGATCATCAGTGAAAATGTTTTGCGCAGTGTATTGCTTAATGGATGCTAACTTGTACATTATAATTGAAGAATCATTTGTTTAGAGAAATAAAAGCAAGATATTATAACATACACATCTTTCTCTTTTTGGTTAATTGTTTACATTGCCGAATGAAAGAGAATATGGTAGCTCCTGGTTATTTTGTTTTAATTTTACAGTTGAGGCACGAGAAATAAAACAAATAACAGTTCCACTATCAAAAATCAGAAATTTATGGTATAATAGATCATTTCTATGTGGTCCTGTAAGTTATTGTCCTTAGCAAATAAGATCGTTTCTTGCCTCCACTAATAAGGGCTGTCATTTTTAAACTTCTGTGATGCATCATGAAAAGGATTATTGCCCATCTTCTTTAGGGCAGTCATTGACGAAATCATTTGAAAATTGAAGATAGATTCCTAAATCAATTTTGTCACCTGATTTCCAACAATTACTAAAATTTGTCGTTACAAATTCATTCTACCAAGTGTTAAACGACATATTTATGACCCCAAAGCCAATTAACAGGAAATTTTAATTATTTCACCTGGGAAAGTTTTAAACAGCAGGTGTCAATTGTCGAATTGATATTTTTACATGTAATCCAATTAACATGACTTAGTGGTGCTCCGGGTCAAAATACGCAAACAAAAAGTGTTGTAGATTCTATTGATGCACACAGACTTCCAACTTTTGATTAAATATGTAATATATATAAAAGATTTGGCGTATTTAACTCATTTTTCGTATGTTTTGCTTGTTTCAAATGGATTAAGCGCCATTTATTTACATCCGAGATACGTCCTATTACCTATAGTTACCACTTAGAAAACGAAAACGAAGAGTACAAAGGCCATTAATGAAAAATTGTAACCGATTGATAAACAAATGCTTTTTTAATAAGTTTAAAATTCCTTGAAAATTTATTAACATTTTGTTATACATTTTTTAAAACAAATTTATACACTGCAATTGAAAGAATATAGTTGTTTATACTGTACAATTATATTTAACCAGTACAATGAATGCATGCTTCTGTGCAGATGCTTATACGACACATACGCTAAAGTGACTAAAGCCCCCAAAGTCATAAAAAAAAGTATACATATTCTGATGTGTGATAAATACACAATTTAATAAACTTTTTGTCCTATTATCCTAATTTGGTAGTTTTAAGCATGAATATGCAAATATGTGGCCTTATTGTTCTACATAACACTGTAAAACTAAATGAAATTTTGAAAAATATATGTATACAATAAAACAGGCCAGTTGCATTAGAATAAATGTCATTAACAGCTTATATAGTGTTGTAAAAAATATTATAACAGTTGTTATTTCCTAAATTGTTTTGCCAAAATATGACTGTTCTTACTACATTTTAAAAAAATTTATTTTAAATTCTGAAAATATTATTTAGTTCTTAACAATGTTTATGCAAATGAATGTTAGTTTTCGTTTGGAATACATGTTTTTAAAACATTTTTAATTACTGGAAAAAATGCAATGGAAATTATAATTTGTCGGTATAGTTTTTTTCTGATCTTCCAAAGATGCTTGACAGAAAGGAAATACACAATAACAGCCAATCTTACCCCCGACAGAACCACATGGCTATGGGATTTTTTTTTAATGGATATTTGTCTGCTTTTTGCAGTGTATATGGTTTTATTTAATAATATTGCAGAAATAAAATATTGTATACAATACTGCAGCAAACAAAAGATGTAATGTTCTCATATAATCAGGACTTATGACTCAAACTAATCAGAAGATGCATAAATATAATAATCAGTCTGTGCAGTAAGAATTTATGAGTAAAGGCCATTTGGGCCTACAACATGAAAGAAATTGCAGGCCCAAAGACAGATTTGAAGACCCCAAAAAATTATTGTTAAATGTGATATAAGCAAATAAAGTTATTATTCATTTATTTTTATTAATATCAGTGTACAGTTGTGTCAGTCTTGGTTGAAACTGTTTAACATGCTGAAGACCATGTCCTCACTCATCTCATTATCATCATCTGAAGTGTCATGTTAAGTCCTTCTGAAAAGACAAATACAAATGCGAAAAATTATAAATGTACAAATACTGTATTTACATCATAATAGAAATTACAAATACTGTTGGTGATTTTCCGGTGTGTATACGCGACTCTGATGTTGGATGAACTATTAATTAAAACTAAAAAATATAGTTTTCAGAATTTTCTTGATTTCCCCAACCAAGAACAGAAAAGTTACCTGAGGATTTTCTAATTAACTAAATTAGAAATAGAAGAAAATAAAATAACAACAATTATCTCCTTACATTAAGTGTGCATGTTTTCTTCCATGTGGTTGTCCTTTGGAACTTCTCGGATGGCTTGAAACCAGGCGATCTAATCAGCAGAGATTTTCCAATTGCAACAATGCGTGCACATTGTATATCAATAAATAAATAAGGGATTTTCCACTGTTATGCAGAAAAACATAACGAAAACATCTATTGAATGGTCAAGTGATCAAAACGGTTTATCGATTGCACAACACAACTCGGGTCTTCTTCATGTTAAAGTTATTAGGTCCGAGTGAGATATTATAAATAACACGCCACTGGGGCGTTCTTCCTGTTGATGTTTAGAGGCCCAAGTTGGGTTTTACATTCAACTTGTTTCCATCTGTTCATTGAAATACATTTTGTAATCATGGTCATGTACATTTAATTTTAGGCCAAAGATATGGCCACACAGACATTTGTGACAGATCTGCAAGCAATGAATCCAACAGTGGTGCAGTTGCAGGTAAGAATTTTGGACTGTAAAAAGCATGAAATAAGGCCATAATTAAGAAATTGTTTGGCATTAGCTGCTTCACCGATCAAAATACGCCGACCCAATACATTTTTGTGTGTTTTACATACCCTTTTTTTGCATCTGTATCGTTTCTTCATGGGACAGAATCCAACTTCTTTCGCTACTTAGTGGTGCAACCCTGTTAAACATTTGAAATGGCGCTGAATTTTTTTTAGAAATGATTAACCTATTAAAAATGCCACTTACTTGTACCACACTATTTATCAACATAGAATTTGTAAATGCACGAATACATTATTTGCCCTTTCTTGGACAAGAAAATTGCTGAAGAATTTTTATATGCATGTACAATACGCATGTACGTTTTCACAAAATGTCTAGAGAAGATATCAGAGTCAGACTTGTTAGCACCAGGGCTCACGCTGGGCCAAAATTATAGGGAGAAGTCACTTCTCTTTTGGGTGGCTGACAGGGAGAAGTGAGGATAGAACAGGGAGAAGTGGGTGGAAAACGGGGAGAAGTTGCAGTATATGTCGCGAAAGCGTCCTGTTTTCCTTCTTTTTTTTTAAATTAGTGTTGGCATTTGCATTTTTATTATGTTTTTTTTTAGCAGTTTAATTTATTGAGGATAAAGTATCAAAGATTTGATTAACTATTCAGTATACTTATTTCACACATTTTCAAAAATACATGTATTAAACATAATAAAAAAAGAATCAACTGTCACAAAACTGTTCATTAAAATAAATGTTTCTTTGTCATTGATACACAATTTGATTGATTTATAATGAAGTACTATTAGAACTAGAAGAAGAAAATAATATATTATTTAAAATTGTAAAATTCACTATTAAAAGTATTTAAACATATTTAACTTAAATTTGTTTTAAGTAACTGCCAAAATACTATTTTTACTACGTGTCTATCATTGCATATCTCATTTCACCACTATCAGCGTAGTATATTTGCAATCTCCGGCACCAAATTCATATCCGGTCCGGAAATTTTCACAAATTCTTGTGCTCTGAACTGGTTTTCGGTTATATTGTAAACCTACGCTTTATATTCCAAATAAAAGTGAAAAGGGTACCAGTTCAACTTTGGCGCGTAAACATAATAAACATGACGTGGTATCAAAAATATGAAGATTTCTTACCAAAAGGGGAATAAAATTTGAAAGGCGACATTAGGCGATTCTACAAAATGAAAGGGCGACTTCACTTCGCTTTTGAAGATGATCGACGGCGAAGTGAGACCACGATAAGGCGACTTCTTCGCCCGAGTCGCCCTCCAACGCGAGCCCTGAGCACTTTCTAAAATGTTTTTACTGTAATATGTAATTTATTTTCTTATGAAATATCATTTATGTTTATAGTTTTATTATACTCCCCGCAAACTTGTTTGGGGGGTTTACAGGAATCACCCTGTCTGTCTGTCCACATCCCTTGTAAGTGCAACTCCGAAACCGCTTGATGAAATTTAATGAAACTTAGCATAAAGGAAGTACATTATATGTAGATGTGCATGAAGGATTTTTATTGACCTCTGATATCATTAAGGGGAAATAATAAGACTTGAAAGCGAAGCGCTGGTATCCCTTTGTGAGCGTGCTCACAGTCCACACTTGTTTATTTCTTGCGATCATAATAAATAAACTAAAAAATAATGCTTTTTCAGTGTTTATTTTTATCGTTGTTAAAACAAATACTTACACATTTCAAAACCAAACCAAAAAAATAGAAAACAAAAAAGATTACACATTTCATTTTAATCCCTCAGATTGCAATGAAAACATCAATCTTCAACAATTTAGGTTACGTAACCAAGCCATTTGCATTTTACATGTACACAAAACATGTTAAATATCAGCTATTTTTGTATCTGCTTTGATTTTTATTCATCCTTCATAATTAGTAAAATAATTTTAGATAAAATTAAAATCATCACAAAGTATACATATGGAAGTTTATAAAAGAATCCAATAAAAATAGTAAGAAAATACAGCATATAACACAATAATATGAATAAAATGGCAACTGCCAGTGACAACAATCCACCAACTCACAATGGAAATGCAATATCTGACAGTGACATTTACTTGGGGGGTTGGATTAGAAATGCATGGGCTACTGTAATAAAATTCACTTGCTGTCAGGAAGATTAACTAAAACAATAATAATCAGACTTTTTGTTCTGACTTAATTCACCTCTCTATATATAAATATAAATGATCAAACTTAGATTTTATCATAAAAAGACGTAACTAATTCCATTTAATAAAGGGTTTATAAAAAGTGACAAAAACACTGGTTTATTAGAAAATACTGTTTATGTTATCTGTTCATTGTGCCATCTCAGAACAAGACATGTTACTGCTGAGTAATTTTTTAACTTTACTAGTGCAGTGTGTAGGTCAAAGTAGTTTTTATACTAATTATCCTGTGGTCTGTCAACAATAAGATGACAGGTTCAAATCTCTCTGTGGGCAAGGTGTTCTGATCTTCATTGGCATTTTCCTACCCCATTAATCCATGATATAGCTGAAATATTGCTGAAAGTGAGTGGCATTTAAACACCATTCAAAATATAAAATAAACTTTACTAGTGCCTAGTTTTTAGTAAACTATAACATTTTCTTGAATATTTCAAGCCAACAATTCTAGAATAACAAGACTAGAGGAATCCACAGAAATTTAGTAATTTTAACAGGAATCATCAGAGAATTCTTGCACACATTATTATTTACTTGGTTTTAGTAAAGTGTGATCATGTGTTAGGGTACATAACTTTATATCAGAGTACATTTTTGTAAGTACAAATCATGCAATTGAACATGTAGAGAGTAAAAATCCAAAATATATATTTTAACTGAATCTTTTTTAGACTTCTAACAAACAATCACATCAAGATTCAACACAGAAAACACAAGGGACAACCATTATTCAAGCCTCACAGGGCCATCCAACACAGCAGTTTGTTATTACAAGTAAGTCCTTTTAATAGTGACTTTTAGTGTGCTACATAGCAATTTTCATTGTTAGCTTAATTTTACCTTTATTTCTGAACAGAAACATGAAAGCATAAATTTTCTTTACATTCAAAATAATGAACCACTTGAAATTTGGTCCTACATGTATATTGCAAGTACCAATTTAAGGTATGTCTGATATCTACTTCCTGTGTACCGACTTCAATTCAATGATGTGAATAGCGGGGATATACTGAGTGAGAAGTAGCTCACAGGTTCCATGTTTTTGAACAGATCAACTAAGGGGTTGTCCATAAGGCCGGTATTATTTATTTTGTTGGTTTACGGATCCGCCGACCCGAAATTTTAAGATTGTGAAAAAAAATAAACGTGTTTTTTCATCTGTAAATTATTTCCGCAGACAGCTTTTCTTATGATTCTCCCCAGAAAAAAAATAAACGGTAATTTCATTGTTTACATTTATCTGCTGGTTGCCCATAAACAAATATTTGACTGTAACCCAGTAACCGGAAATCACACTGAATACCGATCGGAAGGTAACCTTTTTGTAGGAACACAGACTATCGGGAACCAGATATTTAAAATAGCATGGAAAATAGGGGAATCCATCTTTTTACAGTTTGAAGTAACTGTAACAAACAATACTTTTATGTCGGATAAAACATTTATTAAATACTATCCAAATGACACTCAGGGCTCACCACACTGGGCCAAGTGGGTGACAAAGTCACCCTAATGGGACCTGAAGTCGCCCTAAGGAACCTCAAAAGCGAAGTCGAAGTCGCCCTGTTATTTCCATTAAGTCGCCCGATTGTTCACATAAGTTACTTGTAAATCTGGTCCAAATAATTTACCCTGACTACCAATTTATCAGTAAATGTGTAATTCCGATAAAAACAGCAAACAATTTGCGTATTTTACATATTTTCAAACGATTTATGTCTTTCAACTGGATTACGCGCCATTTGTTTATTTACCGGATGTGGCTAATTACCGGAAGTGAACAATGAAGAAAAGTAACAATGAGTAAAATACAACGGCCCAAAATGAAAAATCGTAATTTTGTTTATAAACAAACACTTTTAATTGGTTTCAAACTCCAGTTCTTTTAAAGTGTATTGCAGTGTTCCCCAAATGTGCCGGACCGCCGGACCTGTCCGGTAAAATTGCCGACGGTCCGGTAATTATCTTTATAGTGTCTGACCAAATACATAAAACCAAACAATGTAGAACTATACAAACCAAAGTTTCCAAAACAGCCATGCCATATTAGGGTATTGTAAGGGTCAACTACACCTCCAAATAGCAAAACACCTTAATTTGTCTTACAAAATGCATAAACTTTTCGGTCAGGTGCAGTTTTATTCGGTCAGACAGCTTGACTAGTCTTGCCTGACCGAATGTCAGGTGCTTAATTTCAAACTTTCGCGAAGACTGGTATTGTATTTTAACAATTTTCTTTGATAAATATATGAGCAGCACTAGAAAGAATAAAGATGTATAATAATTATTGACATCATGATAAGTTCTGTAGATGGGTGTCCCATGAAGCAATTCGGATCAGCACAACTTTGTCCTAGTGGAAGTGTGCTGAACTGAAGAATTATTTCTGGGTTTAATGTTATGTTATTCTATCTATCTTCTTTAGAAATTTTGTTCAGATAAACATGGCATGTTCATAACAAACTATTAGGAATATTATGATATACAAGAACTCGTGAATCAGGGACAGTCTATACTAACTATATATAGTATAGATAGTCTCGGCATGAATGAAGTTTAGGTCTACACATAATATACAAATATTTTTGTTGATCTATTTTTATTTGTGAATGCCTTGTATGGCTACAAGTACGGAAGTAAATAGAAAAATAGTCGTTATATCTGGTGCTTTTTTCATTGATTAATGATAAAGGTTATTTACTGTTTGATATTGCATACCATGAATAATAATGAAAAAGAAAGAAAAAAAACTGAAAATAAGTGTGTTGTGGTTTAAAAACACAAGAGAAAAAATCCTGGAAATTGATGTAAATAATGAAAAATGTATGTAACTACTACAAAATTAATTATTTGTACAGTCCCATGTCTTCTCCCAAGTGTCTCCCTATCAGAGAGAAGTCACACCTCCCTACTTTTTTAGAGTGTGTGTGTAGTGACCCCTGACACTGTAGAAGAGGTCATTAACACTCATTTAGAAAACTTTAAAGTGGCGATTGATGAAATAAGAACATGAGCTACAAATGTAACCAATGGGACTGTCACACCTGACACCACCCCAATCCACGTTCTGGGAAGCTTTGGTACCAAATTTATAATGGTTACATGTCATGAGCTCAAAACTGATGAACAGCATGGCGATACTAGTGGATAATGCTTGTCTGTGAAGACCAAATATGGAATAAGCAAGTTTTTTTTTTAATTTTGCCTCCTACCCAATTTAATTCAAATTTGAAAAAAAAATCTGAAAAGTTGGAATTTAAATTTATTTTTTTTCCCTCCTCCTACCCTAATTTTTTGGGGCTGATGTCCGTAAAACCAACAAATTAAATAAAAACGGCCTAATTGTCAACCATTTTCACAAGTGTGCAAAAAACACACTTTTTGAGACCCCCACCCCCATCAAAAAGTGTACATCAACCATTAAACTAATATAAAAACCAAACTCCATGGAAACGAAAAAATTTCTGAAGATAAAGTGTACGCAAAAATGTCGAAATTTTTAACCCCCATCCTTCAAATGTGTGGTTTGCACACTTATGATAATGGTTGACAATTATGGACGACCCCTAAGTGGTTTAAGGGTTTATCTGAAAGAACTTGTCCATCCATTCATATTCTCAAGGTGATGGGTAGCTCACGAGCTTTCACATTCAAATTGGAGCAATGCTAATTTTTCAGATTTGTAAAATAAAAACAACATTGGAATTGATTTTATTGAGAATATAGGTATAGTATGAATATAAATCCCTATTGGATTGTAAGGGTGTCTGAATTGTTTCCTGCATGACAAATGAAAACTTCATACAACCTTTGTACAACCATATGCCCCTTATGAAGAGCCAAAAAGAAGAAAATAATAAGTTTATATTTCTAACATGTATTTCTGTTGTTTTTTAGCATCTACTGTCCAGGATTTGGAAAATCATGGTCATGAAAATGTTACACTTCAAGGAGGGCAAACTGTATATTCAACCCAAGTACAGTACGTAGATGACCCAAGTCTCTACTCAACCAATGGGCAAATGTACGAACATTGTAGATGTGACAGTGCAGTGTTTTTGTTGTGGCTTTCTTTTATATATTTTTTGCACATTTCTCAAACTAGGCTTTTGGTTTGCATGTCTGAATTTTTTATTTACACATTCCAATTTTGATGTTGTATATATAAAAGCTGTACCTTAAAGATAAATTTTAGCACATATTTGGATCCACTGCAATATAAAAAAAATTTCAGTTAACACAAGAACTAAAAAAGCTCAAGTGGTATGTTTCAAGAATGTATTTTCATTAACAAGTTTGAAGCTGTACAGTATTATTATTATTTTTTTTATATTAATAAAAGGATTAATTTGCATTAAACAATTACATATGAATCTTGTTGTTAGTTTTATTATCAGCTCTTTTTGTTTCAAATTGATCAAGGATAAAATTTCAATTGTTCACTTCTTTTAGTTTGAATGTCTTCTCCCCCCTCCCCCAACAATTTTTGTATCCAAAGTAAAAATTCTTGAAGTGTAGCATAATAACTGTTTGTGTTGTAATCACACTAATTTTTGGTTGAATTTAGCACTGAACAATTTTGCTGTTTTCTGTTTGTTTAGGTTTAAAGCTTGTTTCTCTTTCAGTTCATAGTTAAGTCATCTTTAATAACATTTCTGTCAAGAAAGTTAGTAATGACATATGCATGTTTTAAATTCTAGAATGAATTGTTCTATCATTAGGTATCAAGATAGTATTAGTATAAACATTGTTTTCAGTGCATGTTAATGACTTCATCTTTAATATACAGCTTTTATTTCATCATTTTATTTATATTTATTTATTAAATTGTCATCTGATTTCTTATTTGCATTATCACATCTAATCATGAAAAATTAAGTACATTTGCCTGGTAATGTTGGGATATTTTGATATATATATACTTAGTTTACATTTATAGGTGCAGTAACTGATTGGGTACATTGTATTATATTTGTTGAACACGCACAGTAGATGAAGTCTTTTCATTTCACATTAATGACCAAATACATGTTTATAATAATTAATTAGTAGTGTTTAACAAACCTGGGGGCAAAAATGGAGCATATGAAAGGAATTTTTCTATTTCAAGTTTTTTCATTATGAATGAACATTATTGTGCTTTATTATTGGAAGGTTGTTAGTATAAATTTCTGGAAACAAAATTGTCATTGGTAATAGTAACTTCCCAAGGTTTTCGTTCTTTAAAATACTAATAGCTTATTATTAAAAATTAGCACCATGTCAAATTGTATAACAGTATTAAATGAAAGAATTGGTCTGGTCTGGTACCAGAAATGCAGAATTGAACAAAATCCAGAAACTGTCCCATTTGTGATGACTCCAAAAACTTGCACATGATGTGGTGTCAAAGATAAGGTTACTAGCTCTATTCCTGTCTAAAGTTCTATTTGGCTTCCTTAGTTACAAAACTGGCTACTATAATACTGCAGATTTTCATAAATTAAAAAAAGTCTGAGCAGGACAATTTCAGACAGGTGGATAAAAATATATTAATTTTAATGGCTCGGTATATATATGCATGTACATGTTAAGAGAAGAACAAGGCAGAAACATTTACACTGTTTACGTTAAAAAGGTACTGTTTATCATACTTGTAAAATTGAAACCAAATATTAAATCAATAATTCTGTTTTGTAAGATTCTTTCATATTATTCTTATACAGAATGCACTCGGCAGACTCTCCATGGTAATTATTGGGTTTGAACTAACAAACTAGTTTGAATTGTTTGATTTTTAATTCAGTGTGATCATCACTAACTGTATGATTGAGGTGACAAAGATTTATCAACATCAGTAGTTTAGGAGACATTTGGGTGTCATGCAGTCTGGATCAGCAACAACACATCATCAAAACACTGCATTTTATTTGGCAAAATTTATTACACATTCAACTGACATGGGTTTCAAGTCATACAAACTGAATTTAGAAATTTAATAGTATTTGCTGACAAGATCTTTGATTGATTATCACGTTTCCTTTCCTACTTAGTAAGTAAAAAGTATAATAAATTAGTAAAAAACATGTTTGAGTTAAATTAGCATACATTTTTTAGCAATGTGGCTAGTACTGTTGTAAACTGTTGAAAATTATTTATAGTAATTGCTGCAATAATTAAGTTCCATTTAAGTAGAATATCTATGTAAATTTTAGGCAGGGAACAACATACCAGACAGAATATGGGCAAACTATGTATACACCTGTTTCTGGTACATACTACCAGACAACTTCAGGAACACAGGTATACAGAGTAGACTTATCCAAACATTTTCATTGTCATTGATCAGATATACTTAAGTAAAGAGGTTAAGTCATTTTTTTTCTTATGTTTCAATGCAATCTTGTATTATGTCTGTATATTTGGTACAATTTTGATATTAGTATCTGTGTCATTGATAATCTGTGACAAAAATTTTTATTTTTGCAAAAGCAAATTATCTGCAGTGAAATTGCTAAGATTAAAAACTCGCCGTTTTCTCTAAGGCTTGTTTGTACTAGGTAATTTACCATTCAAACTGAATCATTTGATTCTTGAATGTATGCACATGAGACAATTTGAATGTTATCTATAGGCTGATTATCACTTTTAGGTTGCTACAGGATTAACCCAATTAGGAACAATGCAGGCAGTTCAAGGACAATTACTGCAACATCCAACAGGAACATATCTTATACAGGGTGGGACGATGGATGGTGAGGGCACGCCTCTCACCACCACGACCAGAGCATCCCCTGCTACAGTAAGTGCAACGGTAAAGAACTTCATAATAAAAGCATGCTCAGTGTAGATTTTAGTTCTGTCAATTGCTTTTTATGTTTGTTTAGTACAGTCTGGGTAAGAATATATACATATTGTAATATATACCATACACAACCCACCTCACTCCTCCTTAAAAAAATGGAAAAAAGAATACATGTTTAACAGGAAAGTGAATTGCATGCTTTTATTGTGTAGTGTGTTGTTCAGTTTAGAGCTAGGACATAACAAATTGCTTTTAGATTAAGTGATAATGACACATTATTATGGATACATTTTCTTATAAATGTTGATAGTATGTTTGAATGTGATCACATTAATTTTTTTTAACTAATCTTTATTCTGTAATCAATGCATTTGCCCTACATGAAGGTATACCAAGACATTTAAAATATTTTGCATTATCTGTCTTGTATACAAGTAACTTCTACTGATACACAATTCATAAAATGGATGATCAGCCATTGACAAATCAATGACTAGTCATAATTCTTGTTTTGTGTGCAATCATTGAAGATCTGAATTAATCCTATTCTTTTGGGATTCAGTAAAATTGGACAAGTTTTTGCATTTGGTAACATTGCAGGATAAAAAGAGTGTATATATTGTACTGAAATGTCACATTTATTTGAACTGTCCACCAAATGGAGAAAAGCCTTATAAAAAGCTCTTGTATTCCTTTTCTTTATATCCTGGACAAATAAATTTGATACCTGCAGACAATGAAATACCTATTGTTTAAAATATATATGACAATTGTGAAGCTGTGATAAGAATGTTGTAAAGTGTTGCATGTTATTTTTGAAATTTTTGTTTTGTTTAAAGGAATATTACATGCTTTCAAATGATGGATATATAAATAATATAATTATTTATTTATTCTTTGTTTTTTTTAAGTAAAGAAATTTTTTAGAGATATTTCCAATGTAGTTATTAAATTAATCTACAATTGTAATTGAATTCATCATTAGTAACTATAAAAGTGAATTAGCTTAAATAATGTATCCATTGCATCCAGTTTAAAATTTTTTCTATAAATATTTGTAAAAACAAATAGATTTTAAAGTGCATTCAATTTTTTTCTTAGCATTTTTTAATAAAGTAATTCAAATGTTAGTTTTAATAAATTTATATTGTTCTTCTTCGAATGTGTAGGTTCAGTGGCTTATTGATAATTATGAAACTGCAGAAGGGGTGAGTCTGCCAAGGAGTACACTTTATAACCACTATTTGCGGCATTGTCAAGAACAAAATTTAGATCCAATGAATCCAGCATCATTTGGTAAACTGATTAGATCAGTGTTTTTGGGTTTACGAACAAGACGTCTTGGAACAAGGTAAGTAACAGATTTAAGAAAAAAAATTGTGTATAAAATGATTTATGTTATCAAAATCTAACTTCAGAGCTTTCTATCTGAAATCATCATAAAGCTATATTGTATCTTCAAATTTTTGATGTAGTTTGATAATTCATGTTTAGAGGTCACATTAAAACAATTTTCTGCATTTTTCAGACAAGGAAAAATAATTAAACTAAAAAATATCTTCTGTCTGCATTTTTGCATGCAGAATAAATTTTCACCTACTTTAATCATCTTTTTCACAAATCAAGCTTTAGATCATTTCTACTACTTACTAACATAATTAAGATTTCTTTTACCTCAATCAGAGCTCCAGATAAGCTGCGTATTTGCGTTATTACGCAATTAAATTTTCAGAAAACCCAATTATTTTTATTGCTTTGCGTTGCAAAACGCAATATCAAAGGTCTAAAACCCAATCAATTTTTAGAAACATGCTTAATTCACTCAATGAGTGCATAAAATTGTTCAGTGATTGCGTTAATTCAGGCCATAATTAAAAATATGTTTGTTTGCACTAACGCGAGCGACCGGGAAAAAACCCGCCGACCCGGAAGTTTTTTATTAGCCCAAAAAACGAAAGTTTTTTTCCGGAATTTTCCCGTTGTCGTTTCCGTCATTGTTCCATCTTTACAATTATCGACATATTTCCGGTTAGTATGTATTAGTTTGAAACTCGTATTCAGGAAAACATCGACACATTTTCATATACTGGTATGATGCAAAAAAAAAAGTTTACCTACCTACCTACCCAACCTGAAAACAATGGGTAGGGTAAGTCCAAACTGAAATATTTTTAAGTGTGGCCTCATTCAAATAAATACACAAAGTTGCGTAATTACGATCCCATTATTTCACAACGTAACAACCGAGGTATTCCGAATGTAATGTCTATTTCATGCAGCATACGGTACTCCAGGAATGGAGATTTATTTCACAAGAAGAGATGCAAGTTCCCTGTTAAATATAAATACTTTTCTTCCAAAATTTTATTTATGGTTAGAACCAGTCTAGTATTTTGTTGTTGGCACAATGAGAGGTCATTATCCTTTTGGATGGCTTGTGCAAAAGTAACAGAACGGGCGAGACATCAAAATTTTGTATTAAAAAAATCTTTCTTTCACGTAAAATTTCATATATGGGGCATTACACATATAATGCTAAATTACATAAAAATGGAGATAAAAGTATACGTGTCCACTGACTTTTTTCGGGGATTTTACCTTAAAGTTTAAGAATGGTTTTTCTACTTTCATTTCAATGCTGTGGTCACATTGTACCACATTAGACACTTTAGGAAGTGCTTCCACTGTAAAGACATTGACTGGAAAAAAATATATTCTTGTTCTACAGTAATGCCATACCTTTCAAAATATACAACTCTTAAGCAATAGCAGTTATAAACAAAAGCAGAAACAAAAGAGAAAATTGGGACTATTTTTTCACCCTGCCATGTTTTGAATTCATTCCATGGAAATTCATTCCATGAATAGGATAATAACCCCATGATGAATAGAAGTGGAAGAAAAATGGCTTCCCTGACATCCACCAAGCCAAACAATACTATATCTATATGCAACTATCTTACAACTAACAATAACAACGTTGTCAAAAAACTGTTAGATGAAATGTTTAAGGCTAACATCCCTGTCAAGGACAATTAATGAAATGTATTGAGAACTATTAATTAGCCTAAGAAATGTGTATGATCCAATGAATTACAGGTTATAGGTTAATAAAACTTGACATTCAGCAGTGCTAGCTTTGCCCTATAATCAATAAAAATTACAAAAACGGACTTTGACCCAATTTTTTATTGTTAATTATTCATAACTTTGTGACAGAGCTGATCTGTAATAATTTTATTGGAGTGCACATATAGATTAGAAATGCTGGCTGTCCATTAATTATGAATAGACCTGTGTGCTCTCATTTAACTATTGTCTATAAGTAAAATTGACCTCTAGATAGTTTCCATTGTCAAAGGTACAATATTTTTGTTGTGTTATTTAAGATGTATGTCTTGGTCAAATGGAAGATCTATGCTCTCTGCACAATACATTCAAATGTTTCTGTAGTTGCTGCAAAACCACAAAAGGTTATCTACATGTATAAAACCATAGTGAAGTACATTTTTGTCAGCTTAAAAAAAAACCCAATTCAATAAATTTTAGATGGGTGAAAAACCCAATTATTTTGGAGTGGGTAAAAAAAAATGATAAAAGTGATATATAAAAAAATACCCAATGAAATAAATTATATGATGGGTAAAAAACCCAATTAAGAAAATCTTATCTGGAGCTCTGTCGATTCAGTAATTCAGATGTTTCTGTTCTGAAGTCTAATAAGATTTGAGAGTGACAAATCTTCAAATGTATCATAGACAGACCTCAATACGAGGGCAATAATCCTTACCCCTTGGTAAAAAAAAAAAATCAAAGATAAACTGACTTGGAACGAAATATTAAAAAAAGATTTTCTTTGATTAAGAACAAAACAATTTCATTGTTTACAAACTCAGGTAGATCTTTTTTTCCATGAAATCATTTTTAGATCTCAACTCTTTGTCAGTGTGCTGCCAAAATAACTTCTAGACAGCCTGAATAATTTAGGAATACCCTCAACCAATCAGAAATCTGAATTACCCTTACTATTTTAAACCTCCAATCAGAAAGGAGAATTTGGCAATACACATTTGTCAGACATTATATACATGTTTTTTTTTTTTATTTGCTTGCATTAAAATGAGTTGTTTGGGGTTGCATTAGGATATTTATATTTTCAAACCTATATAATAACAGGGTTACAATGTTGCTTATTTAAAGTAAATAAATTAAAAATCTTCGTTTGCAGACAAGAATTCAATATGCTTGTGTTTTTACAAGCAAACTTTAATACCTATTACGACCACTAATTATGCAAGGATTATCCATTGTGTATGTTTGCTTTATTGTAAAATGTAAATAATTAATCCATAATATAAAAAGTTACACAAATTAGTGTAATATATATTATATTTATAATAAATTTGTAGAGGCAACTCCAAGTACCATTATTATGGAATTAGAATAAAGGCCAGCTCACCATTAAATCAGTTTACTGATGATCAGACTATGGCCATGCGACAACAACCAATGTATCAGGGTAAAAAGTAAGTAATGCAAAACACATTTAAATGTGGTTTACCAGACACCAGACTTTTGGTCTATGCAAAATTGTGCATATATAAAATTTGTAGGGAAATTTTCATCAATTCGAAAAGATGACTTAATGAAAGAAAACAATAATTTTGGAACAACTTTGAAAACCTGAATTATTCTGTTAAATATGAAATTTGGCTACGAATAGAAAATACATATTTTTCAATGCAAATTTCGCCCAACAACAATTGAAGGGAACACAAAGAAATATTGCAATAAGAAGAGAGTTGGCACTCCACAATTATTCCAATTTTCAGCACCATCCAAATAGTAGTTTTCAACTTGGGCCAATTAACCTTTTTGTTTGGTCAAAAGTTGACTCTGGTTTCCTAATGATAACTAGAAAGCACATCAACAGAGTTTGTTAAAACATTGCACAGATGTCATGTACTATAAAATTAAGAAAGTTCAATTTTCATTTTAATCCCTTTTGTTGTTTTTGAGTAAGGCCAATTTTTAAAAAATGTCTAAAAGATTTAAGATTTTGTTAAAACGTTGCACAGCTGTTAAGTAACTATAAAATAAAGATCAATAAGTTTTTTAGCACAATCCATTTGTAGTTTTTGAGTTGGGCCAATTTAAAATAATTTGAATAGGTCCAAGGTCAAGTTAACAATTGTCTTCTAAGATGGACTGTTATGCTCTGCTGTTGCTAAAGGCTGATTTTTAATTCAGTAAAATGTATTCATGAATATCAACATGGCGGGTATTATTTAATGTCCCATTAGATGCCCAGTTTTTGCAAATGTTACATTTATTTTCAAATGTTTATTATAATTTTTTTTTTATTGGACTTTTCATTTTATAATAAGCTTTCAGTAGTATGTTCACAAATTTTTACATCTTTCCAGATTCATTTAGAAAATAAGCTAATTATCTGTTTTTCACTTAGTATTGTAATCAACATTAAATCAATACACCTGTCTATGATAGATGTACAGTGTATTATAGTATACAAATGTTTGTCCTTAGTCCCCATGGCACATTGTATCTTGAGAATTTCTTCACTAATTAACACAGTTGTTTATAATGTTTGCTGTACGGTCTGTACTTTTTTGGGTAAATTTCGTAGTTATTGGTACATTTGGACTGATGAGTCTGTATTTGTGTTCGTTCCATTTGAATATAAACACAAACAACATAACATCAAATATCTGCCTTATAATGTCAATTCAATACCTTACAGATTCCGTCCACCGAACAAAAGCGATGATGACAGCTATGATGGTGCTCAGCATGGACCAGTAGATGCTGCAACAGCCCAACAACAACAGCATCAGCAATTTCTTGGAGATGCTTCAGGAGCCTTACCAAATTTTGGAACAATTGACACAACCAAAATACCCCTTCCTGATGGTGTTACTCTTGACCATATCAAGGCTTTTGAAAAGATGCACAAGGAGCATGCTGAGGTAGTAATATTAGACTAGCAATAGTGTACTGGAAATTATATAATGGAGAGGGAGGAACATTCACTTAGTCCTTTAGTTGAATTATTATACCCCTGCTTTGAAGAAGAAAGGGGTATACTGGTTTGTAGTTGTGCATATCAACAGGAAGTTATAATCAGATATTTTTTGAAGGAGTTATGCCACTTTGAACTTAGAAATTTTTCTCAAAATATATGTGAAAATAACTCTTAAGTGCTATACTCAGAAACTACTGATCACAATTTTATGGAATTGGATAAGTAAGTATGTGGGAGCGTGGGGTATATGTGCGTGCTCACCAAGGTTCTTTATTCTGTGATTAATGTAATACAATTTTTTTACAGGCCATAGTAGATGTAGTGGTAAATTTACAGTTTTCACTTATTGAAGCTTTATGGCAAGGATTTTGGCGGAACACACCTCCTGATCAAATGATGTAAGTTCTTTCATTAAAACCATTTTTATTTAGGCTACATCAGGAAGAATATTATCTGATTCTCTATTGTTAATATTTAAGGAAACAATTTAAATGAGTGCTGAATCAAACAATTTCTATGCAGGTTGTGAAAGACATTTTTTATACCACCTCTGTCAATACTGTATATTCTTTACCTTAACCTGCATATAAAATTTGCTTTAACACCCATAACCTAATGAAAAAAACCTTTTTTTGTCCATTTATTACCTGGAACTGTTCTGAATAAAATATTGTTATGACAGCTATTTTAACATGAATAAAGTGAAGCAGAATAAATAAATGTAAATGTATAAGAAATAAATATAAGTTTTTAAGTAAATGTAACAAATTAGATTTTTAAATAGTATTTCTAGATGAATCGGGTCTATTCAGTCATCCTTTTAAAACAATGCACCGAATGCAGTGCTGGTATGTCTAATAGCATTTTTCTCTTTCAGAGCAGACAATGATTATGAAAAGCGATTACCTAGAGAAAAATTATATGCAGTTAGTGCTTACGAACCACTTCAAGAATATGTTAGAAAAGCTGATTATGCCTTTTATCAAGCTTTAGTTGAAGTTCTTATACCTGATGTTTTACGTCCAATACCTAGTAAGTCCGAAATATTATGTCATCATTTCCTAAGTTTTTGTTAGATACATACTTGAATATTTTTTTGTTTGGGGTGGGATGGAGGGGTGTGAGTTATGGGACTTATACCGTTTCAGCAGTATAATACATAAAACAACTATTCAATTATAACTTTATTTTTACTCTTCAAATTTGAGATTTAACAATAATTCAAACTTAGTTTTAGATTTCATAAATGGAGAGTTTTCTTTAAAAAATATTAAATGATATTCAAAGCAAATTGTATCAAACTCTCGGGCTTTATCATGTAAATTGTTGTGCTTTTTCCAATTTACCAAATGTATGGTTATTATTTTCCATAACTAAAAGATATCACAAACAAAATTTACTAATATCAGTTTTATCGCCTGCTGATGGCAGACATATGTATTGGTTTCCATTGGCAGCGCTAATATTTGACATTTGCTTGATATTTTTGTAAGCTTAAGCCTGTTATAGATGAGTATTTGCCAATCAGTCACCTGTCATATGTCCTTGACTACCATTTCACGGTCCAGTGAATACGTTCAAGTTTTTTTATTAGGGCAGTTCCTCAGTAACCATGCATGGTATAATGACAATATTTGGTACATGTATATAGGTTGCTGTTGAATAGAACAGATAATCGTATCCATGTTTTGTTTTTGTTTTCACGAGGGTACAAATTAAGTCCCATTACTTGTAATGAAGCTGAGCGGGAGTGAATCCCTGTCATAAAGCAGTTGCATGCATAATCAGTGATGTACAATCTTGATATCATTTGACTGTATGACCTTATTAGGGCACCCTATAGTGATCAGTCTGTCCATCCGTCTGTCCGTCCATCTGTCCGTCCGAACTAATCGTGTCCGGGCTGTAACTTTTTTATCTCTTGAAGTAGGCTTTTTGTAATATTTGTAATATTAAGGCGATGTGTTGCATACCGTGGTTAATAACCTTTGACCTTGAACTTTGACCTTAAGGTCACATCATTGCTTTCTGAATGACAAATTCAAGTCCGGGCTGTAACTTTTTTATCGTTTGAGAGAGGCTTTTGATATTTAGAATGTGGGTAGATAATATCAAGGCGATGTTGCATATTGTGGTTGTTGACCTTTTGACCTTGTACTTTGACCATAAGGTCACATTATTGCTTTCTTAATGACAAATTCATTTCCAGGCTGTAACTTTTTTATCTTCTGAGGTAGGCTTTTGATATTTGGAATGTGGGTAGATAATATCAATGCAATGTGTTACATACATTGGTTGTTGACCTGTGACCTTGAGCTTTGACCTTAAGGTCACATTATTGCTTTCTGAAGGACAAATTCATGTCTGAGTTGTAACTTTTTTATCTTTTGAGGTATGCTTTTGATACTTGGAATGTGGGTAGATAATATCAAGGCAATGTGTCGCATACCATGGTTGATGACCTTTGACCTTGACTTCAAGGTCGTCGGTGCCCACAGAGATGGGTACCATCTCACTGATATCTAGTATACAATTAGGGTATTTTTACTACCATGAAAAACTTTGAGAACTCTGTATGGTTTATTGCATTTTGGGAAGGTGCTGTATATGTAAATTACTTTTAATATATGATAATTCTTGGTATGTTTGTTGTAGTATGCAAATTAGCATAATTTTACTACAATTAGGTCACAATTATCCATATATAGAAAAATTATCAACGAGTCTTCATATCATGGCAGTTAAAAACAGATTATCAAAGACGAAAAGAAATTTCTCCAATAAATATTGTTTCCCATTGATTTTGCAATGTCTGAAGCTTTAATAATGTAAAAGCAATGCATACTATGTTTGAATGTTGTATAAATACATCAAATTTAGAATTAAATATTTGCTACAAGTAATAGAGCTTATTCTGCCATTAATATGAAAAATCGCAAAACTAATCAGATAATGGCAGTAAAATTCAGCCTAGTAATTTCTTGCATTGGATCAATATTTGTATCTGTTAATAGGTTCTCTTACTCAAGCCATCAGAAATTTTGCAAAAAGTTTAGAAAATTGGTTAAAAGGTGCAATGACTGGTGTTCATGAAAAAATGTATAAAGCAAAGGTAAGTCATTCATATACATTATAAATAATGAAGGTTTTAGGAAGTTTAGGTTAGAAATAAGTGAATGGGGTAGTGGAAAGTTATTTTGTCCCTCGCCACAATACCACAGAGGGACCTAGTGATGGTCTGTGTCCGTCCGTCACATTTTTGTGGAAACTATTAAACCGCTCAATGGATTGCTTTGATATTTGGTAGGATTAATTGTTATGATGGCTAGATGTGCATACTTATCGACATTTTGATTTGTCAAATTTTGTAGGAGCTATGGAACTTTGACCATTTCAGCAATATAATACAATAGTATTTCTTGTGGACACATCTCCCATGAAACCGCTTGATACATTACTTTTATATTTGGTAGAATTAATTGTTATGATGGGTAGATGTGCATACTTTTCCCTCATTTTGATTGATCAAATTTTATAGGAGTTATGGAACTGACTATTTCAGCACTATAATATAATTGTAGATCTTGTGGATGCATCTCCTCTGAAACTGCTTGACAGATTGCTTTGATGTGTGGTTGGATTTGTTCAAGATTTTTTCAAATAAGACCAAAATGATGTAAACAAAAAGAAATATTTATGACATGATAATTGTTTCTAGTATTTTATTTTTTTTTGCATCTTGATATATGTAAATGGACTGATATTGTTTACTGGATATAAACAGATCCTTGTTGAATAGCTGAAATAGTGCTTGCTGGACATAAAGCAAACATCTAATTAATCAATTTTTATTTTGTCAGGCAGGGGCAGTTAGTGCTTTTGCTCAGACATTAAGACGTTACACCTCATTAAACCATTTGGCACAGGCAGCTAGAGCAGTATTACAGAACACTTCACAGATAAATCAGATGCTGACTGATCTCAATAGAGTGGATTTTGCTAATGTTCAGGTAACTATGTCTGTATTTCCTGAATGTTAACGGTAGTTTCTACTGTGAAACATATGTTACTTTATTTTATATTAGTTTTCTGTTTTAAACATGTCTGAATGACAAGAATGACTAAGTTTATACAACTAAATTATCCAACTATCAACTGTGTCAATAATGTGATAACTAATTAAAAGGTCCTTGCTCTGTTTCATTATTATCATTGAATGTATCAATTACGTCTTCTTGTAAATAAATGAATATGCCTTTTGCTGGAAAAAAGGAAAAAGAAAATAAAAGTTTAACATACTAAGCGGCTGGAAAAAAGTAAAACAGTTTGCAAATTATATTGCTTGTCCTAAATTATTGCTTAATTTTTCAATAAGAGTAATTATTTGTATCCATTATCAGTTTTTGAATATCTGTACAGTGTAACAAAATATTATTAGGATTTTATGTTATTCAATATCATAACTTACTTTGATAAATAGTTGTCATTAAACAAAATATCCAGTGCCGCACCACTGTCTGTAAGATGTAGCATAGCGAGAATGATATCAACCATGGGTTTCTGATAATCATATCTTTTAATTTAAGTATATATCAAGTTTCATAGTTTACTTGTGTGTTCTGTATTGTCAAATCTGATTTTGCATTATATATACTTATTTTTACATTTCCTAAACATTTTGTTTGCCAAAAAATGACATGATGAGTTTGTAAATTAATCAAAATGATGACAAATAATTTCATTTATTTTCTCTTTCACTGGGATTTGGATTCTTCTGTTAATTTAGATTTGCTGGTCAGAAGTTTAGAATACAACTGCAAAATCTTGTTGAGTGTTGAAAGTTTGATTTATCTTGGCACCATCTTGATTTTGCTTGTTTACTTTCATAAAAACAAGTACAATCCAACCTGTTTTAAGTGATTTTTGAAGGGAAATTGTAAAAAAAAGGTCACATAAGACATGTGGTCTTTTTACAGAGGTCATAAACTTTGTATACCAGTAAACATCATGTTGTCAGCTTGAGAAAGACTGAATGTAGACCTGTATTGTTTCTTTTAATAAATAAAAAGTAAAAAATGAAATTTGTTTTAAAATATTTCGAAAGTACAAAATATACAACAATCATGTCAACTTTAATTCACCTTTCATCTGTTGTGTTTTCCTGGTTTTACTGGTATCCTTATGTGTTAACAATACACTCTATGCAGGAAGGGCAACTTTATAACCAGTGACAGTGTACACTGATTCGTATTTAATATTGGCTTTTAAAAAAAATGGCATGCACATATTATTAAAACAACGATTTGAAAAGCATCACCTTTTTACAACACAAATTGCAATAAAATCGAATGGCGACATTAATGACTATTCAAAGTGACAGGGCAATTTGAACTTGCCGTCTAAAGATTAGAAGAAAATACCTTTTTAGCTCACCTGACCCGAAGGGTCATGTGAGCTATTGCCGTCACTTGGCGTCCGCAGGCTTTCAAGTGGCCCTAAATATTCCTAATTTTCCTTATTTTTTATCATCATCCCTAAATTTCCTTATTTTTTCTGAAAAGCCCTAAAAAGCCCTTATAAATCATGAAAAATCCTACATTTTGAAATTAATATATTAAAATTTTTTTAAGCTATAATTTATTGTAAAAGGTTAAGTATTTAGATGTTTTAGAATGCATTTAACTCACTTTCTAGTGTTAGTATACTTCCAGTAACTTCTGTTATTACCAGATGCCAGCTCAACAGACATGAACAGATCTACATTCATCAGATATCCAAAAGAACAAATTGAGGGATAAAAAAATTGGATGATCTGTTGCTGAATGTGTCTGTTGATGGCTGATGAGTTGGTGTTGTTGGTAAGAAGTTCATTTTGTATGTGTTTTGTCCCTGTAGGTGAGTATACATGTATATATCAACCTAGAGTGCATTTGTGATAATTTAATGGAACTAACATCCCTTATTTTCAACAAAATGCCCTAAAAAATCCTTAAAATTGTCCTTATTTTGGGGGAAAAGTGCCCTAAATTTATCCCTTATTTTTTGTCAAAAGGTGCTTGAAAGCCTGCGTCCGTCGTCCATCCATCCGTCCGTTCAACTTTTCAAAAATCTTCTTCTCTGAAACCACTTGACAGAATGCAACCAAACTTGGTATTGTTGTTGCTTAGCATGTCCTTTACCAAACTATCGTTTGGATTTTTGATTCGTAAAAAACATGGTCGCCACAGCTAAAAATAGAACAGGGGGGTCAAAATACAGTTTTATGCTTATAGTTCAAAAAGTATTACAGATACAGGAAAACCGAAGAGACCTTCTACTTCAGCATCAAAAGCTTTACAAAACACTCCATTGGGTCAAAGTCGTATGACGACTCCTTGTAGGAGTTATTGCCCTTTAATTGTTGAAATTGATGATTTTTGCCATTTTTGCCTCCAAATCTTGAAAATTATTAGAACAAGAGAAAAAGTTAGCATTGTTTAATTGTTCTGCTCTATGACAGCTACAAAAATGTCTTTAGGGTCAAGGTTGTCTGATAAACCGTTTAAGAGTTATTCCACTTGAACTGTTTTTTTAATCGGTTTTAATTGATTTTTAAAAATCTTCTGCTCTCAAACCACTGAAAGTACTGCTTTGAAACTTTGTACACATTATACGTCAAATGTCTTCAACCAAGTTTGCACAAACCATTGCCGCAGATTAACCAACATGACTGACATGGCTAAAAATAGAACGGGGGGGGGGGGGGGGGGGGGGGTCAAAATACAATTTTTGGCTTATAGTTCGAAAAGTATGACAGATACAGGAAAACTGAAGAGACCAGTCTTCATCAGCATCGAAAGCTCTACAAAACACTCCATTGTGTCGAAGTTGTATGAAGACTCCTTGTAGGAGTTATTGCCCTTTAATTGTCGAAATTGATTATTTTTGCCACAAAATCTTAAAAAATTTTTAGAACTGGAGAAAAAGTTAGCATTGCTTAATTGTTCTGCTCTATGAAGGCTACAAAAATGACTTTAGGGTCAAGATTGTCTGATTAACCGTTTAGGAATTATTCTCTTAGAACATTTTTTTTAATGAATTTTAATTGATTTTAAAAAATCTTCTCCTCTGACCAATCAAATGACTGCTTTAAAACATTGCACACATCATCTTTAGGATGTCCTCTACCAAAATTGTGCAAATCATTACAGCTGACTACCTACATAGCTACGTTGGCTTAAAATAGAAAAGGGGGGGGGGGGTCAAGGGAGTTTTTGGCTGATAGTTAAAAAAGTATAACAGGTACAGCAAATTTCAAGTGAACCTCCCTCCTAAGCATCAAAAGCTCCTCCTTATAGGAGTTATTTCCCTTAAAATGTCAAAATTAATGACTTTTGCAGAAGTGTTGATCAATTCCTTATAGGAACGAAATTCTATATAAAAAAGGGTTGTTTGGTTTCAGGTTCAGGTGAGCGATACAGGCTCCTGGGAGCCTCTAGTTTTTATCCTCAAACTTTAGTTTTACATTTCGAAGAATCTTAGAGTTCAATCTAGAATTTGGCCTAATTTGGTCATGATGGCCCTAATAACCTACCATAGGGGGCCAGAATTTATAGCTAGGGTCAATAAAACCAATATAGAGACATGACAACCAGACAAAAAGTGAAGGCTTATGATTCAGTTTGCTAAAACAAAATAAAGGCATAAATTGAAATTAATAATTATAATTGAAGTAACAAACAAACATTACAGCTGTTTTATATACACATGAATACATGATTATGTTGAATAAATTGAGTGTTCCCAAAAGTCGTTTATTTTACTTTAGGAAAAGCCCTTCTGTGTTTTGTTTCCCTCCAAATTTGAACAGCTTGGTCATAGTTAAATTCAACAACATAACATTTATTCATAGTAATATGCATTCGTTTATTGAGTCTATCAACACTCATACTATTTCTGTCCTTGATTTTCATCCTTTTTTGCACGTTTATCTGCAATGGGAGTAAAATATGAAGAAATACGCTTCATCTTGAAGCATGAACAACACGTTATAAAAAACTCGATAATATATTGTCTACGTGATTTAGACGCTTGCTAAATTGTAATTGTACACTGTAAAAAGTGTACTTAGGACTGAGAATACAGTTAAATTTCTGGTATATTTTAAAGGGACTTTCTCAAAGCTGTTGACTATGGGGGAATTTCTCAAAGCAATGAAAAATTATGTTGCGCCAGTAATGACCCAGGAGGTTTTTTTAAGCGCGTCAATTCAACAAAAAATGCGGGAATGGTGCAATGGCGCGCTCTAGATTGAACACTGATCTTAATAATTGACAATCATGACAATGCTCTACAAATCTGCTTTTTTTTCAGACGGGGTTTATTTATTGTTTAATGACTTCTATCCATCTAAATAGTCAGTTAAGTCAGAGGTTTTTTCAGTGGAAATGAACAGAAAACACTGTTTTTAGTTGCATAAGACATTTTTAGTTGCATAAGACAGGGTCATTGTATAAGGGAAAATGCTGGGGAGAAATAATTATGCTCTGATAAACAGGACGTCGTGATATGGAGGGGGTTGCTAAGATGAGTTTGACTGTACAAGTTGTTTTCATAAAATTTTTCAGTTACTTTTCTTCTCCATGGAAAATTCATTTCATTGACTGAAACATTCATAGTGATCACGCTCTTGTGCAGTCTTCACGAAATCTTTCCAAAGAATGGTGGACATTCGGTCCACCAACTTCCCCAGAAATGCTGGACCGAAGCAGCTTTTGCCGGACCAAATTTGTCTGATGTTGCCATTGTTTACATTTAACTAGCTACCTTATATGCATGTAGATACAGACATAAATCTCATAAATAAAAGTTATTGTAAACATACTATTCATAACTGTTATAAACAAGCTGTGTATATCTGGACAAATGTGTCTAAAGAATATAAATAAAATAACATTTATTATACACAGAAATACTTCACAAAGCTGAAAGCAACTGCTCAATGGGACACCCATCTACAGAAATTATCATGTGGTCATTGATAACTAGTTATCTTTACTCTTCAATTTCAGCTTACTAGTATATATTTTATATATTATCAAAGCCAATGATTAAAATAAAATATGTTTTAAATGAACTTTTGAGTTTCAACTCCATTTTAAAGTGTTTGTTTATCAAACAGTTACGATTTTTCATTAAAGGCCGTTGTAGTCTACTTTTTTCTCATTTCTCGCTGTTGGTAATTAGACGTATCAAGGAAATAAACAAATGGCGCGTAATCCATTTGCCAAACTAAAATGTTTCAAAAATGAGTTAAATACGCAGGATCTTTGCAATTTTTATTGTCTCGCCTGCGACGAAGGTCGCTGGAGGCGAGACATATGTATGGGAATCCGGCGGCGGCGTAAACACTTGACATCTTGCTTCATATATTTGTAAGCCCAAGCCCTAGGTCCATCAAATTTGGTCCAGAGGTAGCTTATGATGAGTACTTGCCAGTCAGTCACCTGACCTTGACCTCAATTTCATGGTCCAGCGACTACGTTAAAGTTTTTGGGTTACGACAGTTCCTCTGTAACTACGCATGGTAGGATGACAATATTTGGTGTATAGGTTGCTGATGACTAGTACATGACTGTCTGGTAGGTGTCACCTGACCTTGACCTCAATTTCACGGTCCAGTGCCTACGTTAAAGTTTTTGGGTTACGACAGTTCCTCTGTAACTACGCATGGTAGGATGACAATATTTGGTGTATAGGTTGCTGATGACTAGTACATGACTGTCTGGTAGGTGTCACCTGACCTTGACCTGAATTTCACGGTCCAGCGACTACGTTCAAGTTTTTGGGTTACGACAGTTCCTCTGTAACTATGCATGGTAGGATGACAATATTTGTTGTATAGGTTGCTGATGACTAGTACATGACTGTCTGGTAGGTGTCACCTGACCTTGACCTCAATTTCACGGTCCAGCGACTACGTTAAAGTTTTTGGGTTACGACAGTTCCTCTGTAACCACGCATGGTAGGATGACAATATTTGGTATATAGGTTGCTGATGACTAGTACATGACTGTCTGGTAGATTCCACCTGACCTTGACCTCAATTTCACAGTCCAGTGACTACGTTAAAGTTTTTGGGTTGCGGCAGTTCCTCTGTAACCACACATGGTATGATGACAATATTTGGTATATAGGTTGCTAATGACTAGTACATGACTGTCTGGTAGGTGTCACTTGACCTTGACCTCAATTTCACGGTCCAGCGACTACATTAAAGTTTTTGGGTTACGGCAGTTTCTCTAACTATGCATGGTATGGTGACAATATTTCGTATACAGGCCGCTGCTGATATTTAATGCTATATACATAATGCTTATGACGAAATTTATTTTCGTTACTGAAGCGGAATGCAGGCGAGACATTTTTCTGTGTCAACACTTGTTGGTTTTACATATTTACTCAAAAGTTGGAAGTCTGTGTGAATCAGTACTACCAGATATATAAGTATTTTCTGTGAATGAACCATCAGGGCAACTTGAACTTCGATAATAATGTCGGACTTTCGGACCGACGAAACACGATTTTTTACCGGTCCAAGCGTTATTATATCAGTTTTGTCCATCGGACCGACGCATTTCGTGAAGACTGCTTGTGTCATTATTCTTTTTTTGTTTGCATCTTGGTACAATTTATTTATACTTGCATTTGTCTATAATTAAATCTCAAGTTTATACTGAATAAACTTGTTTATGTTAAATAGATACATTTTTAATTAGGTTTCTTTCTATTACAGGAACAAGCATCATGGGTATGTCAGTGTGAAGACACTGTTGTTCAGCAGTTACAGGAAGATTTTAAACAGACCTTAGAAAGACAAAATTCATTAGAACAATGGGCCATATGGCTAGAGGGTGTTGTCAACAAAGTGCTCAAACCACATGAAGGAACAGATAATTTTCCTAAAGCTGCTAGGCAGTTTTTGTTAAAGTGGTCCTTTTACAGGTACATGTAATTACAATGTACAATTTAGTTTTTTTTTTAAATACTCGTGTATTTCATGCTTACATTTGTTAAAATAAATATCGACTAGATTTCAAGACTTAACTTAAAACTACAACAGATACAAGTTTCAAATACAATAACTTATAGCTAATTTTCACCAGGTCTAGGAATAATTGTTGAAAAGGAAGGGGGGGGGAATAAAAAACTTTTACTTTGTACAATTTTGGTCCAAGCTTAGAGGGGCAGGTCTTAGATACCACACTGATTTGATATACTGTCCACTCAACTCTGAATTATCATAGTATGAAAAAGTAATCCTTTTAATATATTTTATCATTACAATAAATGATCAAATATATTAAAAAAAAAAATAAATAAAAAACATCTTATCCACTAAGGAAATTTGGATTTTCTCTTATTCTATTAAAGTTATGTTAGAATTCCATTGCATTTGACTTTGTTGAATTTCGATGCATTATACATATATAACTTTTTTTTGGGACAGCTCAATGGTGATTAGAGATTTGACACTGCGCAGTGCAGCAAGTTTTGGATCTTTTCACTTGATTCGGTTATTATATGACGAGTACATGTTTTACTTGGTGGAACACAAAGTAGCAGCAGCAACAGGAGAAACACCCATAGCAGTTATGGGAGAGGTTAGACAGGTAGTTAGTTGTGTGATAATACCCCAAACAGTACAAAAAATTCAAATGGGCCACACAGTTGTTAAATGAATGAGGATTCAAATTAAACAGGGCTGCTGATGCAGTAGTATTGGCTGAAATTTAAAGATTCTTGTAAAAAATGGCTTTGTAGAAGAAATTGTGTAATAATTCTCTTCAGATGGTCCTCTAAAACTTCTAAATAGTTTTTAAGTTAGCCAGGTTGGCATTGTAGGCTCTGGAGTGCCTCAGGTTAATTGAACAAAGCTGGTTTTGCTCTGCTTAGAGCTAAGAGCTGTTAAAAAAAACAGTGTTTTGCATTATTTGTAACCCTAGCATTTATAGAATATTTTAACATAATCTTACCTTAAATTTGCTTCTACATTTAACCACATGCAGACAAAATTTAAGACCCTTAGTATATTTGTCTAGAACTACCCTAACCAATAATTTTTATTTGATCTTTTCTTTCAGTTTATTGACCTTAGTAGTGCTGTAATGCTTGGAACTCTAGAATCTGATTCTGTGCCTTCTCCAGTCATTAACAAAGCTCCGCCCAGCAGTAAAACACAAGCCACAGTTAGAGATCATACTGGTCAAGAGCATACAACAACGCTTATGGTTCTTTCTTCAAATTCAGGTTCTCACGGTATAAATGGAAATGTGATATCAACCACCTCTAATCCTACAACAGTGACAGTGCGTGCAGCTACAGCCCCCTCAATGCAGGGTGCTAAAACAATTGTTGTGATGCCAGTCTCAAGTGCCGTTGGTGCTGGAGATTCTAGTGCCAAAAGACTTAAAGTTGAATAAGCTAGTCGTGTGATTACAAATTTTATCGTTTCATGCATGTATATATTTTTTCATATGCATTAACAGTTTGGTAGTTGCAGAACTTGTGATATTCAGACCTTACCTTTTAGTGGTTTTCTGCCAGTTTTTGTAGTATTAAGAATGTTGTTTTACAGTTTTACCTTTTTAAAGAATGACTGTCAAATGGTTTTACAATAAATTGTTTATCTGTATGATTTGATATGATTCCGCTAGCTTGATTTGATTCTAATTTTAGTTATTTGTTAGATTAGTAACTGTTACAAAAACATTCCAATTTTGGAAGTTTTTAATAGAAGCTTACTATTTTATGGCAGATTTGGATTCTTTCTTGACAACTTGACAAATACCAAGTAATAGGTTTATTTTATGCAAGATAGATATGTTTAGGAAATGAGAACATGAAGATGCATACATACAAAAACTGTAAATACAAAAAACTGGAATAAAAACAATGAATTATTGTATTTTACATGATCTGCCTCGTTCCAGAAACATTGTAAATAATTTAAGAGATTATATATTTATTTCACTCCTTGTGTGGTGTGTTATAATATTTACCAGTATTAATATTTTGTCCACATTGGACATGGTAAATCTCTTAATCACAGGAGGTTTGTTTATTAAGACTTGGCAACAAATTTTCATCCCCAACTTAATATAATGATTTGAAATCTTGATAGATCAAGTAATTCCCAATATTTAGAAACTCATAACATCCATGAACATTATTACTATCAAAATAAAGCAGTGTTTGCAATTCTTTTTCTGTTAGAATGTTTGAATTTTCTTTGCCAAGCTGCATTGAAACCCAGTATTTGTTTGGCATCTTGCTTGGGACAGATTCTTTCCTACATAAATTGTCTACATTATTATCAACTCCAGTAGTTTATTATTGTGTTCATTTAACAACGAGATTAACTTCCATAAAAATACAATTTCAGTATATGTTCATCCCACCTGATGGCCACATTTGGTGCTACCATTATGATATAATGCTCTGTACTTCTTTATCTTGTTAATCCATATTATTTAAATATATAAAATTAATAACAGTCAAACTGTACTGGCCCAGTGGTTTTTTTTATAACAGACCTGTTTTCTCTTAAATAATTTTTTTTCTTCATCAGTGTGTGTCTCTTGTAATCACTTTGGCCATTATCAAATAAATCTGAACCAATAAATTGTTTGGTATAATTGCCTCATCTGGTAGAGGTACCAATACTTGTGGTACCAATACTTTTTCATTAACTAAATTTCCTTGGATAGCATCTCGTGTATTTTAATTTCTAATTAGCCTTCAGAGATTGTTCTGCATTTCTAACTTTCTGGTTACTTAAGGATCATATTTGTAAAAAGGATCGTATTTGTAAAAAGCCGATTAAAATAATGCACTCACAAGTGGTATTATTTTACCACAAGACTAAAATATGTTAAAAGTAATGTCTACAAAGACCAGTAAGATTCAATATTTGAAAACATTGTATGCTCGAATACATAATAGCAGATTCAGTTTACTGAAAACAATTATACATATTTAAAAAACTACTTTTTAAAACTTATAATTGATAGAAAATATTTCACAGTAAATAGGTTAATGAAAAATAATTGGAAAGACCACCATAGCTTAGGGCCATCTTACCTGCAGGAATTTTTCACACATTCACTTTCATGTTAATACAGAAAGTGTAGTTGCTGCCAGTATACCGGTACATGTAATAATTTACCTAAAAATGCCACATTTCAGTAAAACTTCCTATGTGGTGATAAATTTACATTAAGTGAACTTGTGTTGGGGATTAAACAATCTGAAATACCTGTTTTACTTTATTTACATGTTTTGAGTTTTACCAATGCTTTTGCATACCCACATGTACATCATATCACACATTGTTTTACATTAACATTGTATAGCTTTGAAATCTAAAAATGAAATGCCATACCCATATTTTTTCATTTTGTGTTTAGCCTTAAGTATCATATTATTACAATTTGTAACTTTATAAATGTACAGAAAAATTGTAAATAGAAGCCAAGCAGAAATTTGCTGTTATTTATTGTAATTTATTTTTGGCACATTGTGTTAATACATATGGCCATTAATGACTGCTGTCACTTTTTGCAAACAAAATTATATTTTGGATTATTAAAAAGATAAAAATTGTCATTCAAAATAAAGGTTACTGATCCAGTTTTGTTGTTTAGTAAAAGGTTGGCAAAGTTTTATTATGTATTGTTGTTGAGATTTTTGTTTATAGAACTTGGAAAAAGCAGCAAAATGTTCCTAGATCAAATGACATTTATCCCTGTCAGCTTTATGTTGCAGTGTCTTTATAAGTGGACATAGATCTTGTTTCGATAAACATGTCATTTGGTTTTATGAGAACCCATTTATTACTGGTAAATGCAAAGAATGCCTTTAAAAACTTGATAAGGTTAATCGTGCGATGTTGTACACAGTAGTGGCAATTGTTAGGATGTTTACCAATTTTCCTCATTTAAATGCTGGGGGAGTTCCAACATGGCTACCCTTAAAACAAATAAACAGGTTATACAAAGTCCTTAACAAAAGTTCCTTATTTTATTCTGATCGGACTTGAAATATGGCCACCATGAAGAATCCTAATTTTATAGACCTTATTAAATACAAGGCTAATGTTATTGGTATTTTGGAAAAATAATAAATAAACTGAACACTTGATGAATGATGAAACTGTAGACAGGTTTCACACATGTTGACGTTGTGCACCCCCTGTTATTGAATTGTTTGAAGTATTTTTTTCTCCTATTTTACCAAACATGGGAACCAAGTCATTTTTCAGCATACTTGACAAAGGACTATTTTGCATTGTTAATTTCTCATACAGTTTTTGAAACATAACTAAATTTCTTTCAACTTCAATAAAAACCTTTCCTCATTTATTGAGGGATTTCCTATTGTTAAGGAATCTTCTTTGCAACATATATTCTAGCAGCCATTTGGGTGTCACCTTGGAACAAACAACAAATGTTGTAAAGGACCATGTCTAAGTTAGGTTTCAATTGGTTCATTGGTGTCAGTAAAGAAGATTGAAATATAAAAGTTTCTATCATGTGAATTGTAAGCAATATCAAAGCGAGGAACATTGAGAGCAACCTTACAAAAACTAAAACCAATAAAGTTACAGCTCAACAAACCTTGTTTTAGATGCACAAAGGCTACTTAGTATGCAAGAAGGTGTACAATAGTACCTTCGTTGGTATGCGATGTGTGTACTAAGGATTTAGGGTTAGTATGCAACACAGATGTACAAATGTATCTTGGTTGGTATGCAAAAAAGATGTTCTATTGTATCTTGGTTGGTATGCAAAACAGATATACTACAGTATCTTGGTTGGCTTGAATGCCACTTTCAGCAATTTTTTCATCTAGATTATGGCATCCAGATTTAATTGGGGGAGAAAGCCGGAGTACTTGGTTGGTATGTAAAATGTATGTATTAAGCCATCTGGTTGGTATGTGAAGCTGATGTACTACGATATTTTGGTTGATATGTTACACAAATATACTAAGGTATCTTGGTTGCAAATTTGTTAATTCTTTATAGCAGATGGATTGTCTATAGTTTAGTTATATAAAAACCAGAGCTTTGTAGTACAGTTGTATGAAAACCAAAATCTCTCAAGAGCCTGTAAGGCTGAACTGACTACCAAAAACCTTTGTAGGAATATATGACTTTTCCTTAATGCTTAAGCAAGACCGTTTCACAGAAGACACTTTTCTATGTCTGTCAAAAGTTGAATCTTCAATTGGCAACAAAAAGTCAAAATTATAAAAACCTATCCTCCATTTCTGCATGATTTGGTTTTAATGTGTATGCCAGTTTCTGAGAAGAAATAAATTTCGTCATAAGCATTACATAAATAGCATTAGTTATCAGCAGCAGCCTGTATACCAAATATTGTCACCATACCATGCATAGTTACAGAGGAACTGTCCTAATACAATAACTTTAATGTAATTGCTGGACCGTGAAATTGAGGTCAAGGTAAGGTGAAACCTACCAGACAGTCATGTACTATTCATCAGCAACCTATATACCAAATAATGTCATCCTACCATGCATTGTTACAGAGGAACACCCATAACCCAAAAACTTTAACATAGCCGCTGGACCATGAAATTGAGGTCAAGGTCAGGTGACACCTACAAGACAGTCATGTACTATTCATCAGCAACCTATATACCAAATAATGTCATCCTACCATGCATTGTTACAGAGGAACACCCATAACCCAAAAACTTTAACATAGTCGCTGGACCATGAAATTGAGGTCAAGGTCAGGTGACACCTACAAGACAGTCATGTACTAGTCATCAGCTAGGGCTTGGGCTTGTCTATGCCGCCGCCAACGCAGGATTCCCATTGATATGTCTCGCCTCCAGCAACTTTCATCGCAGACAAAAATATGTAGTAATAAGTGTTAAAAAGACAATTTTCCTTAAAATATACAATTCACACTTACACAACACAACAAAAAATGATTGCCCTGTGCTGATTTTCAATCTTTTCCATAATATTCTTGATAAAAACATTTGTTTTAAATTTCTTAACAAAACTGACAAGAAATGTAGGCTAAAAATTGATTACAAGCCAGGACATACAACCTGCATTTATATCCCTTTATTTCATATTAGTAAAATTATGTGCATTTCAGTTGGATAAAACACTGTCAGCTGGTATTAATTTATCTGTAGTAATTTTAAACAAAGGCATTATCACACCATGACAACGCCTTCTCTAGTTAAAAGCAACACAAAACTATATTATTAATTTGTGTAGAAGTACAAAGAAAACAATGTAATATAATATTTAGAAAACAACCTGTAGTAAATACTGAAGAATAATATATGGTAGGCCCTCATTCAAATTGCGCAGCAAACTGTTACAAATAAAATAATACAGTCTTAAACACATCGTTTATTTATTCTTCAATTAAATAAATATAACAGTTCCTTATATAGCTGGCATTATCATGCTACTTGACAGCACTAGGGACATTGGAATTGCCTTCAATACTGACAATATCTTTGCCTTTGGCTCGGGCATTATAAATTTTTCAGGCAATACCACTCTCCCTTTGTGAAATCAAGATATCACTGCCCTCTATTTAAGCAACTTGTGTATAATTATGCCATGTTTTCGCTGGGGCAAAAATCTGTCCAAAATTGATAAAAAATTAAAACTTGCAAACATGATAAAAAAAATTGACTGATATCAATCTCAACCTTTATTTTGTTATTGATAATTTGAAAACAAATGAGTCATTAATATCAAATTCAGACAGACTTATACCATGAATACAAGAGGTAATATCAGAAAGGAATACCATTAACATCCACATTATGTAAATGTTTTACCTGGATTTACATAGATCATTTTCAGCTTGATACTACAAATCTGTACATGAGATGTATATAGCATTTACAATGTACAAATTTCAAACACTGAACCACCGGTATTTACCATCATAAGGCTATTACAGACTACATTTCACATGGAGTAAATGTGAAATTTACACAAACTTACGTTTCACATGACATTTACCATATATATAAGTTCATTTCAAGTAATTTTTCCATGTGAAATTTACCAGAATGTCTATTGAAATTCACAAGTATAAAATATGCCTGTGTACATAAATGCTATTTCCTAATGGATTCATATATGGTATATACAAGTTATAGTATAAGTAATCTCTTTTTTTTTCTTTATATCTCAATTAATAACATTATTGTGATTATGATATGCACAGGTATAAAAATACAGTAAGAGATCAACTTGCTATGTGGATATATACCCTGATTTCTCATTTACTAATTTTTCTTCATTATCAGGTATCAGAATATACTCAGATTTATTTCCTCTGTACAACACATAATGTTGTACAATAAACAAAATGTCAAACAAGATAGAAAAAAATCCAAGTCCAAATTTGGTTGGGTCTCCAAATATCGAGCTCCAGTCATCTGAAAAAGAATACACATCACAGTTATCATCTGGAAACCACAGAGGCACAGACAGACGGACACTCATATCCAAACAGAGAGGGTATCACATAATACTCTGCCATTTTGTGTGGTGGGGTATAAAAAATAAAACCTATTTGTTTCTAGGCTTGAACCTCATAAGCAGCAAATTATATAATAGAGAAATCAGTCAATGAAATCGCATAAATTATTCCTAAACATAATTAATTTTGGGCTCTACTGGTCAGTGTTTTTAAATTGCTGGCATAGGTAAATAAAAGCTAACACAAATTCTTTAGTTAGGTAGCTTTAGAAAGTTGTAAATAATATGACAAATCAAAAAGTAAATGCCTGTGGTAGTGATGTTTGTTCAGTCAGTAATGAGTAATATTAATCCTTATTCTATGTAGCACATACCACTGTTATAAGCCAATAAAAACATCTGTAACAAACTGAACGATCCTCCTGTAAAGTCTAGTAAAACATTGCCAATACTCCATCCTTCTGTACTCTTTCTACGGAAATTCATATATGCCTGTTGATGTATTAATATGATGTATAATACATTAGAAATTAAACATAGTTTTTTGAAGGTCAATGAAAATTTTAAATTTATACATGTGAGAAAATGTGACTTTATCAAGTATAAACTGACTTCTTATTTCATAATGTTTTATCTGCAGCATATTATCCTTCAAGACTCAGAACCCCTGTCTTTGGAGAATGAATGGCTGCATACATATGTTGTTGTACAGAAATGTCTATTGAATCTTTAGATGCACAACAAAATTCTAAATATCATGTTTTCAACATTTGAGTATAGATTTGATGAGGTAGTAGGTCACACACTTGAATTTCGTCCATTCCTTTCCTTTATTAAACAATGTAAACAATGAGCCCAAGGCTAAATTACTTTCAAAATATTGTGCATTTATTGCTCTAACCAATGACTTCTAAATAATAAAATATAGTGCGTTTCAATGAAATTAATGTCTGTTAAGCCGACACACTTTCATTGCCGAAATTCGGGAGTACTAGTATATTAGGAAAACCTTACTGTAAGTGTGATTTAATGTAACCACATATCTGCTAATGATGAATGAGTCCTAACCATTACTTAGGAAACAGAGATCAGTATATTTTGTTTGGTTGATGATGGGATTATTGCCCTAAATTTATAAACAGCAATAGGCTGTTTAGTACAATTAATGGGCATTTTTATATGTTATATGAAAACACAATACAGTTCCAAGGCAGGAAGTAGAATTATAGGAAGATTGTTATAACATATTCCCTTAAAGGGAGGCATGACATACTAATAATTTAAAAACTATAATTTTCACATCCTGAATATAGCTGAAATATTGCTTGTTGGACGTTAAACAACAATAAATCCATTAATTGATAACTTATTCCCATATTGAACATTACAACAGAAAAATTAACTGTTTCAAAACTGTACAATACAATAAAATTTACTTTATTATAAGCACAATAGGTTATTGAATTATAAATGAAACAGAAATAAAAATGACACCATTGTCTGAAATTTATTACCTATTTAAACAAACAAAACATTCATATTTGAATGTGACTTCCAAAATAATTTTTTAGCAGTTTATATCTTTGTAATAATAAATGTCAACCTTTCTACCCAAAATACTGATGGGATGTGTTCATTATATCATCTTATATTGAAAAAGACCAACTTGTTTACCATGAGTATCAGTCATATATTGGTTCAATTTTATAAAATTTTATATAAACTTTATCTTTTATGTGGTACAGCTTTCAACTGGTTTTCGATATTGTGATTTACAGTATGCTCTTTAAACACAGTACAAGTCAGTCAAGAACATTTCTGTATTGTTTGTCCAGGAAATTTATAGCATGTGAGAATACACAACTTTATGCGTAATTTTTGCATTTGAATGGGAAAATAATGCCCAGTGCATTTTTATCTCTGATGATCATCCCAAAATTTTGTGAATAAATTGGTTTTAATATCTTTATTTCAGATAAAGCTTTGTTAGTATACAGGCATTAGTAAGCAAAAATAAACAACAATATTACAACAAATAAAAAAAAATAGAACTTAGACAAAAGGACATATAATTTTATATCCCTAATAAGTGACTCAATGTTTTTAGTTCAGACTTATGTTAGTCTTATTAACAGATTTTATAACATTAACATTTTTAATGCTATTTTTGTCCAAATCTGACCCTTTTTCAAGAGAAAATGTTACATTAAATAGATAGTGAAAAGCATACAGCCAACAAACATTTGCTCATTAACTTATGTACAAATAGTAAAGATATAGACTGAAATTAGGATAAATATTTATTGAACAATACAACCATGTAACAGAAACTCTCTAGATTGTATTTAACAGAAAAACACATTTAACTAGCTCTAGTCTTATAAACTAATGGCCTTTCCTTTCTTAAGATCACCTGTTTTATGAACATTACCACTATTTGTTTGTTTGAATTGTGTTTAATGCCCCTTTCAGAAATTTGTCAGCAATATCATGGCGTCTAGTGCTTATTGGGGTAGGAAGCCATACTACCGACTTTCAGTATGAAAACTGGCATTCCTTGTCAATTAAGATTGGATTTGAGTACACTCAGCCTGCAGTGAGACTACAACCTACAACCTCAGTGTTGACAGACAACATGATGAATAGTAGACGAACTACTTAAACACTCAGCCACCGAGGCCCCTCCCCTACCAGATAAACATATACAATAAAAGGGTTGTCCAGTACTTACTTGAGGTTCTATCTACCTGACTTACCTGAGGTACATATTTGATGAGTGTTACACCTAACTTAACATAGGAAAAGTAGTACAAGTATGTCAACCAAGTAATCACTTTGCCAATGGTGACAAATAATGATGTCAAGATAAACAACCAGGCTCCTATCACTAAAATCCAACAAACTTTAGATATCTTCTGACCTCCTCTCTGAAGATGTAAATAGATAATAAAACTATTAGAGAGGATATTAAAATACATATGAAATAATGATAATGTGGTATTAACTATTTTATTTGTGACACAATTTATACATCAATAAGTACAAAATTGAGGAAAAAAATTAGTGCAACATCCATCATTGAAGATGCATTGAGTTGTTTTTAATAGGTCAGAAGATTGTGGTTGTAGTAAGGCAATGGTAATCTGATTTGTTTTCTGTTACCGATTAAATAAATTTGTTGTTAACTATTCAGAAAAATAATAGAAAATGGATTTTTAATTTTTAAACTCAGCTCCTTTTTGGCACAAGAACTCCTTCATGTAGTATAAACTTGGCCTGTGTTTGATTTATCTTCACTAGTTATAAAATTTCAAGTAATATCTTATGCAACAAATTTATAATTTAGTTAATGCTAACAAATCTTAACTTTTAAAAACAATCTGCACTTTATTCTAGTTTATTTGCCCAGTCTTTTAAAATCGATCGTATAGAAATATAGTTAATCCTTGCAAACCATTAAACAGTTCTTTCTGCACTTTATCTTTTATTTTACCCATCTTGTTTGTAAAGAGTTTGTGTTTTCAGTGCATCAATGGTCATCTTCATGTATGCTTAAGAGTAAATATTTAAATTGAAGTGATTGCCATCTAGCTGTATATAAACCTGTATTCCTCCAGTCCTAACATTATATTGTTTGTTTTGTATTGCCAAATTCTACATTTAAGTGTTTAATTGTTTAACTGAACTTCAGTATACTCAAAACTTATAAAATTTATTTATTGTTAGTAAATTCTTGTAAGAAATATTACTCTTTGTAATGAGTTATCTCAGACTTACCTCATAAATTGTACACTGGAATATTGTTATTATAGTAACAATAACAGCATGTAGTGTAAAAATGACATCATTCAACTGTACTGGGTTAATTCCCCTGGGATTGGTATCAGAATATTCTTTCTGTGAATGACAATCAGTGGTGTCAGAGTAGAGGATTAAAAAAGTGAAAATGGATGACAAATGCAAGTGATGACAATTGTTCACCATGACTTTCAGTCAGGTAAGCTAAAAATGAAAAAAAAATCTTTCTCTAAAACTCTTTGACTTAATTGTCTCCAATTTTCACTACACAAAATAAAAATAACAGTGAATCAAAACCGTGTTTGCGATTATATTGTTCAAAGACAAACATGATTGCTGGCATAAAGAGAAGATGAATAATATTAAATCATAATTCTATCATTCAATTTGTTGAGTGACTTAGTGACATGTCACTTTTATAGTTCCTTATATTAAATCACTTAATATTATTATTATTATTAATTTCGTACCTTGACACTATCAACCCAAAACATCCCTACATTAAAGAATCCATAGGCCACGAAACCAGTTATGTTGTATGCCAGGAAGTCAAAATTCAAACCAACAACACTGAAAACAAACAAAGCTCATCGACTTTAAACATATCTTTGAGTAAAACAAATACATTTCTTAATTCAACTATCAATGATAGTGTAGATAATAATCTACTATTGATCACTGCCATGTCAACACTGGTGATGTGAATGGGACACCAACCACAATTAACAAGAATTTGTAGGATTTCTGCCGAAGGTCAGAAGTTCTCATTAGATACCCAAATACTGAATACCATGATGTTGCTGAAAACTTGCTGCAAGTGGTGTAAGACCTTATTCAAACAAAAAAACCCAAATACAATCTAATTAAAATTAAATCTTTCACTTGCTCCCCCTTTTTGTAATTGTCACTTCAAGAAGGCATATATTATTATATTGCAGACATTGTCTATATTGCAGACATTGTCATGTATTTTAATACATAAAATTTGTGCTCTTTGCACTGTCAGAGTGTGTGATACATGTATTTGCTTTAATTTCTGCAGAAGTTGCTTACTGTTGAAAATTAACAACTGTATTCCTAGAAAAATGTTTATATCTGGCTCTATAGTTAAGATAAGTTAATTTAAAGTTACCTTTTCCTTTTCCAGTTTGTAAAGACTTGTGGGTAAAAAGACACAGACCATGCAGCAAAATAGATCCATCCAATCACTGCATTGAGGATCACCAAGGCACTGTTGTGCACTACTGAGATTCTCACAAAACATTTATCTAAACTTTAGAGAAAAAACATTGTGTTTAATAAATATTATTAATTATATAAAAGTGCAATATCTGAAATCACAAAAATATCATAAACCAGTGTGGACACAGAAAACGTCTCGCCTGAATTCCACATCAGTAATGAAAATAAATTTCGTCATGAGCATTACGTAAGTAGCATTAATTATGAGCAGCGTCCTGTATACCAAATATTGTCACCATACTATGCATAAAAACGTCTCGCCTGAATTCCGCATCAGTAATGAAAATAAATTTCATCATGAGCATTACGTAAGTAGCATTAATTATGAGCAGCGTCCTGTATACCAAATATTGTCACCATACTATGCATAGTTACAGAGGAACTGTCCTAATACAAAAACTTTAACGTAGTCGCTGAACCCTGAAAATGAGGTCAAGGTCAGGTGACACCTACCAGACAATCATGTACTATTCATCAGCAACCTATATACCAAATATTGTCATCCTACCATGCACAGTTACAGAGAAACTGCAGTAACACAAACACTTTAACATAGTCGCTGGACCGTGAAATTGAGGTCGAGGTCAGGTGACACCTACCAGACAGTCATGTACTAGTCATCAGCAACCTATATACCAAATATTGTCATCCTACCATGCGTGGTTACAGAGGAACTGTCGTAACCCAAAAACTTTAACGTAGTCGCTGGACCATGAAATTGAGGTCAACGTCAGGTGACACCTACCAGACAGTCATGTACTAGTCATCAGCAACCTATATACCAAATATTGTCATCCTACCATGCGTGGTTACAGAGGAACTGTCTTAACCCAAAAACTTTAACGTAGTCGCTGGACCGTGAAATTGAGGTCAAGGTCAGGTGACACCTACTAGACGGTCATGTACTAGTCATCAGCAACCTATACACCAAATATTGTCATCCTACTATGCGTAGTTACAGAGGAACTGCCGTAACCCAAAAACTTTAATGTAGTCGCTGGACCGTGAAATTGAGGTCAAGGTCAGGTCACAGGTGACTGACTGGCAAGTACTCATCATAAGCTACCTCTGTACCAAATTTGATGGACCTAGGGCTTGGGCTTACAAATATATGAAGCAAGATGTCAAGTGTTTTTACGCCGCCGCAGCCGCCGCGGGATTCCCATACATATGTCTCGCCTCCAGCGACTTTCGTCGCAGGCGAGACAAAAACCCCCAATATTTCAATTTGTAGGTATGCAGCTTTAACTTTAAAATTACTCATGGCTGTTTTTTTCCTGCTATATTTACATATGTTCAATGCACTGCAGGCAGGGTGCGCTTGACTCAAATATTTATTGACAAGGCTTAATTGCTGATTTTGATACTGAAGTTCGGGGGTTCCCTATGGATACTCCTGCTTCCTCCCCAAATAAAAAATAGCTGAAAAATTGCTGAAAGTGGCATTAAAAACATTCAAACAAACATATGTTCAGTTTGTTAAATCACACTCCCACAATGAGGTAATTAAAAGAACTTACTCCTGAAATTCTTGTGATGAAGAGTTGACACCAAGTATGAGATGTCCTGCATTTACTGCAGTTATATTCACTGTCACTCCAGTAGAGGAGTTCCCCTGTATAGTTACATTTGGTATTGATACTATCAAATTGTCTTTCTCAAGATATGAATTTTCCTTTCCAATTTCATACATAAATACAATTCTTGCATCATCTGTGATTGGTGGTCTACAACAGTTATTATATATTTTAATTGTATATGTACAGTGTAATTCATACTTGACTGTTGTAGTTACTCTGTAATATTTTCTTCTAATTGCTGAATAAACATGATAAATGTAGTTTGCTATAACCTGAAAGAAATAGTTCTCTATCTTCCAAAATAAAATAATGAAATTACAAATATAGTTTTCCTTCAACAATGGCTTTTTCCAGTCAATAATTCTGATAAAGCAATATTTCATTCTGTTCCAGAAGTTAACAATGAAGAGTTCCACCTTTTGTCAGAGAAAACCTCCAATTGAAATAATACTGAATATCTACCACCTATACTGTTACATGTATGTAAATATTGTAGAACACTAAATTTAATTTTAAAAGTAGACCAAAATAAGTTTGACATGATAAAATTGAAGTGTTTATTTTATTAATTTTTTTAATAACAACAAATATGTCAGACAAATCGTTTGCAATCTCTGAAACACTGTTTTTGAAATTGACAATGTTGTGATGGCACAAACAAAGATGTCATGTCATCAATGTAATGCGGAGGCACTGTTAGGGTGCTCAGAAGTACAATGTATGGTAATGCAAGCGTGCATTTAACCTGGGCCTATATTCATATTAGATAATAATAATAATAACTTTATTTGCAAAATTACACCCATGCGGGTCGAGCAAATACAATACAGAACAAAATACATAATATATGACCATATAACGTATATACATACAGAAGTAAACTTGTTTTTATTAATACAATACATTACCCTTGACTGACTAGGACCCCAATCTTTTGCAATTCAGTAGATTGCTTCAAAAAGTTTCCTATTTCTGTCAAAAGTTCTGACTTGTTATTTAATAACAAGTGTGGACACAGAAAAACGTCTCGCCTGCATTCCGCATCAGTAACGAAAATAAATTTCGTCATAAGCATTACGTAAATAGCATTAAATATCAGCAGCGGCCTGTATACAAAATATTGTCACCATACCCTGCATAGTTACAGGGGAACAGCCGTAACCCAAAAACTTTAACATAGTCGCTGGACCGTGAAATTGAGGTCAAGGTCAGGTGGAACCTACCAGACAGTCATGTACTATTCATCAGCAACCTATATACCAAATATTGTCATCCTACCATGCGTAGTTACAGAGGAACTATCGTAACCCAAAAACTTTAACGTAGTCGCTGGACCGTGAAATTGAGGTCAAGGTCAGGTGACACCTATCAGACAGTCATGTACTAGTCATCAGCAACCTACACACCAAATATTGTCATCCTACCATGCGTAGTTACAGAGGAACTGTCGTAACCCAAAAACTTTAACGTAGTCGCTGGACCGTGAAATTGAGGTCAAGGTCAGGTGACACCTACCAGACAGTCATGTACTAGTCATCAGCAACCTATACACCAAATATTGTCATCCTACCATGCGTAGTTACAGAGGAACTGTCGTAACCCAACAACTTTAACGTAGTTGCTGGACCGTGAAATTGAGGTCAAGGTCAGGTGACACCTACCAGACAGTCATGTACTAGTCATCAGCAACCTATACACCAAATATTGTCATCCTACCATGCGTAGTTACAGAGGAACTGTCGTAACCCAAAAACTTTAACGTAGTCGCTGGACCGTGAAATTGAGGTCAAGGTCAGGTGACACCTACCAGACAGTCATGTACTAGTCATCAGCAACCTATACACCAAATATTGTCATCCTATCATGCGTAGTTACAGAGGAACTGTCGTAACCCAAAAACTTTAACGTAGTCGCTGGACCGTGAAATTGAGGTCAAGGTCAGGTGACACCTACCAGACAGTCATGTACTAGTCATCAGCAACCTATACACCAAATATTGTCATCCTACCATGCGTAGTTACAGAGGAACTGTCGTAACCCAAAAACTTTAACGTAGTCGCTGGACCGTGAAATTGAGGTCAAGGTCAGGTGACAGGTGACTGACTGGCAAGTACTCATCATAAGCTACCTCTGGACCAAATTTGATGGACCTAGGGCTTGGGCTTACAAAGATATGAAGCAAGATGTCAAGTGTTTACGCCGCCGCCGCCGGATTCCCATACATATGTCTCGCCTCCAGCGACTTTCGTCGCAGGCGAGACAAAAATATTGATTTATTTATTTTATTATAATTGGCAAAGTCCTGATTATTTATGTTAATTTTATTTAAAAGACTGTTTCTAAGTACTTCATTTGAAGTACATTGATGAAGAAAATGGTGTTCATCGCCTATTTCATTTAAATCACAAGAGATGAAAAAAAATAATAATACATGTATGAACATGTTGTACTTACTGTGGTCTTAAAGTTAAATATTCTGTTTTTCCAATTGGTATATTGCTCAAATCCTCATTAGAAAATGATAATTTTGATAACCCATCACAATCTACGAATAAAATAAAAATAAGGACACACATAGAAAGAACCACACAAAATTAAGGTTAAGAATGAATTAGAAAAAATTGAACATAATAGTCCATATATGAAAGGCCTTTGCCAGTTCAGCCTGAATTGTTACTTACAAAACCTTAATTTTCAACTATAAATTTATATCTTAAATATATGATAAAATGCTTACAAACTTGTTAAATGTACTGAAAAAATATGCATAGGAGCATAAGGTTGTATACATTTGTACATATTTATGCTCTAATTTATTTACTTTCAACCTAATAGTCAAGATGACATTTAAATTTTCACAACTTGGATCTGCTGTAAATTAAGTTATCTTGCTTGAGATGCGTGCATATATGTTTGACAAGGGTGTAAAACTTTGATTGCCCAAACAAGATAATTTTCCTCAAAAGGCCTGTGTTTCATTTTCCTTTATAATAGTATAGTTGGGTGAAGAACAGAAAGCGATTATGACAATTCAAACAAAATCTTAGTGTTGTGAGTTTAAAGACTGACTTTCTAGTTAAGCACCTCTCACAGATTCGTAGATAACTCAGGTTTGACTAAATTTTTAAGTTTCATGTTTGGTCTTACTTTACTTATCATGATGAAGGCTAAACAGGACTCTTTGAGAGAAAAATTTCGTGGCGGTAATTTTCTGTGATTTGTGAAAATGTTAAATAATGCAGAATTATTCCTGAAAATTGTCAATACCTATATTATTTTGAAAATGTGGGGTTATATTTTACAGCAGTTGATTTATTACAACTAACATAATGCTTTTCTGTAATGGTTGTTTTTGCCGAATTTTTCCTGATAATTGACATATGCTATTTTATTTTCAACATGCATGTGTTTTATTTATTCCATTAGATTACTTATAACAACCTATCTTAATGCTTTTCTGTAAGCGTCTGTTTTATTAAAAAATTAGTGTGCTTACCATTGTTTTGGGAGATTCATATAAAAATTGGAGGAAATACATGTATCATGTCGTGACTAGACACTCTGCTAATTCCATTTTTTTTTTTTAAGAAACAGACCATGTTATTATAATCACAACATGTAGTTCAAATTTTCCTTTTCCATAATTGCTAAAATATTGGAAAAAGAAAGCAAAAAAAAACCCTTGTGTCAATGTTTACAGCAAACAGAAAGTAGTGTAATCTGTAATCCTCTTGAATTATAGCAGTAGGGCAAGCCTATTAGGTTATGGTTAACCTCTACTAAATGATTTACATTGCTAACCATTATAGATCATTATATAGAAGACTGAATTTACCTTAAGTTCACCTTTAGTGACAACCTTATTTTCTCAAAATACCGTGTCTCCGATAAAAATTATCTGACTAGAGCAACAAGTTTGAAGTCTAATAAGAATGTTTTGTAGAGTTTACAAAATGACATCACAAATAAAGCTAATTTCAGTTGTCAGACGGATAGAAACAGGTGCCAGTCAGTAAAGTTTCATACTACTAAATTTACTTGATTGAAATCAATAAATTTGGAATCATTTCACTTCTAAAATATTTGCACATCATAAAAACTTAATTTTCAACAGGTTCATTTAGAATTACAATTTTTATGCAAAGTGAAAGTAGAACTACTTTGGTCCTTTGACTACGGCAGCAAATGATTAGCTATTTAGTAGAGGTTAACCTTATAACCTTCAGGCTTGGCTACAGACCATTCATGTAATATAGATGAGCCATGCTCTTTTTACATGTGAACTTGGTTGTAGATGACAAATTAGAGTTAAAGTATTGTAGCCTATATACAGCCTGTGACAACGGTAAAAGTTTACAGGCCATACCCAACTCTCCATAATTTTAGTTTGGCAGTTAATTTTCTGCCCTTGAATCCCTTTGTTTCATGTTATCTTATTCTTTATTGGCATGCAACCCCTAATGACAAATGTGTGGCATTGTCATTGAAAGGGTTATTAAATTAGGAAAATATTATACACTATCTACAAATGGGTTTTGACAGGCTATGCCTATGCAAAGGCAAGACAAGACAAAAACTTTATTTAAAGCTGGTTCATCTTCAACATAGAAAACATCATAAGCTCTGTAGAGATTTTTACCAATATATAAACATAAAATATTTAAGACATACATTTGTAAGGACAGGCATAGATAAGACTGCAGAATTCTGTGGTAAGAAATCTAACACAGTTAAAATGCATGTGGATAAAAACCCTAAAAACACCAAAATTAGCGCAGTTTAAAGCACGTGCACTTGATATAGGTACATTTTAAAGCACAAAGATCAGTTAATTAAAAAGCACAATAATCATTAAAAAGCACAACTAAAAGCACAAAGATCAGTTATAAGCACCTCTAAAAGCAAAGAGATCAGTTAATAATAAAGAAGAAAAATATGTTTATTTTTAAATTTATAAAAACAAGTCGTTACATTTGTAACCTGTTTGTTCATCCAAATGACATGACGTACAGGAATTAAATTATGTGGTCGACCAAATACTTATTTAAACATTTACCTTTTACTAACAGAGTTGTGACAAAACAAATCAATGACTTCAAGTATACAGCCATTTATATTCAGCTGCTTATTTTGTGACTCTAATACTAATGTTCACCACAAAGTTGTTCACATGATCTTGTCATGTGGGAGGATTTTCTCTAGGATAATATATATGCACCATACCAATAATTTTTTACAAATTTTATGATATAAAGTAACTAACAGTATGTTATCAATTGCTATAATGGCAATTTATATATTTTAATAAACACCGAATTTCATTTTTTTTGCCTCGACTAACAACGAAAACCCATGAACCGGAAGTAAAATATCAAAAATGGCTGCTCTTTGGAGGTGACACAATAATAACTTTAAACGACAAATTTCCACCGTATATCGTGTTGTTAATCTGTTTCTAACTTTTATTTACTCAATGTTTGGATAAATGTGACAGAATATAATAAATTATACTTTAAATTAAGACGCAAAATAGAGACCAGACGGTACTCGGTAGTATCGAAACATACGAATATCAGGTTTTTGGTGTGACTTTTTACCGTCATAAGAGACACCTCAATAACCGTTAAAATACAATTATGTAGGGGAAGACGGGGTACATTCGGCACTTGGTGATATAATTTCAGACAGTTTGTTTTTTTAATAAAATGCTAATTGACCTCTTAATAAGTTTCACTCAATCTTTGTCAGTAAGCTAATCAAATGTAGCTTTTCTGATGTCAGTTGTCATATCAATTAAAGTAAAAGTACAAAAATTATAATTGGTCAAAATAACTCTTGTGGAAATATCATGTGACAGAGTACCATTTTACAAAAACTTGGTTTACCAAATCTTGAGTACAACGTTTCCCATATATTCCAAATAATCCATCTTCCAAATACAACACATATTGTAAATTTTATTCTGCAACTACCGCTTCAACTATACAAATACGACCCTACGAATAAAGCAAAGCTTTATTTGTAAATAATGACGTCACTCCTGGTACCCTTGTCCATACTTCTAGCAATATTTAGCATACTGTTCTGGTTTACGGCTTTTTTGTCGAATACGATATTTGTTTGTGACGTCAGACTATCACTTGAATACGCGCCGAAAATTTCAAGTAAAAATCGGCTAGAAGTGCACTTTTTCATGTTTTCCTTTAGTGTTAAATACATTTTCTGGTTGCAGAATAAAAACAATATTCGTACATTGTCAGAAAATATAAAGTTTATTTGTACCCGCCGCAAAACAGGTAAGAGATGCTCGGCAGAGCCTCGCATTTCTACCTGTTTCTAAGGCTCGTACAAATAAACTGTATATTTTCTGACAATGTACTAATATTGTCAGGGATCCTCGCAACGCGTCTAGATGCGTATTGTACGCTTCTTTTCAGTTCTGGACGCACCTTTTTTACATCTAATGTGTCCCAGTATGCGTCCGCGTCAGTTGTCAGACGCGTACGAATTTCCGTCATGTCAATTCCGTCTCCCATGCGCGATTACACATTCTTACAAATGGCGATCGATTTTTACCCGTTTCGTCCGATTCTCAGCAGGTAGCAATCACTCAGGCGGCAAATATGCTTTAATTAAGATGTTTATTAAACAATAAACGTACATTGTTGATGGACACTCTTTATGGTTAAAATTAAGCGTTGACAATACACTTGTTTCAAATTTTAATACACGGTCGGAACCTTGCAGTTGCACTCCTTACGATTTTTTTTTAAAGTAAGAATTCTTGACTGGTACAAAGATATCTTCAATATGAACATTAATTAGTTATCTAATAAACTTTTAATGTTTGTATAAATCAATAAGATAATCTGCTATAGACTAGGATCTGAAAAAGGTGGGTGGGTGGGTAATGAGTTTTTTGGAAGAAATATTATGTCAGCATCTGCATCCAGGTAAGACAAAAGTCTCTCTTTAATGGGCAAACATCAGCATGTTTCAAGAAATGAGTGCCGTTCAATCATACTCCAAAAGAATTCCAAACTCAGCTAATACTAATATAAAATAGCATGGGATAAATATTCTACAAGCCATATTATATCTTTTTATGAAAAGACATTTAATGGGTCGGTCATAAAAAAAAACGGTTGTATGCAAGCACTTAGCTGGACTCATCTGCAATATGTGGGACTCATAAAAATTTGTTGGGACTCACCACTTTCAAAAGTGATGAGTCCAGGACTCAACATAAAAAAATCCTACAAGTATCACTGATTGTATATTTATCCTTGTCAATTGTTGATTTATTTATTTTCCAAACATTTGAATTTTTTATCTAAGTTTTTATCATAAAAATCATAAAAATGCACATTTCAACTGTCCGAATATACCATCTGTCACATTTATTGTTATAAGGGGAACTTCAGTCACTGCTATTTGTATTAAATATATAAAATGTCTAAACACAATACAACTGTTTAAAAAGAGATGTGGAATAAATGAAAATATATAGATGACATTAAAAAACAACATTGATAAAACAACCGTTGTGATGTTTACTATGCCAGCCCACACTATATATACACATTATCTATGTCCGTTAGACCGTTGCGTATTTGGTCCTTTCAAAAGGGATTATGGTGACATTTGTTTTTGTCTGCTAACGCTGACAACATTGTCAACAATCTATCATTTCCTAATTATAAGTTGATGACTTGGCTTTGCTTAACTTTGCTTGTCCGAAGATACCCTAATTAATGTCCGAATATACCCAAATCTGGCAGAATGTACCCTGAATCATGTTCGCGGCTTTTATAGTAATGTTGAGCAAGCGTTAATAATATATCAACAAACTTCTAATTTTAGTTCAGAAAATAACATGACTTTCCAGTAAACTTTCCCTGGCAAAGGTCATGTGAGCAGTATGGCCATACAAATGATTGTTTGTTTGAAAATTGAAAAGTGTCAGAATGTACCCAGTCTTCCCCTAGTTTATTACCAGTAAATGTATTTAACACACAAAGTAAACATTCTCATTTCCAAACGTGGGTCACTATTGGCAGATTCCAATAATAAATCTGACCGCAAATAATACATATATATATATTATATGCGAGTTATATTAAGTAGTTAGTAAACATCAAATACTTCACATATACTGTGAGCAACCAAGTATCAAAATAAATACAAATAATGCTAATAAATGGTAAATAATAAGCTTAAGCTATTTATATTTAGTCCATCTATAAAAATATGATACAAACAATGAAAATTATAAAAATACCAAAGAAAAAAATTAACCCATGACTTTAAACAATATTATAAAGGCTGTTCTACAAATGTCCTGGTTCAGATGAATCCGTACAGATGATAAGGTAAACAATGTCATCAGACCTGAAGTACAAATATTTACACTTAAAAAACATATTTACTTAATTTATATAAAAAAAAACTTAAGTTATTTCCCTTGTGCCATTTTATAGAAATTGATCCATATAAAGTTTATATATGAAGTTTAGACCTATTATGCCTTCGTATTCATAACATTAAAATATCTTAAATCCATTTAAATTGGGTTTTTTTTCATTATTTACGTAATATTTATCAGTTGTATTCAAATTTATCATATTAAAATTAGGTAGAAACAACACAGTAGTACCTTATACCAAATGAAATTTCCAGAACCCGAAAAACCAAAATTACAAAAGCTGACAAACTTAACTGGCTACCACTTCTGTCTAGTACATGAATGAGTAACTGAACCTAGATTCCTGCCAAAAAAACCTACCAATTCATGTTACTAGAAGTAAATGATCAAACTAGCATACTACAGATCTGAGTTATACTCAGGCAGATATATAACTAACTTAATATAATAAAAACATATCCAATGAAAGATATAAATTTTAAGTTGGTTAAGTTATTGATCATGTGGTCTGTTAACACAAAGGTTTCTGTTTGAATAGAGTCTCACTGCATGCAGGGTGCAGTTGACTCAAATCTAAATTGACAAGGATTGCCAGTTTTTTGTCTCGCCTGCGACGAAAGTCGCTGGAGGCGAGACATATGTATGGGAATCCGGCGGCGGCGGCGTAAACACTTGACATCTTGCTTCATATCTTTGTAAGCCCAAGCCCTAGGTCCATCAAATTTGGTCCAGAGGTACCTTATGATGAGTACTTGCCAGTCAGTCAACTGTCACCTGACCTTGACCTCAATTTCACGGTCCAGCGACTACGTTAAAGTTTTTGGGTTACGACAGTTCCTCTGTAACTACTCATGGTAGGATGACAATATTTGGTGTATAGGTTGCTGATGACTAGTACATGACTGTCTGGTAGGTGTCACCTGACCTTGACCTCAATTTCAAGGTCCAGCGACTACATTAAAGTTTTTGGGTTACGACAGTTCCTCTGTAACTACACATGGTAGGATGACAATATTTGGTGTATAGGTTGCTGATGACTAGTACATGACTGTCTGGTAGGTGTCACCTGACCTTGACCTCAATTTCACGGTCCAGCGACTACGTTAAAGTTTTGGGTTACGACAGTTCCTCTGTAACTACGCATGGTAGGATGACAATATTTAGTGTATAGGTTGCTGATGACTAGTACATGACTGTTTGGTAGGTGCCACCTGACCTTGACCTCAATTTCACGGTCCAGCGACTACGTTAAAGTTTTGGGGTTACGACAGTTCCTCGGTAACTATGCATGGTAGGATGACAATATTTGGTGTATAGGTTTCTGATGACTAGTACATGACTGTCTGGTAGGTGTCACCTGACCTTGACCTCAATTTCACGGTCCAGCGACTACGTTAAAGCTTTGGGGTTACGACAGTTCCTCTGTAACTATGCATGGTAGGATGACATGACAATATTTGGTGTATAGGTTGCTGATGACTAGTACATGACTGTCTGGTAGGTGTCACCTGACCTTGACCTCAATTTCACGGTCCAGCGACTACGTTAAAGTTTTTGGGTTACGACAGTTCCTCTGTAACTACACATGGTAGGATGACAATATTTGGTGTATAGGTTGCTGATGACTAGTACATGACTGTCTGGTAGGTTCCACCTGACCTTGACCTCAATTTCACGGTCCAGCGACTACGTTAAAGTTTTTGGGTTACGACAGTTCCTCTGTAACTACGCATGGTAGGATGACAATATTTGGTATATAGGTTTCTGATGAATAGTACATGACTGTCTGGTAGGTTCCACCTGACCTTGACCTCAATTTCACGGTCCAGCAACTATGTTAAAGTTTTTGGGTTACGGCTGTTCCCCTGTAACTATGCAGGGTATGGTGACAATATTTTGTATACAGGCCACTGCTGATATTTAATGCTATTTACGTAATGCTTATGACGAAATTTATTTTCGTTACTGATGCGGAATGCAGGCGAGACGTTTTTCTGTGTCCACACTTGTCTACTGATGGTCAGGAGTTTTCTATGGGTACTGCGGCTTTCTCCTGCAGTAAAACTGGACTCGTGATATACTGAAAAATGGCTTTATTAAACTTGGTTCACAGTTACAACATGACAAGGCTGTCAAGTTTTGTGGATAAAAATGTGTGAGATTCAGTAAAAAGTCAAAAGATCAAAAGAATTTGTGAATAAATTGACTGAAAAATGTGCAAGAATTCTGTGAGACTTAATTTCATGATGAGATCTTTTCACTAGCAAAATAATGTAGGGCTGTTCTAAATATTTCTTTTTGAGTGAACTTTGAAAAAGAGGGGGTTGTTTACCAGTACCAATATGTGCCAAGTGAGACATCATTTGCCAAGACACATTTTTTCTGTCTTAAATAATTTTATAAAGGGTTACAAAGAAGTTAAATATATTTGTATGGTTTTTTTTTAAAACAGTTACAAATTGGTAACTTCTATAAGTTTTTTTAAGTTTACAAGCATTTGCAACATTCATTTTTTTAAAAAGATGAATGTGGTTTAATTAAATGTAGTTAAATATAAAATTTATAGTCTTTTCAAATTTGTTCTACTTAATTCAATGATTTTACATATTATTTCAGGCATACCTTATCTGTATGTAAAAAATGTTTATCAGTGACTATTCAACTTCAAGAAATAACAACATCAGTGCGTCATAATTCTAATAGAGCAGCAATATGTAATGTTAAATCACGACTTTATAAACGTTTGTATTTAACAACAATAGTGCAGCCTGATGGAAGTACAATTAATGCCAGATACCCTGAACCGAGAAGAATAATTAAGGTAATCTTTATCAGAGTAATAACTTTGATGCTAAGTATTTTGCCCAAGTTAACATTAAATGCTGACAGCAACAAGGATAAACACCAGAGGCTCTCAGAATCTTAAATCCCTTACCTAGGATTAGAAAATTGCAATCATTTCAATTTCAATACACATATCTCTATCCAGTCAACAACCTGTGTAATAAACTTTTAACCTAGTGAGTTGACCAGTAGCTGCGAGGGTCCAAATAAACTTATAAAAAAGTGAGATGACCAGTAGCTGCGATGTTCCAAATAAACTAATAAACCAGTGAGATGACCAGTAGCTGCGAGGGTCCAAATAAACTTTTAAACCAGTGAGATGACCAGTAGCTGCGAGGGTCCAAATAAACTTTTAAACCAGTGAGATGACCAGTAGCTGCGATGGTTCAAAGATCCATCCTGGTACTTGGTTTCCATATGTAGTGTTGCTGGTCACATGTTTTGCATTGTCTGCATGTTTAAATTTATTTTTAAAGCTTGAATACATAACTCAACATAATTAGCAAGTAAACTAAACACTTGATTACCATGTGTAAAAGCTGTAAAATTTAATAATACATCCTCTGATTTATCATGGTTTTTTTTAATGTTTAAAAATCTGAACAATAAAAAGGGCAGTTTCCTAAATTTTCAATTGCTTAATTTTCAAAACAAGCCCATTTTTTTGTAATTTTGTTTCTGTATTAAACGTACATGTACTACAACCATTTGATAACCTTGTTAATTAAACAAATTGGACCTACATCCTTAAGAAAAATAACATTTTATCTATTTTCAGTTACCTTTAGATATGACTACACTTTCAGAAGAGGAAAAGCGAGCACGATTACAAAGACGAAAACCAAAAGTGAAGATTGAAGTAAAGGAGGAAGTGCAAGATGACTTTAAATCAAACAAATATAGCCATTTATGGAAAAAGAAAAAATAGAAATGCACATTATATTTTTAAATAGTTTAATACACCTTTTGGTAAATTTACATCATATCCTTAAATGTATTAAAATTTAACAAGCGTTTTGTTTAGAATGGAAAAATCTAGTGATTGTATATAAAATACCAGAGCCCTATGTTAAGCTAAGTTCTACATTGGTGGCCATCTTAGAATTTGAATTGGGCAAGGAAACACAAAATTAGTAGAGGACCATTTAAGCTATATTTCTACAATGCAGACCTAGTGAATATTGATAATTATTTACAGGACAACAGGTCCAGTAAAGACTAGTATTTTACTGGACCTGCATAACTTTTACAGGACCTATCATTTTGAGGCAGGTTAAGCCAGTAGCACCCCACTTTCCATTTATCGCAAAGTTTTCTAGTGACACGGTGGCCCTCGTACTCACGCCAAGCTTTCAATTTTTTGTCCTTATTTTCCTCCTCTTTATCCCCAGCTTTTCTTTTTTTCCTGGGGACAGCCCTGTCATAAAATTATAAAAACATTTCTGTTTACACTGGAAACCACGTTTTTTATAAACATGCGCAATGGATACTTTCTGATTTGCATATGGTTTGTAAAACCAGGAACGTATACGTTCCTGGTAAAACGTGGTTCATTTTTGGTTTGGAAATTAATCAGAAAATCCATACAATGTCGTGGAAATTGCTTAAATAATATAGATTCTAAAACAAAACCCAAGATCACATTAAAATATCGTATTATATACTGTTATCTTTATTCCTAGGAAATATTAAGCCTTATAATAATTTTTGGCCGATTTTGATTGGTCATCTGGTTTTATACGGCTTCTGATTGGTCGTTATTTTTACGAATCTTAATTTATAGAAAAAGGGAATTCCGCGATTTAGTACTCTTTAAGAAAATCAACATACAGCGCTGTGGAAGTCGCTAACACGTAACTGATCGATTGTTTACAGAACATTATGTCATCGGACAAACGGAGAGTGACAAACACATATTTTACATGTTTTATAAATATATTTTTAATAACCAACAACAAAAAAATTACAGGACAACAGGTCCTGGGAATTGTCTAAAATTATCGGACCTCACACAAATTTACTGGACATGACCGACTGTCCGACGATGTTTCGCTTGGACTGACAATGTCACAATTCCTTATGTTAAGCAGTTTGAGAATTTTTGGCAGATATGTTGAATTTTGTTATATGCACAAGGAATCTCAAAATAATAAGAGAACTATATGTATTATGGCTTAATTTCTGCATAACTTTGACCTTGAGATTGCTTTCAGACTCGTTATGTAGCAGAGCAGGAGTAAATCACTCAAGACAATTTGATGTCAAAAAGCAGTTGCATGTTTAATAAGCCATGTACATTCTTGATGTCATTCAACAGTGTCACCCTTTTGTTATTGGCTTCATGTTCAAGATGTTAAAGATCTCTCATTATTGATACAAGAAGATAATAATCATTTTCAATTCCCCACTGTACATTATGGATATTCATGTCGGTGTTTAGTTACAATTACTACCCAAAAAACATGGATAAACCCAAATGCTGTGTTGCATCTTGGGAATGAAAGACAAATTCCATATATGGAATTTTTATTATGGAATCTTTATCATATTATGCAAATCAGAAAAGTTTCCATATGGAGTTGATTTGAATTTCAAACAGGAAAGAATGATAGAACAATGTTGTGGATGGAAATTTTGAACCTGATTTATTCAGATATTAAATGGACTGAATAAATAAGTACAGCATCTTCCATTTTTACAAAAGATGTCTTCGTCTGCTACCAACAGGGTTGGGAAATAATATGCCCATCCATATATGGAAAAATACCAAGTTTAATCATATCATGGTGGCAACAAACAATAATTTGAAAGAAGAAAAGAAAATTATTTTAATACAGACTGTTTCAAGCTTTTTGGCAGGGCTTCATGCTTAGATATGTAAAACAGATGTACCTCATGTTTGAAATTTTTATAAATAGAGCGAAGTAATAATTTTATATTTGCTGCATAAGGAGCAATAGGACTTAATTCTGTTTTTAATCCGACAAATCACAAAACTAAAATTGGATTATTACAGCAGCAAAATTCAGCCTGTAGAAAATAGTGTGCAGGCTGTCACTTTTTCTCCTTTGAGGAAGGCTTTTGGCATGTAGGTAGATCATTTCAAAGCAGCATGTTACGTACCATGGTTGGTGACAATTGACCTTGGAACTTTGACCACATAACATACACTCCACATGTGCTATGATTCACTACTGCATTGTTTAAAATTCCTTAAGATTCCAAGATTAAGGAAAAAAACCATCTCTATGGACATGTGAGCTAAAAACCAACATCCAAGGAGAAAAAAGTTAAAGCCCAGACACAAATTTGTCATGATAGCAATGTGACCTTGAAGTCAAAGATCACCAACCATGGTACACAACACATCTTGAAATGATATACCCACATTCCAAATATTAAAAGCATACCTTGAAAGAGAAAAAAGTTAGTCTAGAGGTCGAAGGTCAACCATGGTATGCACACATCGCCTTGAAATGATCCACATAAATGCCAATTATCAAAGAGAAAAAAGCTACAGCCCAGACATGATTTGTTATGAAAAGACTGACTAATATCTATAGGGTGTCCATCACTGTGGTGGCCCTTATTAGGAATTTTTCTAGAAGACCTTATTAAATACATCATCTGTACCAATTTACAAAAACACGAGTACTTGTCAACCTGAGGAGAGAATTTATTTTTATAAATATATTTTGGCATCAGGTTTCTAAGTACACTTTTACCTTTGCACTAACTAAAGTAACAACAACTGTCAAGAACCTTAAAGATGCATATCTGAAAAGTATGGTTTGAATTCAAATACCAATTAAAAAAAATAAAATTTTACATAAATAAATAAACCAAGTAAAAAAAATTATAAACCCGTTAGAACTAAAGTAGCAATACTAAAAAAGGACACAGTGCACATGTTTCATGAAATTCTTCATTTCCGATTTGTATTGTAATTTATTATATAAGCTACATTTATAATTACACACATCTGGATTAAGGAAAATAGTTTCAAAGGAGACAATCCATCAAAAGTATTTTTTGTGAAACTTGTCATAAATGTTAAATAAAATAAAGTTATATTTTAATTCTTTGAACTGAAAAAAAGAACCAAACAACTTCTTGCAGTTTTAAGAATAATTTTTATATACATGTATTATCAAGTTGAGAAGAGGGTGTTCTACTTCTTAGTGAATTTACGTGTAGACACTAGATTGGCAGGGTGTCTTGGGGACGCCAAAGGTTGGGGTCCGGGGATGGGGGGAGGGGGTTGAGTTTCTGAATTCTGCAAAACATATTTAGTATAGAATTTTATGAAATAAATAGACCTTTGAACAAGCCAGATTCATACACTTTGGCAGCATAACAAAAGGATAATAACAAGAGATACTTGTTTAATTCACAAAAATTATCAAAAAATGATTTCAATAAAACAACTTCACCTTAGACTAATTAGTTCAATGACACTATCTGTAGAAGTTAAATACAAATAAAATTTATAATGAATCATCAAGACCTTCAACAGAACTGTTCCAATCTAAAATATAAATCAAATTGTATTGTATTCATAGTCATAAAATATAAAAACATTAACAGATAAAGGATTATGAGAAGTTAATTCTTTAAGAATACAATATAGAAAGTCAAAACAGGGGCAATAACTCACACACAAAAATCAAGTTAAAAAATAGTTATAAAATCAAGACATAATGCTAATTATTAAATTACATGTGAAAAATCTGCCTACATATGCTAAAATCAGCATTGATTACTGATTTAATATTAAAGGCTTACAAGTTTTACTTTTACTCTGTAGCCCGCAGGGTTATATGACTTTCCATATTGCCTTGCAAGTGGAAAGAAACAAGATATTTAAATGGGAATGATATTTAGTATGTTTATAGGATGTATCGGGTTGTATGTTGTAATGTATTTAGTACACATATTCCATACACTTGATAGCCTAGCTAGTCATACAGACAAGTATGGACAGTTCTTCAAACCAGTTATACGAACAGTTCATTCAGACCAGCCATATATACTGTTTGCAGTATTAAATAAGATCGTTATGACTTGGCTGATTCTGCACTGACATTGTATGGATTCTCGATCAGCTGTATTACCTTAGAACGTCAGGTCTTGGGACCAATACAGACAGCCTCAAATAAATTTCTGGTCCAATGCAGAATCAGCCAATTAATAACATAATATGAGCAATATCTGACAAAATAGACTGGGGTCAATTCCACTAGATTCTGGAATGGAGGACAGGAACACGCGCTATGCCTTGCAGCATGATTATTTGAATTCTCTTACACTGCCATAATAATAATGAAAACATCTAAACTGAGCATTTTATTCTTTATTTTTAACAGCTTTTTGTAACCCAAAATATATGCAATATAAAAAATGTAAGCAATAAATTGTCATATTTAAAATATACAATGCATGGGTACGGAGGAACTGACATAATCCAAAAACTTTAATGTAGTCACTGGACTCTGCAATTTACTGTAGGTCAAGGTCAGATGACACCTACCAGACAGTCATGTACTATTCATCAGCAACCTATATACCTTTTTTTGTCATCCAACCATGCATTTAACAGAGGAACTGCCCTAATCAGAAAACTTCAACGTAGTCGCTGGATAGAAATGCCCATGACAGGTGATTGACTAGCAAGTACTCGTGTTAAGCTTACACTGCACCAAATTCAAATGCTGGCAAAACAAAATTTTTTTTGGGCAGAGTTCTTGATTGCTCATCAACCTGTTCTTTAAACACACATTTTTGACAGAAAGTGTTTAATGTGTATGTCATAAAAATCTCAGGAGTGATTTTCCCTCTCAGTTGTTTAGTTTTTACACAATTATGCTTTTTCTTCTAATCTCAACAATAATAACATAAGGAATCTTGTGTAGCATTCTGTTTAACAAGGCTACCGCAGACCGGGGTTCTCTCCGGGTACTCCGGCTTCCTCCCCCAATAAAAACTGGACGCCATGAAATAGCTGAAAAATTGCTGAAAGTGGCGTTAAAACACCATTCAAACAAACAAACAAAAACTGTTTAACAAGGCATTAAATCTCCTATGGGGAGCAGGGTATAATAATGGTAATAATTTAGTCTAAAAAAATTTTTTTTAAATACTCTTTACAGGTCAAAAATTTTAGACTGCATATTATAAACTTTCATCGTGCTAACACTCTTTGTTGAGGGAGTTCAGAACAAGTACATTGAAATTATTGTCTAGACTTTTCTTCATACTTGACATATATGCATCCTCATAAGTCAGGGTTTCTGTGTCCAATTGTCTAGGACCTTATTCTTGAGGGGTTTAACACACAATTTAATATAATAATTTTAAAATAGATTGTACATGAAAGAGAAAAAAAGCAGCACATAGAAATTCAGTTATAATGTAAATCTATTGGTATACATTTTACTGTAGGAAAGAATAAGAGATCATTCAGTTAAATTTTTGCATATTAAAAAATAACTAAAGAAAAATGTGTGAAAAGTGTGCAATATTTTTGTACTACCTGGTACATATTTTGCTTAAAGATGAATTTTCAAAATTATCCCTTTTTTTAGTTAAAACTTTGTACTTAAACTGATATGATGGTGTAGACAGAAATCTACAGTAATTATTTCAAAACTTCATATTATTTATGAAATATAAACAGAAATTATGCAAAATTTTACTGTCAATTTAATATATATTATAAGACTTTGAGAAAAAATCGAAGAATGTGTCCATGGGACACAGATGCCCCGGCTAAATGAAGTCCCAAACAGGAAATTCGACAGACAAACGTAGATACATACAAATGAAGTCCTAAACAGGAAGTAGTTGTCCGACAGGTCTGAAAGTCGCTTGGGACATACAACTTGTGATACTCAACCACCCTGCCAAATTTCATATTGTTCCCATGTACGGTTTCTGAGAAAGGCTTGACGGAAATTCATACTGACAGACGGACATGAGTAAAACTTAATGCCCCCGGACATGTCGTCGCGGGGGCATAAAAAACTGTTGAAAAGTGTCCTGAACATAGTTAATATATATATGAACATGATATATGTCTTTTAACCTTTTACAGTTATACAGTGAACCCTCGATACAACAACATTCGATTTAACAGAATATTCGACATCCGACCTGATTTCGATGGTAACAAACATGTCCACGTGTTGTTTATGCTCAATACAATGATATATTCGGTTTCCAACTTCGACTGGGTACGCCTTAACGGTTGATTGCACGGGTGAACAGCTGTTGCTATTGGGTATTTAACAGTGCGTGACACTTCCATTACAAAACTAATCGATGACAGGGATATGGCTTCATTAAAAAGGTGTCAAAGGCTATTTAATATTTAAATCTTCAAATTATTGGCTTAATTAGGAATGTGTTAAGACTGAAGCGGCACATCAGAAATAGGATAATTACCAAAAATGGGTCTTATGTAAATAATCATAATTTACAATTTTTTTTTTTTAAAGAAAAAAGGTTTTACTTAAATATCAGCAAGAAAACAAGCGGTTTATTATTTTTTATTATTAAGCTTGGGTATTGAGAAAATTTGAACAATTTTCAATAGAAGCAAAAAAAAGGGAGATAATCAAAGTACAAAAATACAAATTCATTATAACAGCAAATTCAGTTTAATGTTAATGCTGGCTGGAAACTAACATTGTCGTTGTAAAGAGGGTTGACTGTACCAGTGTTTAGAGTTGTACCTTAAAACAATGATACAATACAATTTATTGAAAGATTTATAAAATTATCAATACAGTACCATAAATACCAGGCAACGAATACGACTACACACAATTTTTATTATTATACTTTACTATGGAAACCTGTACTAAAATAGTTACATATAAGGAGCAATAACTGTCTTTTCTTGCTAAAAAAATGCACGTGGTTAAAATAACTGTCGAGGAAATTGCACGTAGACAAAATAACTAGTCATTTGTGCGACGTGCCAAAGTGCGTCAAATTTGAAAAGGGAAATAACTAGTTATTTGTTTGACATGCACAAGCGCAACAAATTTAAAAGGATTACTCAATTGTAAATACACAATTCCCTTGTTCTCATTTGTGTTTAGTTCAGTATAATAATACAGATATGGCATTTAATTGACTTCAGGTAATATCCAAATTATTAAATCTCAAAAGAGTTATTGTACCTCAGTCCTGTAGACCTCAGGGGATAAAAAAATTTCTTGCTTGAATAATTAAGGAAATTACCTTCATTAAAGGCCACATTTGTATAGTATACCGTCTAATACTTAATAATTTAAAAAATTTCATTAGTCATAACATGAAACATGATTTAACTGTAAAACAGTTGTACAATAAGTCTTTCCAAATATAAAATGAAAAATAGTTTGCACACTTACTGTACTCCAAAAAAAAAAAAATAATAATAATAAAAATAATAATATTTTTAACAAAAATGTAATCTATCTCCTGTCATACAGAATTATAATAATAAGCACTGTTCTTCAAAGTCTGTATACATATCATAATGTTTCTATACAGTTGTTTTGTATACACATCAACAAAGACAACTCTAAATCTAATCTTTCTATATTCCCTCGTTCAGATTTTTCTTAAATGCTCTTCAAACCTCAACAAATACTTCTGCATATTCTTTAATATTTTAAGATCCGAGCTGACAATTCTATGTTTGTCATCTGAAGTAACACTGGTTACATTTTCTTTGTTTCCTGTCAACTTGTCGTCATGGTATCCAGTCAAAATCACCCCTGTTGCATTTATGTAAGCACTAATTAGAAACGATATAACTGAGACATACTTCACACAGTCACTAACTGAGGTACTTTTCTGTTTTTCTCCTTGACCTATAACTAGTTCATAAAGATGGATGCCTGGAATGACTTCATTACCTTGACTACTTTCTGAAAATAATATAATAGAATATAGCTTTGTTCACTCAGCCACATGTACATTTTGGTAGGATTATTGTTTGTAATGTTTTATCTAAATGTGGAAACATCAAAAATTGACTAAATGGTTGCTAAATGTCCTTGCCTACTAAATTTGTCTGTAACAGTAAGTTTACTTTGCCACCATCTTTTGGAGGTTCAAAGATTATTTTTGGGGGTATAAATGTACCGTTGAAAATTTTATTTCGAGGGGAAAAGATATTATCCACGATAAATTCCAAGATGAATCTTATGTTTCATTTATTTATTTATGTAAAAATGTTATGAACATATTTTTTGTTACAGATGTTTTCATGTGCTTCAGTTTTTTTGGGATATAATATAGTATTATTAAATGAGTATATTCATATAAAGACTGTATTATATCTGAGGCAATCCTATTGGTCATTGCCTCTAGATTCAGTGCATCTTTACAAAGATATAATACGGGCTTTATATAAAAATACGAATTTTTTTATAATTTGATTAACAAATGACAACCCATTAATCTGGCTTATTTGACATAATAAACAGTGTTTGTTGGTGTAAACTAGATATCAGTGAGATGGTATCCATCTCTGTGGGCCCCACTGACCTTAAGGTCAAGGTCAAAGTTCATCAAACATGGTATGTGACACATCACCTTGATATTATCTACTTATCTACCCACATATAAAATATCAAAAGCCTACCTCAAAAGATAAAAAAAATAGGACATTTAATTGGACATTAAATGATACCCCACCACGTTGCACTGTTTTTAATATTCATGAAGACATTTTACTGAATTACAAAACAGCCTACAGGAACAGCTGTGCATGATAACAGTCCATCTCAGAAAACAATTTTTACCTTGACCCTGGACATATAACAAATTATTTCAAATTGGCCCAACTCGAAAACTACAAATGGGATTGTGCTGAAAATTCAACCTGGTCTTCATGTTATAGTATTTAATAGCTTTGCAAAGTTTAAATAAAGTCTGTTGACGCATTTTCAAGTTATCATCTGGAAACTACCAACTGTTGACCAAAAAAAAACTTGAATTGGCCTAAGTCAAAAACTACAAATTGGATTGTGCTGAAAATTGAATTGATCTTCATTTTATGGTATTTAATAGCTGTGAAAAGTTTAAATAAAATCTGTTGAGGCGTTTTCAAGTTATCATATGGAAACCACAGAAGCACAGACAGACGGACGGACACTCACATCCTTAGGAAGGGTATCACATAATACCCCGCCACTTTGTATGAAGGGGTATAAAAAGTTATAGGTCAGGCACGATTTCGGACGGATGCACAGACTGATCACTATAGGTCCTCCATTACTAAGTGGCAGGGCCATTATAAAACAACAAAATACTTTATGGCCAATTTCCGAACCTGGAAATTATATTCATACACGGGAATGTTCAGAAGGAATAATTGTTGTATTGATTTCTTAACAAATAAACTTAAGTCTTTTTAAGAAACAGGAAGATATTTATTTATTAATAAAATATAATACCTAGTATATTCTTATGTATTTTAAGTCATTGGTTAATACTGTTATTATGATTGGCATCTTCGTATTTTACATTTATCAGTGTAAACATAAACCTGCATATAAAAAATTCCCACAGGGACCTCTGCATGCTTGTGTTTATTTCACACATTTTTAATTGAAAAATTACTGTAGACCTTTATAAGAATGCATTCTATTTGTCACTTGTTTTAAGTCTGTTCATTGCTGTAGCCCAATTTAAGGGGGTACCAGACACTGCTCACTGTTGCAGCTATACTTAAGGTCTGCCCAGTACAAAATGAGGGATCATTATGAAGTTATTTACATCCTGCAATGTACTTTTTGCTACATTAGGTCTTGAAAGAAAGTGAAAACATGTATAGAGTTCATAAACACAGGAACAATAACTGAAAAGTGATAAGATAGCTTAAACTGACCCTGAGGTGATGTAAAATGGCAATAAAAATGACAGTGGATGAGCAATGGCAATGTCTCATAATTTAAAATGTGTTGATGCTAAGCAGTCTACGAATTGAAGCAGTAGTCCGATACCAGTGGGTCAACTCTGGGTCTTTAAAATACTGAACTATGGACGCCAGTCTGGCGTGTGCCAAAAACAATAAGCTGTTAATTCATTTTGATAATAAAATTTCACCAGAGATGCATTTAATTTATTTTTACTCACAATATCATAATTTCTTCCAAAAACAAAACTACCGTTAAGTTAAACTGGTCCCGTTAGTACAATCAATTTTGTAACTAGTCTTAGTTTCTGATCACAACCTTGGATACATTAAAAATTTTGAAGGATTGTAATAAGCAAAAATGACTTTCAATTTTATTGCCATTTTGGTCAGCAATAGTATATTTTGTTGACAGCATCATGTTTATGGTCTTTTTTTTTTTTATAACAAACAGGAATAATCAAAAACAGTGTAGGTTGGTTTCCATCTTACATTTACATTAAACATAAAGTGTAGAGGGAAAAAGAGCTGATACCAGTTCAAAGCAAACAAAATGCTAGAACTTCCGAAGCACACATAAACTACTTGCCCGTATTGGAAGTCACTTTTAAAAAATGTAATTTGTACCCCCGCTTCGCTTTTAAGTCCAATTATCTCCCCTTAATGATATCCGAGGTCAATACAAATCCTTCATGCACATCTACATAAAATGTACTTCCTTTATGCTAAGTTTCATTAAATTTCATGAAGCGGTTTAGGAGGAGTTGCGCATACGAGGTCTCCCATTGAATACTATATTTAATAAAAAGTCTAAGTCCAATTATCTCCCCTGAATAATATCCGACAGCGACAAAAATTCTTCATGCACATCGACATATGATGTACTTCCTAAAAATCTGTGAAGTGGTTTAGGAGGAGAAGCGCTTACAAGGGATGTGGGCAGACGGACAGACAGACAGGGTGATTCCTATATACCCACCCCCCCCCCCCCAACAAGTTTGCGGGGGGTATAACTAGGTGGCTGTATTGCAGAGATTTAAACAGTCAATATTTTGAAAGTCACTTTAAAAAAATGTAATTTTGATTCTGTTGAAATATATTTATAATAGTGCCATTTTACATTAAATAAATAATATTATGTTTGACAATGTTGCCATTTTCTGCTTCTAGGTCTACTTTCTACAATTCAATCGCTTTGTGTACTAACAAAGAAACATCCATTTAATTGAACAATTTTGTGGCAGTCGATTCTTTTTCATTGTAATGTTGAATATTTATGGAAATGTGTGATATAAGGAGACTGGTAAGTTAATCAAACTGTTTGTTCTGGTTTTTGTATTGATGCTTTATCATAAATAATTTACAATGCTTAAAATAAACCCATATAAAAATAAAAATGCACACACCAACACTTCATGAAAAAAAATCAAAGAATGTGTCCATGGGACACAGATGCCCCCGCTAAATGAAGTCCCAAACAGGAAGTAGTTGTCAGACAGGTCTGAAAGTGGCTTAAGACGTACAACTTGTGATACTGAACCACCCTGCCAAATTTCAAATTGGTCTCATGTATGCTTTTTGGGAAAGGCTTGACAGAAATTCGTACTGACGGACGGACATGAGTAAAACTTAATTCCCCCCGACATGTCATCCCAGGGGCATAAAAAAACAATGAAAAAATTTGGGCTTGTTAATTTTCTTGTGGGCCATTAAAATTCTGTATGTACATGCTAGCATATGACCACAAAAGTTTAGTGTGAAGACTGCTAAGAAAGAAAAAAAATCCTATTTTTATATAAAACAATTGAAGAATGTGTCCATGGGACACGGATGCCCCCGCTAAAGGAAGTCCCAAACAGGAAGTAGTAGTTTAACAGGTCTGAAAGTCGCTTAGGACGTACAACTTGTGATACTTAACCACCCTGCCAAATTTCAAATTGTTCTAATGTACGGTTTCTGAATAAAGCTTGACGGAAATTTTCATACTAATGTTAACACATTTTCATATCGGCCCAGTCACAAACAGGAAGTAGTTGTCCGACAGGTCTGAAAGTTGCTTAGGACGTACAACTTGTGATACTGAACCACAATGCCCAATTTCAAATTGTTCTCATGTACGGTTTCTGAAAAAAGCTTTACAGATATTTTCATACTCGTGTTAACACATTTTCATATCGGCCCAGTCGCAAACAGGAAGTACTTGTCCGACAGGTCTGAAAGTTGCTTAGGACGTACAACTTGTGATACTTAACCACAATGCCCAATTTCAAATTGTTCTCATGTACGGTTTCTGAGAAAAGCTTTACAGAAATTTTCATACTCATGTTAACACATTTTCATATCGGCCCAGTCGCAAACAGGAAGTACTTGTCGGACAGGTCTGAAAGTCGCTTAGGACATACAACTTGTGATACTGAACCACCCTGCTAAATTTCAAATTGTTCTCATGTACGGTTTCTGAGAAGAGCTTGACGGAAATTTTCATACTAATGCAGGGAATTTTTTAGCGCTCGCCACTTTCGTCATTGACGAAATCATTTGAAAACTGACGATAGATTTCTAAATCAATTTCGTCACCTGATTTCTAACAAGTACAAAAAATTTTTGTTACAAATGCATTCTACCAAGTGTAAATCGACATATTTATGACCCCAAATCCAATTAACAGGAAATTTAATTATTTCACCTTGCTAGTTTTAAACAGCAGGTGTCAATCGCCGAATCGATGTTTTTACAGGTAATCCGATTAACATGATTAAGTGGTGCTCCTGGTCAATATATGCAAACAAAAGTATCGTAGATCGTACTGATGCGCACAGACTTCCACCTTTTGATTAAATATGTAATGCAAATAAAAATTGCAAAGATTTTGCGTATTTAACTCATTTTTCGTATGTTTTGCTGGTTTCAAATGGGTTAAGTGCCATTTGTGTACATTCGAGATACTTCTAAACACCGATGGCTACAATTTGGAAAACGAGGAATACAACGGCCCTTAATGAAAAATTGTAACCGATTGATATACAAACGCTTTTTAAATGAAAATTTATAAACATTTTGTTATAATCATTTTTTAAAACAAATTTATACACTGCAATTGAAAGAATATAGTTTTTTATACTATTATATTTCACCAGTACAATGAATGCATGCTTCTGAGCAGATGCTTATACGGCTCAACCGCTAAAGTGACTAAAGCCCTCAAAATCCTAAAAAATTCCCTGCTAATGTTAACACATTTTCATATCGGCCCAGTCGCAAACAGGAAGTAGTTGTCCGACAGGTCTGAAAGTGGCTTAGGACATACAACTTGTGATACTGAACCACCCTGCCAACTTTCAAATTGTTCTGATGTACGGTTTCTGAGAAAAGCTTGACGGAAATTTTCATACACATTTTCATATCGGCCCAGTCCCAAACAGGAAGTAGTTGTCCGACAGGTCTGAAAGTCGCTTAGGACGTACAACTTGTGATACTGAACCACCCTGCCAAATTTCAAATTGTTCTGATTTACGGTGTCTGAGAAAAGCTTGACGGAAATTCGTACGGACGTACAGACGGACGGACAGACATGAGTAAAACTTAATGCCCCCCGACATGTCGTCGCGGGGGCATAACAAAAACACATCTAGTAGTTAATGAACAAAATTTATCACAAAATCATTTCTGTCATACAAACCTTGTGAACTTGTAACGGTCATATGATCATCTGAAAATGACATCAGCAAATCTCGAATGTCCTCATGAGTAGCCAAATCTAATGGGGTAAAGCCATTTACTGTTTTTTGTTTCAGCAAAATAGCACCTGAAGTAAATATTTGAAACATTTTCTAAAACAGTAACTTTATTAGACTTGTAGTTAAAATTGCTGTGTTAGTACATGCACCATGATTATGTTCCAAGTACCCCCACCTGCTACAAGGCACTTTTTTTTGTGGAAAAGCGTTATACAACATTATCTGGTCAAAGTCTTGCCTGCATTTTAAATGCTGTCTGTCTGAACTTGTTTCATCAAGTTAGATAAAGATTACCTGTACTGCCTTAGAGGCAACCTCTAAATAAGGAAAGCTTGTCTCTAAAGACCTTAACTTATTTTCAATGTTGCTTAAAATGGGGTAAGTTGGTAAACATGAAATTAAAATTAATTCAAAATTTATTGAAAATAGTAGTGTTTTGGATTGAAAACTGATGCAGATATTAATTACACACCATATGTACCCTAGTTTCCACGCTGACTTGCCCGGCAGACATTTAAAGTACCATCAGATGATTTACACCTTGTGTTACCTAACCAACAAGGCAAAATAAATTTGAAACAAAATAATGTGTCTCGTCAACACTGATGTCCTGTCTACTGGTAAACACCCCCTTTTTTTCTAAGTTCACTCAAGTGTGACATATAAGGCACAGCCATAAGATGTGAATTCATCTTTATAAAAAAAAGCTTCAACAGAAAGGCAACCTGAAGTGAAATGGACGGGTGGATGAATGAATCAACAAATGGTTGAACAGACCAATAATCTATTGGCGGGACATAAAAATAGTTATCTATCATGATGAGAATCACATGATGCCTCCGTGTGTGTTTGGAAGAGCATCAAATGGTACAGACTAACAAGAGGCCCCCAGAAGCCTGTAATCGCTCACCTGGAACACAAATGACTATAACTGTTTATTTTTGCAATTTAGATTTCAGTCTAGTTGTTATAGCTTTTAAGTTACTGGGAAAAAAATTAACATTTCTTAAAAAATTCTGATTAAGTACAATAACTCCTATAATATGTCATAAGACAATTTCCGAAAAATTAAATGGTTTGAAGGCCTTGACCATTAAGCTAAAGAAGTAATTTACAGTTCTAATCTAGGTGTAGTAAACTTTAATTTAAAACTTAAAAATATATTATTTTGTCCTAATTCGTCATTAACTCCTATAAAGAGTCATCTGACAATTCTGGACTAAGAAATGATTTGTAGGCCTTGCCTTGTTGATCATTTGTGCAATTTACAGTTATGGCATTTCAGTTAAAGGACAAAAACTAAAAATATTCTGGAAAAAGGACAAAAACTACAAATATTCTGGAAAAGAAAATAAACTAAGGGAGATATTACAACAAGTAATGAAGGTAAAGTTATGATTTTTGTGCACTGCACTTCTCCTTGTCATGCTCTATCTAACCTCCAAGTTTAAAGTTAATATGTCACCCATTTTTGGAGATATGCTTGGAACAAACTGACAGAAATGCAGTTTTATGGACGCGAAAAATAAACTAGGGGTGATTATTTATGTTTCTTATGCACTGCCCTCCCACTTATCATGATCTATCCCACCTCCACGTTTGAAGTTAATATGTCAAACTGCTTCCGAAATATGGCCTGTAATAATGTACAAAATAATGATGGGCGGAAAGATAAAATTCTCCAGTGAACATTAAAACAAAACCAGCCATTAAAGAGGAATAACTCAGTTGGTTGACAAATTGGACCAATGAAATGCAGTGCTTTCAAAAGTAGCCAGTAGGTGGCAGAAATCCGCCGTCTAAAACCTCATTATGTGCCGCCTACTAGGAACAGTTTCCAAAACAATCATAAAGAAAAAAATATATCTTAAATATATTTCGATGAGTTTATTTGCATACTTGCAGTCGTTATTGAACAGGATGTAAAAAGCATATATTATTAAGCTATATTAATATACTAGTCTCTGGTTGGTTGTCTTTAAAAAACAAATTATATCAATTCATCGATCGGACATAGAGATATGAGATGTTCCGAAAGTAACAAATGACATGAAAAATGGCATTTAATGGGACATTAAATGATACCCGACAGATTTGCATTGTTTTTCATATTCATGAACACATTTTACTGAATTACATATCAGTCTACAGGAACAGCTGAGCATGAAAACAGTCCATCTCAGAAGAAAATTTTTACCTTGACCCAGGACCTATAAAAATTATTTCAAATTGGCACAACTCCCAAAATTACAAATGGGAATGTGCTGAAAATTCAATCCGATATTCATTTTATAGTACTTAACAGCTGTGCAACAAAATCTGTGTAAAACAAAATCTGTTGACGCATTTTCAAGTTATTATACGGAAACCGCTAATTGTTGACCAAAAAAATTCTAAAATTGGCCCAAGTCAAAAACTACAAATTGGATTGTGCTGAAAATTGAACTTGATCTTCATTTTATGGTATTTAATAGCTGTGCAAAGTTTAAATAAAATCTGTTGACGTGTTTTCAAGTTATCATCTGGAAAACACAGAGGCACAGACAGACGGACAACCATATATATACGGAGGGTATCACATAATACCCTGCCACTTTATGTGGCTTGTATAAAAATGAATGAACACCCTGTAAATTAGGTTTGCTTTTAAAAAATGCAGAAGAGAAGGTGTATGTTCTAAAACAGTCAAAATAAATAAATGTCAAATCTAAAAGGAAGCTCCATTTATGAAAGATACTGACCAGATTTACGATACAATGTTTACATGTGCAGCGTGTAAAAACGAAAGTATAATTGCTCGAACTAAATAGGAGGTGCAAAACAAATAAAAGTGAGCGGATAAAACAAACCTTTATTATATCAACAATAGAAACCTTGAGGAGAATAAAATGTTTCATTAAAATAAACGTGTACCGGTATATGATTACCGGTAGATGTGTAGTCGACGTGAAGCAAATGTGGTTCAAAATTGAACAGTCTATAGTCAACTTTACCGTGTCCATACGACGGGTTTTTGCTTGACAAAATTTGAAAACTGCTACCGCGTTTGGTCGAGTTTATGGTCCTTTTGTATATCTCATATTACACTATTTGAAGGTAACAATTATTTTCCACAGTTAATCGGCTTTTTGAAATGCGGCCGTTTTTTCATTTCGCCAGATCGATTTTCCATACTAAATTTTGACCTTGTTTTGAACGGAACTGTACGTTAGGAAAATTCCATTGTTGTCTATTCGAAATCCTTCGGGTGTTGTCGTCTGCAGTTGAGGCGGGAAAAGTCTCGCGGTTTGTCCGAATACCATTGTACGTTACGAAAACAGACGAACGTTTGTAAACAACATTAGACCCCTTAAGATACAAAAATGGCTGACTTCCTATTGAAAATCGATCTAGCAAAATGAAAAAAAGGCCGCATTTCAAAAAGCCGATTAACTGTGGAAAATAATTGTTACCTTCAAATAGTGTAATATGAGATATACAAAAGGACCATAAACTCGACCAAACGCGGTAGCAGTTTTCAAATTTTGTCAAGCAAAAACCCGTCGTATGGACACGGTAAAGTTGACTATAGGGTCACTATAAACCCTTTACCCCTTAGTCCTACATGTTGGGCACAACCTACCAAACGGTGAATTGTTAAGGAGACGATTGCTTTCTCATTGCATGATATACAGAATCTTTCATTGGCAGGAGTTATAGATTTATTATATCTAACTGTTTCAATAGCTAAGGAGTGTGCACTTACTCTAAGTTTTGTCAAATATGATCTTAGATATTTATTAATATTAAACTTAAGATACTGTTGAAGTTCAAAGTTTTGGATAATTTTGCTAAAGAATCTCAGTTTTCCCGAGTCACTATTTTTTATTTGATTTAAATGATTCATAAGTCTATTTGAATAGTAAGTTTTAATTTCTTTCTCGAATTGAGAAAGTTCCAGTGTATTAAGATTAAATAATGTTTTTAAATCTTCTACAGGTCTCCCAAAAGATGGAGAACTTTCAATTTTTAGTTTTTTATCTTCCTCAAAAGCTGATCTTAGCAAGTCATGAACATACTCATTAGATGATTCTATCACCTTAAGTCTTTTATAGTATTTAAACATAAGGTAAATAGATCTTTAAACATAAAAGAAATTGACCCAGCTCTGTTTGAATTGCAAGGAGGCTTTGTTTTCTGATGATGGGATATTAGCTTTTAAGCCAAGAAAGCTTTCCTTGCCTTTTGGGCAAGGATTTCTGGTGTGTATTTTAATTGGTCGTTATCAGTTATGGTTATACCAAGATATTTATAGTCAGTGACAGATTCTAGAGGTTCACCATTAAATGTTAATAAAAGAGAATTATTGTTATTATTTTTTACTTTCTTAGAAAGAATCATAGTATTTGTATTCTTAACATTAATGTCGAGTTTCCATTTCTTACATGTGCCAAGAGAGTTAATGCAATTTTGTAAACCAGTCGGGTATTCTGAGATAACAACTAAATCATCTGCATATAGAAGATGGTTAAATATGTGATTATGTAATCTTACTGGATTAGCATTAGGTTGATCAGCAAAAGCTGATTCTATATTGCTTCATTGTTATCTTACCTGCATGTAGCAACAGAAGTTGGCAAATATCTTGTCTGTTATTTTGAACAGCATCATGTAATGGAGTAATACCCTCATCATTTCCAATCAACAGATCTACTTTTTTACATTTTGGTCCATCTATTAAAGAAATGTTGTGTAATAAAATAAATTATGAATATTAATTATTAATGTTATTGTTTATGGATTTATTAAGAACAAACAGGAAGCTTCAATAATGTTAGATTTTAATCTTTACCAAAGGACTTTATTACTATGAATTGATTACTGTTATTTCAGAACCTCTCTATTTTTGTGATTGTTACACAAAAAAAAGATAATGCTGTATTTATATAATGAATATTTAATAAGCAGTTGTCAGGATTTTATCAAATGTTTGAGGTCTGTAGATAATCTCTCTACATCAAATGGAATAAACATTTCATTGTGTGGTGGATTAACCTGTGTAAGGGATCTAGCCAAGGACTACAAAATATGCTATGTTGTAACATCACACATTTCTTTGGTAATGCAGAAATTATTAAAACATTTGTTACATGTCTTTAATTATGAAACAATATGTGAAATGGTGTAAGGCTTAGGTAATAAAACAACCATTTTTTACATAAAAAAAAAAGAACTATGTTCTATAAATTTAATTATTGCTATCAGATTGAAAGACAATGAAAGATAAGAGACATGTTAGTTATGCAAACTAAGCTAAGAAGTACAGAAACTAGAGGCTCCCAGGAGCCTGTATCGCTCACCTGAACCTGAAACCAAACAACCCTTTTTTATCCAGCTTTTCTTTGCTATAAGGAATTGCCCAACACTTCTGCAAAAATCATTAATTTTGACCTTTTAAGGGAAATAACTCCTATAAGGAGGATCTTTTGATGGTTAGAGGGAGAAGGGAGGTTCACTTCAAATTTGCTGTACCTGTTATACTTTTTTAACTATCAGTCAAAAACTCTCTCGACCCCCACCCCCCCCCCCCCCCCCTTTTTCATTTTTTCTATTTTAATCCAACGTAGCTATGTAGGTAGTCAGGTGTCATGATTTGCACAATTTTGGTAGAGGACATCCTAAAGATGATGTGTGCAATTTTTCAAAGCTGTCCTTTCATTGGTTTAAGAGGAGAAGATTTTTTAAAATCAAGTAAAATTGATTAAAAAAATGTTCAAGGAGAATAATTCCTAAACGGTTAATCAGACAATCTTGACCTTAAGTCATTTTTGTAGATCTCATAGAGCAGAACAATTAAGCAATGCTAACTTTTTCTCTAGTTCTAATAATTTTCAAGATTTTGAGGCAAAAATGGCAAAAATCATCAATTTTGACAATTAAAGGGCAATAACTCCTATAAGGAGTCATCAAACAACTTCAACCCAATGGAGTGTTTCTTAGAGCTTTTGATGCAGATGAAGGAATGTCTCTTCAGTTTTCCTGTATCTGTTACACTTTTTTAAATATAAGCAAAAAACTGTATTTTACCGCCCCCCCCCCCCCATCCTATTTTTAGCCATGGTGGCCATGTTGGTTAATCTGCAGCCATGGTTGGTGCAAACTTGGTTGAGGACATTTGACAGATGATGTGTACAAAGATTCAAAGCAGTACTTTCAGTTGTTTCAGAGGAGAAGATTTTAAAAAATCAATTAAAACCGATTAAAAAAAACAGTTCAAGGGGAATAACTCTTAAACGGTTAATCAGACAATCTTGACCCTAAAGTCATTTGTGTAACCCTCATAGAGCAGAACAATTAAGCAATGCTAACTTTTTCTCTAGTTCTAATAATTTTCAAGATTTTGAGGCAAAAATGGCAAAAATCATCAATTTTGACAATTAAAGGGCAATAACTCCTATAAGGAGTCATCAAACAACTTCAACCCAATGGAGTGTTTCTTAGAGCTTTTGATGCAGATGAAGGCATGTCTCTTCGGTTTTCCTGTATCTGTTACACTTTTTTAAATATAAGCCAAAAACTGTATTTTACCGCCCCCCCCCACCCCATCCTATTTTTAGCCATGGTGGCCATGTTGGTTAATCTGCAGCCATGGTTGGTGCAAACTTGGTTGAGGACATTTGACAGATGATGTGTACAAAGTTTCAAAGCAGTACTTTCAGTTGTTTCAGAGGAGAAGATTTTAAAAAATCAATTAAACCGATTAAAAAAAAAACAGTTCAAGGGGAATAACTCTTAAACGGTTAATCAGACAATCTTGACCCTTAAGTCATTTTTGTAACCCTCATAGAGCAGAACAATTAAGCAATGCTAACTTTTTCTCTAGTTCTAATAATTTTCAAGATTTTGAGGCAAAAATGGCAAAAATCATCAATTTTGACAATTAAAGGGCAATAACTCCTACAAGGAGTCATCATACAACTTTGACCCAATGGAGTGTTTTGTAGAGCTTTAGATGCTGAAGAAGGAAGGTCTCTTCGGTTTTCCTGTATCTGTTATACTTTTTGAACTATAAGCAAAAAACTGTATTTTGACCCCTCTGTTCTATTTTTAGCCATGGCGGCCACGTTGGTCGGTCTGAGGCCATGATTTGGGCAAACTTGGTAGAGGGCATTTTACTGATGATGTATGCAAAGTTTCAAAGCAATCCCTTCAGTGGTTTTGGAGAAGATTTTTGAAGAAAAGTTAACGACGACGACGACGACGGACGACGACGGACGCCAAGTGATGGCAATAGCTCACATGACCCTTCGGGTCAGGTGAGCTAAAAAGTAAAAGATAGATGCCTTATGTGGTGATATAGATTTCCGTTAATTGAACATCCAATAAATTATTTGTGTCTTGAGGTTAACAGCTGCTGCTGACACAATATAGCCAGGAATAAATACAAATGAAGAAAGTCTATAAATAATAATCAAAACATTAAATTGTCATATATTGAGCTGTTACAGGAACAAACAATAAATAATCCCTAAAGCAGTTTAGATAATGTTTTACTGTATCTATTACACATATATTAAATCAAACACACTTTGACAATGGAGAAAAAAAAAGGATTTTTTGGTTAAATTAATGCAATCACAGATCTATCACATTATTTGCAATAATGAAAACCCCACAAATAATTCTTAATTCACAGTATTCTGAGCTTTTTACCGATATCATATTTGCGTCAAATAAAATTTAATACCTGGTTCTCAGACACCACTTCTTTTGAAGAAAAAATTCTCGGTCTTCCATAGAATGTTTTGAAAATAAACTTTGAAACAGTGAGTAAAAAAATATGAAAGTAAAACTAAATAAAATGGTGACCATTCTACTTTAATAGTCTGGCAGTGAATATACAGTTGAAACAGATGGTTTCATAGACAATACTGCCTATAACCTCAGATGATTGGTTGGTTGTTTGGAGTTTACTGCCACTTTCAGTAATTTTTCAGCTATGTCATGGCGTCCAGTTTTTATTAGGGGAGGAAGCCGGAATACCCAAAGAAAACCCCGTCCTGTTTAGTACACCTTGCTTGCAGTGAGACTCGAATCCACAACCTCAGTGTTGACAGACCAGGTGATCAATATTAGACGAACTACATTAACCACTCGGCCAAACTCAGATGTCACAATGTTTATATATAAAAACAGCTTATGACTATTAATTTTTTTTTTTGATATACAAGCATTTTTATTTGCCGAGCATCATATGAGCCACTAGTTCAGAACTGATATAAATGGGAAAAAAAACTCCTTAACTGAAAACTCCCATAGCCATATTTTTCTACTAAACAAATTAGTTGATCAACTATTTCCCAACTTCAAGCAGTTTATTTTTAGACAGCCTAAACTGTATATAGGTTCTGTAGTGACAACAATTTAACTAGTAGAAATATAACTGGTGTTTAGCACCACTTTCAGCAATTTTTCAGATGTATCATAGTCTCCAGTTTTTATTGAGGGAGGAAGCTGAAGTACCTGGAGAAACCCCAAACTTTGGTAGGAAAACTGACAATCCAGGTCAATTCAAAATGGATTCGAGTCTACCCCTCCTGCAGTGACACTCTAGCTCTCAACCACAGTGTTGACAGGCAACTGATCAATAGTAGACGAACTACCGGTATCTTAACCACTCAGCCACAAATACAATATATCAAAATCTTAGACACACAAAGGTAAGACTTTACCAAGTCTATATAGAAGCTCCACAAGGCAAAGACATCAAATCTTACTCGAGAGTGTCTCAGATTTTCTTAATCTTGTACTGGTATCCATGTTTGATTTTTTTTACCCTCAAAACAGTTATATACAGTTCCATTAATAACTACCTGATGGGTAATGATTATTCAGGATAAGATGTATTGCAGCATAATCCAATTTGAGTTTAAGTCCACATACATGTAAGTATAGTTCTAGGAATGACAATAAATCAAATAAAATTTTAAGATGATTTCAACAACTACATTAAAATTCATCCAATAAACAATTGTTTAAAAATTCATGGAAGTGACGTGATTTAATGAAAAACCCAGGAAAAAAGTCAAGTAGCTTGTCTTGTACTAGTGTAAGACAAAGGAAAAAGATATATAACCCTATCCAGAGATTGAAAAATGATTATCCTTATTTAGGTAGTCAACAAACCTTTACTAAAATAATGATCTACTGTTTTTGCAGGAACAAAGCTCAGCAATTCTTTGACACAAAGGGTGCTTCCTCGATTACAAGCCTCATGCATTGGTGTCCATCCTGCATTATCTTGGACATTCACATCAACCCCTGAAATTACATGCATGCATCTCATTTTATGAACTAAATGTGTTAGTGGGGGAGATACAAGGCCAAAAATAAGTCTCATCTTTTAGGATAATGGCTGACAATGCATTAAATTGAAATGATCCATTAAGAACAAATCTAGAAAGTAGGGCATTTAATGGGACATTAAATGATACTCCTCCATGTTGTATTGTTTTTAATATCCATGAACACATTTTACTGAATTACAAATCAGCCAATAAGAACAGTTGAGCATAACAACCGTCCATCTCAGAAAACAACATTTACCTTGAAATTAGACCTAGAAAAATAATTTTATATTGGCCCTACTCAAAAACTAAAAGTCAGATTGTGCTGAAAATTCAACTTGATCTTCATCCTTTAGTACTTAACAGCTTAGTTAAACCAAATCTGTTCTACCTGTTATCTTTTGAAAACTGACAATTTTTCTTTTAATTGGACTTATTAAAAAACTACAAATGGGATTGTGCTGAAAATTTACTTGATATTCAATTGATAGTACCTAACAGCTGTGCATAGTTTAAACAAATCTGCTGACATGTTTTCAAATTATCATCTGGAAACCTCTCGGGGCATGAACAGACAGATGAAAAGGACACTCATATCAAAACCCAGGTGCAAAAGTCTATAAAAGAAATAAGAAACTGCTAATTATTTATGTAAAACATCTAATGTCCTTCCTTTACCCATCAAACCATCTTTACATTAACTGTGGGTAAAGTATTAGTCAATATTCCACACCAAGTAATTCTAAATTATAAAGCAATCACTGGTTATCAATAATGACAGAAAGACAATAAGTTTCTACATACCAGGAACTTTCAATAACTGTCCCAATTTCAACACATCATTCTTAATGCAAGCAGTATGTAAAGGTGTTTCTCCTAAAAAAACAGAAACAAAACAATCAATACAGTTACATTGACAACCATAACATTTGTGGCTGGCTTATTAACCAAAGCTTTTTTACATGTATACGGTGCTGTGAACATAACGTAAGCAATGTATGTTGTATGGTGATCTACATCTAATGTGTCTTGTTATAATCATTGTTTTACATGTTTTTTAACAGTACATTTTACATGCGTTTAAATGCAGTAGAATACATCAAGTACAGTACATTTTACATGTGTTTAAAGGTAGTAGTATACACAAGTACAGTACATTATACATGTGTTTAAAGACAGTAGAATACATGAAACTACAGTATATTTTACATGTGTTTAAAGGCAGTAGTATACATAAAGTACATTACATTTTACATGTGTTTGAAGATAGTAGTATACAGAAGTAAAGAACATTTTACATGTGTTTGAAGGCAGTAGAATACATGAAAGTACAGCACATTTTACATGTGTTTAAATGCCTTAGATTACATAAAGTACAGTACATTTTACATGTGTTTAAAGGCAGTAGTATATATAAAGCACATTACATTTTACATGTGTTTTAATGCAGTAGTATTCATTAAGAACAGTACATTCATACATGTGATATCTAACGGCATGAGACAAAAACTCACGCAATTCTGAAGGTTCCCACGCTCTCACGGCGTGAGACAACGATCTCACGCAAAACAAATAATGCAAAGTAAAAGAAAATTGATATTATTTCAGCACGAAGCATCTTGCTATTTCGTAAGCCGCCATCTTTGTTTACAGTAGATTTTTCATTGAGCGGTAGATAAATCACGAGATAATCGAAATTACACTATTGATTATTTTGGGTGTTACTAAATTAAGGAATATGGTCAAAATTAATTTGAAAATAAAGTGACTATGTTTTTTAGTGGTAAATACAAGTTAATTAATTAATTAAGAATTAATTCAAACACAAAATAATATTTTTAATTAATGAATTAAGAATCAGTTCAAAGAAAAATTTTTTTTTAAAGTTTATTTTGTACAACCATTTCTACTATTAACTCATGATAGATTTGTAAGGTCAGCTAAATGGGAACATTCATGTACATAATGCTGGCTATAATTTTTATATAACAAATATTACAAAATTCCAGATTTACAACTTTCAAAGAGCTAAAACTTGAAGAAATACTTCAACTTTTATTCATTTCATGAGTGTCAGGTACAGTCCAATAGAGGACAAACATATCCAATACAGGCTCCACCAAGAACAACAGAGAATAATCATAAACATGGTTAAACAATAAGATGAAACAACAAAACAACAAACAAAATCAAAGAATGAAACGCTAATAATAACGCAAAATCAGTGTCGACTAAAAATCTCACACAAAATCATCAAATCTCACACAAAATTTAGTCCAGTCTCACACATTGGGCTGAGAGAAATATCACATGTATGAGTACATTTTACAAGTGTTTAAAGGCAGTAGTATACATAAAGTACATTACATTTTACATGTGTTTAAAGGCAGTAGTATATATAAAGTACAATACATTTCACATGTGTTTAAATGCAGTAGCATACATAAAGTACATTACATTTTACATGTGTTTAAAGGCAGTTGTATACATAAAGTACAGTACATTTTAAATATGTTTAAAGATAGTAGTATACACAAGTACAGTACATTTTACATGTGTTTAAAGGCAGTAGTATATATAAAGTACATTACATTTTACATGTGTTTAAAGGCAGTAGTATACACAAAGTACAGTACAATATTCAAGCTTAAGTATTCAAAGTAACATTTCCAGTGTTTCTTATCAGAAAAGTACTTAAAAGCTGACAATTTTTCTAATTTTGCAGTATTCAACAATTTGCACTATTTGTAGATATGAATTAAGCAGAAAATTCATTTATATAACAATAATTTACCCTTATAGTTCCTTTTATTTATAGTTGAAATCAATCGTTTAAACTTCAATTTCTCCTTCTCAGGTGTAACACTTGTGGATGACGCTGGTGACAGTGGAGTGAGAGGTGAACATCGCTGGGACACAGTAGGTGACAATGGTGTGGATGGTCTTGACTTAATATTGATCCTTAATTTATAAATGATGCATAAAAAATGTTCAGAAAATAAAATAGCTGTAGTACTGTACACATATGAAAACTAATGGAATGACTGTCAATGTCAATGTCAATGTCAAAAGAAGAAGTCATTATCTTGACAAGTTTTTTCACTTTATGTTCATTTTAAAGTAACTATCGGTATCAAATAATTTTTTTAGTAGTTAATCAGGAATTCAAAAAAATGCACAAAACAAAGTACAAGAAAGATTGTACAAAAGTAATGGTTTTCATTACTGTATTTTTTGGGCAAATTTCCAAACCACCTGACCAAGTGATTACAAATAATTTAATTCCCAAGGGGATTAAAAAGTCTCATGCAGTAGTAAGTGATGTCACAATGTATGTCATTCACAACTTTGTTTAATAAAAGATTATACCGTATAACCGGTAATTTTTGCGGTGTGAAATTTTTGCGGATTGGGATTGAAATTCTGATATTTTATTTTTGCGGTTTTACATCTTTAACAAAAAAAAATGTCGAGTTTTTATTTCTGTTGTGTATCCTGATTAGCCCAGTGATTTGGGCTATGAATTATCTTCCACGCTAAAGGAAAATCATATTGAGCATGACAAGCTTCTGTTGTGCCCTGATATATGACTTGTGGTGGAATAAATACAGATGTAACCTGTAAGTGTACCTAAAATAATGAAAAAAAAGTGCAGAAAAAAATCGGCAAAACAGGTAAAATAAAGTGAGTTTTTTTTATTAATTAGGATTGCATTGACAATCAATTTCTGATAGAACTTGGTTAATACACGCGGACAAATGACAGGCAGATGTTTTAATTGGAAATAGATATTTACAGGTAATAATAACGGTTAAATAACGGATTAATCACAGTTTCTTGTATAAACATCCTTTGTTTTATACCGTTAGGCAATAACAATACAGAAAATTTTTTGGTGTTTTTGTTTCTTGTAAAAACATCCTTTAACTTGTATCTATCTGATGGACAATAAAAATAAAGGAAAAATTTATTAGTGTTTTTATAGTGAATATTTTATTAAAACTCCGAAAACGAGAAAACTATTCACTTCGCTTCGATGATTTTTATTTACCACCGAGATAATTAATATAATTAATATCCCGAAAGTTAACAAAATATAGATCGACACAAGTTTGTGAAACTTTACCGTTATTTACGGATAGGAATACTTCATACTTTTTTATGCGATTTTAAATTTTGCGGTCGAGTGTCAACCGCGAAATAACGCAAAAATTAAATTACCGCAAAAATTACCAGTTATACGGTAGTTAAAAGATTGAATGGTATACAAGACTTGGAAAATCATGAACAAAATAGAAAGCCTTTAAAAAACAGTTCCTTCTTCAGTTTCCCATGGATTACAATATTTCTACGTTCTCGATAGTTAAAAAACTTAATTTACCATCTCGAGTGTTGAAATATTGTAATCCACTCGAAACTGAAAAAGAATCTTTATATATCTTTTGATAAAATACTATGCACAGTGTATATATTATGTAATGTTCAAAACTTCTTTCTATCTATAACAAGTTATTTAAGGTAGCTAGGGTGACTAATATTTGTGATTTCTACATGTTTAATCCTGTCTATGATCAGATGTCATGAAATTGTTAAATTCCCTCTGTAATTTTTTAAAGGACCCATAACATATCTATTTTACTATTGTTCTGGGTTATTACACATAAAAAAATCAATAAAAAAATTGTTCACTGGCTTCACTAATTATCTCTTATTCATGTATAAATAAATATTAATGTTCTTTGTTATTTTGGAGGAAAACCATGAAAATGAATCTGTATTGCATTGCTAAATTGTAAACAAATGAAGTACCGGTATATGACATTATTCATTTTGTTATTACAACAAATGTATTTGTATGTTTTCTCAAATTTTTGAAACTCGAGCTATGTGTACTTTACACTACCCTAGTAGTTACAGAAAACCAGTGAAATTATATTGTCTGCACTCTGCCTATGTAAAGATATCTAAATATACCTTTTCTTATGAGGACTTCTAATGTCTACTGTCTGTGTGTTAACTTTAGGAAGCAAATAGAAATATCTTGAAACCTGAAATAAAAATCAGTGAAAAGCCAGTACAAGACCAATAACATTACCATTATAAACAAGGAAGGAACAAAACTGATAATACTCATTAATTTATCAACAAGTAACTAACCCAATCAATCATACCTATTTTGATGAAAACTATAGTAAACTTTACCGTGTCTGTCCAACAGGTATTTGCCTGACAAAATTGAAAACTGCTACCACGTTTGGTCGAGTTTATGGTCCTATTGTTAATCTCATATTACACTATTTGAAATCAACAATTATTTTCCACAGCTAAAGAGTGTTTTGAAATGCGGCTGAATTTTCATTTTGATAGATCGAATTTCCATAGGAAGTCATCCATTTTTGTTTCCAAAGGGGTCAAAGGATTTCGAATAGACAACAATGGAATTTTCCTAACGTACACTTTCGTTCAAATCAAGGTCAAAATTTAATATTGAAAATCGCTGTATCGAAATGAAAATTCAGCAGCATTTCAGAACGCCGATTAACTGTGGAAAATAATTGCTCATTTCAAAAAGTGAAATCCGAGATCTACAAAAGGATCAAAAACTCGACCAAATGTGGTAGCTGTTTTCCATTTTGACAGGCAAACACCCGTTGGAAAGACACTGTAAAGTTTACTATAAATAAGAATGTCATTTGTTACCTCTCATCTTTTAGCCATCATTTTACATGTAAGCGAGACATGCAGCATGTATAAAGAAAACCGAGGAGAGCAAGTGAAAGATTTATACTAAATGTTGACGTATTTTTGTTATTGTTTTTGCGTGACAAATGAAAACTACTTACCGCGTATGGTCCAGCTTACGCTCACTTTGTAGATCACAAAATGTGCAAATTGAATTCATAACTTTATTTTCCAGTTATTTAGCGTTTTTAAATGCGTGTATTTTTCAATGTGATAGAGCAATTTTCTATAGTAAAGTTTGACCTAAATTACAACCGAAGTATATGTTTGGAAGAGTCCATTGTCGTCTGTTCGAAATCCTTCGGGTAATATCGTCTGCAGTTAAAGCGGGAAATTCCTCGCAGTTTGTCCGAATACCACTGAACGTTATGAAAGCAGACGATCTTTTTGAAAACAACGCGAGGTCCCTGTAGAAACTCAAATGGCTGACTTCCTATGTAAAATTCCCGTAGCAAATGTCAAGGACGATTTGGAACTTGTCAACAACAAAGGCATATATAAAATATGGACGTGTTATCGTGTAGAAATGTTTTAAATTGGATTTTAACACTACAAAGGTACAATATGGAATAATAAAAAAATGCAAGCAAAACACCTAGCGCAGAGGGGTGTAACATTTAGTATAATTGTTTAATTCCAATTATTAGCAACTTTCAACTATCATGGCATCCAGTTTTTATTGGGAAAGGAGGCTGGACTACCCTGTGAAAACCCCCAACCTTTGGCAGTTTACAGAAGAGGCATTGAAACAGGTCATGAAGTTGTATATTACAACAAAATCAATACAACTTACTATATCTCTCAGTGAAATCCTGTCTTTAGGCAAACCTTCTACTAATAAATAGTCATCATAGTCTCTAAGCAAATAACAACAGACACCAAGACAGAACCAGGAGGGTTGTAACATCATAAGTGTCTCCTTCAGCAGACATTCGTCCAAGCTGTTATCTGAAAATAATCCAAGTCTGAGGTATGAAGTACAAAATGTCTGGACACGAAAAATCATTTTCATTAAGCTCTAATCCTGACGAAGACTTTCTGGGTTTAAAATTTTAGAGTCCAGACAAGTGAATATTTAAAGATGTTTGTAAATATATACTGATCTATTATTTTTATTAAATAACATAATTAGCTGTGCTGTTATATACAGATAAGCATAGCATTATCTTGTTATTGTTTACATCAACTTGATGCAGATTAAATTAGTGAATATACAAACAACTCAGCAGAATCTGGTTTGTTTTCTGTGAAGAAAATTGATAATAGAAATTTGAAATTAATCAAATTTTCTTACAAGATATTTATCTAAATTATATAACTGGCGGCTGTAAAAAGCTTGTATCTCTTACCACGGGTACCAAAAACACCACCTTATAGAAGAGAATGCATCAGTGTTTTTGTTTAATTCACAGATACATTTTTCAATAGCATGCCAAGTAAAGCTAAGTGTTGTGATAGGTGCCATGGGCTATAGATCAACAGGAGGTAACACTTTGTAGACAAGCAATTATAACCAATTTGGCAACTTGTGGTTACAAAGGGCAAGAATAAGCCTTTTAACACAATTTTTATATTTTAATTTATAGTCCTGTGGTGTAAGTTATCTTGGATTTCTGAACAATAAAAATTGTATATGAGCTTCCAATAACTGGCTTCATTCAACTTTATAGTTTGTAAGAAGAAAGTACTTCAACATGCTCAATCAATACTAAGTCCCCTACCAGCTAATAAAATTTTCATAGTCCAAGGGCCATAATTTCATAAAAAAATCATTTGACCGAAATGAGATTCAAACTTTAACTGGACCTCATCATGGTTTACTCACTTGACAAATATCAGCTCAATATCTGCAAGCGTTTACGGAAAAAATCCAGAAAACTCTTATTTTTTGGAAATTTCTAAGTCCAAGTGCTATAACTTCATCAAAAATCATTGGACCATAACAATATTTGAACTTGATCTGTAACTCATCATGGTTGACTCACATACCAAATATCAGCTCAATATCTAAAAGCGTTTAGAAAGTCCGGAAAACATGTGCGACGTACTGACGGACAGAGTGCAAACCTATAGTCCCCTTTGACGAAGCCAGTAGGGGACTAATAAAGTGTTAACCTACTTCAAGCCAGGTTTTAAGCAGAATGTGTTATACTAATTGACTGGCAGTTTTCCTGCCCAAGGTTGGGGTGTACACCAATAGAAACCTTACACAACAATACAGCTGGGAAATGATTAAAGTGGCATAAAATCACATTTTAACAAATCAAATTTATTATGTGATGGTGTTATGATGTGCTTAATAACTGAGTTGGTTTTTGGCTGTATGTTTAAATCAGGTCTTTACTGAAAAATTACATTGTAATCCATTGTATAAATTGTCATTTTGACATTATTTTTGGGACTATGTTTATTATTAATAAGACATTCTATTTGTGATACAGAAGGAACTTCAAAAGACAGTTAACATTCCTCCTAGTTATTATAATTTACTACTATAAGTGTTATTAAATGTAATTGATAAATAATTAAATTGTAACTTGTATTTGGATACTTTAAAGGTTATTTTCACACCTTTGAGTTGGGATCAGCATAAAAACTCAAATTTGTTAAGTACAATACAAATTAGAAATTAGAGTTAGATTTTGTTTGTTTGTTTGAATGGTGTTTTCAGCATTTTTTCAGCTATAGCATGGCATCCAGTTTTTATTGAGGGAAAGAAGTAGGAGCACCCAGAGAAAACCCAGGACCTTCTGTAGGAAAACTGGCAATCCTTGTCAATTAAGTAAGGAAACCAGTGATCCTGCCAGCAGTGAGACTAGAACTCGCAACCTCAGTGTTAACAGACCATGCGATCAATAGCAGATGAACTACCGTAATCACTTGGCAACTGAGGTCCCCCAAATTCAAGTTAGTAATTGGTTTTAAATAAGAAGCCTTTTAAAATGTTCCTGTTCAGTTCTATGCTATTGGTCATGTTAATTACTAGTATACTTCAAAAACATCAACTTGGTTGAAAAAATATGGCTGCATCAGTTTTCTTTCAATTGTTTACGACGTTTCACTGATGAAGCCTTATGTTAATTAAATCTTGCAGCTACAGCTCTCTTGAATTTCTTAACTTAAAACCTAAATTTTGTAGCAGAACATACAAAAAACATTAATTTACAGTGGTTCCAATAGTTTAAATAGTCAATTCTCTCATTAGGTACTATGTTTATCAAAGTCCAAGGTGGCAATAACTTTTCCATTTATAACAAACATAAAAAAATAGGGCATCTAATGGGACTTTAATAGATACCCCACCACGTTACATAGTTTTTAATATCAATGAACACATTTTACTGAATTACAAATCATAGGAACAGCTGAGCATGATAACAGTCCATCTCCGCAGACAATTTTTATCTTGAACTTGGATGTATAAAAATAGTTTTAAATTGGCAGAACTCAAAAACTACAAATTGGATCTTCATTTTATAGTACTTAACAGCTGTGCAATGTTGACAAAATCAGTGTTTCAAGTAATTTTTTTACATTTTTTTTTTAATTTGCATTACTGAAAAATAACAAAATGGATTGTACTTAAAATTGAACTTGATCCTCATTTTATGGTATTTAACAGTTGTGGAACATTTTAACAAACTCTGTTGACATGTTTTCAAGTTATTGTGGAAACCACTGGGGCATGGGACAGACAGATGGACACTCATATCCAAATAGAGGGTTTCAAATGTACTTAAAGAAGAGTATCTAATGAACATTGTAACTAACTTGTTTCATTTGGACAAATGGAACATTGGTTTCAGAGAAGAAAGATTATAAACAATGACTGAGGCAATAATGGCAATGGCTTACATGAGCCTTTAGGTCAAACAGAAAACACTGCAGTTCACTGTAACCAATGATTTTTTGCATATAAGTAATGTGTAATACCCACAAAAACAATCATAATAATGGCAACAGTAGAGAATTATAATTGCTGATCATGTGGCGCTGAAATTGCCTGTCCTATTTAACTTTCTGGGTTTAAATTGTTTGTTGCTTCATTATACATGCGTTTGTTTGTCTTTAGCAATTGTTCTGCTACATAATGGCGTCCAGGTTTTATTGGGGGTGGAAGCTGGAGTACACGGAGAAAACCATGACCTTCAGTAGGAAAACTGTCAATCCTTATCAATTAAGATTGGAGTTGAGTACACCCTGCCCGCAGTGAGACTCAAACCCACAACGTCAGTGTTGACAGATCACATGATCAATAGCAGATGAAATACCTTAAAAACTAGACCCTTATAAAAGTGTCTATTCTTAGTAAATTTATGTTTGTTTGTTTGATGGTGTTTAGCGCCAATTTCAGCAATTTTTCAGCTATATCATGGGATCCAGTTTTTATTGGGGCAGGAAGCTGGAGTACCCGGAGAAAACCCCCAACCTGCGGTAGGAAAACTGGCTATTCTTGTCAATTAAGATTGGAGTCGAGTACACCCTGCCTGCAGTGATAATCGAACCCGCAATCTCAGTGTTGACAGACCACATGATCAATAGCAGATGAACTACCTTAACCACTCGGCCACTGTGGCCCCGGTAGTAAATTTAAATAAAATTTTAAAAATCTATCAAAGACAGATATGGCCCGATTTCGTTAAACAGGAAGTAGATGAGCGACAGACTTGAAATCGAATCCCACCTTATGGGAGGCCATGCTGATGCTGCATACCAAATTTCAAGAGAATGTGATTAGTAGTTGCTGAGAAAACTGTTATGAAAATTTTTCCTATTTTGACCCTTGAAACAGCCTAAGTAGGCTCGAAAACAGGAAGTAGATAACTGACTGACCTGGAAAGGGGAGGCATGGTATAACTCATCATGCTAAAGCTGTGCACCAAATTTGAAATCAATCCCTTAAGTAGAAGCAGAGAAAACTGTTACAAAAATGTTTTCCCCGCCCGCCCGCACAACATTCACCATACTATAACCCGGATTTTCACTTTGTGAAAACCGGCCAAAAATTGTCTACAACTTGTTCTGTATCCAGTTGTCATTAGTGAGGTTGTAATTAGTTTCCAAAGACCCAGATCTCAACATAAAATTCCTAGGGAAAACTGCAAAAATTTGCCAAAACTAAAACCCATCTCCTTCCAAAACTCTTGCTTTAAAAATAACACTAAATAAGCATCTTTTGTTAAGTCAATATTTTATTCATAATAATTTTCTGCAATTATTCTTTAAAATCTGTAATACTTTTGTTTTTTCTTGTTAGCTGGAGATTTTGTCCTTCAAAACTTAGTTAAACAAAACCATAAATATTGTACACAAGACATGCAACAATATTAATTTTTTGGAGATTAATCAAACATATTCTTGACTATTACTTAAATTTTTTTATTTATTTTATATTACTGAACTTATTTCTAAAAATGTTTCGATCAAAATTGTTTACAGCATTAATCTGCAAATATGTATAGTTCTTGCTAATTGTTTCAATCAATTAAGTTTTTGCAACGGAAGGTGTCGTAATACATATTAATTTTCTGATATACAACAAACCTTAAAACTAATTCTTGTTTGCATCCAGAAAGCATGTGTTTCTTTTGTTCAGTCCATGTTTTAAAAATGAGAATTATATTTCTTGTAGGAAGACTCTATAAACAAAGTGTTGTTGGTTTGGAACAACAGTGCCACTGTATAATTCACTATTGTTTCCCCTTGTCTTTTTGTTTTTTCCAGTTCCCCTCAACATTGTGAATATGAGTCAACTGTATATTAATTGAGTGTGCATAATCAGTGCATAATGAAAAACACTTAAAATAAAACTTACTTATTACTCTGGTAACTTCATGTAGAAATACTGAGACATTTTTACTAAATATTGCCATATTGACTGGCTGCTGTGATGCATTATTTTCCATCAGATAACAAATGTTGGCTGCCATTCCCAGTACACTTATCAATAATTGTAATAATTCAGACTAAAAAAAATAGAACCATGTAAAATATCTTGTTAGACATTCAAAGAGAATTTTGATTTTACTTGTCCTTGGCATTCATGTTTTTATATGCATTCAGTCATATTTTTTTTATAATCTTTTTTACTTTCAATATCAAGGATTTAGCCATCCTTTGAGTTTAATATGAACAATTTAGTCCTGCGGTGTAGCATTAGTTATAACTGCAGTAACTTAATTATCATTCTAGTTTTTCTTTAACTTAAAAGAAATCACATGTTAGGAGAATGACACAATCTTCATGTAAAAGAAAAATGAAATTTTTCCGTTAAATTGAGGTAAAGGAAGACAATTGGGGTAAGTCAGTGTTCAAAATAAAGAACAGAGGAGTGGACCAATATAGAGGGCACAACACATATAGTTTTTGCCATTTCAACAAACATTGATCCAATATTAATGTCTAGTAAAGTGTAGTGTAATGTTGTAACTGAGTCACGTTTACACTTCACTACACATGTAATGATGTTTAAAACAGTATATTTTTTATTCTATTCTGTAAATTGTGTTTTAAAGTTTTTTTACTTCTGGCAGGTCCTCTTTAATTACACCTTAACATCAGATTTACAAATAGATTTAATGAAACAGTTTTTTAAACTTTTTTCAGCATTGTTGTACATGAACAATCCTCTAACTTTAGCTGGCATTTGTTACTCAGAAGGACTATTGTCCACCATTTAACACTCATTAGGGGGTTGTCAGGTTGTAAATATGGAAAGACTGACCACGGACCATATTGGGTAAAATGTATGGAAAGTGTCCCACTCTGTGCATGATAAAGACCCCATTGTTGATTTCCAAACAGGGTAGACTCATTGTAGCCACTACATAGTTTTGTTCAAATTGTTCCATCCCTTTCCCCTATTGATTTACTGTTTCTAAACTTGTTCTCATTCTGAATATAGCTATAATACTGCTTTAGTGGATGTTAAGAAATCAATCAATATTAAATAAAATGGCCCCATGTTCAATAAATAAACTTTCTAGCACATAGTAATAATAATAATAATAATAATAATAAATGCTTTATTTAAAGAGGGTAGCTCAGTTAGTTAAAAACTAATCTTCCCTGAGGCCCTCATAAAGTTCATCATACAAAGTTACATGAATACAAGAGATAACATAATACATGTATTACACAATTACAAAAAAAGAAAAGGAAAAAAATATAAAATGAAAGTTCACAATACATTTAAAATAATGAAGCATACAAACACATATCATCAAAACAGATGAACAAGAAACATTAAACATGTAAATGTTAAGGTCCATATTGTATACAAAATATAACATTATAAATTGTCTAAATTATCTCTTGATTTTGTGTATTCAATAAAAATGATTTTAATTTAATCTTAAAAGTATCTAGAGATTTAGAGGAACGTACAGTGATTGGAAGTCTATTCCAGAGAAAAGGTCCAGAATAGAAAAAGGATTGTTTAAAAAGTTCTGTTTTTGGTTTTGGAATACACAAATCTCCATTTGTTGCATTTCGTAATTGATAAGGATTTTCATTAGAGATGTAATTTATCTTTCTTGTAAGATATTGTGGGGCTTCATTATTAATGCATTTATGAACTAAAATACATTTATGATACAGAATTCTATTTTTAACTGTCAAAAATTCTAATTTTTTGAAAAGAGGAGCAGATGGGGCTAAAAAGTCAGCATCTAAAATAAGTCTGACAACTCTTTTTTGGAGTTTTGCAATACGATTCAAGTTTACTGCACTACAATTTCCCCAAATAGTGATACAATAGTCAATTAAAGGCAAAATATAACCATTATAAAACAGTTTCATTGAATCGAGAGTTAGATACCTTTTAATCTTTGACAACAAATAAATTCGACTTGAAATTTTTGAACATACACTGTCAACTTGTTCAGTCCAGTGTAGATTAGAGTCAATTTTAATTCCTAAAATTTTTTCACAATTTGAAATCTCCAATGGTATTGATTTTAGACAGAGATTGAAATTTTTATTTTGTGTAACAAGCTTTTGCTTAGTTCCAATAACCATACACTTTGTTTTACTACAATTTATAAACATTTTATTTTCTTGACACCATTTTTCAATTTCAAGTATGTCTTCTTGAATTTTGGGTTGCAGAACATCTACATTTTTACCAGATAAATGAATTGTTGAGTCATCTGCATATAGATCAGTTAGGGAATGTTTAACATGAAGGGGAAAATCATTAATATATAATATAAAGAGAAGAGGTCCAAGTATTGAACCTTGGGGGACACCATACTTGATTTTCATTGGATCAGATTTAATATTTCCTATTTGGACTTGTTGTGTTCGATTGTTCAAATATGACCTGAAAAATTCAACTGTTTTTGTATTACATCCATATATATTTAATTTTTTGCATAATATATCATGGTCAACTACATCAAAAGCTTTTCTTAGGTCCAGAAGGATTGCAATGTTTATGTTCCCTTCATTCATTTGTTCAAGAAAATGATCAATAATATTAGTTAGAGCGGTTTGGCATGAATAATTTGGTCTAAATCCTGATTGTGCTGGATGAAGTAAATTTAAATTTGACAAATAACTGTAGAAATTTTTTTGAACATGGTGTTCAATAAGTTTTGTTAAAGTGGGGAGAACTGAAATTGGCCTATAGTTTGAAGTTAAATCTTTATCTCCTGATTTAAATATTGGTGATACTTTTGCATTTTTTAAAATATCAGGAAAAATACCCTTTTCAATCATTTTATTGAATATATAAGTTAAAGAAGACACAATAAATGGTGCACTTAGTTTGAGTAACTTTGGACCAATACAATCAGATCCTGCTGATTTATTTACATTAAGTTTATTTATACTCAGTAGTAAATCAGGTACCTGTATGTAGGGAATTGAAAATGGTTGTGCTAATTTATCCATTACAAATTCTCTTAGCTTGATAAAATCAGTGCATGAGGAATCAGAGTCAGTTCCTCTCAATTTGTCTACACATGTAGTAAAAAACTTATTAAATATGGTAACAATTTCTTTTGTGTCAGTAACATGTTTGTCATCTTCAATTTTTAATTTGTATGGTGTTGTATTTGATGTAGGAGTAAGATTTTGAATGCAGCTCCACAAGATTCTTGGATCTTTAGAATTATTTACCATGTTGTTGTAATATAATTTTTTAGCATCATTTGTGAGTTGAATTGTTTTGTTTCTCCAAAATCTATAATTTGACCAGGACCTAAGAGCATGATATTTTTCCCTCATTTTTCTAGCATTACTAATTTCTTCATTATACCATTTAGGTTGTTTTTCTCTCTTTATTCTCTTAGTGATCAGTGGTGCATGTTTATTTATAATAGTGTTGAAAATAGTATACCATATTTCAATACATTTCTCTGGATCACACTCCATTTCAACTTCATAGAAGGGTGCAGTAGTTAAATCATTTAAGAAAGAATATTCATCAAATTTTCTAAAATTTCTAAATGTAACAGTGGTGTGAGAATGTTTTCTTGTAGTAATTTTATCATTTCTAATAATACTTACAGGGTAGTGATCACTTAAGCTGTATTTTAGGACATTTATTTGTTCTATTTTATCTCTGTTTCTAACATATATATGGTCTATTAAAGTTTTAGAATTTTCTGTTATTCTAGTTGGTTCTTGGATAATTTGATGAAAATTAAGTGTTTCTAAGATACTAATCCATTTTGGAGATATTTTATTTGGAGTTAAAAAATCAAGATTAAAATCTCCCATAAGAATTATATCAGTATTAATTTTCATTGCATTTAACAATTCATATTCAAATTTATCAAACCATTCTGTTAATGACTGTGGGGGGCGATACACAAAACAAACGAGAAAAGATTTTCTGTGATCTGGTTTCACCTCCAACCATACAGTTTCAAGATCAGATTTCAATTCTTCTAATCTCCTACAGTTTACATTATTTGAAAAATATATTAATAACCCTCCACCATGGGTGACCCTATCATTTCTAATTAATGAGTAATTTTGAATTTCAATCTCATTGTCAGTTGTTGAATTATCAAGAAAAGTTTCACAAAACCCTATAATGTGGGGTGGATTTTTAGCATCTAAAAGATTCTGCTTTATTTCATCAAACTTATTAGATATTCTGTTTATATTATGAGAACACATAATAAAACCATTTGTTTCATTAAAGTTATATACATTTTCATTAGCTTGAATATAATCATAAGTATGAACTTGTTTACTTAATTCATTAATACAAAGTAAAATGATGATTAGATAAGAGAAAAATATAGATAGTGGATTATCTGTGATGGATGCTACTGGGGACTCATGCTGTCGTAGACTACTTGTGTATTGTTGTAAAGAACTTAATGTTTGTATACATGTATTTGACTTATCAGTCTTAGATAAACATGTAATTTGGTCTTTATCACAAAACTGTTCTGCTTGTTTGTTAAAACAAAATACACTTATTTTCATTACGGTTTTGGCATATATAATTCAAAATATTGTAATAATTTGGGGTTTCTATATCAGATTTAGGAATATTTGAAAGTAAGGCTTTATCTTCTTTGCCAAAATCCTAATAATAAGATTGACAATGTTTCTCTTTATGACCTTGTTCCCCACAGCAGAAACATTTTACCTTTTTTCCATGCCTACATGTTCTAGCATTGTGACCCTTTTCTCCACAAAAGTTACAAAAATCAAACTTGTTTTCATGTTTTAAAATATTGACATAAGAATTGATGTTATGAAGTAGATATGATGTACCCTTCTTTGATAAATGTATACCATCACTCATAAAAAGATTGTGGGTTACATATCCATTGTGATCTATGAAAGAGTTATGTTGGGCAATAAATTGTAAATTCAATTCACTGCAAAGTTCATTTAGCAAATTGTTCAGTGGTACCATATTAAGTCCATGTCTTGGTGGTAGACCAGAGATCATCAAGGTAGTTTCTGCATGACAAGTTGCTCTTAAAAGCAACAATAGACTCATATAGTTTTCTTTAATTGTTTTCAAGGAGTCTCCATTTTGAAAGTCATTTCCTCCTACCACTATAATTAATGTTTTATAGACTGACAGATCAGTATTCTCTACAATATCGATTAATTTCGTGATTGTTGCCCCTCTATTTGTGGAAACACGAGTGTTTCTAAGTCCTCTTGTGTTAACACCTTTAATTAAGGAGCTTCCAATAATCAGTGTTTTTGTTGGATTTTGTTTTTTGTCCATCTTTTGTAAGCGAAACCTTGGTGATATTACAGATGTTTTAGGAGTTGATGGTTCATCCATTGAAGTATACGCATCTATGGAAAGTTGTTTTTTTCTAGAAGTTGGTTGTTCATTTGTCTGGGTTGAAGTATCATTACATTTCCTATAAATTTGGGTGGCAATGGACTGTTTATTTGTAGAATGATTTTCCGTGTGGCGACTGATTTTTGGGGGAGATCTTTCCTTTGGAACTTCATTTGTTTGGGTTCCTTGATTACTTGTTGTTGGTTTTATTTCTTTTGTGTGTTTAGCTTCTAGAAGAGAATTTATCATTTCTTTCAAGTAAAAGACTTCATTCTTCAAGGACTGATACATTTCCATAGTTAACATTGTAACTTCCCTGCTGTGATTAATATTTATTGGTGTTGATGTCATTACATCATTTACATTGATAAGAAACTTAGGATCTGTCTCAGATTCATCTAGTTGTAGAGTCTCTGCAGGTGGTGCCATCTGGGTAATATTAGAAGATGTATCTACACATGAATCAAGGTGTCTGATTTCATTGTGTAATTGCTTTCCAAATACATTATTTACATTGATAAGAAACTTAGGATCTGTCTCAGATTCATCTAGTTGTAAAGCCTCTGCAGGTGGTGCCATCTGGGTAATATTTGAAGATGTATCTACACATGAATCTAGGTGACTGATTTCATTGTGTAATTGCTTTCCAAATACACAAAAAACTTCTTTAAACCAAAATATGCATCCCTTTCCCTGAATATGTAGACAGTTTGTTGATTTATATAAATGCAGCACTGTCTTTAAGCCTTTGCATTCTGTAATATGCACTAAACCATTTTTACCTCTGTCTTCAAAAAGTTCTTTTTCATAGTTAAAGAGTAAAATGTTCTCAAAGATGGAAAAAATCTTTACAGAATTGAATTTTATAACGTATGAAAGAGTTTTGTCAGTAAAGTCATCAATTGTATACAGTTCACAATCTTTTAGATATTCTTCATATTCGTTTTCAGAAAAGCCTGAGAAATTTCCATTAAATGTAGAAAACAAATGACTTACTTCATTCGAGTTTAAATCCATATTTATATAGATATATAAAGACCACAGATGCAAGCAAGTTACAGGAATTAAAAGTCATTAAAATTTCCAATGATGAAGAGCTGACAATAATTTTTGTATTTTTCCTCCATCTTGTATTATGTAATATGATACACAAGCTCCAGAAAAATATATTCTTATTCATATGTCAGTTTATCAAAGTAATATTCCAAAGTAAGTCAATATGATGATAAAACACTAATGTACATGTTCTGATAGTAGTTTTTAAGCATGAGATGTCCATAAAACTTAAATTTGGCCATATTTCCTCAGAGAGGAAAAACATCATGACATAGCTAGTCGGCCATCTTGGAGTAATATCAAGTGCAAACAAGCACCCTATGCATGAACTCAAGTAACTGCAAAACATTTAAACAAAGCATAATAAATAATATAAGTAGTTCTATTAAAATTATACAAACCCTCTCCTCCTGTGGGATGGCTAATGTAAACAGAGCATTATAAATAATATAAGTAGTTCTATTAAAGTTATACAAACCCTCTCCTCCTGTGGGATGGCTAATGTAAACAAAGCATTATAAATAATATAAGTAGTTCTATTAAAATTATACAAACCCTCTCCTCCTGTGGGATGGCTAATGTAAACAAAGCATTATAAATAATATAAGTAGTTCTATTAAAATTATACAAACCCTCTCTTCCTGTGGGACTGCTAATGTAAACAAAGCATTATAAATAATATAAGTAGTTCTATTAAAATTATACAAACCCTCTCCTCCTGTGGGATGGCTAATGTAAACAAAGCATTATAAATAATATAAGTAGTTCTATTTAAATTATACAAACCCTCTCCTCCTGTGGGATGGCTAATGTCAGTACTTCCTCAATAAATCCTAGCAGATCTCGACAACGACTGTTGAAGAAGACGTGATGTACAGGTAATGCAGCCCACAATAACTGTCCTAAGATTGATGACCTTAACTTTTGAGTACTACCTATGTTACATCTGTACCTATGCACATAGATAAGATTGTAACAATATTTTTATTTTATCTAAAAAAATTCTTGTTGAGTTAATTGTGTTTTGAAAAAAAAAACATTAAGCTGTATTAGTGAGAGCAAGAATTTGTACTCATTCATTCAAACATGCAATTCTTTCACTATTGTTTTTCCACCACACTGTCTATCCTGTGTAACCTTATAGTACATGTAGTACTAAGAAACAACTACCATATTTTCCGCATGTTTAGTCAATGTAGACAATAAGTCGAATCGACGATTTTTGGTAAAATTCGGGTAAAAAAACATAGATAAGTTGAATTCTGTCCATAAGTCGAGGTATTCGTTACCATTAACTTTGATAAGTATTTAAGCTCTAGGAAGATTCTGTGTCACCAACCATATATTGGCAAATAGTTAATATTTAGAATAAAATTGTTTAATAAATTTTATTGAAGGGTAGATCGTTATAAAATGTGTACGAAACATCGCTTTAAAATGTAAGCCTCTGAATGTGAAAAAGAAAAGTGCAGGTTGATTGATGTCATGTGGGTTATTATCTCCTTAAAACACTCATTGTAATCATTGTTTTATCATAAGTAGAAACCATAAAATATCATTACATTTCTGCCCTCAGAAAAAAAAATTATCAAAGAGGTTTTTACACTGGGTATACATATTTTAGCTCTAAAATATGTAAATAATTACAAAGTATTCTAAAACAGAGGTGTAATTCAGGGAAATATGCATTCCTTCCAAATTTCTAGTAACACTGATTATGAAGAAAACATGTACATGTATTCCAAACATGTTGGAAAATTTGTTTCAACTTTAAAAAATGAATCCTTGATGTACATAATAGTTATCATAGAACAAATATTAAGAAATCAGTGAGTGCAACTGATTAACTTGTTTTTTATTTATTTTATAGACTTTTTGAACAATTTTTCAGCTTCTTCATGCTGTCATATTTTATTGAAGTATTTTTTGGTAAGAGCCAAACAATGGGGAATACAAAGTGGCAATCCATTAAGGATTGTTTTCAATTGCTGGTTAGATTATTGGATATAAACGACTTTGGGTCGATTTACGCTGAATAAACCGCGAAGCGGTTTATGTTGCAGCGTAAATCGATCCAAAGTCGTTTATATCCAATAATCTAACCAACAATTGAAAACAAACCTTATATTTTAAATTCTATAGTAAAACTGAAGTAACAAGAACAATATTTTACAAGTATTCAAATAATATTTGCAATTCACAATTTAAAGTGTCGTCACTTGTTGTTTGCGGAAGAATTCATGTATAGTCAACGTCATTAATACATCTTATTATGACGTCACAATCAGTCAGGTGCTGAAAAACCAAGTTAGGTTATACGAAATAACCAACTTTGCTCATGTATTGAGTATTTAAATGAAATTAAAATATTGCCAAATAAAGTAGAATTTAAACATACATAGCCGAAAAATCTGACTCAAACTGACAATCCCTGTATAGACATGATAGTAGATCTCCCACTCACAATCCCTGTATAGACATGACAGTCGATCTCCCACTCACAATCCCTGTACAGACATGACAATCAATTTCAAACTCACAATCCCTATATAGACATGACAGTCGATCACACACTCACAATCCCTGTATAGACATGACAGTTGATCTCCCACTCACAATCCCTGTATAGACATGACAGTTGATCTCCCACTCACAATCCCTGTATAGACATGACAGTTGATCTCCCACTCACAATCCCTGTATAGACATGACAGTTGATCTCCCACTCCCAATCCCTGTATAGACATGACAGTTGATCTCCCACTCACAATCCCTGTATAGACATGATAGTAGATCTCCCACTCACAATCCCTGTATAGACATGAGAGTCGATGTCCCACTCCCAATCCCTGTACAGACATGACAATCAATTTCAAACTCACCATCCCTATGTAGACATGACAGTCGATCTCACACTCACAATCCCTGTATAGACATGACAGTTGATCTCCCACTCACGATCACTGTATAGACATGATAGTTTGATCTTGTTTAAGGATTATTTTCAATTGTTGGTTAGATTATTGGATATAAACGACTTTGGGTCGATTTACTCGGAATAAACCGTGAAGCGGTTTATGTTGCAGCGTAAATCGATCCAAAGTCGTTTATATCCAATAATCTAACCAACAATTGAAAACAAACTTTATATTTTAAATACTATGGTAAAAATGAAGTAACAAGAACAATATTTTACAAGTAATCAAATAATATTTGCAATTCACAATTTTAGTGTCGTCACTAGTTGTTTGCGGAAGAATTCATGTATAGTCAACTTCATCAATACATCTTATTATGACGTCACAATCAGTCACGTGCTGAAAAACCAAGTTAGGTTATACGAAATAACCAACTTTGCTCATGTATTGAGTATTTAAACGAAATTAAAATATTTATCTATAACCTTACTTTTTGTTGGTACACCTGTTTTGTAAAGATTACAAGGTATAACAGTATATACTGTGCAAAAGTAAATAAAATTCTCACATATAATCCCTAATTATTTCACATACCTCTGTAAAACGTATCTGTAGTTCTGTTCCAATATGGCTACTAAATATTTCAGAAGATATATACCATTGGCAAAAGGTACATCACCATGTATTGTGTCACTGTAAATTACAAAAAAAATTATAAATGAGACTTCTTAATTGAAGGTATTTTGATATCTGTCAAAATTAAAACAAGTACTGACTAAGACCAAGTCCCCTACTTGGAATTTCATCAAATATTACACCTTCAAAAATAATCGGACTGGAACAACATTCAAACTTGATCAGTAACTCATGGTGGTTCACTTACATACTAAATACCAGCTCAATATTTGCAAACATTAGAAAACAAGTCTAGAAATCTGTTATTTTCAAGAAATTTTTTAAGTTCAATGGCCATTATTCTGTCAAAAATCATTGGACTGGAGAGAATAAACTTTGATCTGTAACTCGCAAGTTTTGACTCGCATACCAAATAGCAGCTCATTATCTGCCAGCATTTAGAGAAAGGTATGGAAAACTGTTGTTTTTAAGAAATTTTGATATTTAAGCCAATCAGAAAAAAGGATTGTCCATGTTGACAATGTTATTGGTTTGATCAAGACAAAATGAGAAATATTTGTAGAGAACCACACATACATCAATGATCCCAAGTTAAAAAACATTTGGACTTGTACTCTAATAGGAGAAGATTTTTAAAATTTTAGCCAGAAACAAGGATTGATATTCAATGGCAGTCATGTTTGTAACTTTCAGGAGATTTATAAATTTCAGCCTTGGTGACCATGTAATTTTAGCAGTCATTTCAAAATTAGGAATATTTGTAAAGGACCTCCAGAACATCATTCATGCAAAGTTTGGCTTCAATTTGCCAAGTGGATTAAAATTCAGGGCAGACATTAGACACACAGCGATAACAACTACGTAATATAACTGACACCTTACGCTTGTCATGCTTACCATTTTTGCTTTATCAATTTAACTTTTTTCTATAGCGTACCAGATTAAAGTATTAAACTGTCAAATTCAAGGGCAATAACTCCTATATTGGTTTCTCAAATTTTTCTGAAAATTTTGGTGAAGATAGAGTTTGTAATGATGATCATTTTAACCTCTAAAGTCTGATATAGTTTAAATGATATTAACCGCCAACTGCTAGTAATATCTCAACTATATTTCAGTTCAATATTCTCCATTTCATGTTGTATAATACAACATTAAACGACAAAATGTTATAGGTGACCACTACAAATTATTTTAATTTTGCAGTTTATTTGCCAGGTTGTAAACCTGTAGTGTGTGCATAGCTTTTTGTGATATCCTGAACCAACTCCTAGCACTGAGAATAAAAGACATTTAAATATGTAACTAGATTCTACCTTATGTAACTGACACCAGAGGGCATCACCCTCAGTGTTGACTTCTGCATAAAACATTACAGCAACAAAGTGGTTACTGGCATGGCCTATATAACAATCATTTAACCAAAAATATTTTACATCTACTTTCCATTTCTCTGTGTTTATAATAGTTATGAATCTTGAGGATATTTTCTTCATTGCATTGCAAAATTATAAAGGTACCAAATGATGTCAATTAAATGAACAATCTTATTGAATTTGACTTGTTGAAAGGTATTATGACAATATTTGTCACCATCAGTTGTCATAATTTGTAAGAACCACTTTTTGTCCATCATCTCTGGGCATACAGTCCTTACCTTATAATACTCTTTATAAAGTTCCAGTCCTGTCCTTCACTGTACTCATTATCTATGTTGTACACAAATGACTCATTGTACATGTTAATTGCCACAAGTGTTGTGGGAGGGTGAAAATGTAGCAATTTCATTAAAACACAATATGTTCGTTGAGCTAACAGATCTTTGGTACTTTGTCCCTACAAGAAATTTAAAACACAAAAACATTTTCAGCACACACCCTTTGATATTGAATATATAATTGGTAGAATACAATATACATATATAAGGCTATAGATTCTATTTTTTGGTTTGGGGTTTTCTGAATTAATGATCAAATTTACCACTACCCATCAAAATTTATGAGGATATTTGCAACCATGCAACTATTTGAATATATTGTACACACTTTACTACATTATGTTTTTTTAAAATAACTAGAGGCTTTCAGGAGCCTGTAATCGCTCACCTGGAATCCAAATGACTTAAACTATATTAAAATTTTTGAAATTAACAGTTTCAGTCTAGTTGTTATAGCTTTTAAGTTACTGTGCAAAAACTAAACATTTCTTCAAAAAATTTGTTAAATACAATAACTCCTATAAGGTGCCATCGACAATTTCTGAAAATTAAATGGTTTTTATGGTACTTTAGAAATTTACAGTTTTACTCTACTAATAGGTGCATTATAGACTAATTTATAATTAAAAAACTGTTCATTTGTCCAAATTCATAATGAAAGGGCAATAACTCCTATAAAGAGTCATCTTGCAATTTTGGACTAAGCAATCATTTGTAGGGCTTCTATTGCTGATCATTTGTGCAATTTACAGTTTTAATCTAGCTACTATAGTTTTCAAGTTACAGGACAAAAATGAAAAATTTCATAACAAAATTGTCATTTAAGAGCAAAAACCCCAATAAGGAGTCATCTGACAATTTCAGACATATGAAATGAATTGTAGGGCTTTTTTTGCTGATCATTTTTGCAATTTATAATTTCACTCTAGCTGTTATGGTTTTTAAGTTGCAGGACAAAAACGGAAAATTTCATAAAAAATTGCAATTTAAGGGCAATAACTCCTATAAGGAGTCATCTGACAATTTCAGACTTAATAGTAATTTGTAGGGCTTGTATTGCTGATCATTTTTGCTATTAACAGTTTCACTCTAGCTGTTACAGTTTTTAAGTTACAGGACAAAAACGGAAAATTTCATAAAAAATTGTCATTTATGGGCAATAACTTATTTAAGGAGTTGTCTGACAATTTCAGACCAATCAAGAGAATTGTAGGGTCTTTATTGCTGAACATTTGTGCAATTTAACGTAAATTGACATTAGGTCGTCACAGTCTTAAAGTCGTCGGATTTCTTTATCGCAAGATTCTCGTTTATTGCTTCGTCAGACAAAGTTAGGCGACGGTCCATTTTAAAGCAGAAACATTTTTCCCTAAAAGTAATTCCTAGCACTATTTGTGAAATAATCTTATCATAAGATTCTAGTGTTTGTTGAAAGGACCAGGAAAACTATGTCTTTTTTCTCTCCTGGCGATGATATGTTTGATAATACCATGCACTGGCGATATGCACTTAGGAACTAATCGAGCTAAGGGAATTAATCCATTGATATGTACCATGTATCATAAGTGTAATATGTAATGACCAAACGATTATTTCCTGTCTATCTTGTGTATTTATTGGTGTGAAGGGCATTGAAAGTGATTGACGACTTAAGGGCACTATCGACCCCCTACAGTTCTGGCAGTTATTAACATTAGAATAAATTGTGCATTAGTTCATCATGTTGATTTGATATGGAATTTGAAGTCACAACATGTATTAAGCGAACATTACACCCATTTTGACCAATTTGCCCTTCCTAGCCACATTCGTGTAGATTGTTGAAAAGTTTAACGTATCTATTCTATAGCAATCTTGAATAATGTTTATATCCCATGACGGGCATTGGTGGCCGAGTGGTTGAAGGAGTTAGTCACAACTAATGACTTTGCCTTTCATCACCGTGGTTGTGGTTTCGAGTCTCGCTGCAGACAGGGGCTACTGGGGTATGATAAAATAAGTTGACAACATTACATCCGACTAGATGAAGACTTTCAGACAGTGGTGTCCTGGAGCCGTCAGAACAACCCTTCTGTCTATTTTCGTTTATTTAATCATATAAGATAAACATCTAGAATTCCGAATGAAGTGTCATTTGGAGGACAAATGTTTTTTCGTGTTTTGCAATACAAACGTGTATGCCTAAATGTCGTCATCTAGTTAAAAAGATACAATTAATTCAAGAACTAACGACTTAATGTCGATTTACGATTACAGTTTCAATCTAGCTGCTATAGTTTTCAAGTTACAGGACATAAACGAAAAATTTCATAAAAAATTGACATTTAAGGGCAATAACTCCTATAAGGAGTCATCTGACAATTTCAGACTAATACAGTGAATTGTAGGGCTTGTATTGTTGATCATTTTTGCTATTTACAGTTTTACTCTAGCTGTTATAGTTTTAAAGTTACAGGACAAAAACGAAAAATTTCATAAAAAATTACCATTTAAGGGCAATAACTCATATAAGGAGTCATCTGACAATTTCAGACCAATCAAGTGAATTGTAGGGCTTTTATTGCTGATCATTTTTGCCATTTACAGTTTCACTCTACCTCGTATAGTTTTCAGGTTATATTGTAAATACCAAAAATTTTGTCAAAAAACGTCAAAAAAGGGCAATAACTCCTACAAGACGCCAATACACAACTTCGCACTAATAGCAACTATTGTAGACCTTAATGTGCTGATCAATTTGAAGTAACGGTTTTCTCTATAGCTATTATAGTTTTTTAGATAATGACGAAAAACCTGTGTTGACCCCCATGTTCTATTTTTAGTAACAGCGGCCATATTTGTCTGTTGATCAACACCCTGGGTACAAACTCGAAACTAGGAACCCTAAGGATGATTGTGGCCAAGTTTGAAAAAAATTGGCCCAGTGGTTTCAGAGGAGAAGATTTTTGAAAAAGTTTACGACGGACGACAGACGATGGATGCCAAGTGATAGCAAAAGCTCACATGGACCTTCGGTCCAGGTGAGCTAAAAATGAATTGCTGTACTACCAACTTAGCACATGTGGTTCAGGAAACAGAAATAACTATTTTTCAGAGTTCTCCCCAGATATTTGGATACCATAATATAAAGCATGCATCATCTTTCAACACAATTACTCTTCACTTTTGTTTGTATTTTATGTATGCATGAAGTCAAGAACTCTACTGTTATTTGTCTGTTAATTTTTATTTCTCTGTGTTTATAATAGTTATGAATCTTGAGGATATTTTCTTCATTGCATTGCAAAGGGTTTTTCTTTTTTAAATTTTATGATTGAAAAGCAGCAATGCAATTGAAAACTAGATATCAGTGAGATAGTACCCATCTCTGTGGCCTTGGTGACCTTGAGGTCAAGGTCAAAGGTCATCAACCATGGTATGTGACACATTGTCTTATCTACCCACATTCCAAATATCAAAAGCCTACCTAAAGATAAAAAAGTTATAGCCTTGACATGAATTCAGAAAGCAATAATGTGACCTTAAAGGTCAAAATTCAACAACCACGGTATAGCCTTGATATTATTTACCCACATTCCAAAAATCACAAGCCTACCTCAAAAGATAAAAAAGTTACAGCCTGGACATAAATATGTCATTCAGAACGCAATAATGTGAACTTAAGGTCAAAGATGATCAACCACGGTATGGGATGTCGCCTCGTTCTTATCTACCCACATACCTAACATCAAAAGCCTACCGATTAGTTTCAGGCAGACAAACAGGCTGTTCACTATAGAGCATCCGCCACAAAGTGGCGGGGCCCTAATAAAACATAAAATTTATGGCAATATGGAAATAATTTAGCAATATGGACCAGTTAAGCATTATTTAAAAAGAAAAAGAAAATCTTGTGTGCAGATAAATTTTATAAAGATGTCGCAATGAAAGTTGTTACAACATGCTCGGTGATTGATTATTTGTAACATATCCAATAAGGGAATTTTTCATCTCCTTAACAGAGTTATTTTCCTGACATGATAAACACTTAGGATTTTCAATGTTTATCTTAACTGACCTTAACCTTGTAAAATGTAACAAGGTCAAAGGTTATGGTCAGGTTCTAATTACAGACAGTGTCGTGTGCTGATTTCTTTCTTACTATAAGATACAAAACTGAAACATTGACCAAAATGTAGATCTTGTTCTATATAGTCTTCAATAGATGATATATTTTAACAAAGGGCATAAGACAGGGATTCAGTGGTGACATTCTGGGATACCAACTGCCTCGATTGCCTCAATGGAAGCTACACCCCTGTTAACTTACCATTTGTAAAAGTTATCATCTCAGATCAATGAAATTTGTTGCAAGGGCATACCAAATTAATGTCTTATTGTCCAATTTTTACTTTGTTTTGTTTCATGGATTTTCTGGATCTTTGCCCAACTGTTGTGGAAAAGTGTAATTTTTTTTTATAAAACTTTATTAAAGGCACTTACTTGACCATTTAAAAATTGTAATAGTCTGACATGGCCTAGTGTAAAGCAAGTGCTTTAATAAATGGGCAATTTGTTTAAGAAAGTTTTGGTCTGTGTAGGTTGAGTTGATCATACAACAAGTAGCATCATCTATAAAATTGAGCCTTAGGAACCAACCAAGTGACCAGCCCAAATCAATGCAATTTTAATTTATATGTAAAATATATAATCAACAAACCAGTAGTATTTTGTTCATTAGCAGATGAAGTGTGGATGGGTGAGGGAATTTTTTCTGTGTAATACTGGATTTAAAAATGTCAAGGCCAGCTAACAAAAACTGTACACCACTGGTCTCATCTAAACATGTGTGGATAATGTTTGTCAGACTAGTTGAAAACTGGATTGGAGTTTCTTCCACCTAAAATATAATGATTTCATTAATTTAAATGAAGTTAATCACTACTATGTCAAAGCATTTTTCTCCTGTAAAAAATAAATAACAAGATGTACTGTTTGTTTACAATTAGAATAAATGTTAATGTATAAGGTAAAGGTAAAATGTCTGAAATCTTTCAAGTGACACAGTTAACATATATTTAAGGCTTTTCACTTTAACAATGGAAAGCCTAGCCTTCTTGTTATATGTCTGTTTGTTTTTTTGCTGCACACACATTTATTTTAGCATTACAAATTTTGTTTCGTAACATGTCAAAGTCAATTTTTATCAAAACCTGTATAACACAATATGTTTTTGCAGTTCACCATGGCACCAAAACTTATTTTTTGGAAGAGTAATCTTCCTTGGCACAGGAAACCTTGTATGAAGATATTCTTTACAACTTAACATGTGGCTTTAATGCTAATGTCACACAACTACAAAAGTTAAAGGAACATATTTATACCTTTGTTGAAACCATTGGAAGCTATTTAATCTTCAAAATGAATGTACATGTAAGTACCAGCAGCACCACACACAAAAACATTGAAATTTTTTTTATATTTAAATCATTAAATTTTTTTTACAGAAGCGTTCATTTAACATGCATTGCTTTTTTCAATATTCAGGGAAACAGAAATTATGCCTTTTTGAAAGACCCCGTTCATAGCAAAATTGAAGTCTGATGTCAAATAGTATTATTAGCATAACTGCATTTTTTTTATTATTAATTACACTATTTCAAGTATACATGCTCATGACTTATCGTTGAGAAAATTGTTAAATTACAAAAAATGATAAAAAACAGATTTTTAAGCTGTTTTTCACTAATTTTTACCAAAAAGCTGACACTTTCGCCAATTAGGTTTACCAATGATCCTTAACCTCGACCTTGAAAAACTTCACAAGGACAAAATCATTCTTATTTTTGATGTTGTTATGTGTGCAGTTTCTATTGTAAACTAGATTAGTTTCTATTGTAAACTAATTCAAATTAAATATAAAGATGGTTAAGATCAAGGTCATAATGCTTCACAATTCAACTTTCCTATTAAAACTGATGTCTGTTGTTTTTATCAAATTTGATCAAACTGTTTGGAGGTTAAATTTCAAGGTAATTTAATACAGATAAGTACTTTTTAGTTGCAGTAAATGGAAAGCCTATTTGTACTGTAGAACGAATAAACCTATATTTTTTCAGAACAATCAGTTACCTTCATATCTGGTTCTGTTTCCATGTCATCCACTGATAAGAAAGAGTTGTATGTTCCAACCACTTGTGACCACATATACTGGTCATCGTACATCTGCAGCAGAGGAAAGTTAATGATAATTATAATAACAATATCAACATAACATCAAATCCTCTACTGGAATATGATGAAGCCATGCCCCTACCAAATTTCTTGTTTAATGCAATTAATATTTCAACTCATTTAATGTACCAGTATTTGTAGCAGCATTAGAATGGAGAAACAGATACAACATCTGAAAATTGACTTTTACAATAGCAAATCATTATTTTACTGGTTCAATCAATAAATGATTATACAACATATACATATATGATATAAATATCATGAAAAGGGCAATACAATTAAAGATATGGAAGATAAACATGGGAATCATTAGAAATTTATTTTACTTAAGGAATATTTAGATAAAACCATTCAGTGAGGATCACATTGATCAAATTATTTCATTATTACTGCTTATGCTTGTCTTTTTCTATAAAGTAGACAACAGAAGTAGCAGTATTTGTAGAAATTGTGCACAATATGATTCATGGGAAGACAAACTAACTGTTTGAACAAGGTTTTATACTTAAAATACATGTACATTAGCATGTAAAAAAATCACAATCATTTCTTATTTTGATGTTTGTATACAATAAAAAAACTGACAAACCAAAAACGGTATTATGATTTCGAAAACATGCCATAAAAAACACATACAACTTTAAAAACTTGTTTTTGTCATATGTATCTAGCAGCAGTCTAGAAAGTCAAAGAGGCTTATCATGACACTAACAAATCTTAATGTTAGAGGGCCTTAGATGTACAATAAAATAGTAATAAGTAATTACCTTCTGTTTTTTGACATTTTCTATTCCACCATTTTCATGAACTTTCCTCTTAGTGGACACATTTGGTGTTGAGATTGTTTTATCATTAGTTTCATTACTATCTGGATCACTGACTGGAAAGGCATCTAATACCATTCTGTTATTTATTGTTGAATTGGCTTCAAATTTCTGTGTTTTACTTATTATCCTCAAACTTTGTCTTCTTGTAAAAAGATTGTCGCTATCTTCCATTGTTACTACAACATTTGATCGATTGCTAGAATGTAATTCCTTTTGTGAACTAAAATTCTGATGTACAGTCGACTGAATCCCTGAGGTAGAAGGCAAGATACTACTTTCTGAATTAATACCACATGTAATAACACTAGATATATTGACAGAAGATGGAAATATTTTGCTATGTGTCACTGCATCAGTGTCATCATTTTCCAATGGCATATTAATTAAATTCTTTTTGTCAAGTTTTGTAGTTGTATCAAATGTAGAATCAAACATAATTTTTGCACCTTGATAGTCAAATGAATTAATAGCACTATCATCATCGTTTGATGATTTTTTAGTTATAAAATTACAATCAACATTAAGGTTTTGTGCTTGTGTTGCCGTATTTGTTTCAGATACATTTTGAGCATTAAAAAAAATAGTACTATTTATACTAGCACTGTCAACATTTGACTTCTGTTGATGTCTTCTAGTACTCCAGTTGACATCACTACTTGCTGTTGGATTAATACACGGTACCACCTGAATCATGCACTGTCTAGTTTGAGCTGGTTTTTGGACATCTGATATTTTTTTAGAAACATTTTCAGACAATTTTATAGAGTTTGGATTTCTTCTCCCAGACCTAGTTTGATTAGAATTCAGGTTGCTAATGTTTGGAGGCTCTAAATTTTGTGTTGCTTGAAACACACTTTCTGTAGTTTTCACTGGTCTGTAGACACCTTCTGATATTTTTGAAGACTGAATTTCTGATTTACTAGAGCTTGGAGTACTACTCCTAGACCTAGTCTGAATATAATTTGTGCTTTCAACCTCTGCAGACTCAGCATTTTGTGATGACTGAATCACACTTTGTGTCATTTTCACTGGTGTGACATCTTGCAATATTTTAGGAGACTGAGTTTTAGAGGATTTACCTGAACTTGGAGTACTTCTACCAGACCTAGTCTGAATATAATTCTGGGTTTCTAAATTTGCACACTCAACATTTTCTAATGTGTTAATCTTACTTGGTCTAGTTCTAACCAGTTTTATGACACCTTCTAGCATGTTTTGAGATTCACTTTCTGACAATTTACTTGAATTGAGACTACTAGATGACCCGGAATGAATATTGCTCTGATTTTCTGAGCTGGTACTCATTATTGTATTTAATTCTCTGAGTTTATCAAATAAAACAAAATCATTTTGAATAGGGGATTGGGTAGCACTGTGTTCCTTTTTCTGACTTGATATAAAGTTTAAATCAGGAGTTTGACTTCTGGAAGATGGTACTGAGGCTATTGTGAGTCTAGGCTGACTCCTTCTGATTGCTGTGCCTGAGGTGTCACTTGGTGTCTGACTGGATGGAAGCTGTGAAAAATTGTCCATTCCTTGACCTGTCAATCTACCTCGACTCTTCACTGAGGCTAATGATGTATTTATTGGTGACTGACTGCTGAGAAGAAACTGTGAAAGTTCATTGTACCCTGGAGATGATATATCTGTAATTAAAATAAAAATTGAAGTGAAACATTAGTATCTTGGATTGATATGAGATAAATAAACCAGTGTCTAATTTATGAATCAATGATTGAAATGCAATGTAAAAGGAAATTTGTCAACAAAAAAGTATATTTTTGTCTTCCGTTACATTAATTCCAGCATTGCCTCATAATAGTTCATAACAATGGTCTCTTGACTGGACTGAATGATTTTGAGTCTATGTTCAGTATCTTTTCAGTTACATAAACTCAACCAATTTTATTAGAAGAGGAAGGCTGAGTAGGAACCAAGACCTCACTCTTTTAAAATAACTATTCAAGTATCAGTAGGGAAGCCATTCCTCTAGGAATAGGTAGAATCTACTTTGGCAGACCCCAGAAGTTACATCAAACAATTACCATGCATGTTCTATAACCTTTTTGACATTGGTATGCATGCAGAATTTACCTCTGCAATTTTCATAGTTTAATTAATTGTATGTTCATAGATAAATAATATATTTCATTTTAAGTGTTGCGTATTACTATCCAAGCAAGCCAAGACTTCGCCGACAGCCTTTGAGGCTTGAAAACCCATGAAGTAAGTGAAAAATTGTAAAAAAAGTTTACTCACTTTTGATACTTGAGAATCCGAAATCCATGGATAGAATGAAAAAAGCCTGGTTTGTTTTTTGGGTTTTTTTTGTGGTGGACCTTTACTTTCCACAGGCACGGAGACACTAAAATAGACTTCTTATTGTTGGGATTGTACATACAACGTTTTATTAAAGGTCTACAAATGCCATACAGGATTGTTTGCTTGTTTGTTTTAATGAGGTTTAACACCACTTTCAGCAATTTTTTAGCTTTATCATGGCGTCCTGTTTTTATTGAAGGAGGAAGTCGAAGTACCCGGAGAAAACCCACAACCTTCGGTAGGAAAACTGGCAATCTTTGTCAATTAAGATTATAGTAGAGTACACCCTGCCCGCAGTGAGACTTGAGCCCCCAACCTCAGTGTTGACAGACCACATTATTAATAGTAAACGAACTACCTTAAAAGAGGTCCCACCAAAAAAGGATCCTCAGATCCTACAATATACTTTTTTCCTAACACAGTATTAGCTAAAGTATGCGTCATAAAATGATTTAACTGTTCCATATTTGGTACATGTATTGATATTTTTTAAAGCTATACAAGTGCTTTCAATTGTGTTTGTGTGGGCTCCCGTTTTAGGATCAACAAAATTAAGGGAATGATTTTCGTTTAAATGTTCAAACCATATCTCTTCCAGACAATCATAAGCTTTCCAGTAGTCACATAGAACTGTTGTTTCCGGTTTGATATTATCCTAAATACATTTGTAATTATAGTCAAAATACTATGACCTGTTAGGTATTTTCTACCTATTGCTCAATCAATTTCAAAAATAGATAACAGCAGTTTAGACAAGTGTGGACACAGAAAAACGTCTCGCCTGCATTCCGCATCAGTAACGAAAACAAATTTCGTCATAAGCATTACGTAAATAGCATTAAATATCAGCAGCGGCCTGTATACAAAATATTGTCACCATACCCTGCATAGTAACAGGGGAACAGCCGTAACCCAAAAACTTTAACGTAGTCGCTGGACCGTGAAATTGAGGTCAAGGTCAGGTGACACCTACCAGACAGTCATGTACTAGTCATCAGCAACCTATATACCAAATATTGTCATCCTACCATGCGTAGTTACAGAGGAACTGTCGTAACCCAAAAACTTTAACGTAGTCGCTGGACCGTGAAATTGAGGTCAAGGTCAGGTGACACCTACCAGACAGTCATGTACTAGTCATCAGCAACCTATACACCAAATATTGTCATCCTACCATGCGTAGTTACAGAGGAACTGTCGTAACCCAAAAACTTTAACGTAGTCGCTGGACCGTGAAATTGAGGTCAAGGTCAGGTGACACCTACCAGACAGTCATGTACTAGTCATCAGCAACCTATACACCAAATATTGTCATCCTACCATGCGTAGTTACAGAGGAACTGTCGTAACCCAAAAACTTTAACGTAGTCGCTGGACCGTGAAATTGAGGTCAAGGTCAGGTGACACCTACCAGACAGTCATGTACTAGTCATCAGCAACCTATATACCAAATATTGTCATCCTACCATGCGTAGTTACAGAGGAACTGTCGTAACCCAAAAACTTTAACGTAGTCGCTGGACCGTGAAATTGAGGTCAAGGTCAGGTGACACCTACCAGACAGTCATGTACTAGTCATCAGCAACCTATACACCAAATATTGTCATCCTACCATGCGTAGTTACAGAGGAACTGTCGTAACCCAAAAACTTTAACGTAGTCGCTGGACCGTGAAATTGAGGTCAAGGTCAGGTGACACCTACCAGACAGTCATGTACTAGTCATCAGCAACCTATACACCAAATATTGTCATCCTACCATGCGTAGTTACAGAGGAACTGTCGTAACCCAAAAACTTTAACGTAGTCGCTGGACCGTGAAATTGAGGTCAAGGTCAGGTGACAGGTGACTGACTGGCAAGTACTCATCATAAGCTACCTCTGGACCAAATTTGATGGACCTAGGGCTTGGGCTTACAAAGATATGAAGCAAGATGTCAAGTGTTTACGCCGCCGCCGCCGCCGCCGGATTCCCATACATATGTCTCGCCTCCAGCGACTTTCGTCGCAGGCGAGACAAAAACTGCTTAAATCTGTTTTCTTTAAAGCTCCGAATCAGAAAGAGCTGGACATTTAATTTGCAGCTATTCATGCATGACTCAGGTAACTTTAAATTTCTAATCTGGAAGAGATTGTCATTGGGTATAATGCAGTTGAAACTTGAGTTAAAGGTTTAAAGTTACATGAGTCACATATGAGTAGCTGCAATTTAAATGTCCAAGCAATCACTTATAAAGAGCTTTACAGAAAACAGAACGACACAGTTTTCTAAACAGCTGTTATCTGTATTCAGAATTGGTTGACCAATAGGTTAAAAATACCTGACTGGTTCCATTGCAGCTTGTAGTTAGGGCTATGCATACGTAGTTTCGAACCAGTGCTAAGTAATTTGCATAAATTTGTTGACATGTTATCGGCAATGAAAAAAATGTAATGGATAATAAATTCAGAAAAGTTATTGACCAAACTCGCATTTTTGGAGAAAAGATACTTCAATTCTTTATGATACTTCATTATAGGCTTATTTTTTTAACTTATATAAGTGAGTATTGAGTTTTACTTGTCTGACTGACATTTCCACTTGTCAAGGGCAATTGGACAAACGTTATTGTCGAGCCCTGCTTCCGCTCCTAATAGTTACACAAACCTCAAGACAATTGTTTTACCAGTTCACTATAGTTTGGTTGCTGATGATAGTTTGTGTGAAAAATTCCTGGTCTACTTTGTAGATCCAAAAGTAAGTTATGCTCACTATTTTCTCCAGTGTCCCTCAAACCAAGACCCACTTATTATTTATACTTTTTGCTACATTTTTAGCTGCTGCATTTCCAAAAAACCTCTGTCACTTGAAAATGTACTAAATTTCATCAAACCATAACATCTGTGGTTACAACTTTTACAAACCTCTACCGCTTTCAATTTTAGTGGCATGAACAAGTGTTCATATTACAAACACCCCACAGCTGATTTTACGGCTAACTGCTTATCACCTCATATGATGATGCTAATTTATGAATATTCCTGAGTTGGGGTCGAATACCGATCATGTGATGTATATATCTGAGCAAGGCAAATTGTCTTCTCCCTGCTTTAATTTCAGCATAACTTACCTTGATTTTTTGGATTCTAATTTTTTAAAAAGTTTAAAAAACTTGAGTTTTAAACAAAATGTTTTGCTTTTTTCATTTTTTTTCTTTTTGGCAGGCCTGTTTTATATATACAGTGCTCTACTATATTTTCCCTTACTTTTGGGGTCTGCTATAATAGAAGTACTCTTAGGAATATAACTGTAAGAGACCAGAAGAGAACCCTCAAGTCTAGGAATATATTAACAGTCAGAGTATGAGGGAAGAACCCAACTCAAGGAATGTATCACGCTTTAGTTATCATAATACTCAAACGAACATGTTTATACCAGATGCATCAGCTGGATCTATTAGGTGATCTGCTGTTGTATACTGTTGGCTACAGTTAATATCAACCATAGTCATGTCTGCGCCTTCCTCAGTCTGAACTAAATACTCCATTGGGTCTGGTGTAGGATCCTACAAAATATTAATAACTAGATAATTGATGTATCATCAGATACATTAAAACATAATAGATCATTCCGAGTGACATTGTAACTTTTCAAATTACATTCTGCAAATTAACAAATCAACCTATTAATGCTTCTACAGTGTACTATACAGTTTAAAGACCAAAATTTGTGTATTTTTTTCAGGAAATTGAAGATGTGATAGAATCAAGTAAAAAGGTGGTCATGAAATGACTAAATATAGAATCTGCAAACACAAAAACATACTACTGATAAAATAGAAAAAACTGTACAAGTTTGAGAAACATGTACAAGTACTTGTTTAATAAATTATTAACAAATAAATTTCTATGTATATCTGATTTCAAATAAGTATAAGAAAATGCAAATTAAACTAACTGATTTAACTAAGACCAACTTTGATCGATTACTGTAGAAATTCTGTACAGTAAGATTGTATCTAAGCTTTTTACTTGGTAGGGACAAATATTTTGAAAAAAGCTATAAAGATAAAAACTAGAAGCTCCCAGGAGCCTGTAATCACTCACCTGGAACACAAATGACTTCCGACTATATTTAAATTTTTGCAATTTACAGTTTCAGTCTAGTTGTTATAGCTTATAAGTTACTGGACAATAACTAAACATTTCTTTAAAAAATTTTGGTTAAGTACAATAACTCCTATAAGGTGCCATCAGACAATTCCTGAAAAATCAAATGATTTGATTTGTAAGCCTTGTCCTTTAGGGTAATTTAGTAACTTAAAGTTTTACTCTAGGTGTGATATAGACTAATTTATAACACAAAAACTTATTATTTGTCCAAATTCATAATTAAAGGCATTAACACCTATTAAGAGTCATCTTTCATTTTGGACTAAGCAGTGGTTTATAGGCCTTGCTTTGCTGATCATTTTTGCAATTTACAGTTTCGCTCTAATTGTTATAGTTTTTAAGTTACAGGACAAAAACGGGAAATTTCATAAAAATTGTCATTTAAGAGCAATAACTCATATAAGGAGTCATCTGACAATTTCAGACCAATGAAGTGAGTTGTAAGACTTAAACTGCTGATCATTTTTGCCGTTTACAGTTTCACTCTATCTCTTATGGTTTTCAAGTTTTATTGTTAATACCAAAAAATAGTGACAAGGATTGCCGGTTTTCCTACTGCAGGTAGGGGTTTTCTCTGGGTACTCTGGCTTCCTCCCTTAAAAAAAAACTGGACGCCATTAAATAGCTGAAAAATTGCTGAAAGTGGCAGCAAACATCAAACAACCAACCAATCAAAAATTTGTCAAAAATCGTTGTTAAAGGGCAATAACTCTTACAGGAAGCCAATACACAACTTCACACTAATAGAAACTATTGTAGACCTTAATGTGCTGTTCTATTTGAAGTAAAGGTTTTATCTATAGATATTATAATTTTTGAGATAATGAGCAAAAACGTGTGTTGACACCCATGTTCTATTTTGAGTAATAGCAGCCATCTTTGTCTGTTGATCAACACCCTGGATACAAATTTGAAACTAGGAACCCCAAGTTTGAAAAAATTTGGACCAGCATTTTCAGAGGAGAAGATTTTCTAGAGGCTCCCAGTTTTCCAACAAGTGTGGACACAGAAAAACGTCTCGCCTGCATTCCGCATCAGTAACGAAAATAAATTTCGTCATAAGCATTACGTAAATATCATTAAATATCAGCAGCAGCCTGTATACAAAATATTGTCACCATACCCTGCATAGTTACAGGGGAACAGCCGTAACCCAAAAAGTTTAACGTAGTCGCTGGACGGTGAAATTGAGGTCAAGGTCAGGTGACACTTACCAGACAGTCATGTACTAGTCATCAGCAACCTATACACCAAATATTGTCATCCTAAAATGCATAGTTACAGAGGAACTGTCGTAACCCAAAAACTTTAATAACGTAGTCGCTGGACCGTGAAATTGAGGTCAAGGTCAGGTGACACCTACCAGACAGTCATGTACTAGTCATCAGCAACCTCCTATACACCAAATATTGTCATCCTACTATGCGTAGTTACAGAGGAACTGTCGTAACCCAAAAACTTTAACGTAGTCGCTGGACCGTGAAATTGAGGTCAAGGTCAGGTGACACCTACCAGACAGTCATGTACTAGTCATCAGCAACCTATACACCAAATATTGTCATCCTACCATGCGTAGTTACAGAGGAACTGTCGTAACCCAAAAACTTTAACGTAGTCACTGGACCGTGAAATTGAGGTCAAGGTCAGGTGACACCTACCAGACAGTCATGTACTAGTCATCAGCAACCTATACACCAAATATTGTCATCCTACCATGCGTAGTTACAGAGGAACTGTCGTAACCCAAAAACTTTAACGTAGTCACTGAACCGTGAAATTGAGGTCAAGGTCAGGTGACAGGTGACTGACTGGCAAGTACTCATCATAAGCTACCTCTGGACCAAATTTGATGGACCTAGGGCTTGGGCTTACAAAGATATGAAGCAAGATGTCAAGTGTTTACGCCGCCGCCGCCGCCGGATTCCCATACATATGTCTCGCCTCCAGCGACTTGTCGCAGGCGAGACAAAAATGGAAAATTTCATAACAAAATTGTCATTTAAGGGCAATAACCCCTATAAGGAGTCATCTGACCATTTCAGACCAATTAAGTGAATTGTAGGGCTTTTATTGCTGATCATTTTTGCAATTTATTATTTCACTCCAGCTGTTATGGTTTTTAAGTTACAGGACAAAAACTGAAAATTTCAAAAACAAGTGTGGACACAGAAAAACGTCTCGCCTGCATTCCACATCAGTAACGAAAAAAAATTTCGTCATAAGCATTACGTAAATAGCATTAAATATCAGCAGCGGCCTGTATACCAAATATTGTCACCATACCAGGCATGGTTACAGAGGAACTGTCCTAATACAAAAACTTTAACGTAGTCACTGGACCGTGAACTTGAGGTCAAGGTCAGGTGACACCTACCAGACAGTCATGTACTATTCATCAGCAACCTATATACCAAATATTGTCATCCTACCATGCGTAGTTACAGAGGAACTGTCGTAACACAAAAACTTTAACGTAGTCACTGGACCGTGAAATTGAGGTCAAGGTCAGGTGACACCTACCAGACAGTCATGTACTAGTCATCAGCAACCTATACACCAAATATTGTCATCCTACCATGCGTAGTTACAGAGGAACTGTCGTAACCCAAAAACTTTAACGTAGTCACTGGACCGTGAAATTGAGGTCAAGGTCAGGTGACAGGTGACTGACTGGCAAGTACTCATCATAAGCTACCTCTGGACCAAATTTGATGGACCTAGGGCTTGGGCTTACAAAGATATGAAGCAAGATGTCAAGTGTTTACGCCGCCGGATTCCCATACATATGTCTCGCCTCCAGCGACTTTCGTCGCAGGAGAGACAAAAATGGAAAATTTCATAACAAAATTGTCATTTAAGGGCAATAACCCCTATAAGGAGTCATCTGAACATTTCAGACCAATTAAGTGAATTGTAGGGCTTTTATTGCTGATCATTTTTGCAATTTATTATTTCACTCCAGCTGTTATGGTTTTTAAGTTACAGGACAAAAACTGAAAATTTCAAAAACAAGTGTGGACACAGAAAAACGTCTCGCCTGCATTCCACATCAGTAACGAAAAAAAATTTCGTCATAAGCATTAAGTAAATAGCATTAAATATCAGCAGCGGCCTGTATACCAAATATTGTCACCATACCAGGCATGGTTACAGAGGAACTGTCCTAATACAAAAACTTTAACGTAGTCACTGGACCGTGAACTTGAGGTCAAGGTCAGGTGACACCTACCAGACAGTCATGTACTATTCATCAGCAACCTATATACCAAATATTGTCATCCTACCATGCGTGGTAACAGGGGAACAGCCGTAACCCAAAAACTTTTACGTAGTCGCTGGACCGTGAAATTGAGGTCAAGGTCAGGTGACAGGTGACTGGCTGGCAAGTACTCATCATAAGCTACCTCTGTACCAAATTTGATGGACCTAGGTCTTGGGCTTACAAATATATGAAGCAAGATGTCAAGTGTTTACGCCGCCGCCGCCGGATTCCCATACATGTCTCGCCTCCAGCGACTTTCGTCGCAGGAGAGACAAAAATTGCAATTTAAGGGCAATAACTCCTATAAGGAGTCATCTGACAATTTCAGACTTGTATAGTAATTTGTAGGGCTTGTATTGCTGATCATTTTTGCTATTAACAGTTTCACTCTAGCTGTTACAGTTTTTAAGTTACAGGACAAAAACGGAAAATTTCATAAAAAATTGTCGTTTATGGGCAATAACTTATTTAAGGAGTTGTCTGACAATTTCAGACCAATCAAGTGAATTGTAGGGCCTCTATTGCTGATCATTTGTGCAATTTACAGTTTCAACATAGCTGCTATAGTTTTCAAGTTACAGGACAAAAACGGAAAATTTCATAAACAAGTGTGGACACAGAAAAACGTCTCGCCTGAATTCCGCATCAGTAACGAAAATAAATTTCGTCATAAGCATTACGTTAATAGCATTAATTATGAGCAGCGGCCTGTATACCAAATATTGTCACCATACTATGCATAGTTACAGAGGAACTGTCCTAATACAAAAACTTTAACGTAGTCGCTGGACCGTGAAATTGAGGTCAAGGTCAGGTGGAACCTACCAGACAGTCATGTACTATTAATCAGCAACCTATATACCAAATATTGTCATCCTACCATGCGTAGTTACAGAGGAACTATCGTAACCCAAAAACTTTAACGCAGTCGCTGGACCGTGAAATTGAGGTCAAGATCAGGTGACACCTACCAGACAGTCATGTACTAGTCATCAGCAACCTATACACCAAATATTGTCATCCTACCATGCGTAGTTACAGAGGAACTGTCGTAACCCCAAAACTTTAACGTAGTCGCTGGACCGTGAAATTGAGGTTAAGGTCAGGTGACACCTACCAGACAGTCATGTACTAGTCATCAGCAACCTATACACCTAATATTGTCATCCTACCATGCATAGTTACATAGGAACTGTCGTAACCCCAAAACTTTAACGTAGTCGCTGGACCGTGAAATTGAGGTCAAGGTCAGGTGACACCTACCAGACAGTCATGTACTAGTCATCAGCAACCTATACACCAAATATTGTCATCCTACCATGCGTAGTTACAGAGGAACTGTCGTAACCCCAAAACTTTAACGTAGTCGGTGGACCGTGAAATTGAGGTCAAGGTCAGGTGACACCTACCAGACAGTCATGTACTAGTCATCAGCAACCTATACACCAAATATTGTCATCCTACCATGCGTAGTTACAGAGGAACTGTCGTAACCCAAAAACTTTAACGTAGTCGCTGGACCGTGAAATTGAGGTCAAGGTCAGGTGACACCTACCAGACAGTCATGTACTAGTCATCAGCAACCTATACACCAAATATTGTCATCCTAAAATGCATAGTTACAGAGGAACTGTCGTAACCCAAAAACTTTAACGTAGTCGCTAGACCGTGAAATTGTGGTCAAGGTCAGGTGACACCTACCAGACAGTCATGTACTAGTCATCAGCAACCTATACACCAAATATTGTCATCCTACCATGCATAGTTACAGAGGAACTGTCGTAACCCAAAAACTTTAACGTAGTCACTGGACCGTGAAATTGAGGTCAAGGTCAGGTGACAGGTGACTGACTGGCAAGTACTCATCATAAGCTACCTCTGGACCAAATTTGATGGACCTAGGGCTTGGGCTTACAAAGATATGAAGCAAGATGTCAAGTGTTTACGCCGCCGCCGCCGCCGCTGGATTCCCATACATATGTCTCGCCTCCAGCGACTTTCGTCGCAGGCGAGACAAAAATTGCCATTTAAGGGCAATAACTCCTATAAGGAGTCATCTGACAATTTCAGACTAATACAGTGAATTGTATGGCTTGTATTGTTGATCATTTTTGCTATTTACAGTTTTACTCTATCTGTTATAGTTTTAAAGTTACAGGACAAAAACGGAAAATTTCATAAAAAAATTACCATTTAAGGGCAATAACTCATATAAGGAGTCATCTGACAATTTCAGACCAATCAAGTGAATTGCAGGGCTTTTATTGCTGATCAATTTTGCCATTTACAGTTTCACTCTACCTCGTATAGTTTTCAGGTTATATTGTAAATACCAAAAATTTTGTCAAAAATCATCAATAAAGGGCAATAACTCCTACAAGAAGCCAATACACAACTTCACACTAATAGCAACTATTGTAGACCTTAATGTGCTGATCAATTTGAAGTAACGGTTTTCTCTATAGCTATTATAATTTTTTTGATAATGATCAAAAACCTGTGTTGACCCCTATGTTTTATTTTTAGTAACAGTGGCCTTATTTGTCTGTTGATCAACACCCTGGGTACAAACTTGAAACTAGGAACCCTAAGGATGATTGTGGCATAGTTTGAAAAAAATTGGCCCAGTGGTTTCAGAGGAGAAGATTTTTGAAAAAGTTTACAACGGACGACAGATGACAGACGACGGACGCCAAGTGATAGCAAAAGCTCACATGGACCTTCGGTCCAGGTGAGCTAAAAAGTTGGGCCTAAGGTCACACCAACATTTTTTTCTTAAGTTTCATGGAATTTTGCCTGTGAAAGTTGAAATGTGTAATGTACTTCCAGGTTGATTTTCATAACATTTTTACAAAAAACCTACTTAATATTATATGGTAATTTCACAGTATGCAAACAAGTGCCCAAATAAATGGGAATAAGTTTACAATTTGTTTTAATAAAGTTAAAAAAATTGTAGGTGTTAATTACACAATTTAAATTGTACCATTATCTAACAGATGATCTATAAAATTAGCTGAAAATGACTAAGTTAACATGTTTAAAAAAAAATACTAGTAAGAAAAACATTCCTTAAACAATTTTATGAGATCAGATAAACAACTTCAATACATTTTCTACCTTTATGTTAAGTTTCAAGGATCTGGTTTGAAACCTGTAAGGAGATGATTATTGTCTAATGGTCTGTATAATGCTATAAGTTAAGTGTTAAGGACTTTTTCCAGATAACAAGACTTTCGGAACGTAACTTCATATCCATCACCGTAAATCATATACAAGGTTTTGTTACATGTATATATAAAAATAAATGTGAATTATATATGACAACAGCTCTGAACATGAACTTTGACCTAGGGAGAGGAAATTAGTTCTTATTTTGATATTTGGCTGTGCCAAACTGTAGCTTGGACAGTGTATTTATTATTCAATGGAATTTTGATATTTGAGCTGTATTTAAAAAGCAGTTTCATATATAATTTATAAATACATTTCTTTATATAATTTATTAAGTGTATTGGCTATTTTTTAGCAGATTGTGCAAAGCCCATTTCTGGACTATTTTAAGGGTGTTTGTGAGTTTCCTTGAGTACCATTTGGGGTTTCTAAATTTGCAAATTTTTTTTATCTGACATGACACCCTGAAAATTTAATGTGATATAGCTGAAATTATACTGCTCGTTTTGAGGGGTCTCTCATTACTCAACGAAACTTGGTGTCTAAGTGAGAGCAAAAAATGTTAATAGTTTCTCCTATGATCAAAATTATACAGAGGCCGTTGTCATATGTATATTTGAAAATTTAACTTAATAAAATAAAACTTGATCAAAGGCATCTATCTATGTTTCGTTATTTTATGTTTTTTGAAAATTGAATAATTTGGTGTTGAAAGGACATTTCCTTGACTTGATTTTTCAAAATGAAAAAAGAGTTCAGCAAAATAACGACAAAGGACCTTTGACAATTTATTAAGAGCTATGTTTGATTTATGCTAACTTACAAGTATTGCCGTTTTTTTATTTTGATCACATGATATTTGTTACTTCAAAAAATTAAAAAAAAAAAAAAACATTAATGCTTTTATAAAAAAATTGTTTTAATTTTATTCCATAAGATGTTACCAATTTTACTACTATTCGGTATAGATCTTACTGACTTGGTTCGTTTTATAGTTGAAAACTTCCTGTTTATCAAAATGTGACAATTTCTTGTTTAAAATCCTTGTGTTTTAGACATACAAACTAGACTTGTTTCTAAATTCTCCAGATGGAAAAGGGGTTGTGCATAATACATAAATGCACATTATACAACCCAAAAGACGGTACAAAAACAGGTACCTTGTCTGTAAAAAAATGTTTCAGTTCCCCATAGAAAAATGGTAAAAAATTCGTCAAAAAAAAAAACCCCAAAATAAATGGTGCTTCAAGATGTGTGCAATTTTTCTAGTAAGATTTAGTAATATAGGTTGAATGTTGCAAGAGGAGTGAACACACAAATAGGTACTCTCTTCTGTAAAATTTGCTGAAAAACAAAGTCTAGAAAAAAAATATCTTGAACAATACTAGAGTTGAAGGTAAGCAATCTTTCTATCTAGTTTTAGGAATCTGGTTGTGAAGATGGACGAGGAGTTCATTACACATCCTTTCTTTACCCCCCTCCCCACTTTACCCCAGCCGACCATCTAATTTGTCTGGGTTTCCACAAAGCCAAAGACTCATTGGTAGCATGCCCTTAATATTTTATAAAATATTTTATGAAAATTAACAATCAACACAGGTTTCACTTTATATTCATTAAAAGAATAACTTCTAATATTCTGTTGAAGTAATGTATCTAGACGTCTTCAAAAATGGCAAACAAAAGCATTTGCATCGCACTTCAAAAGTGAAATTTATCATCAAAAGTTTTGCTGGGAATAAAAAGTCGTCAAAAAATATCAAGGTTATAAAATTTAAAATGCCATAACAAGTTTTGTTGGAAGCTTAAATGGTAGGTTCTCCAATAGGGATGGTCCAAACTAAGTTTTTTCTTCAAGCATGAGATGTCTAATCTAATTATAAACTCTAGAATATTAGTACAAGAAGACTTCAACAGAATATAATTGTTATTCGGGCTTCACATGGGATACGGGTTCATATTCCCTGTCTGTATTCTATATTCCCTTCGCCTCCAGCTCAGGGAATATAAAACATAGACAGGGAATATGAACCCGTATCCCCTGTGAAGATCCCGAATAACATATAATATACAGTATTTCAACATAATATGCATGATGATATTACACACGATTCACTCTATAAAACATGTAGAAACAAAAATTTGATTGCCACCTTAAGCACTTTTGTATTCATTTTCAAAGAACAAGAAATTTTTCTGGTGTTAACTGGATAAAATACTTCAGCAAGTCTCCCTATTTGAATATTAATACAGAGTAACTGTTTAGGAAACCAAAAAACTTACGTTAAAAAAAAATTACCTTAACAAGGTAGTCACCAATAAATTCTGGCTTCAAACAAAGAATACCATACTCCACTAAATGAAGAACACTACTTGCAGTCTTGGGATTAACAAATATGTACGTCAACGTGTCTGCCACTTTAGCAATATCTTTGACTGGTAATTTAAGGTTAAAGACCTTGGCTCCACCACATGCTAACAATCTATACAATGATAAAAGTAACCAGTAATGATCTGAATGTATATTCAAATAAAGAATCAGATGTTTCCAAATGGTTAATTCTAACTCACCTGCACAATAAACTGGGTTGTAACAATGTGCAGGTGCATCAGAATTTTGTCCTCAGCAACCCACCAAAGTTATTATGATCAAATACATTTTTTTTTTAATAAATGATGAGCATCCGTAACTGCAAGTGAAGTAGTAAAAGGAGTATAAAACAAGATATGTGGCCATGCCACGAAACCAAGTTTTCAACGATTTAACAATTAACAGTTTAGACTAAGCCAAAACTTGTTTTCTATTTTTAGTAACAGTGACCTTGACCTTGACCCAACTAGCACCAAATCCAATCCCAAGCTAGGTCTTCATGTAAACTTGCTATATCCAAAGGTTTTGCAAGATTGGTTTATCCAAACTAAAGTTATTGACCAGAAAGTGTTCTTCTACTTTTATTAACAGTGAGCTTGACCTGACTGGCCCCAAATCCAATCCCAAGCTAGGTCTTTATGTATTTTGTTATATTCAAACTGAAGTCATTGACCAGAAACTCCCTGTCTGACACCACCCGCCCGAAATACCCAAATCTAATTACCAAGTTTTTCGTTGAAAACCTGGTTAAAGATAGCCACACTAATATTAAGTTTCATGAAGTAATACAAATACAAACAAGGTGCAAGAGAAATGTTATAGCAATGTAAGCAGTGTCATCTTAAACATGTAAACAAATGAAAAAATATTTATTGAAATGACAAAAAAAAATCTGGCCCCTCTTTGACACTTATACATACATGATTTAAAATTCATAGACATCCTAACAAATTTCCAGTTCATTTAACATACTAGCAAAATATAAACAGGACTTATTGACTCGATTTAAATGAAGAGAGCAGAAACTTAGAAATCTATAGACACACTAATGAAATAATAAATGCTTAAAATTTTGTGATCCTATTATAGCAAATTTTATTAAAGAACAATTAAACATAACAAAATACTGACAGCATACAAGTCTGCATTTATCAGATATATTTTACACAAGTTATCACGCTGGACGTAAAGCAGACATCCCATCAATCAATCACAAGTTATCAAGAAACATGTTGTATTATGTCTTTAGTATAATAGTAGTGTAAAGTGAGAAAAATGAAGCAGTTACAAAACCATATAATTTAAGCTCCAACTATAATAAACTTTTTACACCATAACATTATTTTTCAGTGATTTTGACCAGTAAAACCTTATTCAGTCCGGTAAAATAAAAATTTCATCAGACCAAATATCATGTAAAATGGGCTTAAAATAGACTGAATAAAGAAGGAATTTTAACTAGATTGAGTTGTAATATGATGATTGGCTCCAGACAGGGCCATTAAATCTACCAAAGCAGGCATAATGTTAAAACTATAGTAAGCAACACAATCCTTCTGCCAAGAAATCTTATTTCAGTATCACTCAAAAAGAAACAAACATCTTTATTTATTAGCTCTGCAGATACACCAACCTCCTGTATACAGAAGCTTTTCTGGCACCAGACACAACAACCGCTACATTCCAACCAGTGAACGGCAAACTTTGGAACACTTCACTGTTAAATCGCCATCTACTTCCTGCTGATTTCATGTCAAATGGTACATCTGGAACATCATAGCTGCTCCACTCAAATGGTTCCTCCTGTAGCCATTGCCCATGCTTGGCTGATCTTCTGATGTAATCCGGATGGAGAATCCATTTGCCCATTGCACATGCTCCAAGAAATTTCTCACTACGGCTAAGTTTTCCACAGATAACATGGGTGCAGTTGGTTCTAAAGCTCTAAAAATAAAACATAATATGTGTACAGAAAATTTGTAAGGTCCAGAAAACTGAATGTCCACTGAATTTTTTAGTGCAAAACAGACGCAAAATACTTGTAACATATGATAAAGAAATTTAACAAACATCATGTCCTTTGGGTCTAGATCTGCATATAAATTAATTTCAGCATGGCTTTAAAATACTTTCTTTACTAAAATATTTAATAGCATAAAACTATAACAAGTGTGGACACAGAAAAACGTCTCGCCTGCATTCCGCATCAGTAACCAAAATAAATTTCGTCATAAGCATTACGTAAATAGCATTAAATATCAGCAGCGGCCTGTATACAAAATATTGTCACCATACCCTGCATAGTTACAGGGGAACAGCCATAACCCAAAAACTTTAACGTAGTCGGTGGACCGTGAAATTGAGGTCAAGGTCAGGTGGAACCTACCAGACAGTCATGTACTATTCATCAGCAACCTATATACCAAATATTGTCATCCTACCATGCGTAGTTACAGAGGAACTATCGTAACCCAAAAACTTTAACGTAGTCGCTGGGCCGTGAAATTGAGGTCAAGGTCAGGTGACACCTACCAGACAGTCATGAACTAGTCATCAGCAACCTATACACCAAATATTGTCATCCTACCATGTGTAGTTACAGAGGAACTGTCGTAACCCAAAAACTTTAATGTAGTTGCTGGACTGTGAAATTGAGGTCAAGGTCAGGTGACACCTACCAGACAGTCATGTACTAGTCTTCAGCAAACTATACACCAAATATTGTCGTCCTACCATGCATAGTTACAGAGGAACTGTCGTAACCCAAAAACTTTAACATAGTCACTGGACCGTGAAATTGAGGTCAAGGTCAGGTGACACCTACCAGACAGTCATGTACTAGTCATCAGCAACCTATACACCAAATATTGTCGTCCTACCATGCGTAGTTACAGAGGAACTGTCGTAACCCAAAAACTTTAACGTAGTCACTGGACCGTGAAATTGAGGTCAAGGTCAGGTGACAGGTGACTGACTGGCAAGTACTCATCATAAGCTACCTCTGGACCAAATTTGATGGACCTAGGGCTTGGGCTTACAAAGATATGAAGCAAGATGTCAAGTGTTTACCTCACCGCCGCCGCCGGATTCCCATACATATGTCTCGCCTCCAGCGACTTTCGTCGCAGGCGAGACAAAAATCTGCTTTGCCTTACAAACTTTGCTTTGCAGACAAACTAAGTTTCTGACAGTACGATCATATCATGATCATCTCACTTAGAAAAATTATTGTAACAAAGTATACCTATTCTTGCTCTACACGATAATGATGAATGTTAAGAGAGAGAGCAAAAGAAGCTTGTAACATCTTGCACAAGACAATCCTCAGAACTATAGTTTAGAATAAAGCAAACTGTACACCATGAAGCCAGAACCAATCATTTAAAATAACATACTAGTGTAGCCTCAAAATTTTGTACTTACATCTGCATTTAAGTATACACCACCTAAATGTTGAATTGAATTTGCTAACTTCTTTCTGTCATCATCATCAATTCCTGACAGGAGAAAGATTTTACTATTTTGCAATCTTGTTCTACCACAGGCCATTACTATTTATCTGTTAAATACAATTGAAAAATCATTAATTATAATCAATTAAAAAAAATATATAGACATGACTTTCTAATCGTGTGTTGCTTATACATAAATCTTTTTTTTTACCACAGGTGGTCTTGTAAGGTTTAAAGCATGTCATAGTAGAATTATGCTTTGATACCATTCAAAAGTAGTTCTGTAGTTAGGCTGTAATATGATCAAAGGGGATTAACTACTTAATTATCACTTATTGGATGTTTTTATTACAATAAATACGTTACCATCATAAATTTAGATATTCTCCCTATTCGCAGCTTGTGAACCGGAAGTACTACAAATAAAATACCCTTTGAGACAACCCCCATTCCCACCTGGCGCATGTGCACCCATACTCTCAATCATTTTTTCCGGTTTCACCAAACAGCTTGCACGTGAATTTGTTGCAGTCTTAGTCTGTAATATACGGAAGAGTTTGTGAAGATTTGTTGTATAATAATTATATTATTACTTAATTTTGTGAAGAGTTCAGGTAATATTTAGAAAAATTAGACTTACTTGAACATGTCAATGTCACAAAACATCGGTGACAAGGAGGAGGACGGAATAGAATTGTCACCGTGGCGGTCATTGACCACCACGGATGAATTTTGGGATAAGAGTGTAGCCCCTGATGCTTCCTTTCTTCCAGGGTTTACTGCTTCCGCCCCTCGTAGCTCGGCCTCTCAGCTTAGGCTTTCGGCGGTTAATAAGGCTACCCATACCATTACAAGACCAGTAGACTCCGTGGTAAGTTCGGTGGTAAGTTCTGTCTCCACTTCTGAGACTTTTCCCACGGGAATAAGGAGTGATTCCTTTACCAGGTCAAGGTGGCCTTTAAATTATCAGTATCCACCTCTGCCGGGCTACCCCCCTTATGACCCTTTTTCCTTGCCCCCTGGTTGGCAAGGTTCTAGGGACATGGCTAGTCGGGTGCCTTTAGAGTCTTCCCCTAGTGAAGATATAAAGGCCCTGACATGTTCTATTTCCAAGTTGCAAGCGGTGGTTAATGCCCAATTCTTGCAATTAGGGAATCGAATATCTCTCCTGGAAAATAGGACTCCTTCTTTTTCTGAGTCATCCAATTTAGCTACCCAGGCGCCTACTGCTATCCAGGAGGAGAGTGATAGCATTTCTCTGGCTCCTCGTAGTCAAGAAGCGGTTTTCTTGTCAGAGGATGAGGATTCTCTTTCTGCAACAGCAGATCCTATATCTCCTGTTGCACAGGATTCTCCATCTTCGGTTCCAGATTCTCTGAGGAATAGTGTGTATGCCATTCAGAGGGAGCTTGGTAGCTTCCCTCTTTCCTCCCCTCCTCATAAGACCATTCCACCGTCTGATTTTATGACGTGTTCTGGTCTTGTTAAGGACAACCCTAAGGGTTATAGGTCCTTTCCAGAGTCTGGACATTTCAAGTCTGCCTTCTTGACTATTAATTCTACTTTCCAGAAGTTAGCTTCTTCAACTCCTCAGAAGTTCACTGGTTTTGGTCCTCTGTCTTTCCCAGGTAAGGTCAAGCCGAGGGATTTTGAGATCCACGGTTCTTCCATGGGAAAGTTGGCCCCAGCAGTTGATAAGGCTTTTTCTGGGGTTTTGGGTTCTAAACCAGTGGACGGTTTGAGGTTATCTCAGGCTTTGTGGGCAAAGTCGGAGAACAACCTCAGACTTTTGTCTTCAGTACTCCAGAATGCTGAGCATTTTTTGGCAGCGGCTGGAACCTTGCTGAAAGACAAGGGAGAGGAGTTTAACGAGCTTAAAGCTTTTCTCCTGCAAGTGGATGGTAGCCTAGGGGCCTCGCATTTACTGTTGCTTGGCACTCTGGCTAACTTTTCCTTTGCCAAGAGGCAAGAAATTTTAGAAAAATCTCCCGTCTCTGAGGTTTTGCAGGAGTCGTTGTTATTTTCTCCTCTTTTTCAAGAGAAGTTGTTTGGGATGTCCTTGGATAAACTTCATACTGAGGTTAACAAGGCCCCTCACACTGTGAAAGTTGATGTTCAACTTTCCGATGGTAAGAGGAAAGTGTCGACGTCTCAGTCACACTCCTCCTCTGCCAAACCTCAGGGTTCAGTATCTCGGCCCACACTTGGTGGGAAGAGATCAGCTAACCCTAGTTCTGTTGTTCCTTCTTCTTCTGCTGGCAAGAAGCGCAGATTTGTGAGGAGGAAGAAACAGCAGAAATGATGGGCTTTCCCCTCCGGTAGTACTTCCCCGTGTTCCCTTGGAAAAGGTGTTTTTTACTACTCCTCTTCCTGGGATCCCAGTGGGGGGCAGGTTGTCTCACTTTCTTCCTCAGTGGCAACTGATTACAGAAGACAAGTGGGTTCTTTCAGTACTACGGAGGGGACTGGGACTTCATTTTCAGGAGGTCCCCCCATTGTCGTCAGTTCCCTTGGATCTTTCCCAGACAAGAGATTCTGTCAAGAATCGATTGTTGCAGGAAGAGGTGGGAACCCTGCTTCAGAAAGGTGTGTTGGAGGAAGTTATTCCACCAATCAGTCCAGGTTTTTATTCCCGTCTATTTTTGGTTCCCAAAAAGAACGGGAAAATGAGACCGGTGCTAGACCTTTCGGCCCTGAATCGGTTCTTGGTGGTTCCCCATTTCAAAATGGAAACCAACAGGTCAATCAGGGCATCCATCCTTCCTGGGATGTGGACTACCTCTCTAGACTTGACCGATGCCTACTTCCATATTGGAATAGCACACAGGTTTCGGAGGTATCTCAGGTTGGTGTGGGCAGGCAAGGTTTATGCTTTCAAAGCAATGCCCTTCGGCCTTTCAACGGCCCCTTTGGTATTTACAAGAGTGTTTCAGACGGTTGTGGCATTTCTTCACACCCAGTCGATTTTCATTCACTCTTACCTCGACGATTCTCTGGTGAAGAATCAGTCTTTTTTTCTTCTGGAAGAACACACCCAATTTGTAATCCATCTTCTTTTGAAATTGGGATTTCTGATTTCTTGGGAGAAATCAGACATTCTCCCCAGTCAAGATTTCATTTTTCTCGGGGAAAGGTACCTTACAGTCTTGGGCCTTGTTCCTCCAGAGGAGAAAATTCTGAAGTTACACCAGCTAGTGATCGAGATTTCGCAAGCCTCTTCTATCCCTGCTCGACGTTTCCTTCAGTTAGTGGGTTTCCTGATATCACTGATGGACATAGTACCATTGGGTCGTCTTCACATTCGACCTATTCAGTGGTATCTCATGGAGTTTTGGCATCCAGCATCTCAGGAATGGGAAGCTCTCATTCCTGTGCAGCCTCAACTTCTCCCTCATCTCAATTGGTGGTTACAGAGGGAGAACCTACTAAAAGGTTTACCTCTAGATCCCCCGGCTCCAAAACTGACGCTGTTCACAGACGCCTCCCTTTCAGGTTGGGGCGCTTATCTGGAAGGCAGGTCAGTTTCAGGCCTTTGGTCTCCTCTCGAGTTGGAGGATCACATCAATGTTCTAGAGATGAGGGCAGTTTTGCTGGCCCCGAGACACTTCATAGAAGTAGTTCAGGGTCAGCCTCTGTTGATAGCCACAGACAATTCAACTGTGGTGGCTTATCTTCAGAACCAGGGCGGAACCCACTCTTACCCTCTGTTTCTTCTCTGCAGAGAGATTCTTCTGTTTTGCAACAGAATCGATACTTCTCTGACAGTGAGGCATGTACCAGGCAGACAGAATCTTGTAGCAGATCTTCTATCTCGCTCTCAGAATCCTGTGAATACGGAATGGGAATTACATCCAGCAGTTTTTCAGCAGATCATTCTGTTGTGGGATCGTCCCCACATAGATCTGTTTGCAACCAGTTTAAACCACAAACTGGAAACCTATGTATCTCCCATTCCGGACGACAAGGCGATAGCAGTAGATGCTATGTCGATTCCTTGGAAAGGGATGTTCAGTTACATGTTTCCTCCCTTTCGTCTCCTTCCCAGAATTCTGTACAAGATTCGCAAGGACGGTTGCAAGACCATTCTTATTGCTCCAGCCTGGCCGAGACAGAGTTGGTTTCCAGATCTGCTGCAGTTGTCCTGTGCAAATCCTCTTTGTCTTCCTCTTCGGAAGGATCTATTATCACAGTTCAAAGGCAGGAAGCTACACTCAGGTGTTCAGCTTCTACGTCTTCACGCTTGGATGCTATCAGGTCAGGAATCAGAGAGGCTTTTCTGGCAGGGCAACCAAGCGTATCTCTGGATCAGTTAGACAATCCACAGGGGCCATATATGATTCCAAGTGGTCAATCTTTTGTTCTTGGTGTAACTCGAAACAAATTGATCCTCTCTCAGCCTCTGTACAACAGTTAGCTGATTTTTTCATTTTTCTTTTTGAGGATCAAGGTTTTGCACCATCTACTATTAAAGGTTATAGGTCTGCTATTTCCAGAACTATTCACCTTTCTGGAGGTGAGAATTTTGGAGAAAACCAGTTTTTGTCTCTCCTTATTAGAAATTTTTACTTGGAGCGTCCCAAACAGAGACGTTTGGTTCCTCCTTGGGACTTGGCTGTAGTTTTGAAAGCCTTACAGCTTTCTCCTTTTGAACCTTTGTCCTCTACTAGTTTCCAACATTTATCTTATAAATGTTGTTTTCTTCTGGCCTTAGCTTCTGGACGAAGGAGGAGTGAGATTCATGCTTTTTCTATTTCTGAATCCTGTATGCGATTTACAGCAGACAAGACTTCAGTGACACTGTTAACAGATCCTTCTTTCCTAGCCAAGAATCAATTGGCAAAGGCTCTGGGATTATCACCATTCCATCTTTACCTGCAGTGGCCGGTGATAAGACTTTGTGTCCAGTTAGAACTTTGCTGGAATATTTATCTAGGTCTTCTAGCCTGAGAAGACCTAACTCTACCCGTCTATTTATACCTATTAAAAAGGGAGTGCAGGATATTTCAGCAAAAACCATTTCTACTTGGATTTGTCAAACTGTCCTTATGGCTTACAAATCCTCTCCTCCTAATACTTTATCTAAGCATAAAGTTAAGGCACATGAAGTAAGAGCGTTAGCCTCCTCCTGGAATATTTTTAATTCCTCTTCTTTATCCTGTGTTAGCACTACCTCAAAATTTCCATTAGCCAATGTGGCTAATACATCCAAATTTTACTTAGCCACATTTGAAATTTGTTAGCCACAACATTTCAGCAAAATTTGTGTGTGCAAAATATGGAAGCTGTAAATTTAAATGACTTGTATAGAAAAGGGGGAATATGTGATGAGCAACACTAAAATTTGGGATTAATTCCATTCATAGGTCACAACCAGGTCTTTTACAACTGTTCTTCATTTGAAGAATTTAGATTTAGTGCTGAGGTTCAACTTTTAAATGAAAACATTTAACCAGATGATAATAGAGTACGAAAGCATTGAAAGCTGGCGTTTCGCCATGCTTGACAAAATTAAACTGGAATTAAGATCAATTACTGCAATGGGAACCAGTTCGGTATTGAGTAAAATCGAAAACAAATTCGGACAAGGGTAATGTTTTTACGGAATAGACAATTACGCATTGAAATTTCCCGGATATATATCGTTACCGCTCCGAACTTTATCTCAAAGATTTATTTTAGATTTCGACAGTCAACATTTTACTTTCGCTTTCACTTTGCCAACGTGGCGAACGAGAATGAATAACACTTCGCCACATTAAAGTTTAATTCTCATTGGCGACTGTGGCGACCTATTAGCGCTAACACAGTTTATCTGAGGTTTTGTCAGCTGATTATTGGAGGTCAGACAGTACCTTCTATAACCACTACTTGCGCTCTATGCCCCATCATTGTGACAACCTCTTTGCTTTGGGACCTTTGGTTACTGCTCAACAGGTGGTGGTTCCCCCCAATTTTGAGGGGGATTCAGCATTACGTTAAATTCAGTTTATATCTAAATTTATGATGGTAACGTATTTATTGTAATAAAAACTCAATTTTTAGAATTAAAATTTGGTTTTGTAAAATAAATACTTACCATCATAAATTGAAGGTCCCTCCCACCTCCCCTTCATCCCCCTCTGGGAACTAGCTGTTTGGTTCACAGAAAATGATGGAGAATATGGGTGCACATGCGCCAGGTGGGAATGGGGGTTGTCTCAAAGGGTATTTTATTTGTAGTACTTCCGGTTCACAAGCTGCGAATAGGGAGAATATCTAAATTTATGATGGTAAGTATTTATTTTACAAAACCAAATTTTAATTCTAAAAATTGAGTAATAGTATTTCCTGTATTCCTAATTGAAAATGGTCATGAAGTGTCAGCATGCTAATTCATTATAGCAATAGTCGGCGTGTTTTGGTGGAGGTTTTTTGCCTGACAAATAAAAACTGCTTACCATGTATGCTTATTTTCCACCTGAAGACGCAAAAATTAAATTTTGAATTCAACAATTTTATCATCAAAATATTTAGCATTTTGAAATGCAGCGATTTTTTCATTTTGATAGATCGATTTTAGGTCAGCCATTTTTGTTTCAAAAGGGATCTAATATTGTTAACAAATGTTTGCCTGCTTTAGTGATGTGCAATGGTATTCGGACAAACCGCGACTTTCCCCACATCTACCTAAACTGATAAAGATGGAAGGGTTTTGAATACACAAAATATACTGCACCTAAGTTATACTTTGTTCTAAATTTAGTTCAAAAATTAATATGGAAAATTTATTTAATCCGCAATCCCAGTGTTGATAGACCACAATTGTAGAATAACTATCTAAATCACTCGTATAACAAGGCTCCCTATAATTAATTAGGTATTTTGTAATTAATCTAAAGGGAGAAAGAATTTTATAGATTAAAAGTTAATAAAAGTTAACAGGATGTAATTAATATCATAATTAATTGTCTTTAATTGAATGCATGTTTGTTTATTAAATGTTGTTTATTAACTTGAGTAATAATGGTATGTAAAATATACTGTCAGTGTAGGACACACTCTCCAGCTCAGAGAATATAACTGGTTTCCAGATATAACCTCTGCCACACGTAATCCTCTATTTACTGCGGGACTACTTTAGTTGTCTTCTCATGACGTTTGTAAACAAAGGACAATGTTTGTAAAATTATATACAAGGTCTTATTTATTTTTATATAGTCTGTTTATACATTTTTGATATAGTTTTACATAGAAATAACTGTGTTTGTACTCGAAGCTTATCCGCCATGAAAGATATCTCTCACAAATTAAAATGTCAGCCTGTGCAGGGGTCACCACACTCTAAAAAAGTAGGAAGAAGTCACTTCTCCCTGGCAGCCAAACAGGGAGAAGTCAGGCCCTGATAGGGAGACTTCAGGAGACACTAGGGAGAAGTCAGGGGGACCGTACAAATAATTAAATTTGCAGTAGTTTCATACATTTTTCCTTATTTACATCAATTTCCAGGATTATTTCTCTTGTGTTTTAAAACCATAACACACTTAGATTCAGTTTTTTTCTTTCTTTTTCATTATTATTCATAGTATGCAATATTAAACAGCACATAACCTTTATCATTTATCAATGAAAAAAACACCAGATATAGGGACTATTTTTCTATCTCAGCGGTCGCGCTAGGTTAAAAAAAATGTGCGTGTAAAAAACGCACTGACATTTTTTTCTTGCGTGCCAGTAATGAAAATTTGTGTGAAATTCAGTATGTACATAGTTTGGCTAATAAATAGCTATTAGCTGGCCCTTTAGGTAATTGGAGAGTGTATTTATCCATAAACAATGACAATCAGTCAGTTTTTAAAGCATTTGAGTGATTAGAAGTCAATATTTAATGATGAACTTTTGAAGAGATCGATCATTCAATTTTTGTAAACACTAGTCTATTGTCAAGGTCATGAAACAGAATAAATAGATTTGATTGGTCGGTCATTGGTTACTTATAGGGGCAAGCTCAAAGTAATTTACGATTACTGAAAGTATGGCAAGTCAGCAAGTTTGAAATGAAACTATCATTTTACATGTACTATGGGAGAAAGTACATAATTTTAAACAGATTTTTTTTATTGTTTTTATTATTATTCGTAGCCAAAGAAATTCCATTTACCATTTATTTAGAAATTCATTATTTTTCGATCTAGCCGGTGGCTCGTTGTTTTGAGATGATCCCTATGATTCGATTGTTCTATTTATATCCAAATTATTTTCAGAGGACGATGCTGTATTTTTGGATGTTTTTTTTTTAAGTCTTAAAGCGACCTTTGGGATGAATTTTATGCCATGTTTTCTGAAAGTGTTAGACCGGAAATTACTTAAAGCAATTATTAAAAGAATTTTTAAACTGGTATGAAATGATTTATTTCCGTACAACGTGGGGAAAGTAGGTACCAAAATAGCGTTCACACTCTAAAATAATCTGCGTGCCAATAACGCATGGGACATGAAATTTTGCGTGGGCACCAAAATTTTTGCGTGAAAAACGCAAATATTGGCGTTAACGCGACCGCTGTATAATCTACTTCAGTACTTGCAGCCATACAAGGATATTTATAAATAAAAATAGATCAACCAAAAATATTTGTATATGTGTAGACATAAACTTCATTCATGAGTTCTTGTATCATAATATTCCTGACAGTTTGTAATGAACATGCCATGTTTATCTGAGCAAATTTCCAAAGAAGATAGATAGAATAACATTATATTAAAACCCAGAAATAATTCTTCTGTTCAGCACACTTCCAGTTGGACAAAGTTGTGCTCATCCAAATTGCTTCATGGGACACCCATTTACAGAACTTATCATGATGTCAATAATTACTATACATCTTTATTCTTTCAAGTGGAGCTCATATACTTAACAAAGATAATTGTTAAAGTACAACACTCTTTGAAAGAACTGAAGTTTGAAACCAATTAAAAGTGTTTGTTTATCCAAAAAATTACGATTTTTCATTATGGGCCGTTGTACATTACTTTTCTTCGATGTTCACTTCCGGTAATTAGTCACATCCGGTAAATAAACAAATGGCGCGTAATACGTTTGAAAGACGTAAATCGTTTAAAAATATGTTAAATACGCATAGTTTGCCATTTTTTATTGGAATTGCACATTTACTGATAAATTGGTAGTCTGGGTGAAATATTTGGACCAGATTTAAAAGTATCTTATGTGAACCATCGGGCGACTTGAGGGAAATGACAGGGCGACTTCGACTTCGCTTTTGAGGTGCCTTAGGGCGACTTCAGGTCATAGTAGGGGGAATTTGTGGCCCGCTTCGCCCAGTGTGGTGAGCCCTGCAGTGGTATGGCAGAGGTGATTGTTGTCGACGTAGGATACCCAGAATCCTTTGTGTGGAGATTGTGTAGGACGTTGAAAACGGTATCTGGATGTTTCAGCCATACTCCGTTTCGTCCATAGGTCAAATTGGGCCATACTATATTTATAGCATTGTAGTATTTATGGTATTTTAATTGCATATCGTAATTAGAATCATTATAATATGTTTCTGTTAAATATTTTTTTAGTTAGAAGTCATGATGAAACGCCAGAAAATTGAAATGTAGAACTAATTAAACATATATACTATAACACTAGAATTTCGGTGATGAAAGTGTGTCGGTTTATGGACATTAATTTTGTTGAAACACACTATATTTTATTATTTAGAAGTCATTAGGTTAGAGCAATAAATGCATGATATTTTGAAAGTAATTTAGCCTCAGGTTCATTGTTTACATTGCTGAATGAATGAAAATCGTTGAAATTCGAGTGTGGACGAAATTGGAGTGTGTGACCATAATATATACAGTAGGACCTCACGGTATTGATCTATTTATTGATCCACTTATTTTCGTGAACCATAAACAACATAAATAAACAAACTTATTTCTGTTTCCTTCTTTGTTATATCCACTGATATTACTAGTCTATCTTGCCAATTCTGATTGTTAGGGACCAACCATTTAACTTGCAAAAGGGGGGGGGGGGGGCGGGGGCCTTGGTTTTTGCCTAAACAAAAATATTCTGAAAATGATTTTTGATGAAAAAAATATTTTGGAAGCAGAGGGTAAGAAACAAATATTCTGCAGGATTTCTGCTATATAAAATAATGCTAATAATGAAAAAAATATTCTGTCGAGACGTCTTCAAAAAATAAATATTTTTCTGACCAAAACAAAAAACCAAGCCCCCCCCCCTCTTTCAAGTTAAATGGTCTGTCCCTTATCATAGTTTATCATGTTTTTAAAATTCAAATTTTTTAGGCCATTTTAAAATTAAGTTGATCGATACAATGGGGTTGCTATATACTACAGTAAATAAGGATTAAAATTGTACTACAGTAAATACGGATTACAATTGTGTGATATCCCTGAACTTTAAATTTTTATTTTAATTCAAATTTTTTTTTACCATTATACATTTAAAGACGAGTTTAAAGTATTTTTACATACAACTTGTTACACACAACAATGACAGAAACGTCTTATTAAAGTATGGCAGAATCGTACTATGGACGAAATATAACTACTAGTATTTATTCTCCAACTACACAAATACAAACTATACAAATACGTCCTTACGAATAAAGCAAAGCTTTATTTTGTAAATAGTGACATCACTCCTGGTACCCTTGTCGGCATGTTGTCGAATACAATATTTGTTTGTGACGTCAGGCTATCACTCGAATATGCGCCGAAAATTTCAAGCAAAAAATCGGCTAGAAGTGCACTTTTTTCATGTTTTCCATTAGTATTAAATGTATTTTCTGGTTGCAGAATAAAAACAATATTCGTACATTGTCAGAAGATATAGGCTAACGTTTATTTGTACTCGCCGCAAAACAGGTGAGAAATGCTCGGCAGAGCCTCGAATTTCTACCTGTTTCTAAGGCTCGTACAAATAAACAGTATATTTTCTGACAATGTACTAATATTGTATATATATTGCCGAAATGGCTATGGACGAAGAGGTACTATGGCCGAAACGTTCCAATAATAGCTTGATAACACCCCCAACTTGGCCCACGTCAAGTAGGGCATTTTGAAATGTTACTTGACATGTAGGCAGACTGGCTGATTGCCAAATGCAAGCTTATAGTGGGTAACACAACAGACACAAGGCCAAGTATTTAAAACAGTTGACGCAATGATGGCCATACCACCTGCTCACATAATTAAAGATGCCTGTAACCTTCTCCCGCCATTTTAAATTCATGCACTGGATCTATCAACCTTACGACAACAGTCACTGAATCAGTAACCAGTTTATCATTTTGGCGTAAGGGCTTTCCGGTCATTAGATCGGAAGCCTTTTTTATTTTCTTCTGCTTATTATTATAAAAGGGGAAGCCAACTTTTGTTTCGCATAATATAAATGCTGGAAAATCAAACCACTTTTCTTTTACTTGTCAGTGAACTTAATTGGTGCATTTGTAGGTAAACAAACATAATCCGATTTCTTCTTTTAAGCTGAATTCAATAATTACAGGGTCATGTTTTCGCCAAGTTTTTATATTGGATCATATTGAATCCTATAACTCGTACCTCAACCAACTCGTACCCTACCAACTTGTTCCTTTGCGTTATTTGGTAGAATGAACAGCAAAACAATCTGAAAATGGCTAAAATTATGTACTAAACAAATATTTTTTTAATTCTCTAATTTTTACGTAATATTTCAACCGCTTGACCGGTGTGGAAAAAATATTTCTCGTCACTAGTGAATTTGTTGTTCTTCCGTAAATGGCCGATTTCTGGTACAGATGACCCAGTACAGATGAGCTCACGCGCACTTGCTGCGTCATCCAATCAAAACGCAAGAAACAAGAACGTTGTTATGGAAGCATAACAACGTTCTTCTATGACGTTCATTATTTCCGGCGTTCTGATTGGACGTCAGAGACAATGGAGTCTAAACAATGGAGAGTCTATAGGTTATAGCGATGTGAAAATTGTTGATTTACGGAAGAAATAGGTACTTTCATACGTTTTTGGGAAAGTCCGTGTTAACTTTCACTCGTGATAGAAATTTTTATGTCTTTTGGCTCGTTGCGCTGCGCTCCACTCGCGAAAAGACATAAAATTTCTATCACTCGTGAAAGATCAACCGGTCTTTCCCAAAAACGTATGAAAGAACCTATTATTCTCAGCAGTTGAACTTAATAATATAATATCACAATAAGAACTCATGACGTCATAAACAAAGCACATTACATTTACCGCGTATTCAAGTCATGAACGTAAAATTGGGGTTGGGATGTACTTCGTTTCGCGAATTTACTACTTTTTAAAATTAGAGAAACAGAATCTTACATTAGTACTCTTGAATTATCGGATTTCTCCAATCTCGATAGTAAAATTATGGAATTTTAAGTCATCGCCAAGGCTCGGACTTAAAATTCCTTAATTTAACTATCTCGATTGGAGAAATCCGATAATCCACTCGTACCAATATAAGATCCTATATTTATCATATTTATTGTACAGCACAAAAATAAAGCAAGCAACAAACCCATTAAACCTATGACAATTTTACAACAAGATGCATATCTCATAAGACATATATTTTAAAAACACTAGTGTATGGTAGTCTATAGACACTATAAACATTTATTATATATATATTATAATATTATCAACAGTTTGTATATAATTTTGGCGTCTTGTGATGGTCCATTTAAACTGCCTACACTAGACTGTGGATATAAATCCCACAACTTGAAAAATTCCGCCTAGACATTGGCATGGAGCATGAAAATAGAGACTACTTAGGCCAAAAAGAATTTAAAATGTTTAAATGACTAAATATTATTAAAAAAAACAATATTGGGTAAAATTTAAATCTCACATCTAACAAAATTGTGTTTTAGTAAAACTTGAAATTATTATAAGTACACAAGAAAAATAAGCGGTCGTTATTAAAGGACAATTAAAAATAATAATTCAATCCCTTTCTTTGAAAAAAAATTGTTGAAAGCGTAATCTATTCGCAACTCATATATACACAAGCCTCAAAGACAGTTGTTCAAAACGGTTGTTGAAATCTGAACTACACACGTGGAAATACAAATAAAAATATGCATTGAGTTTTGTGGGTTTTTTTAATAAACTGCAAAATAATTGTAAAAGGGCCGAATATATTACACCGTAGGGATTAATAAATCATACAAACGATTTAATAAACCGTACAAACGTTTTAATAAACCGTACAAACGAATTAATAAACCTTACAAACGAAATAAATTTTTTTTTCTTTTTGTTGTTTGGCACGAATAAGCCGTCGCAAGTAAAGCACAGACAATCAGTACTAAAAATAAACCAGCAATCGAAAACACCTTACGAGACCATATACATATATAATTCAAATACTTTCTTGAATCAAACCGTGTTACATCTAATAGCAGGTACAATTTAATGCAATTATGTTTAATATACCCTTTTTGTTACAATGTCTTAGGTTAGATTTTCTCTCTGTTTCTACTCTAAGACCCGTTCCACATTCCATATTCCACAATTTCAAAGATGCCAAAATGTTTACAATGGACAGTTGTAAAAATATAAAGTCATTCATAATTAGAAGACTTATCTGAAGGAAAGTTTGGTTCTCAGATTGTGTAACTTACATATGAATCAACAATTAATTAAACCTGACACAATTTGTGAGAAAGTTCTGACCTCAAGATATGTTTGTTTTTTTTTTTGTTTTAATAATGTTTAACGCCACATTCACCAATTTTTCAGCTATATCGTGGCGTCCAGTTTATTGCAGTGAGGTAGCCGGAGTATCCGGAGAAAACCCCGGATCTTCGGACAGAATACTGGTAGCAATCCTTTGAGAGATGCATTTCCCATAACGATCCATTAAGTCATGGTAAGGCTACAGAACTTCTGGAGGGATAACATGAACTTAATTAAAACAAATCCCTGTTTGAGTAGCTTAATTAGTATACTGTCAATAGCAGTGACCAGCGGTCTATAAAATCTAAATACTGATCGCCGGATCTAGCATAACGTATACGTTGTGACGTGTACGCACTGTATACTCCCGAACTACCGGAATGTTGCTATCAATGGAAGTGAAATTGGCTATTGGAAAGATAAAGTAATGTACTATTAATAGAAATAGGTCTAAGTAAGAGGCAGACCATAATGTATTGATGGTGTCTTAAATTTGAAGCTCGCTAGGATAGATTAAATGCAAATAATCGCCGAATTTATTTATTAATATAGGAGCACAATTCATACCAATTGGAATACCAACAGTCTGTTGAACAACACGAAAAATATGCGTGCAGACTTTAAAACCCAACAAAAAATAGTCGCAATATTTAAAAGTTTCATAATGGTTAGTAATGGATTGACATACGTTAATTGCTACACACAAAACGCAGGATTTTGATGACTTCGTATCAGCGTTTTACCCTTTCTTTATTGCTAGTTAAATATAATCTAATTAATATATTCGATTTCGGGAAGGCTCTAGACAGTGGTAAGGAAATCAGTCGTTTTGTGTCATAAGTAAGGCTGTTGACCGCATATGGTACAAGGGACACTTATTTAAACTTCAAAATTGCGATGTGAATGGAAATCTGTTAAACTGGTTTAAAAATTATATGTCGGGGAGGGAGCAACGGGTAGCTCTGCATTGAAGGCTATTAAAGCTAGAGATGCAACAGCTAATAAATTCTATGCTACTTAAATAAGTTACTAGAAAGCTATGGATTCAAGTGATAATAATATAACCTGTGATTCAAAAGAACAAAATTGTGTTGGATATTTGAATGAGCCCGAGTTTACTGAGGAAGAGTTCGAACTTTTTTCTTTGGTGTATAACCCATTACTTTAGCCTAAAATTATGAAAAACAAAATGTAAAACATATAAGATATTTAAAGTTTTTTAACACAATTTTAATGTTTATTTATCTGTGTATTTTATAATAATATATATAATAAAAGAAATATTGTTGTGGAGAAAACACCTGTCATATATGAAATGTTAAAGATAATATAAGTATTTATGATTTTTTTTTATTAGATCAAATTATATTTTAAAAAGTATGACTATTCTTTAATATTACTCAATACATTTGATCTGAAAAATATAAAATAAAAAAATACATATATCATGATACTTACTGGCATATCTTCCTTGAAACAACTAGGCTCAAAATGTTTCTCACAAACTATCATGTTAAAGGAATGTTTAAAAGTTTTAATGTCCAATTTAGCATTTCCAAGATTATGTAACCATCTGGCACATCGTTCATATTCCTTCTTCGGGTCTGGGATTGAAAATGTTGAAATCCCTTGACCTCTTACAACTGTACAAAACTTTGCTTGGCACTCTGGCATTTTTACTACTGTGTGTGTATAAGATTAACAGCTGCATCAACAGGAATTGACTATCATACGTCATATCTCTACTTCCGCTAGATATGATAATTAGCCTCTCCACAGTGCAATAATTTGATTAGAAAAACAGCTGTATAATTAATATCTGATGAGATATTTATTTAGATGGATCATTTTTCACATAAGTAAAAGTGTACAATCAACATATCAAAAAATTTTTTTAGCCCTTACATTCCCTTTAAGCTTTTGCAGATGACTCAAGTTAACAGACGCGGATACAGGATTTTCAGTTAGAGGGGGCGCTAAATCGGCAAGGGGTATGGGGCCGCCTAAGACCCCAGTGGGTCCAGAGCATTGCCTGGGTAGGGTGCCCAGGGGAAGCTCCGATATTGCTCTAATAGTCATTTAGATAGTGTTAGGACTGGTATTTTTTCTTGTCAGATGCTTATTATTTGAAAACGTTAAAATTCTAGATTCATGGTCTTCATAAATATTCTTTCGCTTTAGTGATTTTACTTGTTATTACTATGCTTATGTATTTTAACTTACTAATTTTACTAGAGTGCTTTTCGTTCGATAGATGAAAATATTGAACCATTTACTGTAATGAACTTGGGAACACCTTGAGATCGAATCATTTGTTCATCATTTTTCAACAAATAAAATGAAACAAAACTGTTATCGTTTACCGGATTTTCGTAAAAATACGACGGAAATTTAATGAATTACAACAAAGCACGATAGACCTATTGAAAGAAGATAATAAAATACATGTGTTTCCCCGTCCGACGTGGGTTTTTTGTGGGTTTCTCTTTCTTTTTTTTTTATTTTTTTTGTTTACTTTTTAGTGGGGGGGGGGCAGCCGTTGCGACTCTGTTTGAATCCGCGCCTGAGTTACATAATAGAGACTTACTCGACGTTGCTACTGATATGTTAAACGTGGATCTCGAAAATATTCAAAGCTGGTCAAAGAAATGGTTAGTCTAATTCACTCCGCAGAAAACCGAAACATTAAACATATCAGAAATCAGTTGACAAGAAAATATCAAGCAATCAAAAGAAAGCGCATAAACAGGAAATTAAGAGACACCGATTCTTCTCCACAACAGCAAGGTTGACAGTAATATATAAAAAGTCATCTACAAAAATTAAGACAACAAATTCAGGAGAAATGAGTTTTATATCATACAATGACAATCATCCCGAATTCCGGATTTAAAAATTAGAAACACCAGAATTCCCGGTCATAAAATGACATTTTCCCGAGTTCCCGAGAAATCCGAAATGTAAACCCACTAAAAATTGTCCATATGTTGTCAATATTGCCAATATTAGAAGTAAAGTCTACACATCCGTCTATAAGTATGAACAACCATATTATTCAAGGACTTACAACAGGTCTAAAGTCTACACATCCGTCCATAAGTATGAACAAGTATGAACAACCATATTATTCAAGGACTTACATCATAAACAGGTCTTTATTTTTCTAACAATGGGTCGTGGCATGAACACATTGACTATAATATTGTAAATAAAGCTTATAAACGGGTTAACATTAAAAGGGTGCGTTTTATTTTGGACAGGCACGTCCTTGAGAACATGCACTTCTCGTATAAATGCCCTATATTAGAATATGGCGATGTCATATAGCATAATCATACCCAATACTAAAAGAATAAAATATATAGATGCTCAAATAGAAGCTATGCGTATCGTCATGCAGGGAAGAGACAAAATTAACGTCTATTTATAAACTGTATCAAGAAATAGGATGGGAAACACTTTCGGCAAGGAGTGAGAAACACAGACTTATAATGTTATATAAAATAATTTTTAAAAAGCTCCGGGTTATCTATTCAACCTTATTGTAAATTTAGTTAGCGAACATTGTGAACATTCGCACGCGAAAAAGTTTCTATTCTGAATATTGCGAAACCTAATTGATTTTTCAAAATGAACACGTGGGCAGGTCGAATCAGCTCAACGCTTTCTTTTGCATTGTAATAAGTACACTACATACTATGAGTTATAACTTACATGTAAATATACATTTGTTATTGTATGGGTCAGACCACTTATATTTAGACCAAAATAAACTTGTTCAGATCTTCACTGTTCGAAGCAAACGCTTCTGAATAACTGCTCTAGGGCTTCATAATTTTCATATGTTCAATCTCTTCTTATTATCTCTTAATGATATATAATTGTTTTCGGGTACGATTGAGTAGTTAGGTGAAAAATCATACTCTACAATATAGTTCACGTTGTAACTGATAAAATGGCTAATTTAACATGTTCAATTTTTATTTTTGGATTATTTTACTATCTATAGGGTAAGTCTAGTATTTTTATTAATGCATTCTATTCTTGACATAATAAAATGTATATACTTGCGTTTCTTTTATTAATTAGTTATTTAATTTGATACGAAAAAGGCATTTTAAAATTTTGTTATGTTATATTACGTAATGTATTTCGTCGCTTCAATTGTATTTTTTGGATTATTTCATGATTTATATGGTAAGCTTCGTATTTTGTTTATGCATTCTTATTATAACATAAAAAATGTATATTTTTCTGTTTCTTTTATTAGTTACTTAGATAATTTGATAATAAAAGTGCATTTTTATATTTTGTTTAACGCGCTTGTGACCACTCATCCAGAAAGCCTTGATCTTATTTCTGGATTATTTCATAATTTATAAGGTAGAAATGGAACCTTTACGTAGAACATTAATCAATCTTGAACATTAAATTTAATTTCCCTGGGTTTTGTTTATTGACGGTTTCTAAATCGCAAACTCTCGTGAACGATTCCTGTGTGGTAGTGATGGTTTTAAAACGGGGGGGGGGGGGGGGCTCAGAGATATTTCTGTCGATGTAATTGTATATAAGATGTGCCTTGTTTATTTATTACCTGACACTGAACTTTGATGAAAGGTAAAAATGAAAGACCAATTAGACTCGCATAATAATTTAATTTGATACGAAAAAGGCATTTTAAAATTTTGTTATGTTATATTACGTAATGTATTTCGTCGCTTCAATTGTATTTTTTGGATTATTTCATGATTTATATGGTAAGCTTCGTATTTTGTTTATGCATTCTTATTATAACATAAAAAATGTATATTTTTCTGTTTCTTTTATTAGTTACTTAGATAATTTGATAATAAAAGTACATTTTTTATATTTTGTTTAACGCGCTTGTGACCACTCATCCAGAAAGCCTTGATCTTATTTCTGGATTATTTCATAATTTATAAGGTAGAAATGGAACTTTTACGTAGAACATTAATCAATCTTGAACATTAAATTTAATTTCCCTGGGTTTTGTTTATTGACGGTTTCTAAATCGCAAACTCTCGTGAACGATTTCTGTGTGGTAGTGATGGTTTTAAAAGGGGGGGGGGGGCCTCAGAGATATTTCTGTCGATGTAATTGTATATAAGATGTGCCTTGTTTATTTATTACCTGACACTGAACTTTGATGAAAGGTAAAAAAATGAAAGACCAATTAGACTCGCATAATAAGCCGCTAAAATGCAAATTTAGATTATGATTTGTATACAAAAATTAGATTTTCAAATAGGCATGTTATTTAAAAAAAAATTATGTCTGAATCTGTGAAAAATGTAGAAATTAGTAGGGAAAAGAAATTTCTCAATAATAAAAAAGCACAAAAGATATAGATTTTTATTTAATTCAAGATTTAAATATTTTGATGTTAAGCTATTTTAACGAAGCAAGTTATAGATATATAATAATACAAAAGAAAAAAATTCAGTTACGTTCGAATAAAGATCATCAACATCAAAGAAGTTAATAATCTCATAAATTGTTTTGCAAAATAAGACTCTTCTTCTAATTGGTTTTTTATATTTTTTTCTATTTCAAATTCAGAAAATTTTATAAAGTTCTTAGCAATGTTTATGCACATGAATGCTAGTTTGACGTTTGAAATACATTTAATTGCAAATCTTTTAAAACAATTTTAATTACAGAAAAATTAAATCAATAGAAATAGTAACTTGTCGGTATGTTTTCTTTGATTTTCAGAGGACGCGATAACTGTCGATCTTACATTCACATTTTCCCCCCCCCCCCACACAGAACCACGTGACTATGATCCATGTTTTTTTTTATTGGTAAACATTTGTCTTTCCAAAACTTTGCTTTTTTTATTAAAGTACTCTTCTCAAAGTTGAGATATTATAATCAAGATGATTATGTCTTGCCTTTCACAATCGTCTACATTTGCAACCCTTTACAGCATATGATGAAATTTTAAATAAAACAAATTGAAAAAAAATAAACCAAATCGGATACACCTATAACATATAAATCGAACATCTCTGGATATGGGTTTAACCCATATCTCTTCTCGTCACAATTTCCACGGTGTTCTATTGATTTTTAGTTTTCTCCTCTAATATGTTTTGTGTGAATTTTAACCGCAATTCCTTCAAATGATATGCTATGTAAACTTATCACATGTCTGAAATCTAAAAGGGTATATGAATTAACAAAAGCTACAAAGCTTATTTCCGAATCCTCTCATAATACATTGTTTGTATATATGTTGTATTTAAATGTGAAGATCTGTGAATATACGAATAAATATTTGTAGACTTATATATGGAGTCTTCATCATATATCATCATTGACATTGACCGTAAAAAGGTAACAAGGTAAATAGTTAAGGTCGCATTCATTTTTTACATGTTCGGTCTCAGTAACCGCAATAGATACCTGAAACAAAATGTAGATTCGTTTAAGGTCTTAAAGTTATATATATTTTTAACAACCATTTGTAATAGTTATATATATAGTTCCTGTGATCACTACAATCAGTTGTAAAATTCAATAATCATAACAGATATTAACATCAATGTTGTTGGGTGCAGGTCAAAACGCCCAATTGTCAAAACGCCCCCAACCGAAAACGCCCACATTTTCCAAAACGCCCCCACCAAACGACCCCACCAAAACGCCCCTGTTTTCCGCTAAGACAAATTCGATATATATAAATTTGTGAATATACATTATAATAGTAAATATCATTCCGAGATTAATGAAACATCTTCTTGATGTAATTTTAACAAGCTTTCAAGCTTGTGTAATGTACCTCAAAGTGGCATTGTTTGTATTACTGTTCCGTGATTCCTTACGAAGAACACTGATTGCTCATCAACAAAACCAAATGTTACTTAATATAGATATATAGTTTATTCTCACACAGCCAATAATACAATTGGTACAGAGAAAGTAACAAATAAACAAACAAAACAACAGGCTATATACAATATATACAAACAATAATAAGGTTATGCTTACACAACAGTACAGTAATTGCAAATGCTGTAAAGCAGCAAACGTCGCTAGCACCTTTCGAAGCACAACAACCAACGAAAACTTTACAATATACTCCAATTGTTCCTGTAAATCCAGCAATTGTATTTACATACTGACCTGTGGGATTTGTAACATCCAGTATGTTGTTGAAACAGAGACAGCTTTCAATATGCGACTTAACAACCATCGCTCCTTTTTCACGAAAAACAGAAATTGTCCACTAACCCGCCACCTTAAAACTACAGGCCACTCTTTTGATACTGTAAAATTCCAAATTATTGATCAAAACCCAAAGTGGAATACATCAACCAGAAGACTTCGAGAAACATTTTGGATACATCAATTAAAAACGCTAGAACCTGATGGATTGAACGAACGTAATCCACAGGTAGAATACTAAAAATGTTTACGACCAAACAGTAATATGAACAACAAAAATATTTTAGATCTCAGCAACAGTATAGATTTTTTGTATAAAGTGAACAACAAAAACATTTTCTATTGTTTGAATTTTTGATTCAGTCAACGCCTGATGAAGCTCTTTGGTAGAGCGAAATATTGCGTTCCATATATATTATTTGTACATAGTAGTGTTGTTATAATTATTTTTATTAGACAACTATATTATTTTTATTTGTAATTGTATCAGTCTGCATCTGACTGATCCAGCACTTATTAAACGAGATTGTTGTTGCTATTTATAGATTACTTATATATATATATATATATATATATATATATATATATATATATATATATATATATATATATATATATATATATATATATATATATATATATATATATATATATATATATATATATATATATATATATATATATATTTAAATAAAGTTATATAATAAAACCAAGGTTGATTGAAATAAATGATATTACCAATGAAACATTAGATATTAATCCTAAAATATTTTATTTTATTTTAGGTTGGCACAAGCGGTTTAACGGCAAGTGTGGACGTACACAGGTCCAGTTTTACATCATCGTGCCAGTCTTCCAGTGTGAGGCAGATACAGTCGACATGCAGCTCAACCTTGTCAGCGAGCAGCAACTTTCAAGATACCAGACCACTACTTACCGCTCCCTGCATGGTCGCCTCACAGAGTACTGGGACAAGCTAGAGGAGCAACAGATGTCCACCCCAGACTTCCTGAGAGCCGTTGGACATCTGTACTCTCCTGCAGTACCACCAGTAGAAGACCTCCCAGACTCTGACGCTGAATCAGACAGCGATTAAACTCAAGATTTATTGACATTTCTAAATGTAGCTCAGATTAACTTACATGTATGTGATTATAAATATTGATGTTAGATAGTTAGACGTGAATTATAAATGTATGTGAGCAAGTGCATATATAAATTTAATTAGGTCAAATTAAAATATATGTATTCAATTGAATATTTAAATGAAAGGTTGTGTATGAGAGTTGTATGAGAGTTGTATACTAAATAATTACCACGTCTAAAATAAATATATTATATATATGATTGCATGACGTTATTACAGTTTAATGTTTATGGTGCTCTGTTATAATATTATTTGTTACTGCTTATTTCTGAAATAAAATAATAAAGCCTTATTTGTTATTTGTTATATTCAATATTCAAATTGGTAGCAATAACCTTTTCAATTACATACATCAATAAAAAGACCCATATATATATACCCAGGATATAAACATGTCTTGTAAAATATGTTATTAATCTCCCAGATTAAACTTATTATTATCATCAGAAACGGCAATTACTTTCATTATTTTACCACACAAAAACAAATCATCTTTGAAATATTAAAAAATAACTTCATTTTAATTCCTGTACATACTAAATAAATCAATAATATACTATCATAAATAATATGGACGAAATGGTATGGCCGAAATGTCCGGAGCCGATGTCTACTGTGGACGAGATTTACTATGGACGAAAAAAAGTATGGCCGACAAGTCCAAGTACCCACAACAGGTAAGCCAGGGGCGCTAACATGATCATTAATAATATTAATAAACCTGCAAAGATTTCTTAGCAGAGATTTTCTGTTACTGGACATTAATTCTGAGTACTTATAAACATTGTGGTTTTTCACATAATAATTTGGGACGAATTTTTTACGTTGTTCTGTGAAAGGTTTAGTATAATGGTGGCTAGAACACCTTGGTTCGACCGTCTTACAATTATTTTACCCGTAAAGCTTTATTATTTTTATGGGATTAAGTGTGTAGGGTTTTGACATTATAAAAAACATTCTGTCGTAACATATTTATTCCATATACGTTTTTGTTGTCTTCTTATACGGTCCGAATTATTTCAGGATGGAGTTGTCCTATTACTGAAAAAAAACATTAATTTTAGAACCGGATTTTTATCATGTCATACCGCGGCAACAGTTTCCCTTTAGTATCTGCTCTGATCGGAGCATCTCTATTGTTTACATTAGGAACAGTAAAATATTGTGATGCAATGTAAACACGTTTTACATCATTAGTTTAAAAAGTGACATAGGTTTAACCAATTGCCCAAGTGTATATATATATTGTATATTGACAAATTATATCAAATAACATCTATTTGCATAAAATATAATTAACCAAGAGATAACATGAAAGTTGATGAAGTTTTACACTGCAGTTTTCCATCTTGGTACAACCGGTTCAAAGACATCACAATAAAAAGGTACTGCAGTCAATTTAAACAAACTTTTTTTATAATCCTTTTTTTCTCTGGAACCTCAACCAACTATTTAATATACTTCCTGATACGGCATGGCTATGGCACATTACTCTCGTCTCGGGGAAACTATTCAATAAACTGGATGTTGTTGATGTTGTTAAGAAAAGTAACGTCTTGATTATACCACAGGAATTTGACCCCATATCATTTGGGTCGAAATATGGTCAGACAACGAAAAAAAAGTATTGTCGCGAACGAAGTGAGCGAAGGAGTCTAACGCAAAAGTAAACAATTCCTACCCCCCTACCTTTGTTTTTGAGTTTGCTTTGAGAATTTGCACTGACAACATGATTGTAGGTGTTCTACTTACTCACGGACATTTATTCTTTAAGATTATGACATCGATTCATTTAATATATCCATATTTTTGCAACCGCGAAACTTTTTCTTGGACTGAAACACTTTCTTTACTTCAGGGAAGCTTCCATGGTGGATTGTTCCGCAGTAAATGACAAAAAGTTAAACGCGAAGTCGGAACGAGAGAAAAATTATCCGGAAATTGCAAACCGAAGAGCACATGGCTGATGTCATTGGGTTACATCCCTTTATCAACAGATGTGCTAGAAATGTAAACAATTCGATTAAAACTCAATTTTACAAAAAATAATTAAAATTAGGATTTAAATATTATTTCATTTACATACAAAGCAAAGTTTTTTTTTTACCGTTTTATCCCATTTAATTTTTGTCATTTACTACGGAACAATCCACCATGGAAGCTTCCCTGAAGTAAAGAAAGTGTTTCAGTCCAAGAAAAAGTTTCGCGGTTGCAAAAATATGGATATATTAAATGAATCGATGTCATAATCTTAAAGAATAAATGTCCGTGAGTAAGTAGAACACCTACAATCATGCTGTCAGTGCAAATTCTCAAAGCAAACTCAACAACAAAGGTAGGGGGGTAGGAATTGTTTACTTTTGCGTTAGACTCCTTCGCTCACTTCGTTCGCGACAATACTTTTTTTTCGTTGTCTGGCCATATTTCGACCCAAATGATATGGGGTCAAATTCCTGTGATTATACATAACAAATTTATTTTGCAAATGATTTCTGTATTATATCAGACAAATCAGTGAATTTCCACCCCCCCTAAAATTCTGCTAACTTAAATTATACAATATCTTTATTCCATTTGACCCCCCAATATGTTTTGCCACAAGGTCTTTAATCTGTTGTAAATATAATTTTCTGATATCATTATATGCTGGACATCTGCATATGAAGTGTTGCATGGTTTCTTCTTCAATCTGGCATAACAGACAGGTTGTGTCGATTTCACTCTTGTTGAATTTCACTGTGTGGTTTTTGTAAAATGTATGTTCCTGTCAGAAGTCTCGCTTTGACAGTAGCTTGGCGAACCTCATTTACTGAATTCCTTGCCGAGTTCCATATTAGATGTGTAGTACCTATTTGCAACTGTTAGGAATTTGAGGGTGAATTTGTTCTAACATTCCTCTTGAAGTTTATTTGTCCAGTAGTTATCAACAGCTTTTTTGACAATCCTTTTCCATATTTTCTTACTAATCTGATCTTGTACTTTTTCAAGTGATGGTAATTGGTATAACTCTATAATGATGTTGATGAGTTGGAAGAAGCTACTTGGATTTCCAATTGTGTGTTGTATTTTGGCCAATTTTAATAAAGATTTATTTGTACTGTTGAGGATAGCAAACCATAGGCTAAGACATCTTTTGTGTAGTAGTCCCTCAATAGGCAATATTCTTACCAGTAGATATGCAGCAGCTGAGGCTGTTCTTGTAGGGTGTCCTTGAATCTGTTTAATGGTGTTGATATGGAATGCTGATAGTTCTTTTATATCTTTCCGTTGAAGGTTGAGTATTTCAATACCATATAATAGTCTTGGTATAACATAGGTTTCATATATCTTAATTGATGTTCTGTCTGGGAGTTAGTACATTAGTACCATGTACTCCAGTTTTAATCAAGGAATATAATGTTCTACGTGCTAAATTTATCCTGTCATCTGACAACGGCTCTGTAAATGACCTTTGACTGAGGTAGAAGAATTAGTTATTATTTTGTTATTCGGCTGCGCTGAGCTGTAGCATGGACAGTGGATTTATTATTCAATGGAATTTAGATACTAGTATTAGAGCTGCATTTAAACAGCAGTTTCATACAGAATTGATAAATAAATTTATTTATATAGTTTGTTTAATGTATTGGATATTTTTCAGCTGATTGTGCAAAGCCCATTTCTGGACTATTTTATGGGTGTTTGTGAGTTTCCTTGAATACCCTTCAGGGTTTCTAAATTTGCGAAAAATTTATCTGACATGACACACCAGAAATTTAATGTGATATTAGTGAAATGATTTTGGTTGTTTTGAGGGGTCTTTCATTACTCAACGAAACTTGGTGCCCGAGTCAGAGCAAAAAATGTTAATAGTTTCCCCAATACGAAAATAATTAAGAGGCCGTTTGTCATCTATGTTGATAGAGCCATCAGCTTTCTGTTGTTCTAATCAACCCTAAATGTGTTGTTTTGTTCTGAAATTCCAGTGGCTCTGCTCCTAAAGTCAGGCCTACAGTATTCTCTTTTGCTTTTTCTGACATTGCCTTAGTGTTGCACTTAATAATGGCATTACTTTTTGTAGGGTTAATTTTAAACATATGATCACAGGCATAGTCATATACAATGTCTATCATTTGTTGCATTTCTTCTTAGTTGTTTGCCAAAAGCACAGTATCATCTGCACAAATAGGGCATTCTATGTATGTGTCTCCTAAAGTTTCTCCAGTTTTTGATTCTTCAAGTTTCAGAAGAAGCTAATTTACATATTGTTTATAAAGAGTTGAGAGAACTCCATCCTGTCTTACTCCTTATTTGATTAAAAATGATCCTCCTTGCCATTTTACCCTTAATGTTATTCCTTCATATAGATCATCAATAATGTTCCACAAGTCCATATATCTAGACCATTAAAGTATATTTTGTTCATTAGAATTTTATGGTTAACTACATCAAAAGCCTTCTGGCTGTCCAAAGTTGTAACATATAGCGCTACTTTTCCTGTATTCTCCGAGTATGCTTCTGACAGCAGTAATGATGCCATATTTGGTGATAACCCTTTCGTAAAGCCAAATTGTAGGTTGGATTGTACAAATGATTCTAAATTTGATTTTGACATCAGGATATATTCAAAAATTTTCCCATTAAAACAACAAACATAGTACACAATCATCAAAACTTATTTGCTTCTGCAATCATGTTGGTAGGTTCCAGTTGTTTTGCCCCCAAAACATATTCTCCCTGAGTTGTTTTTGCCCTGGAAAGTGAGTCGTTTTGCCCCGATATAGAAAAATAATAAATACACGATAAATAAAGTAATAATTGACCCATTTCATGTTTTACATGATTTATCTCAAATTTTACTTCTGGTTAAAAAAACTACGGCTGACTATGATTTCGAAATAAATATTTTTTATAGTTTTTGTATTGTTTGTCTATGCCATTTAAATTTTCATCTAATTAACCTCATTCGTAGATGTTACAATAGCCATAGGCAACAGGTGAGTTTGAATATATAACACAGATGTCTGTGGGTAAGTTTTTTTAATCAAGGTATAAAACAGCTGGGATTCTACCTTAGAGTAGCATTAGGTAAATTGGGGAATAAACATTGGTTAATTGTTAATTAATGATCATGTTTACACAGTAGTGGGTTTTAATAACATTTTCACTTAGATATTGACACCTGTCATGCAATGAAGCGTGAAAATTGTCCATTTCAAAAGTTTTCAACAATACAAAGTACGGCAGTAGCTGCAGTTTTAAATACCCGAAGTGGACACTAGGTGGCATTTTTTAAATTGAAAAGTCGTCAATTAAAAACAAAAATAAATAATATAAAGTATAAAAAACACTTGTATAAACAGTATGAAAAATGCTTGTATAAAAGTTGTTTCCAAATATTTTGAACGATTAATTAACATACAATTGCAATTACATGGCTTTAATTAAAAAGGTTTACATAGCACAATTCTGCAGTTTATTAATAAATGTAAAAAGAATTGTTACATTCACTGCTTGTTAATAGATTGCTTATAATATAAGATAAGGTACAAATTGCAGCTATTGCAAATGGCTTCTTGGCTCCAGACCTGAAGCTACCACAAAAGGAACTGTCTGCTAAGGCTAAACAGTTGGCAAGTGAACAGCAACACAAACCTTCTATTAAGGTGATTGAAGATGTTCTACTTGCAGTTCCAGAGGCTCAGCATTTCCCACTTCCTAAGCAGAAACTTCTTAAGAGGTCAACAGACAACATATTATATTACTGGGGTGAATCTACCTGCTGCGAACAAGTATCTGGGCAAAATGACTCAGGTGCTAACAGCATTCGGGGCGAACATTTCCTCCTCGCTTTTGAAACACATGTTTATTTTCAGGGATTTTCCTGCTTTTATTTTGGGATGATATTTGGTCCCATTCCCAACAGCTAAAACTGCCTTTCTTCCCCAATACATGACAAACAAATAGGTTGAGTAGTTCAGAAATGTAGAAATACTTTTAATTTTTTTTTACAGCTACATGATACCACTTCCACAAGAGTTTATAGATTATCTACATGCTGATGGTATTGTGCTTCCAGAAGAGTAAGTTAATGTCAGTACACCTAAAGGGCTAAACTGCTTGCCTTTTGGTAAAAATTAGATCAAAATAGCTAAAAACTCTATTTTTTACCGTTTTTCCTTATTCACATGTTATTGTAACCAAATTTCTCCAAAATTAGACACAAATATCTACAGCCATTAGGATATAATAGTAAAGAAAGTCACCCACATAACTGTTTCAAGTTTGCAGTTAAATAATATGGAACGTAAAAGCTTCCAAAATGTACTACTGACTATGGTAAATGAATGTAATTAATTAAAATTAAATATAAAAAAACCCAATGAATTGGATCTATTCATTTTCTGGGTTCTGTGGGAAAAAGGGTGGTAAAGATCGGTAGTTATTGTGTCTTTCTGTCTAGCATTGTCAGAAAATCATACCGATAATTTTCTGTAATCATCTTATAGTTCCTGCTAACTAATCTGGTATATATTAGGTTTAATTTGAATGTTGCAGAGAGCATGATTTTTCATTCTATTGAAAAACTATTTTGGTCACTTTCTTTACATTTTGGTCTCTTTGCCTTTGGCCCATATACATGTACCACTTATCTATTTCTTTTACTATATTAATCCTAAAACAAATATATTATGGCAGAACAGTACACATCAAACTGAAATCTGAAAACAACAACCAACAAGTGAAAGTAAAAACCTAAAAGAAAAAAAGATATAAAATATAAACTACTGCAAAAGTTTTATTGATATAATTTTTTTCCTGCTTTGAGGATAAAAAAGACATTTACAAACATCCAAGGACCGTGTATGAACATTTTACAGTCAAAATTGTAACAGCCAACCACAATTTGCCATTATCAGGAGGGCTAACAAAGAACCTCTATTCTTTGTTAACTCTCCTGATTACAGTGTCTCATCACAAGGTTGACCGTTACAGTTAATTCCTTGTCTCCTTAGCCAGATTTGGGCTGCTGACAAGTCCCTTCCATCAGTCTCTGGCCTGTGCTGATCATACTGCCTCCACATATGTCTTAAATCCCAGCATGTCTCTATCTTTTTCTACAGTTCGCCTCCAAGTTTCTTTTGATCCTCCTCTTTTCTGTTTGCCCTCTGGTGTCCATGTCAGTGCTATTTATAGATTTGTATTGATGTCCATTCTTAGTACTACTTCCATCTACTGAATCTAATTTGATGGCTGATAGACTCAACTTGTGTATTTTATTCTTAAGTTTTCATTGGAGATCTTTTGTGGCCAATGTATTCTATAAATTTTTCTTAAGCATTTTTGTTGGAAATATCTCACACCTGTATAGCAAAACTGATATGACATTTGATTTGAATATTTTTATTTTGGCCTTTCTATTGATTTGAGTGTTATTCCATATCTTGTTCAGTTTAAAAAAGGCTTTACTTGCATATCCAAGTCTACTTCGTATGTTGGTGCTACCTGAGTTCTTACTGTTGCTCTAAGATGTACACAGTTGTTTACATCCTCTATTTCTTTTTCCGTGATGGTAAGTGGCTGGTTGCTGTTTGCATTGAGAAGTACTGTCTTTATTTTTCCTGTATTGATCTTTAAGCCTTTTGATGTGGCATAGCTGTTTAATTTGTCAATTTTTCTCTGCATTTGGTCTCGGGTACTAGATATCAGGGCGATATCATCTGCAAAATCCAAGTCATCTAATTTTGATGTCCTATTCCACCTTATACCTGTGTTGTTTTCAGATGTTGTTCACCTCATTATCTTTAACATAAAACCATTCAAATTCATCTGTCCCATCAACAACTGCACACCTGCTGCCTTCATACATGTTTTTAATCATCACCATGACTGTTTCAATTTTGAAAGAAAATCAGATTGACAGAATGTTCATACATAGTCCTTGGATGTTGTAAATATTTTTTTTTAATCCCAATTTTAAATTGGAATCATCTCCATATCCATAGGGCCATGCAGATTGAGATTTGAATTTAAAAACATTTGGATGACTTTGACAATACTTCAAAAGTGGAAAAAAGTTCCAGAAATGTTCCCCATTTTATGGGAAATTAAAAACAAAAAAACATACTGAGGAATTAATGAAATTGATCCCCCATCCCAATTGTTGTGTGCTTTGCAATCTTAGGAAAATGTTGACAATTATGGATGACTCCTTATCAAAATTGTTTCAAAACATTTGCAATAACATGTATTCCAAATGTCAAATTAACATTTATGTGCATAAACATTGTTCAGAACCTAACATTTTCAGAATTTAAACTAAAACACAAAAAAGCTATAAGACTAGTCTATGTAAACTGTTAGTGACATTTATTCCAATGTTACTTTTTCAAAATTTCATTTAGCCTCGTTAATGTGTGTTAATGTATGTTAGTTTTAAATACCCGAAACTGAACTTTGAGAAATGAAAAAAAATGGAAGACCAATAAACATAATAAGTCGGGAAAATGTAAAATTAACTTATGATTTTTGTACGATTTTAAAAACATGTGCATTGAATAAAATTCTAAAATGACGTGCTTTAAAGGCTTTGAGACCACAACTGTGGTAAGAAAAAGATTTATGTATGAGCAACATGCGACGAGGAGGGCATGTTTTGAAGGGATGTTCCAATTACAAAACTGTAAATCCCAAATGGAAAGGTATTGTGTATGACGTATTATTCTTATAAATCGTGACACTCAATATAATTATCCGTTGCAATATATTGTGTGTTACATTAGCGGAATAGCCAGTTTTTGGCAGAAATGATGTTTTCTATAGTTATGTAAATATCATAAAAATACCATAATTGTCTTATTAGAATAAAAATAATTCATGGATGTTGTGATTTATCATAGTTTTACAAGGGAATGTCGATTTATGTCATTAAATTATCCCTCGCTGTCGCTCAGGATAAACTAATACCACTTAAATGGTCAACCTGTTGTAAAACAATGATAAAACACAGCCTCAGTGAATTATTTCCTAATTATTTATTATAAAAAAATTTAACTAATTCATATATTGTTTTTGCAAAAATACAGCTGTTCTTTTAACATTCATTTATGGTTTATTTTAAGTTCTGGAAATATTAAGTTCTTAACAATGTTCATACACATGCTTGTTAGTAGTAATTTGCCAGAAGTAATATGCCAAAAGACTACTTGAATTTTAAAAACAAACGGTCAGAAAAAACCAACAGTTCGTGTGTGTATTTGATGATCCTTTTTATGCAGAATATAAATTCCAGGAGTTTACTGACATGACTGTTGGCTTATCTATGCTGTCATTTGTATTAACCACAACATTATTTTTGAATCACTTATAGGTCAGTGCTTTTCATGATAAAAACCATAAATTATTTATCATTATCCAAAAGTTTGAGTTTTTGATGCTGATCATATATTAAACATGGCTGACAGGGCCATTTAGGCATTCTGATTGGCTGATTTTCAAAAATGATTCTTCTTCTCATAAACTGCTTGACAGATTGATTTGAAAAATTTGCAGAAATGTACCTTAGATGGTCCTCTACACATTTTGAGTTTTTTTTTTGCCAATCAGAAATCCAAGATGGCCACTATTACAAGACTTAGTTTTACATAGAACCCTTTGGGAAAACATACACATAACTTCTTCTCGGAAACTGTTCCACACAATGAAGCCAAATTATGAAAAAATGAAGGTTGGATAGTAATCTGATTATTTTGAGTTTTTCTAGTCAATTAAACATGGCTTCCAGGGCAATTAAATTAAATGCGTTCTGATAGGCTGAAATTTCAAAAAAAGTTTCTAACTATTTGCATGTCAGATTGATTTTAAAGAATGTACCTAAGATGGTCCTCTACAAAGTTTGAGTTTTTTGTGATGATTCAAAAACAAGGCCACCACCGAGGAACACATCTTAACATTACCCTATGTGAAAAACTCTTCTACTACGAAACTGTTCCACACAAATATGGCAAATTATGCAGCATTAAATCTTGAATATTTATCTTATTATTTTGAGTTTTTTAGAGCAAATTGGAAATTTGACATCACTGCCAGCTAGGGCTACTAGTGCATTCTGATGGCTGAATTAAAGAAATCTTCTTCTCACAAACTGCTTGGCATATTGATTTGAAATATTGCAGCAATGTACTTTACATCCCTTTACAAAGTTTGAGTTTTTTTTGCTGATTTAAAATCCAAGATGGCTACCATAGTGGAATACAGCTTGACGAAGGACCCTATGGGAAAACCATACAGGCAGCTTCTTCTCCGAAACTGTTCCACACTGTAAAACCACATAATGCATAAGTGAATCGTGCATTGTAATGTTAATATTTTGAGTTTTTTTCGAGCCAATAAAAAATTTAACATGGCTTCCAGAGCTGTAAATGTATTCTAATTGGCTGAAATTTCTTAATTCAACATGCAACATTCATAGAAACAGCAACTTTACATAAACTCTTCAGCATGTAAGATCAAAATTTTTCAAGAAAAGTCATGTCTCTTAAAAAGTTTTTCTGAAAGTCATGTGAGCGTTACAGCTCTTGTGGGCCTCTAGTTGATGTACCAGACACACTTGATTGGAATATATGGTAAAAAGAAATAAATGTAAGGTGATTTTAATAACTAATGTCATGACATAGTACACAAGAATTTGAGGCTCTATATATATATAGGGAAATAAATCATTTATTCAAACCTGAAAGATCTGCATTGACTTTAAGTAACCTTTTTATAATAAGGTCGTATATTATACACTTCAGAGCATTAGCATTTGAGTAGAAGACTATTTTCTGTATTTCATTTTTGTATTGAGACTAAAAAACATGGAAAAAAACTTAAGACTATAGGAAAAAAAGAGGTTATTGTCTTTACAAAAAATATGTATTAGCCAGGTAAATTAAACACAAAAAATGCCATGAAGAGCCTTTTAAATTGATAAGTTTAGAATGAGATAAACTTCTCTTTTGATTTTTTTATAGTAATAATATGGTTAATCTTAATGTCACATGATGAGGCTAGGCAAAATATTGCATATGGCCACCCAGAATGTCAGATGACAAATTAAGTTGGGAAGTTTAGAATGATTAATAATGAAAAGTGAAGAAATATGTAGCCAAGCCTAAAAGGGCATAAGAAAAAGGCCGAAAATGAATTGGGATAAATAAAAAGTGTAATTACTTCTTTAAAAATTCTTACCAGTTATAAAAAAAAATAAACCAGTTATTGAAAACGCCTTACCAAAAACACCTTATGAGACCAAACTTTTGTCTGGCCTTCTGTGTTTGTTTTTCAAGAGGTTTTGTTGATTTGTTGTCTTGTATATATATTAGAGTGATTAATAAATGGTGTTGGCTTTAGAAGTGAGATTAGTGTTTAAATGTTGCTAACATCCATCAAAGAATTTTTTGTTGCAAATATAACTAGCTTCCAATAACACTTCTACAGCAAAATTATATTTGGAGTAGTAAATCACAGATTGACATTGACAACTTTTTAAATGCAACACAGTTATCTTCTAAATAGTAACTCTTGAAGAGTTATGTATACCATCTTAGACAAACCTAGTTAAGACAAGTGCTGTGAGAACTTTCGTTTCTATAACTGTACCTGTACAATGTAATTCTGTTATACAGGTCAATTACAGCCAGTGGTCAAGAGGAAAATGAGGATAATGTTGTAGGAGAAGAGGTACTAGTATATTCACAAAATAATATTGTTATCATATTAAATGGTAATATCTATGTCAAGTAGTTACAAATTTATGGCTTCAAAATGTTGTAATGCATAAATCAGGAAGATTTTAAATTTGATGCCTTGAGCAAAAAATAGCAAAGAAAACTGACAGTACAACAAGAGCCAAAAGCCAAGCGAAAGTTACAAATCCTGATATAGACAAACACAACACCAAAACCAAAAACATAAAACACGGAGAGTAACCCAAACAAAATAAAAATAATGGGTGCACTCATGTGCTCCAGACAAGTAGACAGTGCCCGCCTCTAATTATACACCCATCGAGTTACTTGTTGTCATGTCTAGGGAAAAGTTAAAACCAGAAATAGTAAACACTACCTATGACTCAATGAAAATGTTGTATTTGAGACACTGATTTCCCATAACGATCAATTAAGTCATGGTGACAACCATAGAACTTCTAGAGGGATAACATCAACCTATTTACAACAAACCCTTGTTTGAATAGTTGAGCAGTCAACAGCAGGGATCAATTCAATAATTTTCAAGGTCATTAGAGAAAAGTTCAAAGATAGTGAAAAGAAGATAATATATTTACACACAACTCAAACTTCAAATGGAAGATTTGTTGAATTAAAAAGCATGCATCAAGATTAAATACAAACAAGTTCTGTTGAAACATTTTTCCTGATACACTTTTATTCCCTAATCTTTTAGGTGTGAGCTATGTGTGTTTGTGTATTTCACCAGACTATGTTTTTATCTATTATTTCAGATTGATATAGACTGGAATGATGATGTTCCTACAGCTGAGGTTTGTTACAGGCACCAATGAACCTCATAGTTTGATAAAGGGAGAATATAAAGCTTTAAACACAACCTTTCTGCAGACATTCTTGTCTACTATCTATTTATTTTATGATTTTTAACAGAACACACATATTCGTACATCATGAAACACATTTCAGCAACTTTTTTGGTGTTTAGAAATTTATGAGTAGAATTTTTAGCTGTGAATTCCATAGTTGTAGCAATAATACACGTTAAAGGGGCATGGAAATAACATTATGTTTCCAGTATGATATAGATAATTTGATCATATCCTGTTCAAGCAATGCAACATAAACACACTTCCATATAACAGCAAAATTTTTGATATTTGTGGATTCACACTTACTTTGATTTAACATGTTATTTGTGGATTCACACTTACTTTGATTTAACATGTTATTTGTGGATTCACACTTACTTTGATTTAACATGTTATTTGTGGATTCACACTTTCTTTGATTTAACATGTTATTATATTTCTACTCTCATCATAAAACCCTATAGGAAAACAGCTTCATCTTTGAAACATTCATAATTGATAATAATTGAACAATTCACCAATATGACTAGGGTGGTCCTTTGCTAATTTTGAGCTTTTAAAGCTGACCAGAAGTGCAACATACATGTAGCTGCTAGGGAATGCTAAATTTTTTAAATGTATTAAACTGTCTCGCAGGTATATACATGTAAACCAAATTGTGTGCAATGGAGATTTTAGTACCAGTCCAAAATCAATATTTGCCATAAAGGAGCAAAGTTTAACAATTACCCTATGGGAAATACCAACAGTCAGGCTGGAAATCAGTAACTTAGATTTATGTTGGTCCTCCACCAATTCTGACTAGATATGGCAAGAAAACAGTCCAGACAATTTTTGGGGGGCTTGTTTTGTAACCAGTTACAAATCCTGTAGAAAACAATTACAGAGTAAGGTAATATGTGTTTGATACTCAGTATTTGCATATTTCTTTGCCTTGGTCTTTGCCTTTATTTCTCAAAAGGGGTAACAATTGCTTACACATATTTTTATGCCTGCATTTTATAAAACAGTTACAAATTGGTTACATCTATATTTTTCTGACTTCATTTTATAAAAGGGTTACAAATCAGTTACAAATATTTTTCTGTCTTCATTTTATAAAAGGGTTACAAATCAGTTACATATATTTTTATGTCTTCATTTTATAAAATGGTTACAAATTGGTTACATCTATATTTTTCTTACTTCATTTTATAAATGGGTTACAAATAAGTTACAAATATTTTTCTGTCTTCATTTTATAAAATGGTTACAAATTGGTTACATCTATATTTTTCTGACTTCATTTTATAAAAGGGTTACAAATCAGTTACAGATATTTTTATGCCTTAATTTTATAAAATGGTTACAAATTGTTTACATCTATATTTTTCTTACTTCATTTTATAAATGGGTTACAAATCAGTTACAAATATTTTTCTGTCTTCATTTTATAAAAGGGTTACAAATCAGTTACAGATATTTTTATGCCTTCATTTTATAAAATGGTTACAAATTGGTTACATCTTTATTTTTCTTACTTCATTTTATAAATGGGTTACAAATCAGTTACAAATATTTTTCTGACTTCATTTTATAAAATGGTTACAAATTGGTTACATCTATATTTTTCTATCTTCATTTTATAAAATGGTTACAAATTGGTTACATCTTTATTTTTCTTACTTCATTTTATAAAAGGGTTACAAATTGGTTACATCCATATTTTTCTTACTTCATTCATGCTTTCTTTTAAGCAGAATATGCCTCTTAGAATAGAAGACAAGAAAAGACAAAACAATTTTATTGTTGTGTTTGGTTTTTGATTATGACCCTGGGACGTTACCAGGGGCAGATCCAGGATTTCGCATTTGGGGGGGGGGGAGCAGAAAACGGCGAGGTCCCCAACAGGTCCAGCTCCAAAGATTTCCGCATTTACTGGGTGTTTTTGATGGGGATCATAGTTGGCTACATCACCCTCCTTACCTATTTCTCTCTCTCTCTCTCTCTCTCTTTTCCTTTGTTTTTCTTTTTTTAGGGGGGCGCACACCCTCCACACCCCCCTCTAAATCCGCGCCTGATTACAATGACAGTTTAATGTAAAAACAATTAAAGATTGCAAATGGATTTAGAGGAATGGATTACCAGCAAACAATTTTATTTATATCAACAATTAGATTGAATCTTGTCTAGATTTTTGCAGTTAATGTATTAATAGAATTACTAAAAGTAAGTATGGAAACAACTTACTGTACATGTATATATTTCTGTGATAAGAACCTTAATATCCTATGGAAAGAATCACTTGGTCTAATAATGAACCAAAAATGGTGTCCTTCTATTAATATCCTTGGAAAACAAATTGTTTAATTTGCCAGAAAATCATTTTTATGTAAGACTAACTAGAAAGGATAATGCTTTTTTATTTTCTGTTTATGACCTGAATTCAAAGGAATAATAATTAGCTTTATTATGCAGATTGCTATATTAAGGTGTCAGCCACAAGAACATTTATGACCTATTCACCTCAGGTGTGCTACCTGCATCACTTATTACAAAATTTATTATGAAGCAATCACACTCTTATATTTATGATCCTGAAGATAAAAGAACAGAATAGCTTATTTTTTATAAATACAGTTAACATTTAACAGATATGAGATTTTTATTACCTGTTAACAACAGGTGTGCTAACTGTACCTTTTGCTTACATTTTTTTATAAATTTATTAAACTATTTTTTCTTACATTTTTTTATTAATACAGAGAAGTTTGTAGCCATAGATTGATAGATTGTGTCATCTCTGTGACTCCTCCAATACATCGGTGATAAATTTCACTATATATGATAGAGAGAAATTGTTACCTACACACCTGTGTCAAATGTAAATATTCTGAAATTTCACAAGCTATTAACCTCTAAAAATTGTACTAGAATAACTGATAAGATTTACTAAAATTATTACAGTGAAGCTGACTCCTAGGTAATGTTATTCATTAATATAATACCCTTGTTTATTTGAAACATGTTTTCACTCATGTTTAACTATTATATATAGGATCTTACATTGGTACGAGTGGATTATCGGATTTCTCCAATCGAGATAGTTAAATTATGGAATTTTAAGTCCGAGCCTTGGCGAGGACTTAAATTTCCATAATTTAACCAATCGAGATTGGAGAAATCCCATAATCCAAGAGTTCTAATGTAAGATTCTGTTTCTCTAATTTAAAAAGTAGTAAATTTGCGAAACGAAGTACAAATTCTCCCAACCCCAATTTTACGTTCATGACGTAAATACGCGGTAAATTGAAGGTGTTTTGTTTATGACATCATGAGTTCTTATTGTGACGTTATTATTTTTAACCAATCAAATGCTGAGAACAACAAATTCACTAGTGACGAGAAATATTTTTTCCACACCGGTCAAGCAGTTGAAATATTACGTCAAAATTAGAGAATTGTATTTCTTCTATATATTTAATTTTCTCATCTCTGTAACTATGTACGTAGTTTACGAGAATAAAATTCAGTTTTCCACATGTTATATCACCTTACATGCCTTTGTCTATACAATTTATTTTGCTATTATCAGACATGGCTGTCATATACGTTGCAGTTCTGTAAATGTTATGAACACACTAACTTATTATAGGGGCTTTATAAAAGTATAAAATATTTGCATGACAGATCACAATCTGCAGATGTAAGACCTCCAAGACGGTCAGACTGGGGAAACGCTCCTACCCATGTGGGGTACTGGAGTAGGCCAGCGTTACATCGGAGCAGCCTGGCCGTTAGTAGGACATATGCTGCCGAGTTTCACTTATTACATAATTTATTATGAAGCAATCATACTCTTATATTTATGATCCTGAAGATCAAAGAACTGAATAGTTTCAACAGGTGTGCTAACTGCACCTTTTGCTTACATTTTTGATAAATTTATCAAACTATTTTTTCTTAAATTTTTTTATTAGTTTATTTTATTAAATATATTAATTTTATTTGACAACTAGTATTGTAAATTTATGTAGAAAATTATAACTATACCCTTTTTATAAAATTGGAGGTAAGAGACTACAGATGTAACCAATTTGTAACCATTTTAAAAAATGAAGGTATGATAAAAATATATGTAACTGTGATGTAACCAATTTGTAACCATTTAAAAAAATGAAGGTATGATAAAAATATATGTAACTGTAATGTAACCAATTTGTAACCATTTTACAAATTTAAGACATAAAATATATGTAACTGTGATGTAACCAATTTGTAACCATTTAAAAAAATGAAGGTATGTTAAAAATATATGTAACTGTGATGTAACCAATTTGTAACCATTTAAAAAAAAAGAAGGTATGATAAAAATATATGTAACTGTGATGTAACCAATTTGTAACCATTTTAAAAATTGAAGGCATAAAATATATGTAACTGTGATGTTTATATTGTAACTATAATTTGTAACTTTTTTCATATATAAATAAAGATGTAATGAGCAATTATGTAACTATTATGTAATAGTACTTTTTTATGTAACTGTTTTGTAACCGGTTACAAAACAAGCCCTCTTTAAATTATCTGGACTGATTTCTTGCCATATGACCGACAGAAATGAAAGTTTGTCTCAGCCATGTCTCAGCTACATAGCATTCTTCAAATTGTAGGATCTTGTTTGAAGGATGTTTTAAATTCTCTGAAACCACAGAAGCATTTGAAAACAAATTGAAAATAATGTTCAATTAAGAGTCTCTACAAAGTTTGTTTTTAATGTATCAGTTGAGCAAAGGAGAGCATGTGGTTTAAGTTAATGATCACTCTTTAGTATTACAGGTAAATTATTATAATGATTTAAACCATTCAATTTGTAGATGCCAAGTTTTCCAGAATTTGAAACAGCAGTAAAAAACAAGATCAAAAGTTGTGGTGGAAAAGTGTTTCCAAAATTGAACTGGAGTTCCCCTCAAGTAAGATTTTCCAAGATATGTATGTTTGTTTGTTTGAATGTTTTTTATGCCATTTTCAGCGGTATTATGATGTCCAGTTTTTTTGGGGATACCCGGAGAAAACCCCCTACCTTTGTAGGAAAACTGGCAATCCTTGTCAATTAAGATTTCAGGAGGGACAGTAAAGAAACAAAATGACTTTATTCTCGTTGTTTGGAAAGAACCCCATGACTATTTCTCCATAAATAAAATGTGTTGAAGTATTTAAACAAAGTACAATTTGTCAGTTGAAAATAGCAAAATTTTCTGTTTCCTTTTTTTCTTCTGCAAGTACTGTTAAAACAGTAATTGATCAGGTAATAAAACAGTTATTTCGGTGTCGGGAATAGTGTTTTGAACTGTTGCCCTTGGCCTACGGCCTCAGGCAACAGTTCAAAACACTATCCCCTCCACCTCGGACCAACAGTTTGACTGTTCCCAAATCACATATGAAATAACTGTATACTTTTGTGTCTAACTTAGGACACAAACAGAAGCTTTACAACCTCACAAAAATGGAGGTATTTTGTTAATGTTTCCTGCTTTTGCAACCTCTGAAATTGATAACAGTTGAAATTGGTACTTAATTTGAAATAAAATTTAAACAGCAGATAGTGTAAGAATAAAAAAATAGTTTGTTTGCCATAGCCAAAATGGCTTCAAAATGATTGGGTTGGTAAGTAGGGTTTTTTAGGTTTGTTTTAATTGGTATGATTCTCAAACTCCCCCCCCCCCCCCCCCCCCCACCACCACCTAACAACATTTACTGTTATTCCACATTGATGCCACTTACGTCATTATTATGACATTGTTTAGTAATTGAAAAGGCTTGTGTTTATATGATGACCTAATTGTATTTTGGAATCTTGTTTTCAGTTTTATCATTACGCTCTTCAGTGTCATATTTTCTTTGACTTTTTATTCAAAACTTTTTGACTAAGGACACCTTCACATAAAATTTACTGACTAATAGACAGAATTTGTGTTTTTTTCTTTGTTTGAATGGTGTTTATTGCTATTTTCGGTAATTTTTCTGCTACCATGGCACCCAGTTTTTTTTGGGGAGGAAGCCAGAGTACCTCGAAAACACTCAGACCTGTGGTAGGAAATCTGGCAATCCCTGTCTATTAGTGAGAATTGAACATGACCCTCCCGAATTTTTGTCTGTAATTTTAAAATGCCACACCTTTTATGCATGCTTACCTTTTGGAAAACAGACTAACCTAACTAGATATTATTGGGATGGTATCTCTGTGGGCTCTGCTGATGATAGGTTGTGATGAGCAAATTGTAAGAACTCTGGCTCAGACAAAGAAAGCAATAATGTGCCCTTGAAGTTGAAGTTCAAGGTCAGAGTTAACAATCAAGGTACACAAGACATCCACTTAAAAAAATATACCAACAAATTCCAAAAGCTTACCTCTTAAAAAGAAAAATGTTACAGCTTAGAAACTAATTTTTTATTCACAAAATGATAATATGATCTTGAGGTCACATTTCATCAACCATGGTATGTGATACATTACCTTGAAAAATTGTACCTACATGCCAAATATCAAAAGCCTACTCAAAAAAGTAAAAAGTTATAGCCCTTACATGAACTGATCAGAATAGGTCCACACAAGCAGTTTTTTAAAGTAATAATAATAACATTGAAACAGACAAATCACCTAGGGTTTGTTAATCTTTTATTAATTAAACATGTTGCTTCTATTTGTAAGTCCTATTAAAATAGATGAAGCAAGAATCTGTGCTCATATTTAGATTGACACCAATTTACCTAAATTAAATAATCCTACAGATGTAAAAAAAAAATATTATTCAATAAGGAGTTAAAGTGACTGTGTGATAGTCTAGTTGTAATTTTATCACAAATATGAATACTTGGAATTTCAAATGACAATTCGTACTGGAAACATAAACCACAAATCAAGAATCATTTATTAATAGTAAATAAAATAGCAAGGAAACCGATGGAACAACAAGAGCTGAAAGTCAAGGGACAGTTACAAATCCAGATATAAACAAAAACCAAAAACACAAAAACAAAAAGTGAGTAACCTGAACTTAATAAAAACCATGGGTGTACTCAGATGCTTTGGACCTGTAAGCAGTGACTGCCTCTAATTAACATGATGAACACTGGCTAAATCTCTGTATATATGATACTTTGATTTCGATTAAATACGATTGCAAAAATTAAAATTATGTAGGTTTATAATAAAATACTATGAACTTTTTTTATTTCTCTAAATTAATCCAAGAGAAAATTTGTTCCCTTGATGAGAACTATATTTAGCAGATTCCCCTATATTTCATCCCTATTCAGGTTTTCAGACTGGGGGTTTTAATTTTTAATACATATTAAAATGAAGATAACACCAATAATGAACAGCTTATCACCATCCACTTGTCAATCTGTAGCAAATTATGCCAGTTTCAATTTAATTAACTTATAAATAATGTATCTTTACGTTCCATTTTTAAAAGTAAATTTTTATGCCCACACCACTCCAGTTTAAATTTAGGTTTAGCTTATAAATTCTGCTGAGTTAACATGTGTTTGACATTATCTTTTGCTAACTACAGATAACTTATTTTGAAGGATGCAACTTGGATCTCATTTGACAAGACATTAAAGTGTACCTGTCCTAGTGATATATACCTTCTTTTAAAAAGTTCCGAATTCATAACACATGATTTAACACAGCCGTAAGTATTGATGTTCTGCTGTATTACGGTTCTTAACTACCATGTATTTGTTTTAGGTCTCTTAACGTCTTAGGGTTTTAAATAGTGTTATCTACCTGGATAAATCATTGTAGTCTGCCTGTATAGATACATCTGTAGTCTACACAGATAGTGCAAATGTGAACTCGGGTGCTCAAGCTTCTCCAGGTAAAGCAAATCTGGCCTACAATTGCTCAAGCTTACTCTGTTAATTCAGATCTAACCAGATGCTGCAGCTGCTTTAGATTATCAGCATTCCTACTTCACTGATTAATCGAAATTCACATAAATCACAAAAAGTTGTAAATGTAAAATCCATCATAAGTGACAGAATATCAAAGGGAAATCCATTGTGATGTCAGCACTTATGAGTCTTTACACTTATGACTTTTTGTGAAAAGTACTGCAAGCCTTTAATGCTCCAGTGTTTTAAGTTTTTACAAATTATGCCCCAGGTGCTCTACCTTTCACAGGTAATGCAAATCTAGAATGCAAGTGCTTCAGTTTTCTCAGTTATTGCAAATCTGGCTTCAATGTACTCCAGCTTCCAATAAGAGTTAATATAAATCTGGCTAAACAGAGATGACTAATGATTCTAATAATGACATAATCAGTAGCATCTGTTCGTTTTAGGTTTTGTAAATGTGATGATTATAGTGAAGTAAGAGATGATATTAAAGTGAAATACCATCTGATTCTACGACAATGGCAAGATCTCAATCTGTCTGCTGAATTCAGATGTTTTGTTAGAAACAGTCAATTAATAGGTAAACCGATTTAGAAGCCAATGACATTTAAATAACATTGATTTTTTCTGGTTAGCTCACCTGGACCAAAGGTCCATGTGAGCTTTTGCTATCACTTGTCGTCCGTCGTCTGTCGTCCGTCGTAAAAATTTTTTCATACTTGGCCACAATCATACTTAGGGTTCCTAGTTTCAAGTTTGTACCCAGGGTGTTGATCAACAGACAAATATGGCCACTGTTACTAAAAATAGAACATGGGGGTCAACACAGGTTTTTGATCATTATCTAAAAAACTATAATAGCTATAGAGAAAACCGTTACTTCAAATTGATCAGCACATTATGGTCTACAATAGTTGCTATTAGTGCGAAGTTGTGTATTGGTGTCTTGTAGGAGTTATTGCCCTTTTTTGACGATTTTTGACAAAATTTTTGGTATTTACAATATAACCTGAAAACTATACGAGGTAGGGTGAAACTGTAAATAGCAAAAATGATCAGCCCTACAATTCATTTGATTGGTCTGAAATTGTCAGATGACTCCTTATATGAGTTGTTGCCCTTAAATGGTAATTTTTTATGAAATTTTCCATTTTTGTCCTGTAACATTAAAACTATAACAGCTAGAGTAAAACTGTAAATAGCAAAAATGATCAACAATACAAGCCCTACAATTCACTGTATTAGTCTGAAATTGTCAGATGACTCCTTATAGGAGTTATTGCCCTTAAATGGCAATTTTTTATGAAATTTTTATTTTTGTCCTGTAACTTGAAAACTATAGCAGCTAGATTGAAACTGTAAATTGCACAAATGATCAGCAATAAAGACCCTACAATTCACTTGATTGGTCTGAAATTGTCAGACAACTCTTGCCCATAAATGACAATTTTTTATGAAATTTTCCGTTTTTGTCCTGTAACTTAAAAACTGTAACAGCTGGAGTGAAACTGTTAATAGCAAAAATGATCAGCAATACAAACCCTACAAATTACTATTTAAGTCTGAAATTGTCAGATGACTCCTTTTAGGAGTTATTGCCCTTAAATTGCAATTTTTTTTATGAAATTTTCCGTTTTTGTCCTGGAACTTAAAAACCATAACAGCTAGAGTGAAATAATAAAAGCCCTACAATTCATTTAATTGGTATGAAATTGTCAGATGACTCCTTATAGGGGTTATTGCCCTTAAATGACAATTTTGTTATGAAATTTTCCATTTTTGTCCTGTAACTTGAAAACTATAGTAGCTAGATTAAAACTGTAAATTGCACAAATGATCAGCAATAGAAGCCCTACAAATGATTGCTTAGTCCAAAATTGCAAGATGACTCTTTATAGGAGTTATTGCCCTTTCATTATGAATTTGGACAAATGAACAGTTTTTTTAATTATAAATTAGTCTATAACACACCTATTAGTAGAGTAAAACTGTAAATTTCTAAAGTACCCTAAAGGACAATGCCTAAAAACCATTTTATTTTCAGAAATTGTCGATGGCACCTTATAGGAGTTATTGTATTTAATAAATTTTTTGAAGAAATGTTTAGTTTTTGCACAGTAACTTAAAAGCTATAACAACTAGACTGAAACTGTTAATTTCAAAAATTTTAATATAGCTTAAGTCATTTGGATTCCAGGTGAGCGATTACAGGCTCCTGGGAGCCTCTAGTTTTTAATGTTCTTGACATTACTTGCTGAATAAAGTCATGTCAATATTAATGTTTACCTTGAAAATGTCAAAAGATTTAGAGATAACAAGATGAATGTAAATAAGTAAAGTAATAATAAGATGAATGCAAAAAGATAAAGTATTTAATAGTCTGTGATTTTCTATAAGGATCTGTCTGGTGTTTCAAAAATGTAAAATTTCCCGAAAACTTTAAAACCCTATGGAATACTGTAAATTCCACAATACTGATGGTGAAAACCCCTCAGAAAACATAGATATGACCATTATGTTTTGCCAGTTTTCCTACCGAAGGTCGGGGTTTATCTCTGGGTACTCCAACTTCCTCCCCCATTAAAAACTATATGCTGTCATATAGATGAATATGGTGTTAAACATCATTCAAACAAACCATATGTTTTGATAATAATAATAATAAAAAATTGAAGGACATAGATGCTCCCGCTAAATGAAGTCCCAAATAGGAAGTAGTAGGTCTGAAAGTCGCTAAGGACGTACAACTTATGATACTGAACTACCCTGACAAATTTCAAATTGTTCTCATGTACGGTTTCTGAGAAAAGCTTGATATGAAAATGTGTTAACACGAGTATGAAAAGTTCCATCAAGCTTTTCTCAAAAACCGTACACGAGAACAATTTAAAATTTGGCAGGGTGGTTCAGTATCACAAGATGTACGTCCTTAGCGACTTTCAGACCTGTCAGACAGCTACTTCCTGTTTGGGTCTGGGCCAATATGAAAATGTGTGAACACGAGTATGAAAAGTTCCGTCAAGCTTTTCTCAGAAACTGTACATGAGAACAATTTGAAATTTAGCAGGGTGGTTCAGTATCACAACTTGTATGTCCTAAGCGCCTTTCAGACCTTTAAGACAACTACTTACTGTTTTGGACTTCATTTAGCGAAGGCATCTGTGTCCCATTGACACATTCTTCTTTATTTTTTTACTTTTGCCCCACCTCTTTTTCAGTTGCTTAGGCAGTATGATGATTCTTAAAGTGTCAGCTTTTTCTGACAGTTGTATACATTTGCAGTCAGTTTACTGCAAATACTGTAGGTACTTGCAGCTAATATTGTAGCTCCTTGACGAATTTGAACTAAATACAGCAAATCCTTTTTTGTTGTAAAAATATTCTTTTTCTTATTACAGCTCAAATATAGCTTACTGAGCATCATACAAGCAAACACAAGAATTAAAATTGTACAGAAGACATATATATCTAACATTTTCAAGTTTATTGGGGTGATTGGATAATAAAACTGCCAACATTTTAACATTTATAAGTTTTGCATATGTAGGTGAACTTTGGAAAAAGTTTGCTGAAATTTAGAATTTGTTTCAGCTATATCACAGAGACACCATTCAGTATACTATGACCATATAGTGGACCAGAGGAAAGATATTATAAAAGATATACAATCCTTTTTTTATCATATGGTTGTTTCAAAATTTCCTTGTACAAACTGTGAGTATCTGTTTACCTAAAGTGTGTGAGATTATGTTTATGATCTTTGATAAGGGAGAACAAGTTAGATTAAAATTAGTGATGTTTGCTTCTCTGCTAGTATGCATCATTAAGAAAAAACATTCAAGTAAATATGTATTATAAAGCACCCACAACATATATGTCTTATAATGCTTTCACAATATGTGTATTTTATAAATGGTACTCAGCGTATATTTCTTGTCAAGTATTCACAACACATGTCTTCTAAAGAATCCACAACATATGTCTTATAAAGAATGCACAACACATGTCTTCTAAAGAATCCACAACATATGTCTCATAAAGATCCACAACATATGTCTTATAAAGAATCCACAACATATGTCTTATAATGAATCCACAACATATGTCTTATAATGAATCCACAACATATGTCTTATAATGAATCCACAACATATGTCTTATAAAAGAATCTGCAACATATGTCTTATAAAAGAATCTGCAACATATGTCTTATAAAGATCTACAACATATGTCTCATTAAGATCCACAACATATGTCTTATAATGAATCCACAACATATGTCTTATAAAAGAATCTGCAACATATGTCTTATTAAGTACCTATCCACAACATGTATATGTTGAAAAGCATCCACAACATATATGTGTTATAACGCGCATGTTAAAATGCATCAGCGACATCGTTTGGTTTTTTTTTAAATCTGCAACTTATGTGTCTTATAAAGACTTCACAACATATGTCTTATAAAGAATCCACAATATATGTTTTTAAAGCATCCACAACATGTATGTTATAATGCATCCATATGTCTTTTAAAGTATTTACAGTATACATATATCGTGTAAAGCATCCACAACATATGATATATAATGAATCCACAAAATATATGTTATTTTATGCATTCACAGCATTATATGTCTTATTAGGCAGCGGCCACATTTATTTCTTATAAGGCATCTACAACATGAATGAGTTTTATGGTATGAACAACATGTAAAACAGAATATATATGTCTTATAGAGTGTCCATAACATGTATGTCTTGTAAAGAACCAACAGAATACCTATCTTATAAAGGTGTCCAACAGTTCTCAGTTATAAGGAGCAGTAAAATTCTTATTATAAATGTATAATTTTTTCACACAAATTACAAGTGCAGGTGCTTGTATAAATGTGTATGATAACTATATGTATCCAATAAAATAAAATGTAGAATTTACATTTTGCAGATTGTTTTGATATTTACAGAAGAGATCAGGTAAATATATGTCATTTAAATAATTCATTAAAATTTTGTATATTGGGATACCTATTAAATTAGACAATTAATCCACAGAATCTGAGGGTTGTTTTCTTTGCATCCCTTACTCTAGAATACCCTTGAAAATTGATATAAAATACTTTTTTATGTCTGTTCCCATAGCAACATTCCCAGTAACAGCCAAATTATTTGATTGAATAATCCATAAACAATGCTTTTTTGCATTAATGTTATAAATTTTTAATCCTCTTTTCATTTTAGAATCAATCTAATGTAATGTTTTTCAAATTGATATGATTCTATTTGCATGAAATCTGTAACAATCAAAATACTTGTTTCATATGTTATCAAAACTTAGATGTTTACATGTATATCAATGTGCCCTGTGATTCATCCATCTATAGGTCTCCTCTGATTAGTCTCTAGTGTTTCTGACTCCTTCCATCACCATAATAAATGAGCAGATTCTGCCACCTTTGAAAAGGAGTTGCTAATAAATATAACTATGATGAATAGTTAATTAAAAAATTTGGGCCTTTAAGTCTTGAATAAAGGACCATGCAGGGCATTTTTTCTAAACTTTTTATTGGATCCAGAATTCAAGGTGTCCTCTGCAGTAAATAAATTGAATATGGTAGTCTATCGTGAAGTTCATTATCTCATTTACATGATACCATTACAATTGAGCCAAATCTTTGCAAAAACTATTCTATTTTTGGTCCTTTGTAATGTTGTGACTACAAGCTAATATGATAATATGATGATCAACCATAGGCATTAAAGAAAACCAAAATTTGATTTAAAGAAACATTATTGTAGAAATGCTCATCAATGTGAACAAAACCACCAGCACCCCTACCCTCTTACTCACATTCTTCTCCCCCTCCAGCCTTACTGAATTTTTAGTGTCTGCAGATATGAATCATGCTGATTTAATACTTGGATGACACTGCACCAGGTTTATATATTTTATTGTTAATAGATTCCTTCTTCTTATGTTTTCAGGGAAAGTTGTTGTTGATTGATTTTAATCCTTTTGGTTCTGTGACTGACAGTTTGATGTTTACATGGGAAGAACTAGAGGGAAGTGTATCTATTGAAAGTACAGACACAGACAGTTTTGATGTAGGTTTTATACATTAATACGATCTATTGAAAGTACAGGCACAGACAGATTTGATGTAGGTTTTATACATTAATAGGATCTATTGAAAGTACAGACACAGACAGTTTTAATGTAGGTTTTATACATTAATACGATCTATTGAAAGTACAGACACAGACAGTTTTGATGTAGGTTTTATACATTAATACGATCTATTGAAAGTACAGACACAGACAGTTTTGATGTAGGTTTTATACATTAATACGATCTATTGAAAGTACAGGCACAGACAGTTTTGATGTAGGTTTTATACATTAATATGATCTATTGAAAGTACAGACACAGACAGTTTTGATGTAGGTTTTATACATTAATACGATCTATTGAAAGTACAGACACAGACAGTTTTGATGTAGGTTTTATACATTAACACAATCTATTGAAAGTACAGACACAGACAGTTTTGATGTAGGTTTTATACATTAATACGATCTATTGAAAGTACAGGCACAGACAGTTTTGATGTAGGTTTTATACATTAATACGATCTATTGAAAGTACAGACACAGACAGTTTTGATGTAGGTTTTATACATTAATACGATCTATTGAAAGTACAGACACAGACAGTTTTGATGTAGGTTTTATACATTAATACGATCTATTGAAAGTACAGACACAGACAGTTTTGATGTAGGTTTTATACATTAATACGATCTATTGAAAGTACAGACACAGACAGTTTTGATGTAGGTTTTATACATTAATACGATCTATTGAAAGTACAGACACAGACAGTTTTGATGTAGGTTTTATACATTAATACGATCTATTGAAAGTACAGACACAGACAGTTTTAATGTAGGTTTTATACATTAATACGATCCATTGAAAGTACAGACACAGACAGTTTTGATGTAGGTTTTATACATTAATACAATCTATTGAAAGTACAGGCACAGACAGTTTTGATGTAGGTTTTATACATTAATATGATCTATTGAAAGTACAGACACAGACAGTTTTGATGTAGGTTTTATACATTAACACAATCTATTGAAAGTACAGACACAGACAGTTTTGATGTAGGTTTTATACATTAATACGATCTATTGAAAGTACAGGCACAGACAGTATTGATGTAGGTTTTATACATTAATACGATCTATTGAAAGTACAGGCACAGACAGTTTTGATGTAGGTTTTATACATTAATACGATCTATTGAAAGTACAGGCACAGACAGTTTTGATGTAGGTTTTATACATTAACACAATATATTGAAAGTACAGGCACAGACAGTTTTAATGTAGGTTTTATATATTAATACGATCTATTGAAAGTACAGGCACAGACAGTTTTGATGTAGGTTTTATACATTAATACGATCTATTGAAAGTACAGGCACAGACAGTTTTGATGTAGGTTTTATACATTAATACGATCTATTGAAAGTACAGGCACAGACAGTTTTAATGTAGGTTTTATACATTAATACGATCTATTGAAAGTACAGACACAGACAGTTTTGATGTAGGTTTTATACATAAACACAATCTATTGAAAGTACAGGCACAGACAGTTTTGACGTAGGTTTTATACATTAATACGATCTATTGAAAGTACCGATACCGACACTTTTGATGTAGGTTTTATACATTAACACAATCTATTGAAAGTACAGGCACAGACAGTTTTAATGTAGGTTTTATACATTAATACGATCTATTGAAAGTACAGACACAGACAGTTTTGATGTAGGTTTTATACATTAATACGATCTATTGAAAGTACAGACACAGACAGTTTTGATGTAGGTTTTATACATAAACACAATCTATTGAAAGTACAGGCACAGACAGTTTTAATGTAGGTTTTATACATTAATGCAATTCATTAATATTCTTAGTCTGGGGTCCTGACTAATAACACTGTAAGCAGATTTCTGCATCAAATATACAAATATATTTGAAAGTCTTGTTTTTAAATACATGTATTGCTAAAAGAGAACAGGCTATAACTGTGTTTTGTTATTTAAATAAATAAATTATTTAACGCTTGTGCAATCTTTTTTAAATTTTGATAAAACCACTAGTTTTAACTTACATCAAATTGCTCCAATTATTAGCATTCTTGATACTTGAAATTAATTGTTTCAGATATACACCACTTAATTTTTTTTCAAGTTTGATTTACTGGTGATTTAAATATATTTCTTGTCATCTGGTCTGTTGCTTATGGCCCTTTACAAATAAATATAGGACAATAATGATGAGACTATTACAACAGTTAATAAATTAATAAGAAGTGTTTGAGCTAGCTCTGTCTGCCACAGGCTGACTGTAATTATATACTTAATATAGTTCAAATGTAGATTAGTTTTAGAATTTGGTGATTTTCAATATTCTCAAGTTCATAGTTTGTTTAAAATCTGTCAGTTTGAGAAAACAATTGTGGGCCTTGGTGGCGGAGTGGTAGTTCGTCTAGTATCAACCAATGGTCTGTCAACACTGAGGTTGCGGGTTCAAGTCTCACTGCTGGCAGGGTTTGCTCAACTCTAATCTTAATTGACAGAGATTGCCAGTTTTCCTACTGAACGTCAGTCATGTTTTCTCGATACTCCTGCTTCTTACACCAATAAAAACTGGATGCCATGATATAGCTGAAAAACTGTTCTCCACGACAGTTTATTGCATTTTGTTATGATTATTTCACCTTAATTATTTAAGGAATTAAGGAAAAAACCAGAATTAGAATTGTAATTTATGTTACAGGGCATCAGGGACATTCTGAATCATCCTAGGGTGATTTGGAATTCAAAATAGTACTGGGACAAAGTGAAATTCCAATCAAACTTAACTTAAATTAAGATGATTTGGAATTCTTTTTCCTCGTAGGATAATTATGTATACTGTGAAATACTTTTTATTCGTGGGGTATCAATTTTCGTGGTTTTCGTGGAGGCTTCAGACCACGAAATTAAAAATCCAACGAAGTATAAACCTTCATTAACAGATCGGAACTTGGGAACAACAATCTGGAACTGCTTGAGACTGGTCATTTATAAATGTAAAATATGATTTTGTGGTTCGATCCATATCTAAGTTTTAGTTCAATATATGTCTTAAATGATTATGTCAACAGGTTTCATGTTCGAATTGTGTTTATATTAAATGTAACTATCATTTAATTGTAACGAGTACGAAGAAACATTGACTTCCGGTTAAGGAGGGGAGATATAAGGTGTGCATTTTCGATGTTACAAAGTAACAAATTATTAGCGGAATTAGGAGTTTGATTGCTTCTTTGAACATAAATTAAAATAATAAAATAAAATATTTAAAAGATAAGCTTTATTTTGTCTTTATTAACACATGTCAATGGCACACTGTATCAAACGGATGTTGTAATAATACCGGTCAGGCACAAATGACATTAATTTACACCTTTGTAACGTGTTTATTGCTACTCAACACTCTTAGGCTAGGAATGTTTGTTTTGATTGCAATTAAATAGACTCCAAGTATGTTGACTGCAATTAATTATCATACTAGTATATACATTACCCAGAATTAACATTTTTTTTTTTAAAATATGATGTATTCTTAAAAAAATAAACACAATCATGACCATTAAATGAACACTTTACTGTTCAATTGTAACCACGTGCTTAAACAACAGCAGGTTAGGAAACTCTTGTGTCTTCTTTATTATAATAAACTTTTTATGTAGATGTTTATTATCAACAGTGAAAATGATTATGCCTCTAATCATTTGATTTGATCGCTACTTCCCCATTTTTTTTCATTTTCCGAAACCGTCAGTCCACGAATTTAAGAACCCACAAACAAGTAAAATTTCACCAAACCACGAAATTTTATGCCCACGAAGAAAAGTACTTTCACAGTATCCTGAACCATACTGGTCATTCCAAATCGCTCAAAAATCTTTCTGTTTTTCTATTCACATTTCTTGAGAGCCTAACTCTCCTGAACAGGTTGGTGGATTTCAACACATTGCTTGTTTCCATTTTTCTTATGCATTGGGCCAACATATAATTTGATTGGGAATAGAATGCTGTTATTGACTGATACTCTACACAAATCCATTGGAGATCAGGGAACTTTAAACTATTTAAAAAAGCTAAAAGGAGGTGAAATTGACATGAATCCGGGCCATCGATAATTTGAAAGCACTATTCAATTAGTGACATGGTTGTAATGAAAATCCATAATGTTGACAAACATTCCAAAATATTGCCATGTTAAATTCTTGAAATTTATGTCATTAATAATACAAAAACTCTGTTTCTGCTATTTTCGAAAGATAGAAGATGATCTGGTTGATATGAAAATCTTCTGCAGTCACAGTTTAAATTTTATAAATCCTTTTAATCTATTTGTAATCTGTCCTTTTCAAGCCAATAGAAAAAACAAAAATGCTTGTGAATAAAAACCTCTTTCTTAATTCTGTGTGTAATTGTGCTTTCAAATGTAATATTCTCTGATGCTCATCTCACAAAGTAGCAATTAAATGTTCAACAAAGTGCCAAACTAACAACAAAAAATGTATCAACAAGCTAACAGGTTTTTTGTAAATAAAAAATTTATGTGGTCATTTTAACTTATTTATTTTGCTATTTATGAATTTGACTTTTTCCTTAGCCATGACAATGAGTAACTCGACGGCTGTCTAAATAGAGGCAGGAATTGCCTAATCGTATGTAGCACCTAAGTGCACTCCGTATTTTTTTAGGTTTGGCTTACTAACTTTCTGTTTTGGTGTTTGGTTTTTGTTTGAATTGTATATGTTTCCTACATCTGAATTTGTAATTGTCCCTTTACACTTAACCTTAAATATTTAAGGACGACCCTGGATCACCCTAAAAATAATTTTCAGTGGGATCCAAAATACCTTTCGATTCAAAATTTCATTTTGTTAAAGGACTATTCAAACTGTCTTGTGGCATATATTTATTGAAAATAATCCTTTTCTAGTTTTTTCATTGTAAATCTAGATAGCAGAATTGTTGGTGAAGATATTGAAATCCACCAAAATGTTGGCTGTAAATTGAGTTTTAAAACTTGAACTTTTTGTAATATTTTGTCAGTTGCCAGCCTTTAGATGTGTAGCCAGGCCAGAGGGAGTACAACCAAGCCCTTATGCTTCATGTGGTGTACCCAGAGATATCATAGATCTGGCTACAGGTCAAGACCCACACAAATTGATGGATTTACTCAAACTTGTAAGCATTAAGCTGTTAATATCAAATACTTATAGTTTTTTTTTCAGAATCATGTGTAAAAAATAGAACAGCACTTAATTTGGGGGGCTGATAGTACATGCAATATGTATAGGGATACAAGTGTAATTGTCCCAGGTCTCAAGTACTAAACCAATTTGTCCTAGATCCAATAAGTATAGGGATACAAGTTTAATTGTCCATGGTCTCAAGTACTAAACCAATTTGTCCTAGATCCAATAAGTATAGGGATACAAGTTTAATTGTCCATGGTCTCAAGTACTAAACCAATTTGTCCTAGATCCAATAAGTATAGGGATACAAGTTTAATTGGACATGGTCTCAAGTACTAAACCAATTTGTCCTAGATCCAATAAGTATAGGGATACAAGTTTAATTGTCCCAGGTCCCAAGTACTAAACTAATTTGTCCTAGATCCAATAAGTATAGGGATGCAAGTTTAATTGGCCATGGTCTCAAGTACTAAACCAATTTGTCCTTAATCCAATAAGTATAGGGATACAAGTTTAATTGTCCCAGGTCTCAAGTACTAAACCAATTTGTCCTAGATCCAATAAGTATAGGGATGCAAGTTTAATTGGCCATGGTCTCAAGTACTAAACCAATTTGTCCTAGATCCAATAAGTATAGGGATGCAAGTTTAATTGGCCATGGTCTCAAGTACCAAACCAATTTGTCCTAGATCCAATAAGTATAGGGATGCAAGTTTAATTGTCCATGGTCTCAAGTACTAAACCAATTTGTCCTAGATCCAATAAGTATAGGGATACAAGTTTAATTGTCCATGGTCTCAAGTACTAAACCAATTTGTCCTAGATCCAATAAGTATAGGGATACAAGTTTAATTGGCCATGGTCTCAAGTACTAAACCAATTTGTCCTAGATCCAATAAGTATAGGGATGCAAGTTTAATTGGCCATGGTCTCAAGTACTAAACCAATTTGTCCTAGATCCAATAAGTATAGGGATACAAGTTTAATTGGCCATGGTCTCAAGTACTAAACCAATTTGTCCTAGATCCAATAAGTATAGGGATACAAGTTTAATTGGCCATGGTCTCAAGTACTAAACCAATTTGTCCTAGATCCAATAAGTATAGGAATACAAGTTTAAACATTAAAAAATAAACCAATTTGTCCAAGATCCAATAAGTATAAAGTTTAATTGTCCCAGGTCTCAAGTACTAAACCAATTTGTGATAGAACCAATATGTATAGGGATACAAGTGCAATTGTCCCAAGTCAATTTGTCCCAAGTACCAAACCAATTTGTCCTAGATCCAATTTGTCCCAAGTCAATTTGTCCCAACTTCTTTTAAAATAGGTGCTTCCTTCGAATGCAAAAATTATTGTGTAAAAAATATACAATGAGATGTTTTGCTGAATCTTAATGTAATTGCATAATTATAAGTTTTTAAATTAAACCAACAAGGAGGTTTACTACATGTATTGTTAATAATATCATAGTAAAGGCAGCGCAAGTTACATATGGCCCTAATATTATTATAACATACAAGTTACATGTGTCCATTACATTGTTTTAAATTGTTCAACCCTAGTGGAATGCACACCCAGTTGGCAACACATTACGAACAGCTTTTACATGGCAAACTCTAAAATAAAGACATGCACTGAAAGTATCTGGTAAAAAGGTACAACTTGTAATGAAGCATCTTTGTTACTCAGCGGTATCTCTCTGTAGCAAAAAAAAATAAGTTGCTGCTGGTTGTCTACACGAATATATTTCTTTAAGAAGATATCGTGTGTGTAGTCTGCAACAAACTGAAAAAAGATATCTCTGAGACTCATAACAATACTGCATAATTTGTATAAATAGTTAATTATAAGAAGTTATGTTTATACAAATAGCAATAAATACACATTACATACATTATGTGTAGGTACAACTACCTGTTTCATGTCAAGACAGTTGTGTATATTCGTATCACTATGAGATGCCAATTGTCGAGTTGTGATGTGGAATGTATGCAACTGTTGAGACGTGATACATGTAGTTGTACCTGCACTTAAATGTATATAATTAGTTTATCTAAAATTAGGACGTATAAAAAAGGAAGCATTTTGACATAAAATATAGTCCCTAACGTCACACCCATTGTGACTGCACATTTCATTCATAGAATGGGAGTCACCATCACGAATCATTGGTTATAACATTCATTATGACGTTAAGGTGTTGTATCAATCGATACATTTCATTCATAGAATGTGAGTCACCATTGCGAATCATTGGTTATAACATTCATTATGACGTCAAGGTGTTGTATCACTCAGGTTGTAATAATCGCTAAATTTTCAGATTTTGACAAAATACATACTTAATTTTAGATATATGTCAGTCCTTATCAGTAATGCATGTATTTCCTGTAACATATGTATTTTGTGTAATTATCCACACATCTAAGATTAATAGGTTTCTGGCACTTCACACTAATTAAAAGTACAACTGAAAGCTTAACAGTGAGAATCATCATTAATTTATCATATTCATTTATATGTCAGCAAACAGTCAGTGTTTGTTGGTAAGGACCTTATCTAAGTTTAATTACAGGTCATTTATGTAAACAGTTAGTGCCCTAACATTTTCTGCATCCACACAAGTCAGGGTTTCTGTGTCCACATGTGTCCACGAAACCCTGACAAACTTAGCTAGGAAAATCCGGGGATTTAGTAGTCGGAGAAGTTGCTCTTCTCAAAAAGTGTTGCTGTTCTAAATTTACCTTCATTACTGTCATGACAAGGCCAACATTTTTTTATTATCTGATTTACAAACCCGCCGACCCTAATTTCCCCAAAATGAAAATAAAAATAAAAGAGTTCAATTTTCATTTTAATTTTATCTTTTGCGCCGACCCACCGATCTCTGTTTTTCAAAAAATGTAAAATGAACACTTTACATCATACTGCACTGGTTACCGGTTGACCATTTGAAAGAAATTCATAACTCTCAATTTTCGGGAACAGTATAAATAAACAAAAATGGTATCGTAACGACTCGCCCCATCACTAGTCGCCCTATGTTAATAACGAGTCGCCCCACATTTAATAACGAGTCGCCCCACTCAATAACGACTCGCCCCACATATGTAAAAATTTAATATTTTAAAATATATTTAAATAAATTTATAGTATATTTTTTTTAATTTGCACATATTTTATTGCTAGGTGTTTTAATTGGCGGTGGATCTCTTGAGATAAAGTGAACCCGTGTTCCCTTCTTTAATTACTTATGATAATTATAATTGAATGTTTGCTTGTTTACAATCGGGATTTACTTTGATGCGATTAACAGTTTTAAAGAATGAAAAGTTAAATGATGTAGTTAATATTCTAATGAAGTAATTAATCGTCTTTAATTGAATGTATGTTTGTTTGTTTATTAATTGTGTTTGATTAACTTGAGTAATTACAGTACAGACCAATGGTCAATACAGACTTATTTTCCACATAGATCTATAATCCACTTACACTTCTAGTACACCAAAGACCTAAATGTACAGAATATAAGATACTGTATTCTAACTACAATCGTTGTTTTTGTGGTCCATTGTGAACTGTCTCGGTGTAGTTTGAAAAAGCAAGCTGTTAGAAATTTTTTAACAGTAAGACAACCGTGTATTTTCAAACTTTAAGAAATATGTTTTGACTAGTATGTAAGATTAACTGTATTCTTCACTTAAATTTACAGGCAGCATTTAATAGTTTTACATTTAGAGTACAATTTCGATTAATTAAAAATTCATTCACGTTCAGGCCCATAGATTTTTCAAAACAAAACTCTAAATTGCTAAGCCACTTGTTACGCTTTAATCTCAAGAGATCCACCGCCAAAACACCGAGCAGTACAATATACGGAGATTTAAAAATTTATACTATCAATGTATTTTTTTATATTATAAAGTATTAAATATATAAATTTATATTATAAATTTTATATTTTTCATATGTGGGGCGAGTCGTTATTGAGTGGGGCAACTCGTTATTAAATGTGGAGCGACTCGTTATTAATATGGGGCGACTCGAGAGTGGGGCGAGTCATTATATATTCACAAAAACAACACGGAATATTTCATATTCCGGCTCTCCCGGATAGATGAACTGCTGACAAGTTGTTGGGCCTTGGAAAAATAACTAGTCTAAGGTTGACGTTTATTTTAAACAGCAACAGACAGTCAGATATAGCGTGTGTGCTAAAATAGCTATGGATTGCCACAAATCACAGTGAAAGTTTCGTTTGCCCTTCGTTTTGAATGGCGCGGTGGAGAACAGAGGAGGGGAGAGTGACACGATTATAAATATTACGAATCTATAATTGAAGAGGTGAAAAATCCACTGAAGTATCAAATGTCAAAACAAGTATAGGAAACGAAATTAATCCATCATTGACGATTTCACAGGTGATGAAGAAAATGTTTTGATAAAATATCTATAACAAATGAAACACAAAGCGTGTAACAGAACACTTCGAGATACAAATTTATTCTGTAACAATTGATAGAAAGGAAGTGCATAGTCAAAGTAAACATCTACAAATGATCAAGATGGTTGGATGTCATTATTGTCAATGAGGAGATATCATGCAGTACTCCTACTGAAGCAGCAAACGATGCAGGTAATTATTCTTTCTAGACCCTTGGCAAATGTACTTTTTCTTCTTTGAGTTACGTCCATAACTTCATGTTACTGAAGATTACTTGTACATGTAGCTTGTTGTTAGATGTAAAAATCTGTCAACTAGTGTACATGTAGTTCCACAATTTTGTGGACCTCCAAATGAACTTTCTTTGTATCTGTTATAACATATATAAATTTTACTTGTGCTTATAACATTTCACCACACTCTCCCATTTTCAATTTTTTAAACAAGTAAATGTATTAAACAATCTATATAAAATATTTTATAAACCACCACTATTGTCTGACATTTTAATAACATTATTCCAATGTTTAGTTCTGTATCTGTATGGGTACTTTAAAGATTCCCACATTTGATGAATAGGTTTAACAGGACTGTAACAATATTAATATACTGATACAGCCAACCTAGTTCTTACAAATTATCATATTTATTACAGGAAAAACTATGCTGTTCAAACATCTACATCTTTCATTGTGGGTATATACATGTACTAGTATCAGATTATCAGTGGTAGAACATGAAGAAATACAGACTGAAAGAACAATTTGAGAGTATACACCCATCTGCCGTACATGTATGGAATCTGGTAAAGCTATTTAACCATGAATGGCAAAAAAGACAAAGGAAAAACAGAAAAAATAACTTTGCAATAAAAATAGTAATTTCTAGTGTGTGTTCATAGTTCCAAATAAAGATTTTTGACATATGTATAATATTTTTAATGCCATTGTGAAGGAAAGATAGAACAAAGTATACAATCACAAAGTTTCTCTTCTTTTAGGGTTTTGTAATACGTCATCTTGAACAGTATACCCCTTTGATGCATCAACTTCATATGGTAAATTATTTAAGTATAGAAAAAGGAAAAAGCATTATAGCACAGTTCCTTTGCTTTAATCATTCAGAGCTCCAGATAAGATTTTATTAATTGGGTTTTTTACCCATGTGATGATTTATTTCATTGGGTATTTTTGTATTTACAACTTTTATCATTTTTTAAAACCCACTCAAAAATAAATTAATTGGGTTTTTCACCCATCTAAAATTTATTGAATTGGGTTTTTTATGCTGACAAAAATGTATTTCACTATGGTTTTATACACGTCTATTCACGATGCCACAACAAAATACTAGACTGGTTCTAACCATAAATAAAATTTTGGAAGAAAAGTATATTCAACAGGGAACATGCATCTCTTCTTATGAAATAAATCTCCATACCTGGAGAACCGTATGCTGCATGAAATATACATTACATTCGGAATACCTTGGTTGTTACGTTGCAAATAATGGGAATCGTAATTACATACGCAACTTTGTGTATTTATTTGAATGAATTAACTCAATCACTGAACAATTTTATGCACTCAGTGAGTGAATTAAGCATGTTTCTAAAAATTGATTGGGTTTTAGCCCTTTGATATTGCGTTTTTCAACGCAAAGTTATAAAAATAATTGGGTTTTATGAAAATTTAATTGCGTAATAACGCAAATACGCAGCTTATCTGGAGCTCTGATCATTTCAATATTTTATATTGTGCTATTTTGTGTCATGCATATGCTCAATACACCAGTCATCTTCTTTTTTAAAGGTTGTGAGGCAACATGTTTGGAAGTGCATGATTGTATTCTCTTGTTTCTAAAGATATTTTGATACATGTTTTTAATTAGGTCAGTATACATGGTATACCACATTAAAGGATTTTTAAGGAAACCAGATTTGAAAATTATTTAATTCTTTACTATCTATTAGTATGTAGCCAGGTAGCTGCTAATTCAATGTACAGTGTCTTGATGCTTATATGGACTGCATTTATATTCTAAAATTATAAGATACTATGATCTGCAAAACATCAAATATGGTCAGAATTAACAATATTTAAGTCATTAAACACATTTTTACAGCACACATGTACATAGATTACACATTGATAGCATTCTGCAAACTTAAAAACTGATGTTCAATAAAATAAAAAAAATGATGATTAAAATTACTTTTATTTTTATTTTTTTGTCGACTGGAAGTTTTTCAGGCTTTTATTTTTATTTTTATTTCGACCCCCCGACCCTATTTTTTTAGAAAAAATGTCGTAAATCAGATAATTAAAAAATGTTGGCCCAAGGGGAAAATATAAGAATTCAGTGATAAATATAATTTTTTTTGGGACTAATTTTACCGAACATTTCGTATATTTCTTTCATCATTCAAGTATTTGAGGTAGATTACTATAAAGTTTCACTCCGTGGCCAGTGTCCCCAATGCAGACCTTGCACTACCCAGCTGCAGATGAAATACATATAGATCGAGTTGATCTGAATGACTTAGCAGTGCAACATCATGTGTCAGAGTTAACGGGACATCAATATTAATGCAGTTGTGACATTGTCTTTCAAAGGAATGCTATGTTCAATCCATTGCCAAAGAATTTTGTATTGTGTAATGTCATATGTACCAGACGACACGATTGCATGGATTTTATTGTCATTTCAAAATAAATATGAGTCTTAAAATTGCTTGTTACAGTGAGAACAAGTCACAAAGAAGTGATATAGATGTATATTTCAAGAATTAATGAACTAAAGTGCAACCCACAAAATATTGGGCTTCCAGGGGAGTCTGGACATTTTTTTCTCTGCCGATTTTTAAGTTTTTTAAGTTTGTTGACATTTATGCACATCCAATATATTTGGTAGGGATAAAATCAACATTTTAAATAGATTAGCAACAGTAACTGTTTTTCTGAAATTATGTTTTTTATGCCCCCGTCTGTCCATATGTACGTCCGTACGAATTTCTGTCAAGCTTTTCTCCCAAACTTATTGTTTGGGACTGGGCCGATATGAAAATGTGTCAACACGAGTATGAAAAGGTCCATCAAGCTTTTCTCAGAAACCGTACATGAGAACAATTTGAAATTTGGTAGGTTGGTTCAGTATCACAAATTGTACGTCCTAAGTGACTTTTAGACCTGTCGGACAACTCAGAACAATTAACAGTATAGCCATGTTTTGGGGATATCATGCCCTAATTTTTTCTCATCCATTTTGTTTTATCATTATCTGATGACAAGTAGTGAAAGCCCAAGTTTCTGTCAATTCTCGTTCAATAATTTAAATTGTCATGTAATGAAAAGGGGAAAAAACTTATATTAGGAGTCATCAAAATTCTTTGCACAATGTGTAACAAAGTGTAGTGATCCATTACTGACCACATTTAACAACTTTCATTGTGAGATCATTTAGGCATGTAGAGTTTGTCTGAAACTTTTTATCTGACAAAAAGAGAAAAAATGGTTTAGTGAGCAAACATGTCGCAAAACAAAATTTATAATGGGAAAAGAAAACTTGGAAAAGAATTTTTTGGGCCATATCCAAAATTGGCAGTTTATCTGGGAAATGTCAACACAGGAAATCAGGTTATGCAAAGTTGGTGATGATTCGAGGGGCCATAGACCAAGGAGCATGCAGTAAACCAAATGTTTGTTAGATAGAATTTTGCCCATATATGCAAAAACTAAAGAATTTTAATGTGTGTCAATAGATACATAAACTACATTTATAATGATATTAAGCACATTCATGTAGATCGCATATGTTAATGTCCTTTAACATAGTACTCTTTTCAGAAGGGGGCATTTGTGGCCGCATGGCTAATGTTGATCAAGTTCTTATCAACACCAAGGTTGTGTGTTTGTGAAAAAAATATAGGTTCAATTGTTTTAAAAATGATTAATAGGCTTTCTACTTTATACATTTCAAAAAAAGAACACCTATATTAAAAAATATTGAAATTTAACCTCATAACAACATTAGTAACTTGTCTTTAGAAATGAGCCACTTTACATACATGTGAAATGGAAAACTGTAAAAATAGGACAGTCCTTGACCTCTTAACAACATGAGCTTGTACATGCTGAAGGTCAACAATGATCAACTATGAATTGTCAGTATCAATAGTTATTGAAATTTGACTATTTATACAAAATTTAAATCAATCCATATAAAATGTATGACCCTTAAAGGGATCAACTATTTTGGTCATGATTTCAGTTCTGTATCTCTTATGGTTAAGGATATCTACACGCAACATATCAAAATTAGAAGGTGACCTTGACCTTTGACTATATAACCTTTTTTCTAGGTTAATATCAGTGATGACCAATAGTGAAAGTCCTATGTAAATATATGTTATAGTTACTGAAATATCCAATATATTTTCTTGAGCCAGGGCGGATTACTTTTATAGTGTCAATCAAAACATATGACAATTCAAGACATTACAAGATCTACATTTTGGTCTAGGTTGAGTTTTGTATCTCTTTATCATTAAGGAGACACAACACAATGTCAACAAAAATTAGAAAGTGACCTTAACCTTTGACCTTGTGACCGTTTTCAAGTTCAAGATCAATTATGACTAATAGTGAAAACCCCAATTCTCTTTCACATATGGTTCATGAGTTACATCGTACACTCTTAACTTGCAATAAAGAATGGGAAATAACTCCTGTAAGAAAATTTTTTTCATGTGATATGTTACAAAGTGTTGCAATCTATAACTGAATATGTTGGAACATTTAGGTTTTCAAAGTTGATCTGCACATTAGGTTTTCTGTATCAGGGGAGACCTAATTCCTTAAAGTCAAAGTGTTGGATGTGCTAGGATTGACTGCAAAAGCATAATGTCTAATACATCCATGGTCAGAAACAAAATTTATAATGGGATATGAAAACTTGCCAGAAAAAAAATAAACAGACAGAAAACAATAAGGTTTCTCATTCGGAAAGTGGAAAGCCTTAATAAGAAACAGACTATTAACAGGAAGACTTTCCACTCCAAGTGGAAAGCCATAATAAGAAACAGACTAATAACAGCAAGACTTTCCACTCCTTAAGTGGAAAGCCCTAATTATTCAATAGCAGTTTTTAAACAACACAGAACAATATAAACAGTATCATAACAATACATTAGATATCACCAAATTAAATTATAATCATAAAAAATGAATTACCCTCTATGCTGTCAAGCTGAGACTAGTAAAACTATAACTGTTGGTTTATAGGTTCATGTGTTTAGTATTACAGTTAAAATAAAATTGTATTTTGACTGTAATACTAAATGCATGAACCTATAAATCAACAGTTACAGGTCCTGTATAGGTATTTTTTACCTATTGGTCAACCAATTCTAACAGTCTAATTAAAATACCATGTGTGGTGTGTACTATTTACTTTGTGTTGTGCGACACAATGTAAATAATAAACAAGCAGTCGCTAATTTTAATTAGACTGCCAATTCTAAAGCTCTTCATCAGTAATAGCTTGGACAATTAAATTGCAACTGCTCAAGCATGACTCATTTAAACTGGAAACTTCTTACTTGGTTCACATATAGTATACCCTATGACAATCTTCCAAGTAAGAAGTTAAAATTACCTAAGATGTGCATGAGTAGCTGTATTTTAAATGTCCAGCTATTACTGTAGTCTCTGTCACCCAGACGTTTATATAATTGAATTTGGGATCATGTTGTTTTAATTTTGCTACCAATAGGTGGAGACAAAACAACCATTCTATATTTAGGACCTTATTTTTAGACTAGGAAACCCACAAAAACATGTCTTCACTTATAAAATGATGTCACTGTGTGCTTCTCTCTTGATTGTGCATAACAATATGTCAATAATAATGGTTTAATAAATTGATATCGTAATATTTTATAAAAATATTCAAATGTAAACTTTTGTACAAATTTTTATACACTTCTTGGTATGAAATTTTTTTAGCTCACCTGGTCATGTGAGCTATTGCCATAGTCCGTCACCCTCGTTAATTTAAAAAAAAAATCTTTTCCTCCAATAAGACAGAAGGGATTGCTTTGAAACTTTGCAGACATCATCAGTAATATCTCCTCTAACATGTTTGTACAAATCATGGCCTCAGACTGACCAACATGAAAGCCTTGGCTAAAAATAGGACAGGGGGTCAAAATACAGTTTGTGCCTTAAGGTTCAAAAAGTATAACAGATACAGAAAAACCAAAGAGACCTTCCTGCTTTAGCATCAAAAGCTCTACAAAACTCTCCATTGAGTCTAAGTTGTATGGCTCCTCCTTGTAGTAGTTATTGCTCTCATCAAAATTGAGTATTTTGCTATTTTTACCTCAAAAAATTATTAGAACAAGAGAAAAAGTTAGCATTGCTAAATTGTTCTGCTCTATGAGAGCTACAAAAATGACTTCAGGGTCAAGATTGTCTGATGAACCGTTTAGAAGTTATTTCCCTTGAACTGTTTTTTTTTATATGAAATCACTGAAAGTACTGCTTTGCAACTTTGTACACATCATCGATCAAATGTACTCTACCAAGTTTGCACAAACCATGGCTGCAGATTAACCAACATTATCACCATCGCTAAAAATAGAACAGGGGTCAAAATACAGTTTTTTGCTTATAGTTTTTACAGTATAACAGATACAGGAAAACCAAGAAGACCCTCCTTCTTCAGCATCAAAAGCTTTAGAAAACTGTCCATTGAGTTGATGTTGTGCAATGACCTCTTGTAGGAGTTGTTGCCCCCCCCCCCCCCCCTTCAGTCAAAATTGATGATTTGTGCCTATGTTTCCTAAAACTGTTGAAAATTGTTAGAACAAGAGAAAAAGTATAAAAGGTACAGAACCTCCTTCCTCAGCATCAAAAGCTCTACAGGACTCTCTACTGAGTTGTATGAAGATGCCTCATAGGAGTCATTGCTCCTAAATCATCAAAATTGTCAATTGTTTTCATATTTCCTCAATAACTTGAAAACCATAAGAGCTAGAGAAAATCTTTACCATACAAAATTATTTAGCTTATCAAGATCTTTAAACTGATTATTCATGCATATGCGTTGGACAATTCCTTATAGGAGTGATTTCCCTTAAAAAGTCAAAATTAATGATTTTTGCAGATTGAAGCTGATATCTCTATTTAGAATTGATTGAACAATAGGTAGAAATACCTGACAGGTCATAACAATAGGTAGAAATACCTGACAGGTCATAACAATAGGTAGAAATACCTGACAGGTCATAACAATAGGTAGAAATACCTGACAGGTCATAACAATAGGTAGAAATACCTGACAGGTCATAACAATAGGTAGAAATACCTGACAGGTCATAACAATAGGTAGAAAATACCTGACAGGTCATTGTATTTTGACTATTATAATGTGTATACATCAAGCAGATGAACTTAAAAATCTATTTGCATAATGCATATGTAAACCTTTTTTTCAGAGAATTCAACACCAGAATGAGGAATCATCCGATGAAGAGGATACAAGTAGACAGCCTACAACTTGATATTTATGTGGATTTTTTCTAAGATAAAAGTCAATGTTTTGCAAAAGCTAATAAAATACAGTGTGCCAATTAAATCTACAATCTTACAAATGAAATCTCCATTTTATGAATATTTTCATGAGATATTAAAAGATAACACTAAATGAATAATCTTGTTACAGTAATCCATGTTAAACATCACATATCTTGGTGCATTAATATGTTGTGATTTTTCAGTGTATGTGAAAATTGATTTTGAAGAGTGTTGGGGGGGGGGCAAGATCTTTTCTGGTACTGTGTTTTGGGCATTTTTACTTGTCTTAACTGTTTTTTAGAACATAAACCTACTGTTATCTGTTTTTTTCTATCTTTGAAACCAGTTTTCTGTTTTCTCATGTAAATTGCTGTTATCTATTATCATTATTTTAAACTTACTGTTAGTTTTGGGAAAATAATTTTTTTAACCTGTTAATTGACTCCCTCCTGCTCCCCCTTTTGATGTTAGTTCATTTATATAATCACAATCATTCCCTGTCATCAAAATGGCAAGACATTATAAAAATATTGAATTTCTTCTCACAAGTTTTTATTATACCCCATGCAACGAAGTCCGTTAGTCCTTCTGTCAGTCCTATTAATGTTATCTCAACTCCTCTATTACTACTGAATGAAGGACACCATATGTAGTTGACTGTGAATAATGATTGGAAATAATGAGATATTCCACTTTTTGAACTTAAATTTCTCTAAACTATTCTTGTAAGCTCCACTCCTCGGTAACTCAGAATTTTATTAAACTTGTTTGGAATGAAGGACACCATATGTTGTTGTGCATATTAACAAAAGTAGGATAAGATATTTTTTGTCTCAATTATTCCCCTTTTTGAACACGGATGATTTCTCAAAATAATATGCATTACTTGTAAGCACTTCTCTGATTCTACTGAGCAGAATTTTATTTAAAAATGCATAGGGATATCCATATGTAGTTGTGCATATCGACAGGAAGTAATGATTCAATTAAGCTAATGATCAGAGATTTATAAATTTCATATATATATATTTGTGATCATCTACAGAAAGTTTTCATTGGATAATTTTTGTTGGAGTTATTCCAATTTGAACTTCCTAATTTCTCAATATATATGTATGAAACAACTTGTAACCACTTCTCCTCTTAAACTAATGATATGAATTTTATGAAACTTGGTAGGAATGAAAAACAAGATATATGTAGTCGTGCATATCAACAGGAAGTTATGATCGGATATTTTTTGTAGGAGTTATGCCCATTTGAACTTGAAAATTTCTCAAAATAGTCTGAAAGTTACTTTTAGAAATATGAAACTTAAAAAATCAGTGGCATTGCAAACACTAGGTGGCAATTATTAAGATATAACCTTGTGATGTGGAAATGAGGTGTCGGGTCGTTTCGCCCCGACTACCTGTTCGCCCTGAGTCGATTCGCTCGGGTCGTTTCGCACCTATAAAGTGAGTCGTTTCGCCCTGGGTCTTTTCGCTCCTCTAAATAAAAACAATGTGTATCTTTAAACAATAAAGAGTATTTTGTGTGTTGGACTGGAGCTGATGAACTTTAATTAATAAAGCGTATTTTCGCAAAATTATGTTCGAACTTTGTGTATAAAAACAGCAATTATAATTTCAGTTGTTAATTACTTCATCAAAATAATTCAATTAATTTGTTAATCAGTGTCAAATACCAATTATCATTTTTTAATGTGATGATTAAAAGAAATTAATTATATTATGATTAAATAAAATTCAATCAAATTAAGAAACACGTACCTTTGATCGACTAGAGCTTTACAGCTTGTGCCATCTTGTCGGTTTATTAACTCTGTGCTGTATCAGTGCGCTTTTTATGCTTTGTATGCTTTGTTGTTGTTTTTGTTAAACTGACTAAATAAAATTTTTTTCTGTACATCTATAATAATTTAGATCCATGATATGTCAAATATCGAAAGAGTAAAAACATGCACTTCAACAAAAAAAGTAAATTATTACAGAAACCATAATACAAGCACACGTAATAGATAATGATCTATCATTATATATCCTATACAAAGTACGGGCGAAACGACTCCGTGCGAACGGGATTCGGGGCGAAACGACCCAGAGGCGAAGGGGATTCGGGGCGAAACGACCCGGATTCTGGAAATGAAAACCGGTAAAACGGCTTTTTTTCCTTCTACGAGTTCTCTAGCTTAGGAATAGCAAGGTATGTATACATCTCAATGTTGTATTTATACCCCCGGCTTGAAAAGCGGGGGGTATATAGTGTTCATGGTGTCCTTCCGTCCGTCCGTCCGTCCGTTACACTTAATCTTATGTGCAACTCCTCCTACACCACTGAATGGAATTTGATGAAAGTTACACGGAATCTTTGTCACATAGTGCCATTGTGCAGAAGATATTTAACATTTTGATCGGAATGATATTTGGGGTTTCCCATACAAAAACATGGACTTTGTCATTGAGATAAGGGGGTCCCTATCTCTTATGTGCAACTCCTCCTACACCACTGAATGGAATTTAATGAAACTTACACAGAATCCTTGTCACATAGTGCCATTGTGCAGGAGATATTAAACATTTTGATCGGAATGATATTTGGGGTTTCCCATAGAAAAACATGGACATTGTTATTGACCTAAGGGGGTCCTCATCTCTTATGTGCAACTCCTCCTACACCACTGAATGGAATTTGTTGAAACTTACACAGAATCCTTGTCACATAGTGCCATTGTGCAGGAGATATTTATTATTTTGATCGGAATGATATTTGGGGTTTCCTATAGAAAAGCATGGACTGTCATTGACATAAGGGGATACCCATTTCCTATGTGAGACTCCTCCAACACCACTAAATGGAATTCGATGAAACTTACACAGAATGTTGTCACATATTGCCATTGTGCACTAGATATTAAACATTTCGATTGGAACGATAATTGGGGTTTCCCATAGAAAAACATGGACTTTGTCATGGACATAAGGGATACCCATCTCTTATGTGCAACTCATTCCTACACCACTGAATGGAATTTGTTGAAACTTGCACAGAATCCATGTCACATGGTGCCATTGTGCAGGAGATATTGAACATTTTGATTGGACTGATACTTGGGGTTTCCCATAGAAAAACACGGACTGTCATTGACATAAGGGGATACCCATCTCTTATTTGCAACTCCTCCTACACCACTGAATGGAATTTGTTGAAACTTACACAGAATCTTGGTCACATATTGCCATTGTGCACTGGATATTAAACATTTTGATCAGAATATTATTGGAGGTTTCCCATAGAAAAACATGGACTTTGTCATTGACATAGGGGATGCCATTCTTTGGGGGATTGGGGAGGGTTACGTGTTTTATCTGCAACTTCGCCTTCACGTTTAACTAGATAAAGTTTCAATTTCATAATTAAGAAACCCTGAATTTTCAAAGTAATTGTGAAGCGGGGGGTATCAATGGTGAGCATTGCTCACAGGTTTTTTTACTCTAGTTTTTGGTTTTTTTACAATCAAATAATTTAGTTTCAAGTAACAAAATCAAACTACATGTAGTAGGTGATGGGTAGAGGCTAAATCAACCATCCCATGTAGTAGCAAAAAACAACACAAAAAGGGTGTCCCAGTAAAACAAATGTATCAGGATTGAATTAAATTGGAGCAGACAAATTATTTAATTAAGACTTGATATAAATGATAAAACTGGGTTCAACAGAAAATCAGCTTTTATTCAGGAATAACATTGACTATTTTATCTTTGCAAATTATATGCTCAAAACCTGAAAGTGAATTGCATTATGTGAACTAGGTTACCCAACTGTTTCCAATCTTTGATTTGTTGAGAATATATCAATATTAACTTTTGACCTTTCTCGTTATATACACTTGGCCAAAAGTTAGGGACCACCAGGTTTTGCTTCAGATAAATACAAAAATAATTGTTTCTGGTTCTTTGTACATATGTTATCAACAAAAAGCTAGGTTTGTAGTATTGTTAAAATTTTTAAATCGCTCGATTCACAATACAATAACAATAGAGATTTAAAAAACACTACCCTCGGCTTTTGAAAACCTAAGTTTGGCGCCTTTGTTCATTTCATCATGTGCACGTGCGTAGCAGGTAAAATTTATCCTGTTTTGAAATCATTTCAACATGGTACGTCGAAAACTAGCAGATGCAGAGAGATGGCAAGCAGTTGGTATGATAAAGGCTGGAATGACACAGCGGCAGGTTTCAGATAGGTTCAATGTTAGCCATTCTATCATCAGTAGGCTAATGGGACGATAATGAAACTGGTATTGTTGGGGAAAGGCCAAGATCAGGGCGACCGAAGAGGACAACAGAGATACAAGATCGACTACTTGAAGAAGACTTGCTAGACAACAACCTTTTATCACTGCAAACAGGTTGCGTAGTCAATGGAATGTCCATGTTAGAATCAGTAGACGGACAGTAAACAGAAGACTAAACTGCGGAAGACTTCGAGCACGGAGACCAATAAAGCGACCAGCACTTAAACAAAGACATACGGATGCCCAGTTGCAGTGGGAGCGTGACCATATCGGGTGGAATATTTGCTCTTGGAAAAGAATTCATTGGTCCGACGAAAGTCGTTTTCTTCTGAAACCAAATGATGGTAGGATACGGGTATGGAGTCAATGCAACACAGCTTTTGATCCTGCACATGTTCTGGGAACTACAGCTTTTGGTGGTGGCGGATCGACAGTTTGGGGCTGCTTCTCATATGACTGTAAGTTAGACTTGTATCCATCAGATGGCACACTAACTGCTTTAAAATACAGAGATCAGATTCTGGACCCGGTATTGTGCCCCATTTTGATGCGCATCCACTTGGAAACAGACCCGTGTTCATGGACGACAACGCAAGACCTCATAAAGCACGCATCGTCAAAGATTACCATGGCCTGCCATGTCTCCGGATATGAATCCGATAGAGCATGTTTGGGTCTATCTCGGCCGGAAAGTGAATGAACGTGACCCTCCATGTCAGAACATTCAAGAATTGCGTGATACTTTAATTCAGGAGTGGCGACAATTCCCTCGACGTAGACCTCAGAGACTTGTCCAGAGCATGAGGAGAAGAATTCATGAATTGCACCGGAAGCGTGGTGGATACATACGATACTGACTCTTTTTTTTGTGAATAAATGTTTAAAAATGATTTCTCCTTACATCTTAATAACCCTCAACCTGCCAACTCTGTATGTAACTTTACCAGCGGTTCAAACTGAAACTTGGTGGTCCCTAACTTATGGCCAAGTGTTTATATGGATCATCTGGAGACGAAGCTGTGACCACTCTTCCGTGGCCTGAAAGAAGTCCAGATCCGAACCCAATAGAGCATCTATTGGATCAATTGGGTACGCGATTACAAACTCTGGAAACTCCTCCACAGAACTTGCAACAGTTAAAAGCTCAATTACACCGGGAATGGCAACAATTAAATAACATTTTAGAGCTTTCAATGACAATACTTTTTTAAAAACTACGTGAAAGAGCAAAGACCGTCCATATTTTTATAAAAATATGCAAATAGAATAATGGCTTTTTTGTTAAAATAATGTTTGTTTCATTGTGCCCAACAATGCATTTTTTTTTTTTGCTATACAAATTAAAAAAGAATGGCAGTCCAAAATTAGTCTAAAGGTGTTCGAATATGTATGACTTGAAAAAAAAATAGGGGTGCTTAACTTATATATATTTTTTGCAGTAATTGTGTTCATTAGACTACAGCCGGTAATCTATCCATATAATTGAAATAAAGTTGCTTAACAGTTTATTGCGGCACGGCCACTTAGTGGCGGACGCCCTATAGTGATCCGTCTGAAACTAATATTGTTCGGGCTATAACTTTTTTCTCTTTTGAGGTAGGCTTTTGATATTTGGCATGTGGGAAGATCATTTCAAGACCATGGTTGTTGACACTTTCTAAATGACCAATTCGTGTTTGGGCTTTAACTTTTTTTCTCTATTTTTAGTTAGTGGGTGGATCATATCAAAGGGATGTGTCACGTACATGGTTGGTGACCTTTGACCTTGCGGTGCCGTTATAGTATTTTGGATGACAAATTCCTGTATTGGCATATGTTCTTACAATTTTCTAATCACAACCTATTGACAGCTGAGCCCACAAGAATGGATACTTTCACTGATATGTAGTTAAAGGTTGCAAGTTCATTGTTTGGTATTCAACAGATGCGAAATAATGAAATATATATTTCAATGGCCATTACACTGGTAACCGGGGCCTCGGTGGCCGAGTGGTTAAGGTAGTTCGTCTACTATTGATCACGTGGTCTGTCAACACTGAAATTGCGGGTTCGATTCTTACTGCAGGCAGGGTGTACTCGACTCCAATCTTAATTGACAAGGATTGCCAGTTTTCCTACTGCAGGTCGGGGGTTCTCTCCGGGTACTCCGGCTTCCTCTCCCAATAAAAAGTGGACGCCATGATAAAGCTGAAAAATTGCTGAAAGTGGCGTTAAACACCAATCAAACAATCAAACAAACACTGTTAACCGTAATTGCTGGTTCTGTGAATTAAATTACTGTTTATCTCACCTGGATCGGAAGTGGCCTACACTTGGCGTCCGTCTGTCGTCCCTCGTCCATCGTATTCTTTTTCAAAATCTTCTCTGAAAATACTTGGCCAATTTGTTTAAAAATTGACCACAATCATCCTAAGGGTTCCTAGTTTCAAACTTTTACCCAAGGTGTTGATCAACGGACAAAGATGGCCTCTGTTACTTAAAATAAACACATAGGTGTCATTGCATGTTTTTGGTCTATATCTCAAAAATTATAATAGCTATAGAGAAACCCAGTTACTTCAAATTGATCGGCACATTAAGATCTACAATAGATGCTATTAGTCTGAAGTTGTTTAATGGCTTCCTGTAGTAGTTATTGCCCTTTAATTATGATTTTTGACTAAATTTTCATTTTTACAATATACTTTACTTTAGAATGTGAGTTGATTAAAATAGATGGGTATCATATACAACTAGTCATTAATAGGTGTATCAAACAATCATCGTAGCACGCTGTACACTGAATTCAAAATTGGGAAAACTATCTGCAACCATATTTTCAAACGAATATTTTTCGACGAGGAAGTTGTATCGATAGTAAAAAAATTTTCGTAACAGTTTTCTCAGCAACTACTTATACCATTCTCTTGAAATTTGGTAGGCATCATCAGCATGGCCTCTCATAACGTGGGATTCGATTTCAGGTCTGTCGCTCACTTACTTCCTGTTTAACGAAATATGTCCATTTCTGTCTTTGAAGGATTTTTTCATGTAACTTTGGTTTATAAGTTTATCCCAAAGAAATAGGTGACGTTCTTGTGGTATGATGACCGTTGGTGTCATATTCGAGGTGTAAGTCTAAAAATGATGTAGGTGAAGCTGTTTCTGTGGTTTCTATAAGAGCTAGATTTAAATTGTAAATTGCTTAAATGATCAGCAAGACAATGCCTACAAAACACTTTGTTGGTCCAAAAGTGTCGGTTCACTCCTTATAGAAGTTATTGCCCTTAAATAACAATTTTTTATGAATTTTCCGAATTTGTAAATTGCAAAAATGATCAGCAATACAAGTCTACAATTCACTTAATTGGTCTGAAGTTGTCAGATGAGTATTGCTCTTTGATGACATAACTTATGTATCATTGATAGTAGAGGCAGGCATCGGGTCTTCACCATAGACCCTCATGACCTTTGACCTTGCAAATGGTCGAATGTCAAGGTTAAAATTTACTTGTTAGTGTTAGTTCTTTCAAATCGTATCAATGAAAATGCTGGTTCTGTAAAGGAGTAACTTTGAACAGTTTAGAGGCAAGGGATTTTGCTACATGTTATACAAGTTATCTCATATTAAATCAAGTATTGATTGCTAGTAGAGTCATGGAGTCTTCTCAAACACCCTATTGGCAGTTGACCTTGAAAATTTGCACAAGGTCAAGGTCAGGTACTAGTTTTTTACCTTTGCTATTTTCACATCCTCACAAGTCCGGGTTTCTGTGTCCACATGTATCCACGAACCCCTGACAAACTTAGCTAGGAAATTCCCGGGCTAGAAGTCACTATTTTGATTGGCTACATCGTACCTTAATGTAGCCAATCAAAAGCTCGCTTTCATTCACGACTTGGTTAAGGATATCCCGATGTCGATTGTAAATAACCCAAACGGATGTGTTGCGTACACCATGTGAAAATCAGTGTATTTTGTACAGTAGTGTTAATAGTGTGTTTGTAGCAGAGTCATTTTTTTTTACAGTTATTTGATTTTCTAATAATGTTTGAAATTTATGTAAAAATGTGCTAAAATTAAGAGTCAATAAAATTATTTTCAAAAACTACTTTGAAGCGGTTATATTTTTGAATTGGAAGAGTTATTTTTAATTGAACAAAGGATTTCTCTTTATTGTATTTTGATTGGTCACGGTTAATTTGGCGCTCTTTTTGTGATCTCTTTGTTCTTACCACGGGAGACGGAAAATAGCCATTGTCGAGCTTAGACGTAGTTAATAATGCTCTGAACAACTTTGATGTCTTAGCTGAAATACATTTACACTTTAGACACATTTGAAAGAATATGATTTTGACTGTTTCCACTTGGACATTTAATAACGGACAGTTTCTGTAAGTTTTACTTCTTTTAACATATCTAATGTAAAATAACAATTTTGGTGAAACGTTCTTTTTCTAAGCAAAATGTTATTATCCTCTTGCATGAATGTGTTTTATAACATTGTGAATGAAATTATCGAGAGGAAGCTGATATGTTAAAGCGGATAGTTTGTAATTTTGAAATACTGCGTAAATTGTATTTTTCATAATATAATACATGTATGTTGATCGTTACTTGATTATTATAACTTGTAATCTACGAAAATAACGTTTTCCATACTTAAGTATGCATTGCATTGTATAATTGAATGCATTACATTGTATAATTGAGTGAACAAGTAAACAAGTTATTGTCGCACTTGTACTATATGACATATATATTTATTATGGGCATTTTGGTTGCAGGATCTTGTACGCATTCCTGTGCTAAAGAGTTCCAATATTATTTTACTCGTGGACTCACTCCACAAGTGGTAAGCCCTTATTTTTATTTTGTTATATTTTTATATTATCTATTCAGTTTTGTTCGGGAGATCATGTAAAGTTCATTATGATTATCTCCCCTGTTTTTTGTGCAATTTTAAAAGATTATTTAAGTAATGACAGCACAAAGCGTTATAGTTAAAATACAGAAAAGTTTCATTAGTGTTTTAACAATGAAACACGAAGATTGGTTTTAATGTTATTGCTTTATTACAATTAAGGTACACTGAGCAAGATTTCAATTTAAAACGCATATAGTTGATATTGGTGTGTTCGATTTATACATGTCGCTATTTATATATTAAGTACATTATATCTTTTGTTAATATTGTCTGTGATAATGATATTGTTAAATCTGATTGTATTTTATTGTTATTTCAGAGTCTATTATTCTAACGAGTAATAAAACTTCGAACCTTAGATTGGTTAGTTATTAATGAAACCACCCTGTTACATGTTATTACCACGTTATTATTTAGTTGCGTTACGTTTTCTTCACACTCCAGAATGAGTAAGAATGACTATTGCCAAACACTTGCTTCTTTCAAGCAATTTCATTAGTTGTTATTTTAAAGGATTGACGTCATATGAAAATCTTCTAGCCCGGGAATTTCCTAGCTTAAGTTTGTCAGGGGTTCGTGGACACATGTGGACACAGAAATCTTGACTAGCGAGGATGCTATTTTCATAGATATTGAAATTGTTTTTCTTCATAAAATTGCCAAATAATGATTACAAGTGAATTAAGACATTTTGTGTGAAATTTTATCAACATTTTATAGGAGTTATTTAAAAAAAAAATAATACAAAATAATTTTAAAAAAATATTTATCGCAAAGTTATAATCTGTCAACTTGTAATGTATATAATGTTAGAATTCCACCACGATAACAAAAAAAACATGTCATGTAGTAATTTTTGACCTTTTGTTAATTATTAATAATAAAATGTCATTAAAATATCAAGGTTAATTAATTTTTTTTAATATATTGAAATGACTTGTTTTGTAAGATTTGTTAGAAGTGTAGCATATAATTAAGATAAAATTTTGACATAATAGAAGACAATAAATGGCAAATACACTGCTCTTATTGAGACCTTCAATTGGTACATGGTCCTAAACTGTGCGATGAACCGTTTAAGATTGACAGATACAGTATAATATACTTAACAGAAATATGTTATTTTACAACCGGAAATTTGGTTTTGTCCCTAGCAGCAGTCAATAAAAATCCTTAACAACCCATATGTTGTTTCAATCTGGACCACTTTCTTAACTCAGATAACTAATTTTCATGACTGAAGTGACATTTTGTGCTTAGCAACTCACAAAAGTTCTGACTCTAGACGATAACGGGAAATACCTTTACACTTGTTTTCAGAACAAATGTCAGTTTTATTTTACACGTTGTTTCTTTGCTGATATCCATCAGGATAGCAGCAAGGAATTTATCATTGTCTAGGGCTTTTTCCAGTCATCTAAAATTCTGTGTAGGGTTGTTTGGCAGCCATAGCCTGATCGAAATGCACAGAGAAAAGGATTAAATAGGTCAGAAAGTTGTTTTTCTGATACTGTTTCAAAAACCTTAGAAATGGACGGCAGAACAGTAACTGGCATGTAGTTTCCTTTTTCCAAAACGCTATTTTTCTTGTGAATTGGTGCCACACGGGCAATTTTGAAAGAGACTGTAAAAAATAGCCGAGAACAATGACAAATTTACAAGATCAGATTGTCCGGTTATAACAGGTTTTTCATTTACAGCATTTATACTTGGATAAGTTTCATTAATAGCATTTATAGTTGGAAAAGTTTCATCAATAATTATATTTAGATCACCAATGTTTTTTGCTACATTAACAAAAAATTTTATTGAAGACTTCGATATTTCTTTTTGATCTATAGGAATGTTGTTGTTTTCTTGAAGTATTATGTCGTTTTGATTTAAACAACCTTTGTTTGTAAGAAAAAGATTGACTGTTGGCAAAAAATATCTTCATATGTTACCACCAGTGGTGTGCAACCTACAATAAAATAGTTATTTATTGGTTGTTTCTTAGTGATTTCATAAAATTTGTTTGTCAACGTTTTAAAACTTCTACATTTACAAGATTTTTATCTTACCTTTGATCTTTCACATTTAACTTCAATGGCAATAAGATAAAGACTTAATCTGGAGCCAAAATTGCAGAATTTCCCACATTTTATTTCTGTGTTGGTTTAAAATGTTTAATAAAACATGTGGGTGTCTTTATAGAATTTAGAATTGACACTGCATTATTAATTTCATGTAAAAGTGGGAGCGTCTCAAAATGTTCTAACTAGTGAAGAAAGGAAATAGTCACTGATATATATGGCATATTTTTTTTTACTGTTGAATGAAAGTTTATTAATTTCCTAGCCCAGGTAAATGTTGAGGAATGTAAGAAAGGTGTGCAAATCATAGAAATGCTAGTATTTAAATTACACTCTATAAAATTACATCTTTCACAAGCTCACCCTTTTTGTTATTCGAGGCTCCCAGGAGCCTGTATCGCTCACCTGAACCTGAAACCAAACAACCCTTTTTATCCAGCTTTTCTTTGCTATAAGTAATTGCCCAACACTTCTGCAAAAATCATTATTTTTTACCTTTTAAGGGAAATAACCCCTATAAGGAGGAGCTTTTGATGCTTAGAGGGAGAAGGGATGTTCACTTCAAATTTGCTGTACCTGTTATACTTTTTTAACTATCAGTCGAAAAACTCTCTCGACTCCCCCCCCCCTTTTTTTTCATTTTTTCTATTTTAAGGCAACGTAGCTATGTAGGTAGTCAGGTGTCATGATTTGCACAATGTTGGTAGAGGACGTCCTTAAGATGATGTGTGCAATGTTTCAAAGCAGTCCTTTCATTGGTTAAAGAGGAGAAGATTTTTTAAAATCAAGTAAAATTGATTAAAAAAATGTTCAAGGAGAATAATTCCTATACGGTTCATCAGACAATCTTGAGACTAAACCAATTAAGCAATGCTAACTTTTTCTCTACTTCTAATAATTTTCAAGATTTTGAGGCAAAAATGTCAAAAATAATCAATTTCGACAATTAAAGGGCAATAACTCCTATAAGGAGTCATCATACAACTTCAACCCATTGGAGTGTTTCGTAGAGCTTTTGATTCAGATGAAGGCATGTCTCTTCGGTTTTCCTGTATCTGTTACACTTTTTTAAATATAAGCCAAAAACTGTATTTTACCCCCCCTCCGTCCTATTTTTAGCCATGGTGGCCATGTTGGTTAATCTGCAGCCATAGTTGGTGCAAACTTGGTTGAGGACATTTGACGGATGATGTGTACAAAGTTTCAAAGCAGTACTTTCAATTGTTTCAGAGGAGAAGATTTTAAAAAATCAATTAAAACCGATTAAAAAAAACAGTTCAAGGGGAATAACTCTTAAACGGTTAATCAGACAATCTTGACCCTTAAGTCATTTTTGTAGCCCTCATAGAGCAGGACAATTAAGCAATGCTTACTTTTTCTCTAGTTCTAATAATTTTCAAGATTTTGAGGCAAAAATGGCAAAAATCATCATTTTTTACAATTAAAGGGCAATAACTCCTACAAGGAGTCATCATACAACTTTGACCCAATGGAGTGTTTTGTAGAGCTTTAGATGCTGAAGAAGGAGGTCTCTTCGGTTTTCCTGTATCTGTTATACTTTTTGAACTATAAGTAAAAAACTGTATTTTGACCCCCCTGTTCTATTTTTAGCCATGGCGGCCATGTTGGTTGGTCTGAGGCCATGATTTGTGCAAACTTGGTAGAGGACATTTTACTGATGATGTGTGCAAAGTTTCAAAGCAATCCCTTCAGTGGTTTTGGAGGAGAAGATTTTTTAAGAAAAGTTAACGACGACGACGACGACGACGATGGACGACGACGGACGCCAAGTGATGGCAATAGCTCACATGACCTTTCGGGTCAGGTGAGCTAAAAAGGGGGAGCTTGTGAAAGATTTAGAATACATAAAGGTTATTTTTTGCATAGATTTTGGTATCTCTTATTTAACTAAAGGATGTACTCATAAAGAAAGTATTGTCTAATGCTCTCTGTAGAAGCTTCTTAGTCAGCACATAATGCATCTTTTCTACATACACATATTAAAAAACCACACAAAATCATGGGAAAGTGTTGTCTTTATTTAATTTTAACTGTCTTGCTGTATTGTCATCTTTACTTTTCACAATAAATTGGGCATATTCGTGTGCATAAAATTAAATTGCGATAAAAACGTTAGGCCAAAAATAAGGTAAATTTTAAACGGTACTATTCAGCTTTAACTTTGGATAAATTTCTCCCATCACAATGAAAAACTTTGGCTGAAAACTAGATTTTGTCCAAAATTGTTAAATTTAGGGCCACAACTAAGCAAATTAATAGGAATAATTTATAAAACATTTTTTTAAATGTTAGTCCAAAATATGCAAAAATTAGCCAAAAATAATTGTTAATATATAAAAGATGGAGTAGTCAGCTAGTGAAACTGCATTTAAAAGGTATCTGTTATACAACTCTGATATTATTTTCTTAAAAGTACATGTGAATTTTTCAAGAACACTTTGAAAACCAATATATCGTTTATTGATTTTAATTCATATATGGCCTATGTACTTGATATGGCAGTCTTGGCTAAATTGGTTCTCTTGCAAACGTGGTATAGGTATAACACTAGTATATGTGTACCAATAACAGGTTACCAGATTGTGTACCCTACATTAAGTACAACACTGCTTACTACGTTGTATTCTGATTTGGGCAATAGTGGATTCATGTGTACATTTTTTTGTCTGTAAGCTCCTGCATAAATTAACATTTTAAAAAGTGGTAAAATTTTAAAGCTCTGGAAGCATCCCTATTTTTAGATATAAAATCAGAGAGACTCTGAAACAGGAAATTTGCACTTTTTCCACTAGACCAAATTACTCCCAATCCACCATATTTCATTAAATGATTAATTTTTAAAATTGTTTCTAAGATCATTCTTCTTTCCAACAAGCCTCAAAAGTAGCAACAAAACAAGAAAAAATGCAAAGAAAATAATTGCAAAAAAATACTCAATGACTGCAATGGACAACGAATTGCAAAGGTTATTAATTCTTGTGTTGTACCTACGAGATAGCTGGACAACGAATTGGAAAGGTAATTATTTCTGGTGTTGTACCTACGAGATAGCTGGACAACGAATTGGAAAGGTAATTAATTCTGGTGTTGTACCTACCGGACAGCTGGACAACGAATTTGAAAGGTCATTAATTCTTGTGTTGTACCTACCAGACAGTTGGACAACGAATTGGAAAGGTCATCAATTCTGGTGTTGTACCTACCAGACAGCTGGACAACGAATTGGAAAGGTCATTAATTCTTGTGTTGTACCTACGACGAATTGCAAAGATTATTAATTATGGTGTTGTACCTACGAGATAGCTGAACAACGAATTGCAAAGGTCATTAATTCTGGTGTTGTACCTACGAGATAGCTGGACAACGAGATGCAAAGGTCATTAAATTATACAATTAATATTAGATTTAGAGTCATTGATGACGAAGTAAGTTCTGTCATGACTAATTACTAGGTATTTATATCGTCTCTTTCCGTATTTCTTGAAAAAGCAGCGTTTTATACGATCTTGAAGTTTAAAAGAAATTTATTTAATGTAATCAGGAAATGTAATGCATTTTATCTGATAATTTATTGGTATTTATGGTACAGTATTGTAGTAGTGTATTAGCCAGGCTTTTAATAAATAACAATTCTCAGGAATATTTGGGTTCTTTATTTCATCATCATATTAAGTGTTGAGATAAAATACAACAGGAAAATACAGCAGGAAAAAAACATCCTACAATAACAAAATAGGAATAATAAATTCCACGTAACAATATAAATAAAACATGAATATATTAATTCAGTTAATCTGCAGAAATAGATATATTTCTGTGTATAATGCAATTAAAAAATATAATTCTCATAGACATAACCTCATTTTGAATGAGTATTCAAAATGCCAAAATGAAATTAATCTCACGGCAAATAATACTATAATATATGTGAGTAATATGTACTTCACATTTAATACTTCACAGATTCATAACTGTGAGCAACCAAATATCAAAATATATACAATTCGTGGCAAATAATAAACTTAAGCAATTAAGCTTTAGTCATGCTATAAAAATATAACACAAACAATGCAAATAATAAAAATACAAAAGGAATAGTATAACCCACCTTATAATATCTTATAAAGGCTGTCAACACATTTTCCTGCGTCAAAGACGTCAATATAAACAATATCATCAGACCTGAAGTACAAATATTTACACTTATAAATATTTTACTTACTGACTGCTTTATATACAAAATTGGGTTATTTCCCTTGTGCAATTTTATAGAAATTTATCCCTTAAAAGTTTATATGAAGTGTAAACCTATTTATGCCCTCACATTCATACAGTTAAAATATCTTGAACCTTTTTAATTTACATATTATAATTTACATAATATTTAGTCAATTTTGTGCAAATGAATCATAATAATATTACCTTAACTATAAAACTGATTTTATAGATAGTTTATTTTAAAATTTACAATTCTTCACACTTGTACTCAATGAATCAAGGGGGCCGAGTGGTCAAGGTAGTTCGTCTACTATTGATCACGTGGTCTGTCAACACTGAGGTTGCGGGTTCGATTCTCACTGCAGGCATGGTGTACTTACAGTTTTACTACCGCAGGTCGGGGTTTTCTCCGGGTACTCCGGCTTCCTCCCCCAATAAAAAATGGACGCCATGATATAGCTGAAAAATTGCTGAAAGTGGCGTTAAAACATCATCAAACAAACATCAATCAATCAAACAGACCTTTCATAAATCTATCAATCTCAGATTTACTCAAATAAATGACTCTCATACTATCTCTCAATCAAGGACATTAAGGACTAGACTGTTAAATATTATTGAAACAACATACCTTAAACCAAGTGAAATTTCCAGAGACAAAATACAATTTTACACAATTCTAACAGCAATAACTACCCTTTGTCAGAGAGTAAATAAGTGAATAACCAACTAGACTCCCGCCTACAAATCTACTAAGTCATGTGACCAAAAGAACCAATGAGACAACAAGGAGAAAGTAACAAAACTAGCAGACTACAGATCTGAGTAATAATCAGGCAGATACAAAACTAACTTAATATACTAAATACATATCAAATGACAGATATAGGTAAATATGTTCTGATATGAAACTAAAACTAAAAGATATTAAATACAATAATATAAACAATATTATTAAAATGCAGTACTATCACAGTATTATGCATAATTATTAATTGATATTTTTCTGATAAAGTTGATTATTGGAAAGCCTGTCACATGACATGCTGTATTTGGTAAGGTTCTTTGAAAACGGCTAAATTGCACGGCTATTTTTAAATAATTTGGAATTCCCCTTTTAACAGCCAATCAGAATTGACTACTGTCTATTTCCGGTTTGAAAGTTGGAAAGTATGTAGTCTCAATCATCCAGACGCTTAATTACATTTGTGCGTCTGGATTCAGCTCTATATTAAACTCGTTATCATTACGCCCAAAACTGGGCGTAATTTTTGATTGGATGATATTTTTATTGTCTAAAAAATTACTTCCGTTCATATCAAGAAGTGTACAACAAATTGTACCAAAGTTTACATTTGAATATTTTTATAAAATATTACTTTATCAATTAATTAAACAAATATTATTGTTATGCATAATCGAGAGTGAATCTTACTGTGACGTCATATTATAAGTATAGATATGTTTGCATGGTTTTCCTGGTTTAAAAATAGGGCTCTAAAAATAGAATCATTGTTTGTCTCCACATATTGGTAGCGAAATTAAAATAAGGTGATCCCAGACGCTATTATATATGCGTCTGGGTGATCGAGACTAGAAAGTATGTACCAATCTCCACGCAAAGGATTCTGGGTATCCTACGTCAACCACAATCACCTCTGCCATACCATTGGTTGACATTGTGAGAGATTAGTCTGGGATCCTGACTTAATATTCTCAATACCGTAAGCGGACGTCCGGTTCGAATATACAGTCAGGTCACCAGCAATGAATCCGGTCAGAATTTTGACCGGTTTACAACATTCGGAGTGCCTCAAAATTTACGTCAGTATTAACTGTAACTGACGTAATTCCGATACAAAGCATTATGACGTCACGTCCGGCGTCTGGTAATCAAACTCAAAAAAAAATACTGTTTATCAAAAGAATGCTTTTATAGGTTTATGTCTCGAATGTGGAAATAACTTTACAGAGATTTGTCAGTTTAAATTGAAAGCCGTAAAACAAGCAGCAGGTAGTTACTTTATTAAATTGTATTCTGAAAGAATTTTCAACGCACGAAAATTTAGGTAAAACATGGCGGTTTAAACAACCAATCAAACTTGGTAGTAAACTTGTGGTGACCGGGGTTATATTTGAAAGTGAAGCTTGCGTAAATGAAAAATATTGCACCAAGTGACCAGGTTATGTGAGAGATATCTCTCATGGGGGATAAGCTTCGCATACAAACGCAGTAATTTCAATGTAAAAATGTATCAAAAGTGTTTTAAAAGACTATTTATTAGGATTGTTTTCAATTGCTGGTTAGATTATTGGATATAAACGACTTTGGGTCGATTTACGCTGAATAAACCGCGAAGCGGTTTATGTTGCAGCGTAAATCGATCCAAAGTCGTTTATATCCATTAATCTAACCAACAATTGAAAACAAACCTTATATTTTAAATTCTATAGTAAAAATGAAGTAACAAGAACAATATTTTACAAGTAATAAAATAATACTTGCAATTCACAATTTTAGTGTCGTCACTTGTTGTTTTCGGAAGATTTCAAGTATAGTCAACGTCATCAATACATCTTATTATGACGTCACAATCAGTCACGTGCTGAAAAACCAAGTTAGGTTATACGAAATAACCACCTTTGCTCATATATTGAGTATTTAAACGAAATTAAAAAATATATAAATATAAATAATATCTCGTGAATTATTTTAAAAACATCGTTCTTTGTTTACCAACGTCACGGGCAGACGACAAATGTAGTCCCGCAGTAAATGGAGGATAACGTGTGGCAGAGGTTATATCTGGGAAGCAGTTATGTTCTCTGTGCCGGAGAGTGAGTATGTACATAGTAAAAAATTGCAAATATTTCAATATGTTGCATGTATTTTTGTATTTATAAATCTTTTAAATTGAAAGTTTTATAATTTCAGATGATTTTAGTGTAAACAATATTTTATTTAGAGAATATTACAACAATAACATACATACAACTAGAGATATCGAAAAACAAGGGGATAGCCACTTATATGAATATGATTAACATATATATCTTTATTCTCATAAAGCCAATGCATAACACTGGTACAGAGATATAACAATAAATATTAAATAACAACAGCTCTCCTGATGAATTTTAATTATGTTCTATCTGACAAGGTGGATTAATTATTTATATTTACATGAATATATACTAATAATACAATACATTTATGGTTGAAAAAATATATAAGGTGACCAAGCCTATTTATTCTGGACTTGTATTAGTTATTATCCACGAGCAACGTTTTAAAAAGCAAATCTTTTTGTTTTTGTAATAAATTTAATAAATTACGACCATTGTCTGTGTCTGTTAAATCTGGATTACCGTCTAGTTAGTTGTTTGTGTTTATTGTTTCAGATATAGTAGAAAACACGGTATTTCTTAAGCGTTTATAATGGGAATATAAGTAGGAAATGTTCGGAAGACTTGATTTGTTTACATTTACACAAGTGATCCAACTCCAAATTCTTCTTAAAAAGGTGTTCTTTCAGCGAGCTGCTTTCAGTACGAATTCTCGCTTGTATACAGGGTCTTACCAATTCTACTACCAACATAAAAATATGAGGGAATTGCATGTTTTGGTTTAAGGAATGTTTTAAGCAATTTACAAAGATATTGTTTTTAACATTCGCGGGGAGTTCGTTCCATAATTTAATGGAGGATGGAAGAAAGCTATTAGAATAAAAAGCTGTGCGGGCTGGAAGTGGTACAATATGATTAGAATTTCGTGTTTGATATTGGTATTATGTTTGGGAGATAAGCTGGAGTATTGATTTTATGATTTTTTCGCCGTGTTTCTAGGGGTCCCACCCACATTCACGAAATAGAAGTTGTATGCTAGTCAACTTTTTTGCACCGGTAACTATTCGGGCTTCTTCGCAATTAATTTGTTCTAGCTTGTCTTTCATATAATCAGGGCAATTATCCCATATCACGTCTGCATATTCTAAGATAGTCTTACATAACTGAAATACATTTGTTCGAGTGACCGCCTATCTACTTGTCACCGCGTACTGTAAACATTAATATAATGTGTAACCAGGAAACATTTGTGTAAATAAATTTATATATATATGTAGTATTAAAAACTACATTACTTGTCTTTATTACTGCATTCGTCATTTTCATTTCATTTATTTACATGTAACATTCGTCATATCATTCGACCGAATAGAATAGACTTTATTTTACTACGACGACATAGACTAGAATACGGACTATACTTTACTACGAAGACTGAATACATATATGAATGAATATAAGCTTCCCGCCATATACTTACACGAGCACTGCATGCGTGTCACAAAATAAATTAGTATAAATAGTTGCACTCGAAATTATTTCATTAGCCATGTCACATATTTTCGGAAGAGTAATATCTACCGTTTTGCAGGTATAGTGTATTCTTAATTATTAAAATGCTTTCGTACATGTTTAAGTAAGAAATATATTCTTATTAATAGTATGTAATTTTCGGATAAATCTTTTACAAAGTTACATTTATAATATTGTATTTGGAATTTTAAGTAATACAAAATTTATTAATCCCAGAATATTAATTTTAATCAATTATAGCCTTAGCTTTCAGCGGGATTTACATAATTATTGTATCATGAATAATATCGAACTATACTTAATGTACAGTTGTTTGTCAGGCTTATGTTCCTGAATGTGTGTTTATACTATATTTTGCAGATTATATTATAATAAATATAGAAATCAGACGAGTTTGTTTAAGCAGTAACAAGTATAGCCAATTTCACTGCGACATTTGGAGGTTCCACCGAGATCTTTCGTCTGCATCTACCATATAGTAATGGTATTCCTGTCCCAGTCGATGTTCACGTTCCGGAACAACGCAGAGTTCAACAACACAATATGATGTTTTGAAGCTGTGGTCAGTTTGTATTATTCCGACTGATGAGGAAATAAATTTAAGAATTGTGACAACGAAGTATACCTGAATTTAAATTATTCATGTTATGACCAGATATAATAATTTATTTCATTTCGATATATTGAAATGTGTTCTTCAATGGAAAATTAGTTTTCCGAGATAATATAGTGTACACGTGTTTGATATTCTACAGTAATGCTTGCAAAAGTGTTTCTGGAGGTGTGTTCGATTATGTAAACATATTCGTAATAACTGCGTGTAGTCAGTTAGTAAACAATGGTGTTCCGATTCGATGACCATGAAAAGATTTAAATGACATGTCCGTGCGAAGTCATTGATGAAACGTAGATTATTTTACCAGTACATTAATGCACTTGTATATTAATATATTGTTTAATTAGGTGTGTAAAAATGAATTGTAATTATAAACTTTTTACTTTCTGTTTTTATTTTGTATGTATCCAATTGTATTATTAACTTATTTTATTATATTTTACAGAAAACCCATGCACAATGCACTACGTATGCACTAATAGCTGAAATTTGTTTTGACTGATAAGACACAATTTTGACTTTGACTGACCGTAGGTGAGTATATCAGTTACATTTTTATTATCATATCATATCATATCATAACATATCATAGCATATCATATCATAACATATATCATATATCTATATATCAAGTTTATTTACTTGAAATTCAATATGGCTCAAGGTGGAGGTCATACTACTCCCAAAAAGGAGATGCTTGATTCTATATCTCCCGAAAAGATAGCCCTTATGATTGAAATTATTAATAAACAATCAGACTATAAAGTTGTAACATCTGAAGAATATGATCAATTACATCAGACTAGGCTACCCAGCACTAGTACCCCAGCTGCTAAAAGTAAACGAACATCCGCAGAGCTACCACCCCGCCCTATACATGATAGAAGCCATATTCAAAATATGGATGACATGACCTCACTGTCTTATGCTAAGCCCAGAATCCCTATATTCTCGGGTGAAGATAAGAGTGAAGTTTCATTTGAAGTTTGGAAATACGAGGTTAAATGTATACTTAGGGAGGGAAATTATACAGACACTATTATGATGCAATGCATCCGAGGGTCATTGAAGGGTAAAGCAAGAAACTTATTGTTGTCTTTGCCTGAAAATGCTGCACCCACGCAAATTATTGATAAACTTGAGGGGGTATATGGAAATGTGTTTAGTAGCGAAGCGTTATTGCAAAAGTTCTATGCTGAGTATCAGCAACCTAATCAATCGGTAGCTGAATATGGGATGAAGTTGGAAAGTTTGATTCAAGCTGCTGTTGATAAGGGTCAGATTAATCCTGGCGCTAAAAATGAAATGTTACGTTCTAAATTTTGGTCAGGTCTAAGAGATCCTTTGTTAAAGAATGCCAGTAGATACAAGTACGACACAGTTTTAGATTTCGACCAATTGAGGAAAGAAATTCGATCGATTGAGCTTGAATTATCGATTTGTTCTGAAAATTCATGTAGTAATAAGGTTCAACAACAGGCAACTGTAGCTCAGTCAGATAAATTAGATGAGTTGTTAAAAACGGTCAAAGTTTTGAATCGGAGAATGGAGTCGATGGAAGTTGAGTTGAAAAAGTATAAGGAAAGTAAATCCGAAGGCAATTCAAATTGTAATCGTGGGCAATTTCAGAACAAAAACAGAGGTCAGTCACGGGGAAATAATCGTAATTTCAGAAATCGAGGAAATTTCAGAAACGGAAGTTATCAAGGCAAGGAGCAAAATCAAGGTCAGAAAGATGATTTAAACTAGTAAAAATCTCTGTTGCGGGACAAACTAGAGATTTTAAGGCTGAGACTTCTGGACAGAAGTCCTGTCCCAAAGTCAATGATGATTTTGTTTTCACACAAAATTTGTTGGATAGAATGGTTGGTTCGGCAAATGAGTCATTTATCATAGTAAATGGTGTAAAGCTTAAGGCTTTAATTGATAGTGGCTCGATGATTTCTACGATTTCCTCTGATGTCCTTCAAAGGTTGAAACCTATACCTGAAGTTAAATGTTTAGACAAATTAAATATGACTGTAAATGTAGCAGGGGGATCAACTCTTCCTTACACAGGTTATGTAGAAGTAAAAGTCCGAGTTGATTTTTATTCAGGCGAAGATCTGTTTATACCACTGTTGGTTTTAGCACCAACAGAATATAATAGAAATGTACCTGTTGTTGTTGGTACAAATGTTATTAGAAATTATAATACATGTATTTCTGATTTCGGTACAAATGATATTCCGAAACAGTGGAGGTTGGCATTTGATTCAATGAATGATCAGTCGATTGGGATGGTGAAATCGACAAATAGATAGGTCATGAAGTTGTACCCGATGTCTGTGAAGACGGTTACGCGCCTTGCTAGGTCAAAGTGTCCTAATGCAACTTCCGTCCTTACAGAAACTATCAATAGTACATATTCAGATACTATTGCAGTTTGTCCCCGTGTAGTTAATTTAAAGGGTCAAATTTGTAGGGTCCCAGTTAGACTATTCAACATGACAGCCAAAGTGATAGAAATTAAACCCAAGTCTCCACTGTGCAGTTTAAGCGAGGTCAAGGTCATAAGACATGTCGATTTAGGTTCAAATGACCATAGTGATGATAACTCTGTTGATAGTCCGATAGAAGATGCTGAATCTTTGGGGTTAAAATTTAATGATGATTTAGATATAGAAGTGAAACAGAGATTAATAAGTTTGGTTCAAAAGTATGGGTCTGTATTTTCCAAGGGACCTACTGATCTTGGGTATACAAATCTATTGGAACACGAGATTCAACTTACAGATGATAAACCTTTTAAAGAGCCATATAGACGTATATCTCCGGCTCTATTCGATGAAGTGAGGGAACATATTAAGGAAATGTTAGAGGCTGGTTGTATTAGAGAATCTAATAGTCCATTTTCAAGTAATGTTTGCCTTGTTCGTAAACGTGATGGGAGTTTAAGATTTTGTATAGATTTCAGAAAGTTAAATAAAAGAACTGAAAAAGATGCTTATGCATTACCCAGAATCGATGAAACGATTGATTGTCTATCAGGGTCTAAATTCTTTATTAGACTGGACCTAAGGTCCGCCTATTGGCAATGCGGCATAAAAGAATCGGACAAATTTAAGACCGCTTTTGGTTTAGGACCCCTGGGCTTTTATGAGTGGAATAGGTTACCATTTGGTCTATCAAACTCTGGTGCCACTTTTCAAAGATTAATGGAAAGATGTATGGGGGAAGCTCATTTAAAAGAGTGCCTTGTTTTCCTTGACGACATTGTTATTTTTTCGCGTAATATAGAGGAACATTTTGAAAGACTCGAGTCGGCACTAAAACGTTTAAAGGATCACGGATTGAAACTCAGAGCCGATAAATGTGAATTCTTCAAAAGCGAGATAAAATATTTAGGGGTTATTGTATCTGCTGAAGGTATTAAAACGGATCCCGACAAGGTTTCTGCTGTCAAAAATTGGCCTAAAATCAATCGTGTGAAAGATCTTAGAAAATTTATTGGATTTACCTCATACTATAGGAAATTTGTAAAAGATTATGCCTCTATTATGAAGCCGTTAAATGATTTGTTAATAGGACATCACACCAACAAGAAGGGGGCCAAATCGAAGAAAACAAAGCCCGCTCCTTGGAGATGGGATGCCGAACAGCAAAAGGCTATGAATACAATCATAGACAAACTTACAAATCCTCCAGTTTTAGCGTTTTCTGATTTTTCTCTCCCCTTTATAATTAATATTGATGCAAGTGGTTCCGGTTTAGGTGCTATTTTGTATCAGAAACAAGAAGGAAGAGAAAGGGTAATAGCATACGCAAGTCGTAGTCTACGTGGACCAGAGAAAATTTATCCCGCCCATAAAAGAGAATTTTTGGCTTTAAAATGGGCAGTAACTGATAAATTCCATGATTATTTGTTTGGTAGTAAATTCGAAGTCAGAACAGACAATAATCCACTCACATATGTATTGGACAAAGCTAAACTTGATGCTACTTGTCATCGGTGGGTTGCCGCTTTATCAAATTATGATTTCACTCTCTCGTACCGGGCGGGTAAATCTAACGTAGAAGCAGATATTTTGTCTAGGATTCATAGTGAGCCAAAAACTGTTTCAAATGATATTATTAAAGCTATTTGCAATTCTGTTATATCACGATGTGAGCAACCTGTGATCGAAAGTGTATTACTTTCACCTGACGCTCAAATCGTGGATAACGAAGACGTTGAGTTACCAGATTGTTCTGATCTAGGAAAGATTGATTGGAAGACGGAACAAAAGAATGACGTCACAATTAATAGGATAGTAGAATTACTGAAGGTCGGGAATACTCCAACAAAAAGGCAGATTGCTTCAGAACCAGACAATGTCAGAAAACTTCTGAGGGAATGGGACAAATTATGTTTCAGAGAAGGGATTGTATATAGAAAATCATATATCAATGACGAAGTCACGTTTCAGCTTGTGTTGCCTTATGTGTTTCATGAAGCTGTTCTTATAGGGCTTCATGATGACGTGGGTCATCAAGGCCGTGACCGTACTTTGTCTCTTGTGAAATCCAGATATTTTTGGCCAGGTGTTGACAAGGATGTAGAACGTAAAGTATCTACGTGTCCCAACTGTATTCTCAGAAAATCAAAGTCCGTTAACTCTGCCAAGTTGGTAAACATTATTTCCTCCCACCCACTAGAAGTAGTCTGCATAGATTATTTGTCTCTGGAAAAATCAAAAGGGGGGTATGAAAATATTCTGGTCATAACAGATCATTTCACGAGGTATGCCCAAGCTATACCTACGAGGAATCAATCCGCAACAACTACAGCAAAATGTTTATGGGAAAATTTTATACAACATTTTTCCTTTCCCGCTCGTATACATAGCGATCAGGGAAGAAATTTTGAATCAAAGGTAATAAAAAGTCTATGCAATTTAGCTGGGATTAAAAAATCTCGCACTACTCCGTATCATCCTCAGGGAAATGGGCAGTGCGAGAGATTTAATCAAACACTTCTAAACATGCTCGGGACACTTGACGACGACAAAAAGGCGAACTGGAAATTGTATGTTGCGCCGTTAGTATATGCATACAATGCCACTAAACATGAAAGCACAGGCTATAGTCCTCATTACTTGATGTTTGGCTGGCATCCACGTTTGGCTATCGACGCCTTTATAGGGGAACCTGTCGGTTCGTCGTCAAGTAGCCGAGAAATGTATGTTCAAAATCTTAAGAAAAGGCTAGAATTTGCTTACAAAACTGCCTCCAGGACTGCCGAAAAAGCTAGCAGACGTCACAAAACTAGGTACGACTTGAAAGTACATCAGTCGGTATTAGAACCGGGCGATCGTGTTCTCTTAAAAAATGTTGCCTTCAAAGGTAGACACAAACTGGAAAACAAGTGGATCAGGGATCCTTATGTAGTCGTTTCGAAACCCGATTCTGACATTCCAGTTTATGTAGTTAAATCAGAACATGGTCGTACTCATAAGACAGTACATAGAAATATGTTACTTCCTGTAACGTCAGTACCTACTTTTCAATACGATCGTGACAAAAAGGCTAGTCGGAAAGCTAACCTTCAACATGAAAGTGATCAAACAGAAAATACTGTTATTGTCACAGACAATGATACTTTAAATTCTTCAGCTTGCACTGAAGATGTCACGGATCGTTTGGACAGCGAGTCTGAGGACGATGGGTTAATACTCATAAAAAATATTTCAAAGATACCAAGTAAACCTTTGAACCCTCTTGCGTGCGAGTTCATACCGAGTCCTCAATTTACTCAAAATACAAGTCATTCGACAAGTCCTGAAGGTACAACATCCAATCGAAATAGCACAATTGATGGTACAATAGATAGTACTAATATAGTTTCTTCCGGTGAATCTGAGGAATTATCGTCCTCACATAGTACATTGAATGATAATAGTTTACAACCGCAACCAGAAGTCCCACTACGTCGATCAAATAGACAAGTAAAACCACCTGTACGATATACAGATTATGTAAGATATTAAGTGGTTTTATACATTTGTATTTTTTTTTAGTTATATCATGTTTGTATTTTTATTGACAGTTATGAATACCCATACTTATATATTTGGTTCGAGAAGAGGCAGGTGTCTGCAAGGGAGAGTCAATTGTCAAGTTATTCACGTTTTACCTGGTGGGAAAGTATTAAGACTTGGTGACTTGGCATATGAAAAACTTAAGTTAATACAAGGTAACAAAATTGTGTATTTCATCGCTGGGATTCCCGATATATGTACATAGCTAAAGACGTGTATTCAAAATATGAGGAGTCGTATTTGAAGCTGCATAATTCAGTGGGTAAAGAGATCGATCACGTGGATAATTTCATGCAGAAAATCTATACGGTTGAGGCTAGAATGAAAAGTATTGGGTGTAAAGTGGTATTTGCTACAATAACTACCATGAGTTTTGTAGTCTGGAATAATACTAGATTATCCCAGAGAAAAACATCATGTTTGATGTATAATAATGAGTACGATATAATGCAAGAGAAACTAAATTCTTGTCTTCATGTTATTAATAAATTAATAACAGAGTTGAATACTAAAAATCACGTCCTAACTCCTTTTCTGCACTCGTCAGTGCAGAAATGTAAAAAGGGGAAGATTAGGTATATATATTCTAAATTAGTGGATGGAATACACCCAGGGGATGAACTGGCTAAGTTATGGGCAGAACACCTAAATCATGTTATGAAACAAAACGAAATTCACATATTACTTTGACAGTAATGAATTTGCTTTGTTGCAACATGAATTTTGTTTATTTTTCTACGTAGAGTGGCGCTTGCTGCATACAAATGCAAAAATGAACAAACTTCATATTATTAACTTGTGTTGTATAATATTAAATCTACTTGCTGTTTCGGTAGTAGATTGGTATGGAATAGAAGTTCAGGGACGAACTTTTTGTTTACGGAGGGGGTGTGTGTCACCGGGTACTGTAAACATTTATATAATGTGTAACCAGGAAACATTTGTGTAAATAAATTTATATATATATATGTAGTATTAAAAACTACATTACTTGTCTTTATTACTGCATTCGTCATTTTCATTTCATTTATTTACATGTAACATTCGTCATATCATTCGACCGAATAGAATAGACTTTATTTTACTACGACGACATAGACTAGAATACGGACTATACTTTACTACGAAGACTGAATACATATATGAATGAATATAAGCTTCCCGCCATATACTTACACGAGCACTGCATGCGTGTCACAAAATAAATTAGTATAAATAGTTGCACTCGAAATTATTTCATTAGCCATGTCACATATTTTCGGAAGAGTAATATCTACCGTTTTGCAGGTATAGTGTATTCTTAATTATTAAAATGCTTTCGTACATGTTTAAGTAAGAAATATATTCTTATTAATAGTATGTAATTTTCGGATAAATCTTTTACAAAGTTACATTTATAATATTGTATTTGGAATTTTAAGTAATACAAAATTTATTAATCCCAGAATATTATTTTTAATCAATTATAGCCTTAGCTTTCAGCGGGATTTACATAATTATTGTATCATGAATAATATCGAACTATACTTAATGTACAGTTGTTTGTCAGGCTTATGTTCCTGAATGTGTGTTTATACTATATTTTGCAGATTATATTATAATAAATATAGAAATCAGACGAGTTTGTTTAAGCAGTAACAAGTATAGCCAATTTCACTGCGACATACTTTTTAATTTCCGAATAAAATTTAACCTCGAATTCGCTTTCGGTACGACTTCCTCTATGTGGGAATTCCAACTTCCGTCACACGAGAACCAAGATGCTTATGTAAAAAAAGAATTTTTTATTGGTACATTATTCATGTTAAAAGGTGGTTGGTGCAGGTTTCACTCTTACGGGATATGGTCATGGTTTCTGTCTTTTGGGGGTTGAAATTTACTAACCATTTGTAAGACCATGCATAAAATTTTTGTAGGTTTAAGTTCAACTGAAATGCAACTAATGGGTTTTCTACGACTGCATATATACTTGTATCATCTTCAAAGAGTTTAATGGGACAATTTACTTCATTTACAATGTCATTGATAAAGATAAGAAAGAGAAGGGGACTCAGGATCGAACTTTGGGAAACTCCTGCGTTTACATTACTCCATGTGGACTCATTTATAACCACCCGTTGCAGTCTATTAGATAAGTAATCTTTAAACCATAGCAACAAATTTCCAACGATACCCATCCTTTTTAATTTAAATAAGAGACCTTTGTGCCACTCTCGGTCGAAGGCTTTGCTGATATCAAAGAAAATAAACCTTACTTCTTTGCCTTCATCTAAAGCTTTGCTGAAAACATGAGCCAAATATAGAAGTTGTTACCTTGTAGAATCTTCTGGCGTAAACCCTGATTGATGATCAGTTATGACGTCGCGTACGAAATTAAAAAGATGCTTATAAACACATTTTTTAAATGATTCTCCGACAATAGATAATAAGGAAATAGGGCGGCTATTTTCGACAAGATTTTTTGAGTCTTTTTTATGGACCTGTATAACATTAGCTAGCTTCCATGGAGAGGGAAAATATTGTTTCGAAAGAGAGGTTAAATAGAGTGCAAAGATGTTTTGCTAAAATGTCATGAGCAGCATGGAGTAGTCTACCACTGATAGCATCTGGGCCAGATGCCTTGTTTAACGATCTTAAAACGTCTTGGACTTCATAGTTTTGAAGGACGATGTGATGTAGACAGCGGTCGGGGGGGGGGGTGATCATCTGCAGGTAGGGAATTATTTTCATCATTTATATTCGACTGCGAGGAAAAGAAAACATTAAAAGCCTCAGCTTTTTCAGTGTCGCCATACACAATATGTTTAGAATAATTTAATGCTGGAGTACCTTGATCTTTATTTTTAAACCCGACTAAATATTTCGCGGTTTTTCACCAGTCTCTGACATCAGTCATGTTGCTTTTTAGCTGATCGATAAGAGTATTGAAAAATTTTTCTTTTTCGTTACGAACAATATTCACCGCTTTATTTCGGGCTTTTAAAAATAGTTTCTAGAGATGAGGAAGGTTGGTTTTTTTGCACGTTTGTTTAGCCGATTACGTTTTCTGATTGCCCTTCTAATAGTATTATTCCTCCAAAAGGGTTCCGACTTCCGTATTGTAATTAGTTTATTAGGGATAGAGTCATTCGCAGTTTGTAAGATAATAGTAGTGAATTTTTCCACTAGTGTATCTAAATTATCATCGGAATTTAAAACTCCGTCCCAATTTATATTTCCTAGTATTTCTAGGTATTTAACGTAATCGCCTTGATTGTAGAGACATACTCTCCTCTTGAAACACGTACGAAGGGGGATTTCAGTTTTCAGTAATCCGTAAGTCGGACGGTGATATCTAAAGTTCTAAAGGTATTTTTAATTATACCGGTCTTAATAACGTTTTTGTAAATAATATAGCACAAATATTTCAGGATCAATTTGTACGAAAATGGTTGTTGAGATAACTGGTATTGACAATTCCGCACTGTACGAATTTTAAGCATTGTTTTGAAATAATACTATCCCGAATTAGGTATTGAGATGACCAGACCATAACAAAATCTGGATAACACAATTAAGAAAATTAAAAAATTTCAATTCAAGAGTGAAGGTGGCGTAATGCACATAGAAATAAAAAGAATTTGTCCCTTGTGTAATATGCATCTTGGAGATAAACTTCATGTTCTTTTCATGCGTCAAAACGTTCAAATTCCAATGTTTAGAAGCAAATGGTTACCTAATTATTACATCGAGTGACCAAATATTGATAAAGTGTCCGATTTATTGTAATATTAAAGTCTATAAGCGTTTTGCACGGATTGTAAATGTTGATGCTTTGTTTAATTGTTTAATTTTTTCAATGTATTCATATATTATTATCATTTATTATTATTATATAGATAGAGATGAAATATCGAATTTTCCGAGTGACAGAAATCACGGTAAATCACATGTGAAAATTATCGTTTATTTTCACCCTCGGCTTTTTTTCCCGCCAAAATTTTGTACTATACAGATATTCATCCGCCGTTCATGAAATTTAGGATTAAGCATTAAAATGTTACGAAAACAATGTTGATCTATATAATAAATAGGATAATCAATTGGGCATCGTGAAAATCCAAAATATAATCACTCGTGCCGCATAAAGCAACCGATTAAACTCGTGCGCGGAACAAGTTCCGCGCACTCGTTTAATCAGATGCGTTATGCGGCACTCGTGATCATACTTTGGATATTCACTCCGCCCAATTAATTATCCTATAATGAAAATAATATGCATGCCAATCGTATACAAATGTAAATAATGTATTTTGAAGAGGACTTCATAAGTATGATTACAGAGTGATGCAATGTATATTCGTACAATATGGCCACTGCAAGTTTGTAAACAGCGCGACAATGTGTATTTCTGTAAATAAAAATAAAATAAAATACATTGTAAACTTTTTGTTACTATTTTTACGGCATCACCTTATTTGACCTTTCACTTACAATGATGACGTAATTTATTGCGTTTTACTTTCGAGTGTAAACACGATGGGTAGAAAAGGAAAGAGCTTGGTGTTGAGATAAAAGAAGTCATCAGAAAATTAATTGAGGAAGGGCATAGTATCCGGTGGATAGCAGACTTGTTGCAGATTCTAAAATCACAATCGGGGATGTTAGAAAGAGAATTCAAGCGCGTGGATCAACAGAGAGCTTAAAACGAAGTGGAAGAAAGTGGAAGGGATTTGTCAGTGCGCGTGGTTACCGTAAGTTGGAAAGGCTGGTCAAAACAAACAGGAGGGACAGTTTGTCGGACATTACGAGTAAATTTAATGAAGGTAGAGACAGACCTGTTTCTAAGCGTACTGTTCAATTCCATTTGCACAAACACGAGTACACACGTAGAGTCGCACAGAAGAAAGTTACTGTCCGGGAGGTCAACAGGCTTGGTGCCGAGAAAAACGGTGGATTGATATTGGAACAAAGTTATTTTTTTGGACGAATCAAAAATAATGATTGGATACGATCAAAGGGTGCATATTTGGAGAAAGAGAGGAGAAGGTAGGAGGCCGGACTTGGTAACACCTCGTAAAAGTCATCCTAAGACGGAGTCATGGTCTGGGGTTGTTTAACCTGGCACGGTGTAGGAACGCTTAGCAAGGTGGACGGCAACATAAATGCAACTCAGTATCAGGAGATATTGGACAATAACCTGTGGCCATTTTAAATCAGACATTTTCCAGATAATATCTATTTTTTTCAAGATGACATTGCCCCGGTGCATCGCGCTCAGTCTACACAGAATTTCATTCACAGGAATGGTATTAGGACTATGAGCTGGCCCGCCCAAAGTCCCGATTTGAATGTGATTGAGAACGTTTGGCTCAATACGTCGTTTTCAAGATATAATTGCTCTCGTTAAAGGAGGTGGAAATTGTAATACTGATCACGTGACGTCATAAAAAATTTAGGGCACTTTTAGTTTAAAACGGTGACACTTGACACGGAATGGGACGGCATAAGAAAGACGATTTAAAACGAAACCTGTGCTGTGTTGTGCGGGGGTGCAACGCCAACACTTAACATAAAATTTATGGAAAGGAGTCAAGTTTTATTCCGTTTTATGACGTTCACATGATGTTAAAGACGGTACGTTGAGGAAAGTGCCCTAAATAAAATCACGTGATACCATTACTCACGTGATATGATACGTCTAACTACCTATCGTGAAAACGACGTATATTAAACGAAAAGTACAGACTCGGGTTAGTAAAATAAAATCTCAAGCTGATTTGTATAGGGAAATCCAAAATATATGGACTGACATATCTCCGAACAATGGAAAATGTCTCTACAGATCGATTCCTCTTAGAACTATGAATGTAATCAGGCTCAGAGGACATCTTACTAAATACTGAGTGAGTATTTTTATTTTATTTATTAATATTGTTACGATGACATGCCTGACAATACGTCGTTTTCAAGATAGGTAGTTAGATGTATCCTGTCATGTGATTAATGATATCAAGTGATTTTATTTAGGGCATTTTCCTCAACGCACCGTCATTTAAAACTTGACCCCTTTCTATGGAACGCCGTAACTATCTTATGTTGGTATGCTTTTTATATGCTGTGGTTCTGTAATTATATGCTGTGGTTTTGTTATTATATGCTGTTGTTTTGTTATTATATGCTGTGGTTCCGTTATTATATGCTGTGGTTCCGTTATTATATGCTGTGGCTCTGTAATTATATGCTGTGGTTTTGTTATTATATGCTGTGTTCAGTTATTATATGCTGTGGTTTCATTATTATATGCTGTGGTTCGTTATTATATGCTGTGGTTTCATTATTATATGCTGTGGTTTTGTTATTATATGCTGTGGTTTCATTATTATATGCTGTGGTTTTGTTATTATATGCTGTGGATCTGTTATTATATGCTGTGGTTCCGTCATTATATGCTGTGGCTTCACCATTATATGCTGTGGTTCCGTCATTATATGCTGTGGTTCCGTCATGCGAGTCCGGATTTTAAATAATCGGAAGTTGTTTTTGTTTTACACTTATCGACTGAAAAAATGGCGGGATCAATTGAAGATTTGTTGAAAGAACTTAATCTTCATGGTCTCATTCAATCGTTTAAGTCCGAAAGGATTGATATTGACAACTTTCTTAGTCTCACAGAACAGCAATTTGTACTTCTTGGGGTTACAACAATCGGGGACAGATTGAGACTAACAGAAAAGGTAAAATCTGAAATGAACACAACTATACACATGACACAACACCAACAATCTGAATCGGGTGAAAATACCTGTAGCACATGTTCATTAGCAAAGGAAATTGTAATTCAAAGGAATTCTTTATTTGGAAGGAGTAGTAGAAAAAGAACAAGAGCAGGCAGTGAACGTTTCGGGAATACCTCCTTGGCGGGCCACAATCATGACAATGCAATCCAAAGTAAAAGGAAATGCAGAACATGACGGTAAGCGTATGCTGCATGGCAAATAAAAATGCAAAAAGAATTACAACAGCTGATGAAAAGGAATTGTTGTTTATGGCTGGGCTTGGTGCAAAAGAATCCAATTTGAACTAGATGACAATGAAGCAGATGTTGTAAGTAAGATGTCGTCAGATAATGCAAGAAACGGGACCCCTATTGGATACCCACAATTGAAAAATTGTGGGGGCTTTGAACTTTTGAAGTGTAAACAAAACTGTCGTGAGCTACAAAATATAACCTGTCCATGGGATGTTAGATCATTAAAAGCCTGTATTGGCAGTCAGGCAAAAATTTATATCCGCCCTATCCAGCATGACCTGAGCACTGCACCAATACAATTAAATTTGGGTCATGAATCATCTGCTGCTGCAACAGTCAACTGCAATAGCTGCCAAAAGATGTTTTCAGTGCGTGAAATAAGGAATCATGTCAAGATTTGCAGAGGAGAAAACAGTGAAGAGGACAGCGAGGAGCTACCAGATCCAGGTAAAAGTGAAGAACCATTGCCAGTTCTCCAGCATACTAGTATACGTAATTCTCAGAATGAGACTGCTTATGCAGCAACACATGTTACTGCTGATGTTGCAAGTGGCCAAATTGGTGAGGAGTTACTAGATCCAGGTATACATTTTCATGATTTTGTAATTATAAGTGAAGAACCATTGCCAGTTATCCAGCAGAATAATTATTCATATGATTCTCAGAATGTTACTGCTTATGCAACAACACACGTTACTGCTGATGTTACCAGTGACGGATTAATTACTGATTTCCATGACAGCAATGCTGATGGTAGTACTATGGCCACTTCTCCAATGTTACCAGTAACTGCGTCACAGGATTTCTCTCCTGATCAGGACATTAAAGCAGTGATTGCAAGAGCAATTGAACATTGTATAAATCATGATATAATTCAGAATCCTGTAGAAATACTGAGATATTTGCATAGTGTAATGGTTACTGGAAGAAACCTTGAAATAGAAGATGTATCACAAAATGAAAAGGGTGCAACAAATTTCATCATAGTTGATCGAGCCAATCTACTTGAAACTGCTCTTGATGAATTGAGTTCTGTTGAGGACCCTGATCTATGGAACGCCATGACTGTCTTATGTTGGTATGCTTTTTATATGCTGTGGTTCCGTTATTATATGCTGTGGTTCTGTTATTATATGCTGTGGACTCATCATTATACGCTGTGGTTCCGTTATTATATGCTGTGGTTCTGTTATTATATGCTGTGGATTCATCATTATATGCTGTGGTTCCGTTATTATATGCTGTGGTTCTGTTAATATATGCTGTGGATTCATCATTATATGCTGTGGTTTTGTTATAATATGCTGTGGTTTTGTTATTATATGCTGTGGTTTTGTTATTATATGCTGTGGATCTGTTATTATATGCTGTGGTTCCGTCATTATATGCTGTGGTTGTGTTATTATATGCTGTGGTTTGATATTATATGCTGTGGTTTTGTTATTATATGATTTGGATCTGTTATTATATGCTGTGGTTCCGTCATTTTATGTTGTGGTTGTGTTCCACCATTACAACTGAAATGGCGGAAAGTCAGTTGATCCCGATTAGTAAAGTATTGGAAGATTTAAATATGCAAATGTTTGATGATAGATTCGAAGCTGAAAAAATAACCCCAGACATCGTTTGCAAATTGTCAGCACATGAAATAGAAGCTCTAGGCATTTCAGGTAAGGCAGACATGATGAGACTTAGAACCGAGTGTGTTAAGTATGGAACTGATAAGCCAGAAAGAGTCAACTCTGTTTATAACATTCCAAAATCAGTACTGGAAAATTTGCTTGAACACGATTTTACCGTTTCTGACATTTCGAAAATGCTATCGGTATCTGAAAGCACTGTTTACCGACGAATGACTCAATTTGGTTTGAGCAAAATGAATTTTTCACAAATAAGCGACAATGATCTTGATCTGAAATCATGAAAGATTTTCAGTTATGTGGAGAAAATCTCTTAAGGCAGATGCTAATCCTAAAAGAAATTAGAGTGCCAAGATGGAGGTTACGCGAGAGCATACATAGAATGGACCAACATGGTGTCAGTGAAAGAAAAGCCGGTAGACTGCACAGACGGGTTTATAACGTAGTGGGACCGAATCACCTCTGGCATATAGACTCAAACCACAAACTAATTCGATGGAGATTCATAATCGTTGGTGGAATCGATGGTTTCAGCAGGATGGTTATGTTTTTAAGATGCACGGACAATCATAAGTCCGACACTGTATTGCAGTGTTTTCTGTCCGGAGTAGAAAGATATGGTGTCCCTAATAGGGTAAGATCTGATAAAGGTCTGGAAAATGTTGGTGTTGCAGACTACATGTTGTATAAAATGGGCCTAGTTGGCATGCTAACAGGAAAAAGCACACACAAAGGATCGAGAGACTCTGGAGAGATGTATACGATGGAGTACTTGCATTTTTCTACAACTTATTCCATCACATGGAAGATCAAGGCATACTTGATCCTTTAAATCGAACTCATTTAGCTGCCCTCCACTATGTATTCATTGCAGAAATTAACAGAAGGTTTTCATTTTGGAGCGATGCATGGGCTGGACATAGACTTCGTACTCTAAAATCATCTCCCTTCAATTTGTGGACATCAGGGCAGCTTCAGAACCCTGTTGGACTTGATGGTGCTGAAGATCTTCAAAACTACGGCACTGAAGGACTTCTTGATCAAGGCGATGTTCAAGAGGGAGATCGGCCTATATTTGATTCTCCTTCTAACTTTATTAATGATGAGTGTCGAGAGGTGTTAGACCAAGAATTTATCAGAAATCGTCAAAACTTTGGAATAGATGATTTTATACTATTGGTTCAGATCCTAAAGTGATAGAATGTAGTCTGTTGTCCGATGATTACTTTGTACACATATGCACAAATGTCTTTTATGGACATTTGTTCCATTAGTCCATTTCTATTACATTTCTCACTTGACAAAATTACATACAAAATCTTTTTGACTGTTATGTGTACTCACCAGAATGCCCTACCAAATAGTTCATGCTTAAAGTATGAGGTTTGAATAGAAAAATATATCCAAACTAGAATTGTTTTAGGTTACCCCCTTCATATTTAAGTTGTTAATTTTACATACATACCAAATATGTCCTAGGTGAAAAAAACAAAAAGTTGGAAATTTGACCTTGAAGGTCAAGGTCATCTGATGTCATACCTTGAGGTATGGTATACATTCTCTTGTGCTGATCTACATACCAAACATCTAAGCCCTAGAACAAATGACAAAAAAGGTTAAAGCAGTGTTCTCTCCAGGCCGTGTTAGCACCTCGGTACCGAGACGCTATCAAAATCGCCGAGATGCTATAATTTTTATTATTACATAATATATATTTTTGCCTTTTTCCTATTGGCCTAAACCAATACACGTGACTTTCCATTTCATATCATATTGGTTTGCAAAAAACTCATTCTACTCAATAAAAAACCATATTGCACTCTCGTGAGAAATTTATGAATGAAAATACCTAGCACGTGCTGTTTCCCCCAACGGAAATACGATAGCCAATCAAATCTTCTTTCTTTAATCCCCTAAACCAATCAAAATTATCGTTCTGACTGATGTTCGGATTATATTGTTGTTTGTGAACATGGTAACGTTGTAACGTCATCGAGTGAACGTTATGCGGATAGTTCTGGTGCTAATAAGCGAAGATTTGCAGACATTACTAACTTGGAAATTAATGAAATCATTAAGAAAAGAGATGCTGTCAACACTTGCAAATCGAAAGAGCAAGCGATTATTTTGTTTTCCAAATATTTACGTGAAACGGATATGTCAGTTAGTTTGGAAATGGCGGACCCTCGGGAATTAGACTCAAATCTTTGTAAACTTTATGCAGAAGCAAGGTCTGAGGATGGGACATTATACAAGAAATAATCACTGCAAACATTTCGTCATGGATTATGTCGATATTTTACCGATTTTTGAGAAATAAATATTATGGAAGACAGTCACTTCCGGGAATAAAAAAAACTTGTATATTCCATTTATTGACTCAATAAATTATGTAATAAAACAATTACTACACTCAAACTTGATCAATATGAGGTTTTATGGAGCAGGGTAGAATAATGTTGAACTCGGCTTTGACTCGTTCAATATTATTCTAACCTGCTCCATAAAACCTCATATTGATCTCGTTCAAGTGCAGTAATTGTATAACATAGGTAACTCGCGCCATATTCTGGTACCCTGACGATGATATCCTCTTTAGCCTAAGCGGCCTTCGGATATAACGGTTATATTTGAAGTGAAGCTTGCGTCAATGAAAAATATTGCACCAGGAGACCAGGTTAACTCGCGCCATTGTTTGAAAGCAATCGGCCGCTTATAACAAAAAAGAAAAATAAACATTTCTAATAAAAATTTTTGATCACCTGTAATTTAATATCAAAGCTAATAAAGTAATTAAATAGGTGTTAATTGTGTTAATTGTCCGTTTTGATGATAACTATTCATGTTTGGTGATCCCATGCTGACACTTATTACATTTACGAAACCATGTGATCAACACGTGATCCAAGGTAAAATGGCTTTAGAAGGAGTTTCGACAATCTAATTAAAATTATATCTTCACTTGGCTCCCCCCTTTTTGCTATTCACGGCGACAATAGCAAAAAGGGGGGCAGCCAACTGAAGATATAAGTTTAATCAGATTAGAGTTTCAAAAGCCAAATGTCGAAAATTATAAAATCCACATGTTTTGAACAAAGGCCGTGATTTACCGCTACCGAGCACTGAAGATAAACAGGGACATTATCATATTATGTTCGCCTTTAATGTTCCCGAGATAAGAATCGCCAATGACTATCAGTAACGATTCAAGGACCTTCCAAGGACCTCTGTCGATATTATAGTTCATACAATGAACACTACCAATATATTGCAAATCGTTTGCTTCGGACAGTGACATAGCCTGGACAATGAGATTTTTATAGCTGATTAAATTGACAAGATTGATTGTGATCACACTTTTAGTGCCACGAACTGAGAAACACAATCGACCGGCGATAGAATTTAACTACTGCTTTTGCACAAAAAAAGGGCCAACGATAGTGTGATGATTGCCTTTGTCATTTATGTAACATTTGTGCTTTTGGAACTATTCTCATTGATTTGAGTGGATCTGACATTGTGTTTATCATGAATTATAAATAAATAATGTAGTTTTTTAATACTCCTTTATTACACATATCTTCATGTATATATTAGGTATCTCAAAAATAAAAATAAGTAACAAAATATATACCCCAACATGTATAACAACATGCATATAAATAAAACACAAAAAACAACGCGTAATTGGGTCGACAGATGATGCATGCTAAATGTGATGCTATCGAAAATTTTTGGGGAGAACACTGAGCCTGCACACAAAATTTTCTGTTGTAAATTTGACTTTGAGGTCATCCAAGCCATTGTTAAGTAAAATATGACTGAATTTCTGCTGAACCTCAGAATTTTCAATACAGTCCAAAATAATTATTTACAAAAGCATAATCATGCAATGTAAATAACTCATCTTAAGGTGGAATATGATTATCTATAGTTGGTCTTGGTAACTTCAAGCTGCTAATGCAGGTATTTGCAGTAGGGAGAAATCCTGATCTTGATTTCACTACAACAAATTCTATTGATGGGTGCAGAGTAAAGCCAAGCACAGGCTCTTCAGATATACCTGTTGCAAACTGAAGAATATTCTGCAAAGAGATAGACCCTCTTCTTCTACCTGCAAAACAATTAAAACCATGCAGGTTAAAATATGAAAACTTATTCCAATACACCTATAGATACCTTATGGCTATTTAAGTAAAACAAGAGGCTCCCAGGAGCCGGAATCGCTCACCTGGTCCTTAAGGCCTCAGGTCTCTTCTATATAGTGTCATTGGACAATTTTAACTGGAGAGGGGTATCGCCGAGCAAAGCGTATCACGATGTATCGCGATATGGACCTGCATTGGTATGGTACTTTTAGCAGTGATATTACTAGTATTACCATACTATTCTGTAATTGGGTACATTCTCTGTGCAATTTTGCATGCGTTAAAGATATAATAGCTCAGTGTTTTTGAACTGTTTCTAATCTAGGGGTCATTATGACCCTCTGCAGATGGTCTTGATGAATTGAGTTCTGTTGAGGACCCTGATCTGAGGACAACTTTAGAAGTTCAGTTTTATAATGATGTAATATTTTTTTTTGTCCATGTATAAAATGAAGTACATGTACAAGTGTTAGTACATCCTCACACGTCAGGGTTTCTGTGTCCACATGTGTCAACGAAACCCTGACAAGCTTAGCTAGGAAATTCCCGGGCTAAGAGTCACTATTTTGATTGGCTACATCATACCTGCATGTAGCTAATCAAAAGTTCGCTTTCATTCACGACTTTGTTAGGGGATATCCCGATGTCGGTTGTAAATAAACCAAACGCATGTGATGCATAGACCACGTAAAAATCTTTGTATTTTGTACAGTAGTGTTAATAGTTTGTTATTACTGCGTTATTTATTATAGTTGCGTTACCTTTTCTTCCCATTCAAGAATGAATAAAAATGACTACTACCGAACACTTGTTTCTTTTAAGCTATTTCATTGGGGGATATTTTGAAGGTATTGACGTCATATGAAAATCTTCCAGCCCGGGAATTTCCTAGCTAAGTTTGTCAGGGTTTCGTGGACACAGAAACCCTGACTTGTGAGGATGGTGTTAGTATAATATATACAAATAATATTGTGGATAATAAATTAAAATAAAGTAAAAAATTACAAAAATGAACTCGGTTGCTCCGAAAATGAAAGCTGTTCCTGCATTTTGCAACACCAGTCACATTTACATACATTTGAACATGTACATTGTTTAATGATTCTTTTAGTGTACACCAAATATATAGATGTACATGTACAAAAATGTATACATGTTTTACATGATAAGGAACGACAATACAAAAAAATATATGTAAAATATGCAAATAAAATGCAATCATGATTCGTAGTATTCCCTCAACTACATGTACTTGCAATTGTATGTAATAAGTGCTCTTTCAAGGTTTTACAATATATTAGTAAATAATTATTATACATGTACCCCCATACCTGCATTAAAAGTGGACAGAATATACATAAATGTAGTGATAGGGGTGTCAGTTCATTCTTCTGCTAAACGGTAAACCTTTTGTTACCTATCTCTATTTCGCTACTCCTCCTAAACCCCTTAATGAACTTTCTTGAAATTTCAGAACCTTGACAAAATATTTGTGGCATAATTGTAAATTTCCACCTCCTATTTTAAAATTTGATCTAATTGATTTTTTTTGGGGGTTTCCTATACATAATGTAGTAGCAAAACCACCTGGATTTACTAGTAGCCATTAGATACATAGTAACTAAGAGGTACATGTAACAATCTTATCCAAATCTCCCCTAAACATGGATTAGGAAGAGCCATTAACACTTTTTTCATAGAAATTCACAAATTTTTATGGGGCCATTTCTTACTATTCTACATGTATATACTTTTTGAGATGAAAAGGTGGGGGGCATTTTCAATTTTGATGTGCCCATGGCCCATACCTTAAAGATTTCTAATGATTTATGGGCAGATCAATTTTTTAAAATAGGAGGTGCACATCTACATGTACATTAAGTCACTAAGATTTTGTCCAAGATTCATGAAAGTTTATTGAGGTATTTAGGAGTAGCGAATAAGAGATGGGTACCCAGAGGTGTAAAGGAAGGACAGACGGACACCTGTTTCTAGTCTTTCAATATATATGCCCTCTTTTAAAAAAAAGGATATAAACACACAAAAACACTTTAATTTGATGTACAAAATGTAGTTATCCTTCATTTAGATGAATAATATGCTAATTTAAGTCTTTCTTTATTTTTATGAGTCAATTTTAGAGGTCAAAAAGTCGGAAAATTTATTTTTAAGCCCCCGTGACAACATGGGGTATTAAGTTTTACTCATGTCCTTGCATCTGTCTGTCAGTCCATCCGTACAAATTCATGTCAAGCTTTTGTAAGAAACCGTATACATGAGAATGATTTATAATTTGGCAGGGTGGTTTAGTATGTCAAACTGTACGTTGTAAGCGAATTTCAGACCTGTCAGACTTCTACTTCCTCTTTTCGGCCCTACGCAAGGGGCATCTGTGTCCCATGGACACGTTCTGTTTATTTTTATTTTGAAAGAATTTTAGTAACATTGAAAGACATTTTTAGGTTAACTGTTAATTTACAGTAAACATAATAGAGGTTAAATAAACCTGAAATGCAGCTTTGACATAGCCATTGTTTACACCGGTAATGCTTGGTCAAGGAAAAAAAACGTTAAAGAAACATTGGAGGTTATCTTTTTTATTTACATGCACAGACAGCTGAAGATCATGGAGGCCCTAGAAAGGAATTTTTCCAGCAAGTTTTGTTAGAAATTAAAACTAAATATTTTGACAAAGGGCTTAGAGAACATCTGGCTAAAATTATGGGTAAATATACATTATTTTCAGTGTATTTATTTAGTTGTTAAATGAACTTTTATCAATTTGTTTTCATGCCTTTCTCTAAATCAGGTTAATATAAAATTGGACTCTCTGTCAGTCCATCCTACTGTCAATTTCTCTGACTGATGATATAAAAGCCTTGAAAGAAGATCACATGTATGAAAATTACACACTTAAAAGCTTTATATTATGAGGTAAGAAAACCCCTTACAAAATAAACACAACAACTTCAAAGAAATTGAGACTTGTGTAGAGCTCAAAGAGCTGTAGGTTTAACCTAGCAACAGCTTTTCTATCTGCAATAGACTTCATTTTATAGGGCAAAAACATGAAAAAATGCCATTTTTCACCTGTTAACATGTTACTAGTAAATTGCCAATACCCCTATAAATACCATTTACTTCTTCCAAACAAACCAGTTTTAAATTTTGGCAAGAAATCTCTTTATCTGTGAACACACAATGAAAGTTTTTGAAATTTTTGCATGAAGATTCTTTATGGGATTGCTAACAAACTGTTTCAATTGTTTTTTAAATCTTTATTGTCCCCTGCTGCAACGCGTCAGAGGGACTTAGTAATGGTGTCCGTCAATCATGTTTTTTTGTGGACGCAACTCCTCTGGAACAGCTGAATGGATTTTGCTGAAATTTTTTCAAATTTTTTGTCCTCATATGTAGTTGTTCATATCGCAACATCATATTGATTTGACAATTTTTTATAGGAGTTATGAGACTTCATCAACTTAGTGCATGGTACATGTACGTAGGTCATAGGAACACCGTGTGGACACACCTCCTCTGAAACGGCTAAACAGATATTGTTGAAATTTTGTAGGTTTATGTAGTTGTATGTATAACAACACTATTTTGAATTTGACAAAAATTTTCTACATGAATAATGAGACTTTATTGTCTTCAACTTTCATGTGGCGGCATGGGACATTGGCTACGTCTAACAATCTTGTCCAAACTTTGAACAGTTAATCATAATGCTAATAAAATTTTCAGGTGCTTAAATGTGTAACCAGAAGTTGACATAAAGCCATATGCATAACCAGAAAAATGTGCCCCCAAATAAACTTACCTACATGTACATGTATGTAAAACATATTTACTGCTAAAGTAGGTGATGTTAATTAATACATGTAACAGTTGAGTACATTCATTATACCTCCCGCAAACTTGTTTGGGGGTATATAGGAATCACCCTGTCCGTCTGTGCACATCCCCTTGTAAGCACAACTCCTCCTTAACCGCTTGATGAAATTTAATGAAACTTAGCATATAGGAAGTACATTATGTAGATGTGCATGAAGGGTGTTTATTGACCTCGGATATCATTAAGGAGAGATAATTGTTATTAACTGAAATTGTTTTAATCCTTTTTAGGCTTAAGTATTCTCCAGAATGGAAAACTTCCCAAATTTATGGATCACAATATAGTAGAGGAGCTTTTTTCAGAGAAAGATAAGGCTCTGATTGCATTGGGAATTTAAGGAGGGGGTTAGATTTTCTTGGGCTAATTCAGGTAAGTTAAAATTCATGAAACCCTACTGTTAAAAACAAAAATTAAAGCTTCATGATGTAAGGAAGAAGCCTATTAATTTTGAGGTCATTAGGTAAAAAGTCAAGATCACAAGAAACAAGTTTTGTCAGGAGGGGGACTTTGAGCCATATTCTTGTTTATTTTTCTGCATTTGTTAGATTTTTTTGCCAGTTTTGTGTATAATTTGTTGATTACCCCACCTTTGAGCTTCAATACACAGATGTAACATTATCAACATTAAGCAAATAATTCCGCTTAAACTGGTGCTAGATAGGGGCCGTCCTAAACCTGCAGTGAGGTGCAAGCGTTTGCTCCACGTTGGATGCCTCCTTTTGACTTAAGGATCATGAAGATCTGACAGCAATAAAAGCGCTGTTCCTTTGCTGTTGTTCATATCAATAATTTTTGTAATTGTGTGGTTCTGTGTCATACCTATATACACTCCATATCCCTTCTATTTTTAATTTACATTTCATTGGGTCTGGTTGTTAAATTTATGGGTTTTTTAACATCTACAGATATAATTGTCTATTTAACTCCAATACATAAACATGATAAAAGGAAATTTATATAGAATACCAGGTAACCCCTCCGAGAACATAATTATAGAAATATAACATTTGTGGGATATGTTGGGTTCAAACTACATGTATGTAGGAAAAGACGTGGTCACATCTGCAATAGTATTGACATTACAATACATCTAAGTAAAATATAACATTATCATTACAAACGTGAAGTTATCCAGTTTTCACTGCAAAACTTGTCATGTTCAAGCTGAAGGTCATTTACATGTAACTAACAAATGTTGTTTTAAACTTAATAATTGTTTTAGTTTTGATCTATTTAAAACATTGAGAGAAAGTTTAATTTTGCATTAATGTTATGATTATCTGTATGATATACTGTCAGACTATTACATATTGAAGTTTGAACCACATGCTGTATAAAACTTCGACCGATATCACCCCTCGGGCTAATGGCCTTCAGGGTGATCGAGATAGAGATATCTCAGGTTCTTACAGCATGTGGTACAAATTTGGACATATATACAGTATAGGCCACACCAAATAAATTTCTTGTTCTACGGACCGGAGCGCACATACTTTATCGAAATCGAAAAAATAATTTTTTTTAAAAAATTCCGCTCCCCACTCCGGGAAAGTCATCCAAATTTTTTTTATTTTACTCTTTGAAATCGTAAGCTTGTGAACGCTTAATGTAACTGCCGTTTTATTGCATCACAGACAAAAATATTGATGTATTTTGAAAAAGGAAAAGAAACAATCATACCGTTTTAGTAGTGTAAATATTTGTCATAAAGGAAGGCATGGTTATCCAAAACAAGGCGATTTATTTCAGTGGTGGTGCGTTGGCACAGCTTTTTCAAAGATGTGTCAAAATCAAACATTTCGACCTTAGCGCCGACATAATAAACGTAAAACGAGGTTACAGGAACATTTAAATAAAAAATGTGAAATAAAAGTTCGTGAGTAATATTTGTATTTATAGTAGATAGGATGTTGGAGCAGGATTAAGAATTAAGTTTTTGGATGACCAAAAACTTAATTCGACTGACACTTCGAAACTTTTGGTTGCAACAGCATGGTGAACATTTAGCCTCGGTAATGAAGCACATTCGATTTTTGTTTATCTCCACCAGATAAAACAAAATGACCACAGAAACTACAATGCTTATTAAATTTGATGACATTGTTGCAAGGGTTGTGGTATGTCAAAAAAAAAATGAAATGACTGGTAATGGTTGTTCAGTGTTATTTGTGGAAAAGGTAAAGTAATTTTTATTAAGAGTCAGCATACAACTGTTTGAACTGGTTGCTGTCTTATTCTCATTTTTCATATATATCTCTGTTTTCTAATGGCTTGCATGGGACTTGTTTTTCTCTCAAATATTGGACATTGGACACCATGTATCTATAATTTTGGATTGTCTTTGGTTGTTCGATCAAAAGGGAAAGTCTCACTAAATGGGAATATTACAGCAAACACAATGAATGGGATATAACTTATTTTATGACATTTTTAAATTCATTCCTCTAGAAAGCTTCATCAATAAATGATGTACAGTGTATTATATATTTTTCAGGTTGGACGAGTTTTACCCATGTTTATACATCTTTTTTATCCTAGTCAGACTCATTTACTTTAAAGGCCCTGATTCAGCTTTTAAAGCCAAAATTCTCTGAACAAGGATCGAATGATAGACATCTTGAGAATTCAGTATATTCAGTTTTCCTGAAATATTTGAGAGCAGTAGCAAGTATGTGTTATGTTTATTTCTGTGTATATATTAGGGTCTAAAGAAAACCAGAAAACTTTTACTTATACTAGACTGTCATGACTGTTGAGTAGCAAAACTAGTACTAACCAGTTAAATTAGGATGGGATCAATTTTTTAGATGTTTTTAGCTCACCTGGCCAAAGGCCAGGTGAGCTATTGCCATCTGTCGTCCATCTTTTCAAAATCTTCCTCTCTGAAAATGCTTGACCAAATGTAAACAAACTTGGTAGGGTTGTTCTATTGTTTCGGAGTGTTGATTTGATGAATAACTTGGCTAAAAATAGAACATAGGGGTAAATTACAGTTTTTTGAAATTACTCAAAAATGGTTACAGATAATAAAATTCTGGCAAAAGGTAAAAGTGATCAGCACATCATGATCTACCTGCTCTACAATTTTGAAGAAGATCCGACAACCAATGTAGGAGTAATTGCCCTTTTTTTAAATTTTTTTGCAAATTTTGCACTTCTTTAGCCCAATATCTTGAAAACTACTAGATATTTGAAAAATTTAAATTGCATATGGTTGAGCACATCAAAATCTACAAACTTTGTAACAGAGTCAAAGTCGTAGGACCATTCCTTTAGGAGTTATACCCCTTAGAACGTAAAAATTGACCATTTTCACTGCTTTTCATCCAACTTTTCAGAAATCTTCTCTAAAACTGCTTGGCAAAATGTAACCAATTTGGTAGAATTGTTTTATAGTATGTCCTTTACAAAATCATCGTTCAGATTTTTGCTTTGATGAAAAATATGCCTGCCATGGGCCCATGGCTTAAAATAAATAGAAATGGCAGTTTTTTGCAAATCTCAAAAATTGTTACAGATATCAAATTTTTGTTAGGAGCAACCATACATGAGAATGATTTTACACCTGGCAGGCTGGTTCAGTATAACAATTTTCAGACCTTTTGAACTTCTTCTTCCTGTTTGGGACCCTACGCAGGGGCCTCTGTGTCCCTCGGAAACTTCCATCTTTATTTGTTTAAATTAGGGGCCAAAAATGAAACTTTTTTTGTTTTCTACAATAACTTTAGTTCTGATTGACTCATTGATGCAATGATGTTCCAAACCATACAATGATTGATTGGATTGTTTTGAGGTCTCTTATTTTTGTGTCGCAGAAGGCAAGACTGAGGTAAGGGAGTTTCGGCGACTGCTGCGGCGTCCACATTTATCAAAGTTTTTTCTTTTTTAGTCTGTTTTTTTGCTCAATTGACATGAGGCAGGGCTATTCCAGAAGCAAATTTAGGTGGGTTGGAAGACATGTTTTCCAGACGCACTGCTCATACCTTTTTGAGGGTCAATCTCGCAAGAATGTTTGATTAAATTTCTTCATGAATTCCATCACCTATCTTAGAGTGGTGGGCGGTATTACCGTTATACCGGTATATTGCGATTCGGGTCATTGGCGATATGCCGTATCGGCACGGTCTAAGGATACCCGTATGTTCTGGAAAATTCGTAAGACTCCGTAAATTGTAGTCAAACTCTTAAAAAACGTTAATCGTTACTTTATTTACGTAAACGACCCTTTTTCGTTATTTTCTTGCTTTTTAATACGTTTAAATACCAGTTATCAGCGCTTTCGCTAAGCACGCTTGTGCAGATATTTTTAGGCATAAAAAACATTTTGACCCACAAAAATATTATTCAGAGCGCCATGATATACTAATTTTTTTAATAGGCGTACAACCCATCAGCATATGTAGTTTACCGTAGACAACTATAAACATCTGGTATCCTTTGTCTAAAGAAAAAGATTATTTGCAACGGTAACCAGTTCATTACTTCCGAAAATTTCGGACTTGATGTTCAACGCTGATGACAAAGTTTTGTACACGAATGGAACGATACGCTTTTTAACTTGCTTGATTACGGCAACACGTTTAACTTATAAACAGTCAACTGCCGATGATAAAATGGATAAGATTGCTCCAAATGAGCATGACCAGAACAATTGATTTTGATGCAGGATCAAAGTTAAAAGTAATTTCAGCGCACCATCATGACAAAATACTACGAAGTGCAAACTTTTCGATTGTCTGTTTCAAAACCATTTAGAGATCGGCTTTGGAATTACTTAAGTGTACTGGTGATCCTATACTTGCCAAAAATATATTATCCTATTTGGATTTCAATATTTATTAAAGTTTCAACAGTTGCTGCTATTTTCAGCTGTTCAATAGCTCTACAGACCTTATGTAGTTTTGTTAAAGAAAAAAAAAGATAAAAAAAGTCGTCTGTGTTTCCAGAGTAGTCACACCAAAAACGTGCATTCTTTTTTTTTAAAAATTCTGGGTTTGATTTAATTAAAAGAATAATATACACATCATACTGTCAAACTCTTTTTGCATTAACAATAATTGAATCATTTTTATTAGGACATTTTAAAACAAAACAATACTTTTTAATACACAAGATATGCATGCATTATTTCAGAGGAATACATTTATGCAAAAATTATATTACAATATAAGTATTTTTTGTTTACTCTCATTTACAACATTGTTTGATAAGTTTTTTGTTATCAAAACTGAATTATACAAATGATACTTGAAAATTGTATTTGACTACCACAATCCATCTGCAGAGGGTCATAATGACCCCTAGATTAGAAACAGTTAAAAAACACTGAGCTATTATATCTTTAACGCATGCAAAATTGCACAGAGAATGTACCCAATTACAGAATAGTATCGTAATACTAGTAATATCACTACTAAAAGTACCATACCAATGCAAATGATTGTATAAGATCCTTACAATATATCGTGATACGTATCGTGATACGGCAGGTCAATGTACCCAATTACAGAATAGTATGGTAATACTAGTAATATCACTACTAAAAGTACCATACCAATGCAAATGATTGTATAAGATCCTTACAATATATCGTGATACGTATCGTGATACGGCAGGTACATATCGCGATACATCGTGATACGCTTTGCTCGGCGATACCCCTATCTAGTTAAAATTGTCCAATGACCCTATACAGAAGAGACCCTTGAGGCCTTAAGGACCAGGTGAGCGATTCCGGCTCCTGGGAGCCTCTTGTTTTACTTAAATAGCCATAAGGTATATAGGTGTATTGGAATAAGTTTTCATATTTTATTCTGCATTGTTTTAATTGTTTTGCAGGTGAAAGAAGAGGTTCTATCTCTTTGCAGAATATTCTTCAGTTTGCAACAGGTACATCTGAAGAGCCTGTGCTTGGCTTTACTCTGAACCCATCAATAGAATTTGTTGTAGTGAAATCAAGATCAGGATTTCTTCCTACTGCAAATACCTGCAGCTTGAAGTTACCAAGACCAACTATAGATATTCATATTCCACCTGAAGAGGAGTTATTTACATTGTATGATTATGCTTTTGTAAATTATTATTTTGGACTGTATTGAAAATTCTGAGGTTCAGCAGAAATTTAGTCATATTTTGCTTAACATGTCAAAGGGAACTTGTTTATGTGTCTTTTGATTTTACAATTTGGTTTAATTTTACCCCTGATTCGGAGAATAGGGGAGTTTACTGGTTTACCTCTTTATTAGCTCACCTGACCAGAAGGGTCATGTGAGCTATTGTCATCACTAGGCGTTAGTCCCTCGTCTGTCGTCTGTTTACTTTTCTTCAAAGATCTTTTTCTCTGAAACCACTGAAGGGATTGCTTTCAAACTTTGTACACTTGGTCGTTAAAATGTCCTCTACCAAGTTGTGAAATTTATGCACACCAACCAACCAACATGGCAGCCGTTGTAAAAAATATTACCTTTGACCTTGCCCTTTAATTTTTTATGTTATTTTGGACCATAGTCTTCTACGGGCCTTAACTTTTTTGTCTTTTGACAGGCCTTAGATATTTGGTATGTAAGTAGGTTACCACAAGACGATGTGTTGCCTGCCAGTTTAGTTGACCTTGACCCTTGGCCTCAATGTAATTTTCAATGTTATTTTGAACCATTGCCTTGTCCAGGTCATAATTTTTTGTCTTTTGACATAGGCTTAAGATATTTAATATGTAGGTAGGTGACAAGGCAATGTGTGGCGTACCAATATGGTTGACTTTTGACCTTGGCATTTGGACTTAACGTCATTTTTGATGTTATTTTGGGGCATAGCCTTGCCTGGTCTGTAACTTTTTTGTGTTGTAACCTATGATTCCGATATTTGGTACTAGTATTTGGTTAGATCATGTGCAACTGATGTGTAATGCATCAACATGAATGACCTTGACCTAAAGGTCAAATTAACTGCAAACAAATTCTTGTCCAAGCAACTTTTTTGCCCTTTGGTATAGGCCTTAGATATTTGGTTTGTAAGTATACCATGCCTTAATGTATGACCTTTGACTGACCTTCAAAGTCAAATTTCCAACGTTTTGGTTTTTTAACCTTGGACATAGATATTTGGTATGTAAGTAGGTCAGCACAAGAGGATGTATATCATACCTCAAGATATGAACTTGGATGACCTCAAGGTTAAATTTACAACAGAAAATTGTGTGTGCAGGCTCAGTGTTCTCCCCAAAAATTTTGGATAGCATCACATTTAGCATGCATCATCTGTCGACCCAATTACGCGTTGTGTGTTTTTTGTGTTTTTTTATTTATATGCATGTTGTTATACATGTTGGGGTATATATTTTGTTACTTATTTTTATTTTTGAGATACCTAATATATACATGAAGATATGTGTAATAAAGGAGTATTAAAAAACTACATTATTTATTTATAATTCATGATAAACACTATGTCAGATCCACTCAAATCAATGAGAATAGTTCCAAAAGCACAAATGTGACATAAATGACAAAGGCAATCATCACACTATCGTTGGCCCTTTTTCTGTGTAAAAGCAGTAGTTAAATTCTATCGCCGGTCGATTGTGTTTCTCAGTTCGTGGCACTAAAAGTGTGATCACAATCAATCTTGTCAAATTCATCAGCTATGAAAATCGCATTTTCCAGGCCATGTCACTGTCCGAAGCAAACGATTTGCAATATATTGGTAGTGTTCATTGTATGAACTATCATATCGACAGAGGTCCTTGGAAGGTCCTTGAATCGTTACTGATAGTCATTGGCGATTCTTATCTCGGGAACATTAAAGGCGAACATAATATGATAATGTCCCTGTTTATCTTCAGTGCTCGGTAGCGGTAAATCACGGCCTTTGTTCAAACATGTGGATTTTATAATTTTCGACATTTGGCTTTTGAAACTCTAATCTAATTAAAATTATATCTTCAGTTGGCTGCCCCCCTTTTTTGCTATTGTCGCCGTGAATAGCAAAAAGGGGGGGGGAGCCAAGTGAAGATATAATTTTAATTAGATTGTCGAAACTCCTTCTAAAGCCATTTTACCTTGGATCACGTGTTGATCACATGGTTTCGTAAATGTAATAAGTGTCAGCATGTGATCACCAAACATGAATAGTTATCATCAAAACGGACAATTAACACAATTAACACCTATTTAATTACTTTATTAGCTTTGATATTAAATTACAGGTGATCAAAAATTTTTATTAGAAATGTTTATTTTTCTTTTTTGTTATAAGCGGCCGATTGCTTTCAAACAATGGCGCGAGTTAACCTGGTCTCCTGGTGCAATATTTTTCATTGACGCAAGCTTCACTTCAACTATAACCGTTATATTCGAAGGCCGCTTAGGCTAAAGAGGATATCATCGTCAGGGTACCAGAATATGGCGCGAGTTACCTATGTTAAAAATTATAGCATCTCGGCGATTTCGATAGCGTCTCGGTACCGAGGTGCTAAAACGGCCTGGAGAGAACACTGCTTTAACCTTTTTTGTCATTTGGTCTAGGGCTTAGATGTTTGGTATGTAGATCAGTACAAGAGAATGTATACCATACCTCAAGGTATGACATCAGATGACCTTGACCTTCATATTTCCAACTTTTTGTTTTTTCACCTAGGACATATTTGGTATGTATGTAAAATTAACAACTTAAATATGAAGGGGGTAACCTAAAACAATTCTAGTTTGGATATATTTTTCTATTCAAACCTCATATTTTAAGCATGAACTATTTGGTAGGGCATTCTGGTGAGTACACATAACAGTCAAAAAATTTTGTATGTAATTTTGTCAAGTGAGAAATGTAATAGAAATGGACTAATGGAACAAATGTCCATAAAAGACATGTATGCATATGTGTACAAAGTAATCATCGGAAAACAGACTACATTCTATCACTTTAGGATCTGAACCAATAGTATAAAACATTTTATTTTTATTTATTACAAAATATGCTCAAAACGTGGCTAGTTGTTTCTTTCAACAATATAGAAACATCTTTGAAAATCATCTATTCCAAAGTTTTGACGATTTCTGATAAATTCTTGGTCTAACACCTCTCGACACTCATCATTAATAAAGCTAGAAAGAGAATCAAATATAGGCCGATCTCCCTCTTGAACATCGCCTTGATCAAGAAGTCCTTCAGTGCCGTAGTTTTGAAGATCTTCAGCACCATCAAGACCAACAGGGTTCTGAAGCTGCCCTAATGTCCACAAATTGAAGGGAGATGATTTTATAGTACGAAGTCTATGTCCAGCCCATGCATCGCTCCAAAATGAAAGCCTTCTGTTAATTTCTGCAATGAATTCATAGTGGAGGGCAGCTAAATGAGTTTGATTTAAAGGATCAAGTATGCCTTGATCTTCCATGTGATGGAATAAGTTGTAGAAAAATGCAAGTACTCCATCGTATACATCTCTCCAGAGTCTCTCGATCCTTTGGTTGTGTGTGCTTTTTCCTGTTAGCATGCCACCTAGGCCCATTTTAGACATGTAGTCTGCAACACCAACATTTTCCAGACCTTTATCAGATCTTACCCTATTAGGGACACCATATCTTTCTACTCCGGACAGAAAACACTGCAATACAGTGTCGGACTTATTATTGTCCGTGCATTACGGAACCACAGCATATAATAACAGATCCACAGCATATAATAACAAAACCACAGCATATAATAACAAAACCACAGCATATAATAACACAACCACAGCATATAATAACAAAACCACAGCATATAATGATGAATCCACAGCATATATTAACAGAACCACAGCATATAATAACGGAACCACAGCATATAATGATGAATCCACAGCATATAATAACAGAACCACAGCATATAATAACGGAACCACAGCATATTAAAAAGCATACCAACATAAGACAGTCATGGCGTTCCATACCTTTCCATAAATTTTATGTTTAGCGTTGGCTTTGCACCCCGGCACAACACAACCCAGGTTACGTTTTGCATCGTTTGTCTTCTGCCGTCCCATTTCGTATCAAGTGTTGCCGTTTTATATTAAAAGTGTCCTAAATTTTTTATGACGTCACGTGATCAGTATTACAATTTTCACCTCCTTTAACGAGAGCGATAATATCTTGAAAACGACGTATTGTTATGTAATTTGGTTGCGATTGTAAACAATCCGCCATCTTGTCCGAATATATATTGCATCACTCTGTACGTTTGTCCAATCCATCTTGTTATGAGCAAATAAAATATATTTAAACTAAACATGTTGTTTAACTCCCAGTGACTCGCTATGTTGGCACAAACAAAACTGTGTGTTCTGCGAAGTGCCAATTCTTAAAGGTTAAATGAATCACATACTCGTACACATTATGCTGACTCCCAAGCCAATCAGTCCTTGCTACATCTCCTAAATGCTGGGTGCTAAGCGGAAAAGTAGTGGATAATAATTTTAATGTCTTGGATTTGACGCGATCCTGGGGCGCGTTTCATCAAGTAATTTAATGCACTTACACGAAATCTTATAAAATCGAACCTACGCAAGTCCATTTGTCATGGTGCCAAAATTTCACAAATTTTAATCGGTAGAGACAAGATCTGTTAATTTTTTCTATCAATCTAATTAAAATTAAATCTTTCACAAGCTACCCCCTTTTGTTATTGTCCCTGTGAATCTAATTAAAATTAAATCTTTCACAAGATTCAATTTTAATTAGATTGTTTTTTCTATTAAAATCGACTTATTATTATGGCAGTTTTTATTTTTTATGTCCAGCAATGTACGTGACACTTATTGGCTTAGAGGTTTATAAAGTTTATAAATTTGTTTACATGTTTCAATTAGTTTAGTATTAGTACAATTTTCAGTAAAAAGGCAGACAGCCAACATCTTTGATTTGTCATAACTTGTGACCAACCCAACTTGCTTTAAAAGTCAATCCAATCCATCTTTGCTTGATGTTATACTAACAAACTGTAAAAATAAGTGTTTCAATGTGTTACGAATGTAGTTCCCCATTAAATAGTGTATTTCTTTGTAATTTTTTTTCTTTGGCTTTTTTCTTGTTTTGGTTCTACTTTTGGGGCTTATTGGAAAGAAGGATCTTTGAAAAAAATGTTAAAATTAAAAATTTGATGAAATATAATGGATTAGGAGTAATTTGGTCTAGTGGAAGGATTGCAAATTTCCTGTTTTCAGAGTGTCTCGGACTTCATCCCTGAAGATAGGGATGCTTCCAGAGCTTTAAAAAGAGTTAACATTGATCAATTTTTCTAAATTTTGGATATAGTTTGTAAGTGGTATGGTACTTTCAGACTACCAAATGGTATTCCAGGGGAATCGGTGGAATTTTTTTTAATTGACTTTATGTTAATATAAACAAAGAGGGAAAAAGAGGTCTTCAACAATTGTGGTTTCGTTCCTAGATGTACTAGGTGTTCCTAGTGACTGCCATAATTTAATTGCAGTTACTATAAAAGGTGAAGTTCAAAATTAGAGACGGGAAAAGATTATTTACAGAAGTTATAAAAATGTTGATACTGAAAGTTTTAATTCAGATCTTGAAATTATTACTATCCCAGAATGTGTAAATTCAACTTTAGCAGATAAAGTAAATGATGCATATATTCAATACCAAACTGCATTTACTAGAATACTTGATCAACATGCACCACTAAAAACTCGACAACCCAGAAAAAAACCACTTCCCTGTACGAACAGTGAGCTACGAGGGGCCATATACCGCAATAATATGTATTATTTACAATACACAAAAAAATTGCAACTCCAAAAATTGGGAAAGGTATAGAAAGAAGCAAAATGTGGTCACAAAACTAAAAAAGAATTCGATAAAAACCTTTTATATGGAACGGTGGCCTGGAGTGCAAAAAAACTAGCTTTTGGAAAACAGTTAAACCTTTTTTCTCCAAAAGTGTAATTCTGGAAATCAAAAAATTGTTCTCTGTGAGGATAATAAAATTATTAACAATCCACAGGAAGTATCTTATATTTTCAACTCTTTCTTTTCTACTGTTGCAGACAACGTGTAGCAGACAACGTGAAAATGTGGTATATGACCTGATACTCATTCAAGTATAAGTATTTTGAAAATAAAAGACAAATCTGTGAAAAAAATCTTAGATAAACTTGATGTTAAAAAGGCCACAGGCTATGATAGCATACCTGCCAAAATCAAACACTATAAACCACTTGTATCCAATCATCTGAAAACTTTAGTAAACATGTCCATAGATACTGGTATATTTCCAGACTCCTTGAAAAAGGCCCAGGTTACCCCATATCCCTTAAACAAAACCAACTATCGACCGGTAAGTGTGTTACCCATTTTTTCTAAAAATTTACGAATAAGTAATAGAATGTCAATTATCAGATTTTTTTTATAATACATGTATATTTAACCCTTATCTTTGTGCTTTTAGGCGTGGACAATCTACACAGGTTATTAGAGGACTGGCGTGAAGCTTTGGACAGAAATCAGAATATTGCTGCTATTTTAAAGGATCTGTCCAAAGCCTTTGACTGCCTGCCTTACTGTATTTTGTTGGATAAACTGTTGGCTTACGTAGTGTCAACACACTCAGTTTCTCTTCTAAAATTGTATTTGTCAAACAGAAAACAACAAATAAAAGTCAATAATGTACTGAGTAGCTGGGCTGACATCCATAAAGGTGTTCCAAAAGGATCTATACTCGGACCCATACTTGAATGAAATTTTCATTTTTGTTAAGAACAGCTCACTTTACAATTACGCAGATGATAACACACTATCGTTTTGCAGTCCTGACTTTGATAAACTCAGGCTTTCAAGCGGGCCTTATTTTCCTAATTTTCCTTATTTTTTATAAACAGCCCTAAAATTCCTAATTAAAGCTGTAAAATCCTAAAAAAGCCCTACTTTTATGGTTAAAATCCAATTTTTTTTAATTTTCAAAAAATAAAAAATAAATATAAAATAGATTAAAGTTAAATGAAGGTAGCTTTAGTATACTTTCAGACATATGCATTTGCCACCCAGATGACTGTTTGATGGTCATCCAAATGGTCTCCTGAATTGGTAATTAACATTTGTATTATTGTTCTGTGCCCAAAATGGTGATTAAATCTAATTTTTCAGTCTTAAATCATTAGAAAATAGCACATTTTATCCCTTATTTTTGTTTAAAAACCCTTAAAAATTCCTAAAATTAGCCCTTATTTTTTTAGAATTTAGCCCTAAAAAGCCCTTATTTTTTTGCAAAAAGTAGCTTGAAAGCCTGTAAACTTATCTCCATTCTGGAGACAGACTCAAACAGGCTTATAGAGCGGTTTAAAACTAATAAAATACAGGCCAATTCAGATAAATTTCAGGTTTTGGCAGTGGGTAGGAAAACAAATGAAAAGAAGCCAATTCTTCACAGTCGAGATTACCAACTAAACTTTGATGTGCATATAAATACAATCTGTAGGGAGGCTTCCCAGCAACTGAATATCCTTAAACGTTTGGGGTTCATATTTAAACAGATTAAGTAAACTGACTATTTTCCATACTTTTATTTTAAGTAATTTTAATTTCTGCCCTTGGTATGACATTTATGTACAGTAAAAAATTTAAGTAAAATTGAAAAAGTGCAAGAAAGAGCACTCCGTTTTATCTATATAATGACTTCAGAAGTTCCTATAATGAACTGTTGTTAAAAGCTAACGTGCCTTCCTTACAGATTAGAAGTATGCGAACTATGGCTTTAGAAACTTTTAAAATTGTTAATAAGTTATCTCCCTCCTGTCTTCATAACCTTGTTAATTTAAAATCCTCGAAATATTCTTGGTTACAAAATCATTCAAATTTGCTGCTGCTATGCTTTGGAATAATCTTCCTGATCACTTCAGGACTGAAAACAGTTTCTCTCAATTTAAGAGTCTTATTATTATCTACTATTACGAACAGTGATGTATCATCAGCAAAGAGTTTTATTCCACAATCAATACCCTCAGTAATATCGTTTATATATATTAGGAACAGAAAAGGACCAAGTACTGATCCCTGGGGGACACCTGCATCAACCTCTTCCCACCCTGAATTAAAACCATCAAGGACTACTTTTTGTTCTCTATTCTGTAAATAGTCAGATATCCAATTGAGCAATTTTCCTGAGATCCCCATTTTATTTAACTTATGTAGTAGCCCTTTATGCCATACTCTGTCAAATGCTTTTGAAACATCACAGAATACAAATCTAATGTCTTTTCCCACATCTAAGTTGCTAATTATAGTGTGATATAATAGTTGAGTCCTTGGGTTGAAACCCTGACTGATGTTCTGTAATAAGGCAATGTTCAAGCATATAGTTATGGAAATGTTTAACTATAATTTTTTCCATTACTTTACACAAGACACAAGTAAGAGATATTGGTCGGAAATTTGAGACATCAGATTTTGAACCCTTATTTTTGTAAACTGGTGTTACAAGTGAGCGTTTCCAAATATAAGGAAGACGTCCACTCTGTATTGATTCATTGAATAGTATTGTAAGTGGTTTAACAATAGAACTTGAGATGTTACATAGGATTTTCGGTGCCACACCATCAGGACCACATGGTTTACTACAATTTAATATCTCTAATTGATCTCTGACCTCATCCTCAGTTATCTGTAGATCAGGACATATATTTTCGGAAGTAACATGTATATTTGTGTTGGGTAAATCAGGTTCTTCATCAATATGGGAAATATCACTGAAAAATTTATTAAAGATTTCACACTTCTCAGAAGGATGAACAATGATTCTACCTTCATGCTTCAGGGGTTGGGACACTTTTTCACACTTGTTTAATTTACAAACTGACTTAGCTATCCTCCACCATTTTCCTGGGGGGGGGATAGTTTTATCAGTCAATTGTGAAGTCAATTTCTCTCTATAACATAATTTCGCCTCTCTAACTAATTTGATTACATTATTTCGCAGTTTTCGATATTTTTCCCAGTGTTCCATTTTATTACTTTTTTTTGCTCTATAGTGAGCTCTATCCCTCTTTCGTATCTCTTTTCTTATATTAGAATTCATGAATGGCTTATCATGGGGTCTTACAGTGATAGTTTTTGATGGGATATTTTTTTCACAACTATCATTTAAAATACTGAGAAAATTGGAATAATTCTCATTCACAGGGTTCCCTTTGAATAAAACATTCCAATCCTTACTCTGCATTTCATTGATAATAGCTGTATAATTGGCTTTATCATATATTTTAATTACCCTTTTAAAACACAGTTGTTTGTTAACTTTTATATTGATATCTACAATAACTGGACAGTGGTCACTACAAAAGTTAGTGGAGACATCAACATCACTTATTAGGTTTGGTCTGTTAGTTATAAAGAGATCTATACATGTAGCTGAGTATTCAGTAATTCGTGTTGGTTCCTTTACAACATTTACTAAATTAAGGCGTAAGAAAAGATTACTTAAATGCTTACTATTTGGATTACTTAAATCAGTATTAAAGTCCCCGCCTAGAAATATAGGAATATTTAAGTCCAATACTGGTTGAATATTTGACTCAAATTTATTCCAGTATTGAGCATCAGACTGAGGAGGTCTGTATAGAACTCCAACCATTGCTTTCGTATTATTTATGTTAACTTCTACCCATACTATTTCTATTTCAGTGCTACTAAACTCTGGTTTCTCACATGCATATATTTCGTTACGGACATATATGGCTACACCACCACCATATCGATTTCTATCATGACGAATAGGATTTTGAAAACCATTCAAAATAAGGTCATCATTTTTAACCTCCTGACTGAGATGAGTTTCTGAGAAGAGTATGATATCATTATCAGAAAGTTCTATGTCAATCAGGTCAAGTTTAGGTAGTAAACTACATACATTCATATGCACAATTTTCAATTTACCAGTACATATATCTTGTCTAGTTTTACTATAAGGTAATCTAGGGCCTGGGTTGGACTCAACGTTTCCTATCAGAAGGATGTATGTTAGAACGACAATACCATATTGTAAGTTTTTTAACGGGAATACAGAATAAGTAATAACACTTACTTTTAAAGAGGTCCTTCTGTGCATGATTCCCAAGCAGGTTGACCTCCATGTATTAATTAAACAATATAATATACATAACTCAGTCATTTGTATTAAAGATAAACATCATTATGCTGGAGGTCGCCATCTTTAAAAGGTACAGGATATAAATAAGTATTGACCTAGTTTTGGTCTGATCTATCATGCTATTAAATTGTAATAATGCATTTATATGACTAAAATTAATAATTGTACATCGAAATAATAGAGACAGATATAGATTATGAACAAGAATATGAACAACGAATAGTAACAAACGAAGAGATACTGAAATTAAAAATAACCACGATAGTAAGGGGAAAACCCGAATAGTAAATAAGCTGGTACCCTAATAATAAGTTATCATTGTGAGCATACAAAACGATATTATACAATTACAAGTCCAGTACATTTGGAAAATATAGTATCTATAGATAGAAAGTAAACACTTGTCAATGATGCTTGAGACGATGGTAATAGTTCAATACTATCACTAAGGACTCTATTACAGTTGATATCAGCTACAAGATTTTCATCCGGAACGTTTCTATATTCGGCGTTTGGTATCGATGACATTTTGGGCAGAGCAAAGGAGACAGGCAGCTGATTTTCTCTAGTACAAATTGATACTTTGCCGTTCGGCATTTTAATAAATATATTACCGTTCCGGGTCCAAGTGTCTTTTATAATCTGTTGCTTCTTAAGCTGTCTTGCCTTATAAAACAACTTAGAACGACATTTAGAGAGGGATTCGTTGATATAGAATCCCTTTCTTAGAAACAAGCGATTATAGTATATGTGTTCCTTAAGCCGATAGTTTACAAATTTTACTGCTATTGGTCTATTTACACCAGGTTTTTTCACTCCCAGACGATGAGACCGATCAATATGCCCGGTGTTTATATCGATTTCTAGTTCATTATGTAGGAAATCGCATATTAGAAGGTCGGTATCTTCCTCATCAGACTCCGGGATTCCACATATTCGTAGACTATGACGTCTCCCATATTGTTCAAGATCGTCTACTCTAAGATCGGTTTCAGAAACCTGCTCTTGTAGCTTTTGAACAGATGAATGTATAGGCTTTGTACTATCTGGTGTAAGAGTTTGGCATGGCGCAGTATCAAGACTACTTAACAGCTTTGTTTTTCACCTCAGGAATATTGATAAGTGCATTTATGAAACGATCAATAATGTCTTTATTTTCTCTAATAATGCCTAAAAGTGTATCTAGTATTATCTCTGCATCTTCTGAGGGGTCAGATGTTTCGCTAGACAGGTAACGCTTGCGTTGTGTAGATGTCAACATGGAGAATGGACCTGGTTGTGTAGGGTTATCTGTTTTTTGATGTTTACCCCCTCTACCTTTATTTCCATGTGACCTGCCCATTGTCAGAATTTGAAAAAGATTTCGGAGACTTGTTCTGTACTATAGCTGATAAATGTATTATTTAGTTTCAAATCTTGTGCGCACGAGTTACTAACTTGAGCGCACGAGTTTCAAATCTTGTGCGCACGAGTTACTAAATAGTGCGCACGAGTTTATAATCTCAACAACCCGATTTTGACCTTATTTTGACCCTTAAAAGGGGTCATCTGACTACTTCGAACCAATGTAGTAGTCATTGGTATAGCTACTTGAGCTGAACATTAAGCTGAGCAACAGCTTTTCGATATCTGCAATAGTTTTCATTTAGTAGGGCAAAAACATTAAAAACCATGATTTTTAACCTTTAGTGGGCCATAAACCCTATAAGGAGTCATCTGACAACTTCGACCCAATAGAGACTTATGAAGAGCTTAATGAGCGGAAGGTTTAAGAAAGCAACAGCTTTTCTCTATCTTCAATAGTTTTCATTATATAGGACAAAAAGGTGACTTTACCCTATGTAGTAACAGCGGCCATGTTTTCAATTGATCGATTCAAAATGAAGAAAATTTGCTACCAACATGTCATATATCATTCCTGCCACGTTTCAGTCAAATCAGTTCAGTGATTTCAGAGCAGAATATTTTTGAAATTATTAACGGACGACGACGGACGCATACTGATTGCACAAGCTCACATGACCTTTTACGGAATCATAGCGATTTGAAAATCGTGCGCACAAGATACTAACTTGTGCGCCCAAGTTAAGTTAGTAACTCGTGCGCACAAGATTTGAAACTCGTGCGCTCTTTGTAACTCGTGCGAACAAATTATAAATTATGTTTTCCATGGCACGTACGTACTTCCATACTAATGTCTTGTGATGTATTTATTCGGTCAAAAGCTCTGTAGAGCGTATGTTATTTGTTGATATTGTCATGCCGAATTCAAATAAAGTTTTCTTATCTTATCTGATCTTACCAGCTGGTATACCAGTGTGGAACGCGTCAATGCGGCTGCTTTGTGTATTTGATGCGTTAGGTGAATAGTTACACAATAATTACTCCATTAAAACTACAAATTTTTCGAATAAATTTTAAAAAATCTTTCTGGTTAGGTATGTCTTTTATTATCAACTTTTGTTAACTAACCTCTCCAAATATTACCACTATAATGCAACATATATCACGTGGAACAAACGGATAATCCTAGTTGTCTGGAACTCCGCGAACTAATCTGACGCTGAATCAGAACAACAACGAAAACTGGCGCGGAGAAGATGAAGTACCCGTTGGGAACCGCAAACTGCGCAAAAACATGTTTAACTTTGCTATTAACATTTTTTAATCAAACACTGAACCGATTATAAATTGTTGTAACGTATATAAGTTTGATTATTATTATTATTATTATTATTATTATTATTATTATTATTATTATTATTATTCCGACCGATTTATTTATTTATTTTTGTGAGTAAATTTCCTGCTAGCTTATATCATTTTCCAAATAATAACAATTAAAAACAAACTGTTTTAATTCAACTTTAAAAATAACCTTGTAATTTGTAAATTATTTCTAATAAAATATTTGTGACTTATGACATGAGTAAAACATATACGTGTTCTTTACTTTGGAGATAAATGATTTATACTTAATTGTAATCTTTCAATGACTCTAACTGATTTTACTCAGCGTGCCATCGAACTTCATGTTACATCGTACATGTTTTACTAGTATTTATATCACCTCTGACACTGCAGATATTTGGACAGAAGACTCTAATGAAGATACGTCTAAAATAGCTAAAGCCTTCATATTTTTTTGCAAGTATGTTAAAAGAAACGGAACTGGCAGCTGTCACGAGTTGAATGTATTGCCATGTTGACCAGTTTTCGTTGTCATTCAGTGTACTGAATATTGGTTTGTTTGTTGTAACGAAGCGTCGAACAAAACCCGTCATTCTGACTCAAGATATTGTGCAAATTTCCTCGTTTACAGAAGATGCTGAAGTGAATCTAGATTCACGTAACTGTTGATGAAGATCTAGATGTAATATCGTTTAATGGGGCATGCATCTCTTCATATCGAGGAGGTTCCCCGTCACATGAAAGATTTTGGTGACCAATGTCTACTTTGTGAATCTCTGAATATTTCGGTGGATTAAGTTCATCATACGATTGTTTTATTGCATCTTCGTATGGAGGTGGACAGATAACTCCTACCGAGGAATGCTGTTGACACTCATTAGAACTACGTAAGAGATCAACTATGGTAGCTACCATTAATGGTCTGCCTGTAAAAGAAAATGTCAGTCAGATAGAATTTGAAGTAAAATGTGACTATTGATTATTGTTATCACATTCTTATCATCTATAAAAATAAAAAATGAACACCACTTTACCCAGTTTCCATCTTAAGGCAGTTTGAAGTCTTTTTAATTAGTAAATTACCTCCGTAAACTGGTATTGTTCCATGAAGATTTTCATTCCTTCTGGAGGGACGAATGTTATTGCGGCCGGGATTTTTACATCTTTTTATAGCTCTTTGTACAATCACCACTAAAATTCCACAGGGAATCACTAAAGCAGCGATCATCACCATATATATATATTGCGAGGTTTCTGGTTTTCTGAAATTTGCGTTTGATATAACTTTTATTGAAGTAAATTTTGATATAACTTTTATTGTAGTAAACTAAGTTTAATTAACTACTTCAGCACGGTGTTTTGTGAAGATAATTTTATTTACATAACCAACAAAAGTATCTAAATGCCCAATTGATAACAAGTTTTAATCAAATTTATGTATCAAAAATGTTGTATTCGATTGCAAACATTAATGTTTCATTCACGTCAATAACACTGGTTGCTAAGAAAATGCTGAACAAATGCTAAACACAATAAAACCAAATCCACTGTTATGCTTATTAATCTAAAACACTTACTCACAACATGGTAGAGTCTCTAAGCCATTAACTGTCGTGTTACCACAACATCCGTAATTACAGTAGGTCCAGTATGCACTGCTTAATGACATACATTTCGTCGACGCGCTTAAAACTAAAAAGATAAGACAATGAATAAAAATTTAACATGTAAAATATTCACGTTATTGTGCACATATTACTTACAATTATATCCTTGTCGAGTTTGTCATATTTAAGTGAAGGACATTTTTCTTTTTCCTCATTTGCAATAATTCAGTTTTCTACCCCTTTTATGGGTGACTTGATCAACGTCAGATGTAATGGATACGTTAACTTGATCAACGATAGGTCTAAAGATTGCGTTAACGATATGTGTTAGGATTACGTTATCTTGATCACCCATAGGTGTGAATACTAGGGTGACTTGATCAACGACAGATGTAAATAAGGGATACGTTAACTTGATCAACGATAGGTATGAGGGCTAGGGTGACTTGATCAGCGACAGGTGTTTCGTGTAAGGCTATTGTGATTTCATCAACAACAGGCGTTAGGATTAGGTTAACTTGATCAACGATAGGTGTGAATACTAGGGTGACTTGATCAACGACAGATTAAGGGATACGTTAACTTGATCAACGATAGGTATGAGGGCTAGGGTGACTTGATCAACGACAGGTGTAAGGGATACGTTAACTTGATCAACGATAGGTGCGAGGACTTCATCAACAACAGGTGTTAGGATTACGTTATCTTGATCAGCGATAGGTGTGAATACTAGGTTGACTTGATCAACGACAGATGTAAGGGATACGTTAATTTGATCAACGATAAGTATGAGGACTAGGGTGACTTGATCAACGACAGGTGTTAGGATTAGGTTAACTTGATCAACGATAGGTGTAAGGCTATCGTGATTTGATCAACAACAGGTGTTAGGGTTACATTATCTTGATCAACGATAGATGTATGTGATCAACGACAGGTCTAATTATTGCGTTAACTTGATCAACTGCATGTGTATGTGATCAACGGCAGGTGCAAGGATTACGTTTACTTGATCAACGACTGCTGTAAAAACTACGCTGACGTGATTAATCAACTAAAATGTCATATGTTCAGATAAAAGGAGAATTATTGACTTACTTAATGTCCAATTTACATATAAGGCACCATTTTTTACAAATTAATGTCATTCTATTTAATATTTTATTACTGTATAGTTCACATCCAGAATCATTAAATTTTAATATAAATGTAACAAACATGAAATAGACAATAAAAATTTTGAACATACACTTGAATGGTCATTTTATGTCTCAGACATAAATTGTCAGCACGTTGTATTGATAAAACGATACCTCCGTAAATTAATAACTACGGCACATTTAGGATATTTACGTACCTATAGCCATAACCGTTTCCGCCAGAAACCGTCAGTGACACACAATAAATTGCAACTGATAATTATTGCGCGTGTCGATTTATCTTTCCGTTGGGACTTACAGGTGTAACTGGAACAACCCTTCAAAACATGCCCTCCTTGTCGCGTGTTGCTCATACATAAATCATTTGTGTACCACAGCTGTGGTCTCAAAGCCTTTAAAGCACGTCATATTAGAATTTTAATTAGATTGCGTGTTGGAATAGGTCTGCTGAACATATTAGATCATATAAGTACGATATTTCATGCGAAAACCTGATTTAACTGGTTGCATCCAACCACAAAAATTCTAATTGCACGTCCTTTTATCTGTGACAATCCTTTAAGCCGCCAAAAATAGTAAACACAAACATTTGTTAATTATAACAGCTTGTTGAAATGAAAGCTAAATGTTAGAAAAGCTTTCACTTATAAAATTTCGACGATTTTCCTTGAACAAGGTTTAACAACGTTGACCATAGCACGTTATGTATGAAGGCGCTCGTACAATAACAAATGCGTTGTACAGTCGACGTTGGTGTACCGTTAAATCTATGGTCATGTAAGCACGCGCTTTTCTGCTTCTGATTCACTCGCATTTAGCCATGCGATTTACTTAATTTACAGCAATTGAAATCGCACGAGAATAATAAAGCAACTCTGATTCACTCGCATTTAGCCATGCGATTTACTTAATTTACAGCAATTGAAATCGCACGAGAATAATAAAGCAACTCTTATTGCATTTCGAGCAAATAATAATATTGATGACGGATAAACACACCATAATTAGTTTAAGATTCGGTATTTTTACAGATCAACCAATTTCAGTGAAACATAATTCCGTCTTCTATATTCATTTCAGTTTTATACGCCTGTAATTTTTGGTTTAAAAATTTTAAAACATGTGTTCGTCACATAGTTAACAGGAGGTATATTTTCTTTCAAATTTCATCACGATTATTTTTTTCCCTGATAAGTACATTTATGCGAATGCAATATATTGAAAATGCAAAGCGTAAATCATTTCTAAAGATTTAATGGCAGGTCTTCTAGTTCATTTGATGGCCTTTATTAAGGATTGGGCCTTTATTAAGGATTGATATTGGGACAGCAGTTTAAGACACGACAAATGGGGAGGATCATCGGTCGTTTCAGTTACCTCCGTTACTTTAAAATTTATATACCTTTGGCACACCGTTTAATATTCAATATAACCATCTTCATTTGCCTTAGAAAATGTAAGTTATAAATATATAATTGTAGAAACTGAGTGGCGGTAGGGATGTAAGTTCGTTAATTCAATTAGATTCAACAAAACTAATGGCTCAAATCAAGACGTCTAGCTGATATGACTTTAAAACAACGTGTTTAATGTAAGAAATATATCGACTGTTTAATAATGAAAGTGGATATTTATAGTCGACAATCCTACAACGATGTTAAAAAGTGGAAGTTCCTGGACAGCGACATATATGTTTGTGTTCTTCTGATATTTCCCCTAATGTTGACAAAATGGATTGTTACTAATTGTGTTCCTCTTCTCGTCAACTACTTTCTAAATTTTTATGATGCGAAGTTCACAGGCCGCTTCAGAGTAAAGAGGAGAATTTAGCTCAATCCTTTAATTTGAGGACCGATTGGGATAGAATTTTACAAAAACAAGATGACTTCAACTCTCTAATGGGCATTTTAGCAACATTCCAGTGTCACCTGCAAATGAATGTTGGCTTGGCTTGAGGGAGTTTTTAACGGCCTACACCGACAACCTAATTCCCTTGGTCGGTTATGAATGTTTAGATATATCAGCAAGTATTCTAATCCAGGGCTTTTGCGTGCTTCCTATATTTTCTGGAAATAAACTTCCTCTCGATGAGTAAAACATGAATTCAGAGTTCTAATTTAGTTGATCGCTAGGGAGTGTCGGGATTGCTCGTTATTCTTTTAAACTGTACTCATCTCTTTCTCCATATACCTTGTTTAAAACTCTCGTAGGGACTCTGTAACTCAACGGGATCCACAGTTGCAATTGACCTCTGCTGTTCCGTATGAAAGGAAACACGAGGGATCGAAATCGACCTATTTGTATTATGACGTAGACTGCTGGACATATCTTATTCAAAATAAAAACGACAAATTGAAATCGAACACAATCCAGAGGGCATATCTCGGGGGTTATAGTCCGAAGTTGGAGGACAAATCTCAAATCGGCGGACTTGTCTTGATGCTGCGTAAAAAACAAAGCGGACAAATGATTGTCACACGGTCCCATAAAAACTATTAAAAATCTGTAAACTGATTATGAAATTTCGTATGAAATAGCAAGGACGAATCGTTCTATTTTCTAAGGGAGTTTAAATCGAAAGATGCAACCATGCAATATGATCATTTAGACAAGAATTAAATGACAACTTACATTGGTGCCATTTTTAACCAGGGCAAACAGATTCCATGGTTATAAATAATATTCTTGTGGATACACCTGTAAAGTATACAACCTATGATCCTTACTAAATGAAGTTTTTCAATATAAAACAAAATACTTCCTGTGTTATTATCACATGATTTTCAATACATAACAATTATAAATTGATTGATTGATTGGTTGCTGGACGTTAAACAACAACCAATCAATCAATCTATACCCATGTACATTTTGACATACTGGCATATTTACATGTAATGTGAGATAATTCATTCGTGTAAATTGAATTTAGTACACAAATATATTTCTTTTCTGCTTTGTTTTTTTTTTTCACAGGGTCATATAAATTTTCGGATCAAATTAAACAAATATATATATCTGAATAGAAAATAACTACAAGTCAATAGTAACCGTTTATGGAACTTGTTTTAACTTTTGTTTTACTTGCGCAATTCGCACTTAACGTCCTTTTGGGAATTTAAAAGAAATCGTAGACGTCGTATTTAAAACAAAAAACCTGAATAATATATAGTCGCAATAAACCGGATGTGTAAAACAAATTAAACTTGTTTTATTTTGTTTACTTGAGCCATTTTGCACTTTGGGAATTGGAAAGAAATCGTAAATAAATTTAAAAAAATCATAATAATTATATAGTTGCAATAATCCGGATGTGTAAAGCATATCAATACTAAAGTGTTGTAACTAAATGATACTAATGAATTACCTTTATCACCCATTGTCTATACAAGGAAAATCACAACTGTCATTTTGAAATACCTTGTTGTTGTTACAAAGAAAGGTGGATTTTAAACGTGATTTCAAAATTACAGTGGGCCAAAAATAACCGACATTCACATTTAAATCAATATAATATGCCTGGGGTATTGCGTGATTGAAATAAAATATATATATAATTTTATACTGGGTATGTTTGTTTGAAATATGAACTGTAAAACTAAAAAAAAAAAAAACAAAAGTATCAAATGTATTTAATTTTCTGTTTTACAAATCGTTTTTATAAGATAAGACACTTTATTTACCATTCTAAAATGACGTCATGCTTTCGCTATGTAAACAAAACCATGTTAAAATTCCAATAAATTTAGTCCGACATGCGCAAGTTGTCGGTTTCAGTAGGTAGGCTGCAACTATTTTTACTTATCGTTTTTTGTTAATGAAATTGTTATTTCTACTTGCGCTTGGGTATTCTTTGCTATTCTTAAGGTTTTATCAGTTATCTGTTTTCTTGTTCTCCATATACCTTGTTTAAAACTCTCGTAGGGACTCGGTAACTCAACGGGATCCACAGTTGTCATTGACCTCTGCTGTTCCGTATGAAAGGAAACACGAGGGATCGAAATCGACCTATTTGTATTATGACGTAGATTGCTGGACATATCTTATTCAAAATATAAACGACAAATTGAAATCGAACACAATCCAGAGAGCATATCTCGGGGGTTATAGTCCGAAGTTGGAGGACAAATCTCAAATCGGCGGACTTGTCTTGATGCTGCGTAAAAAACAAAGCGGACAAATGATTGTCACACGGTCCCATAAAAACTATTAAAAATCTGTAAACTGATTATGAAATTTCGTATGAAATAGCAAGGACGAATCGTTCTATTTTCTAAGGGAGTTTAAATCAAAAGATGCAATCCTGCAACATGATCATTTAGACAAGAATTAAATGACAACTTACATTGGTGCCATTTTTAACCAGGGCAAACAGATTCCATGGTTATAAATAATATTCTTGTGGATACACCTGTAAAGTATACAACCTATGATCCTTACTAAATGAAGTTTTTCAATATAAAACAAAATACTTCCTGTGTTATTATCACATCATTTTCAATACATAACAATTACAAATTGATTGATTGATTGGTTGCTGGACGTTAAACAACAACCAATCAATCAATCTATACACATGTACATTTTGACATACTGGCATATTTACATGTAATGTGAGATAATTCATTCATGTAAATTGAATTAGTACACAAATATATTTCTTTTCTGCTTTGTTTTTTTTCACAGGGTCATATAAATTTTCGGATCAAATTAAACAAATATATATATCTGAATAGAAAATAACTACAAGTCAATAGTAACCGTTTATGGAACTTGTTTTAACTTTTGTTTTACTTGCGCCAATTCGCACTTAACCTCCTTTGGGGAATTCGAATGAAATCGTAGACGTCGTATTTAAAACAAAAAACCTGAATAATATATAGTCGCAATAAACCGGATGTGTAAAACAAATTAAACTTGTTTTAATTTTGTTTACTTGAGCCATTTTGCACTTTGGGAATTGGAAAGAAATCGTAAATAAATTTTAAAAAATCATAATAATTATATAGTTGCAATAATCCGGATGTGTAAAGCATATCAATACTAAAGTATTGTAACTGATTACCTTTATCACCCATTGTCTATACAAGGAAAATCACAACTGTCATTTTGAAATAAATTGTTGTTGTTACAAAGACAGGTGGATTTTAAACGTGATTTCAAAATTACAGTGGGCCAAAAATAACCGACATCCTAATATGCCTTTGGTATTGCGTTATTGAAATAAAATATATATGTAATTTTATACTGGGTATGTTTGTTTGAAATATGAACTGTAAAACTAAAAAAACAAAAGTATCAAATGCATTTAATTTTCTGTTTTACAAATCGTTTTTATAAGATAAGACACTTTATTTACCATTCTAATATGATGTCATGCTTTCGCTATGTAAACAAAGCCATGTTAAAACTCCAATAAATTTAGTCCGACATGCGCAAGTTGTCGGTTTCAGTAGGTAGGCTGCAACTATTTTTACTTATCGTTTCTTGTTAATGAAATTGTTATTTTTAGACTTAATTCTGAGATTGCATGATTCATCACGCAGCAATTAAATTATTTGTCCCACCACTCTACATAATGACACGCGGGTGCAATGTAGAACAGCCATACAGTTGCATACATTTTTATGCCGCTTTATTGTATATATTACCGCATTTGCCATCATCACCGTCCGACCCAGGGCATTATTAAGTTGTCGGTGTAGGACGTAAAAAACTCCTAATCAGAATCGAAATAATTCATGCATACCAAACTTTATGGTCGTTTTAACATGAGTGATCTTTATATTCGTGATATTTTACCCCTCGCTGTCACGGGCCTGAACAAATTTTTTTAATTAAAAAAGGAAGAAAGTATTAATTTATCGAGACATAAAAAAGAACATTATTCAGTAATACAACATTATGAATATTTTAAAAGAGTTGTTAATCTTAGCAATTGTGGTTGTTTAAAAGTATATGTTCACATAAGGTAATAATATTTTTCTTCATGTGATCACGACATGATGTCAGCAATTTGCCAGTGTGAAATTGCCTTTTGGCTATCCTATCCAGAGGTACATCAAAAGTTGTATTTAATTTTGATTCAAATGAAACCAGGGGGAGGTGCCAACATTAGGATTTTTATTTGCCAACGTATCAATATTATTATTAGGCTTTCCACTTTAGCAGTGGAAAGCCTTTCTGTTATTTGTGTGTTTCTTTATTTTTCCGCCAAGTTTTCTTTTCCCGTTATAAATTTTGTTACGTGTCGATCATGTCGCAGGTTCATTTTGTACCCTAGATGATGGATGTATTAGGCATTACACTTCCGCAGTTCACCCTGGCTCAACGAACCATTTTTGGGGAGGTTGCAGCAAACTTTCCTTATACTTACGCCCAAGAACAGGGACTGTGGATACCGTGTACCATTCTACTTGCTTGCACTTGGGTATTCTGTGCTATTCTTAAGGTTTTATCTGTTATCTGTTTTCTTGTTGTTAACTGTTTTAATGAAAATAAAAAAGCCTGTTTGCTGTAAATAGCCAGTTCATTGTTAACTGTTATCTGTTAATTCATTTTATGATCTTTTATTCACCACTTTTTTAATGTAATTGAATCTTCTTATGAATACATAACATCACGTACTAGTTACTACGGAAACGCTGATTAATGTGTGCATTTTTTGTGCCCTTCAATAAGATTCGGCTGTTATCTATCTTTTTCGGTTTGTGAACTCGCTGTTTTCTGTTTTCTCTTGTAAACTGCTGTTATCTGTTATCATTATTTTAAATTTACTGTTATCTGTTTTTGGAAAAAATAAAAAAATTATGTACAAAAACATAATAACATTAAATTCCATTCATGATTACCACAAAATCTTACATAAATGTAAGCTTTTTATTTGCATCCAACTATTTTGCATCATACAACATGGTTGTATAAAATGCTATAATCAATAACCTTGACCTCATTCATTGTGTCGAAAGAAGTTTAAATGTATTATTTACTTTCTTGATAGACAAAACCTATTATATATCTGTAAGACTTTAGGCAAACACATTACAATTTTATCTTTCAAAATAATTATCAGATCATATTACCGTTGGTTACTATATGTTATGAAATGAGCATCTGTTTTATAAGTTAAATATTCACGTTATTATGTACAAAAACATAATAACATTCAAACATTGTTTTCATAAAATTTTTGTTTAATTTGCAATTAGTATTATTGTAATGATGTAATATCTTGTTTTCAGTTTAAATCACGAAATTCCTTTCACAAAATAAATATATAAAGATAAGCTGTTTATTTGTATCCAACTATTTTGCATTATATAACATGATTGTATAAAATGCTATAATCAATTACCTTGACCTCATTAATTGTGTCGAAAGTTCAAATGTATTATTTACTTTCTTGAAAGCTAAAATCTGAGGGTCCGTAGAAATACCGCCGACTACTAATTAGTGCACTTACAAGCGGTGCGTCTTTTTACCACAGAACACCACAGAACTCGATAAAATGTCGTTTTCTCTTTGATAAAATTAAATGAAATATTTTTTTTATGTGTAATTATGGGTTATTGTGTATAATTATGTATTAAAATCACATATTTGTTCAACATTATGTCTTCGTACGCGGATGAAGTTTTCGATGAAAACGGCGATAGGACAGAACACCACAGAACTCGATAAACTATCCCTTTTTATTAAATAAACTAAATAAAATAATATTTTGTGTGTAATTATGACTTGTTGGTTAAAATTATGTATGAAAACCACGTATGTTGTTCCACATTACGTCTCGTCGTACGCGGATGAAGTTTTCGCTGAAAACGGCGATACCACAGAACAAACTAAAATACCACAGAACACCCTAAATAACTTTAAAAGCATAGTTCTTCTTCTTCTGTTTGTATTTTCCTCCAATTCTGGAGCACCAAGATATTGAAATATTGTAATATAAGTATCCTACGACTGGCTTATTTATATACACCAAGAAAAAACTAAATACAATATTGTCCTCTTATCCTTAATTTCTGAATGAATAATTTCAAAAATATATACAACGGGATCTTGTAGCCATCTCAACAAAATATATACAATATGTCAATATTGAGAATGTTTAATAGAATCTTACTAGCATTAACCGTATGGAAAGTCACAAATGTTCATATCAACAATTACATCTATTTGGATAGCAGTATTTTGCGTTTAACATATAGTTGATGACAAAGCTCAGTAGTCATTCTAGAGATTGAAGTAATATGACTCTGGCTGAGGAACGGTTGGAAGGCTGAACAGTCTAGTATGAGTTTCATTAACTTGTCTTCATCGGAAAACAACTGTTTATACATCTTATTTCCTAGTGCTAACATAGTGAACTGTTTTATGTTCATAAAAAATTTCTGTCGAACAGGGTAGAGAGCTGAACATCTAAGTAAAACATGTTGAAGATCTTCTTCCTTCTCAGTACAGAGTTGACAAGTAGCATTAGTTTGAGATGAAAACTTTATATGTAGTGATTCGGTCATAAAAGTTCCAGTTAACATACGGACTTTGGTAATACCCTTTCGAACCTCTGAAACTGTTGATTTTAGAGATTTCCAGGCTGCATGAGTTTCTCCAATTTTGACACTATTTCTTGCTATATATTTTAAGGAGGGTTTACTTTCTAACTCAGTCCTTAGTAGTTTTGTCCATCTATCTTCAATAGCAGTCCTACACTGGTACTTAAAGTTAAGTTTAGTGTAACTCCTGTTACGAAGGTTGGTAATATCAGGAAGATCATAGGTTGTCAAGATTTCAGTAGTTCTACCAAAGAAGCTATCATAGTTGTCATGATGTAATGCTGTTTGTCTAACCAATATTTCTTGGATTGTTGGGTTTTCAGAGTTAATAATATTGAACAGTAAACTAAGATGTCTTTTGTGAAGTTCTGCTTCAATAGGTAAAGCACCAATCAATAAATATACTGCACAACATGGCGTTCGTGGTGGAAGTGACTGTATACGGCGTAGAGTTTCTAAGTGGAACTTCCTGAGTAACATCAGCTGGGAATGTCTAAGAGGTCGAATTTTTAACCCATATAACAGTTTGGGAAGAATGTAGGATTTATAGATTACATATGAAGTAGCAGGATTAAGTCCATTAGTTCCATGAAGACCAGTTTTAAGCAAAGCATACATAGTTCTTCTAGCTAAACTGATTCTATCTTCAATATTACTTCTATTTTCATTGATTTCTGATCTTATCAATCCTAGATGGAGAGTTTGATTCGACGGTGAAATATCAGCATCCCCTAGTTTCCAGGAAAGAGATGACTTGTATATTTTTGATCTAGTAAATGCTATTGCTTTTGTCTTGGTTGGGCGAATGGAGACTCGATCTCTTCTCGAGTGTCTGTGTAATGTAGACAGCATACACTGTAGTTCGATAGTAAGGCAATGTCGTCAGCAACAGTTGGACAACCCACAAAGATATTACCAATTGATAATCCAAGTCTAGAGTTGTGAAGCTCTTGTAGAAGCTGGTTGTTGTATATTTTGTATAATATAGGAGACAGGATTCCTCCTTGGCGTACTCCTTGTTGTATCACGAAAGGTTCACTTAAACCATTTGACCATTTTATCTTTGAAGTCATATCAGAATATATGTTGTTGATAATGGACCACAACTTGGGATGTATACCAGTGTCATAAAGTTTGTCTAACAAGATTACATGGCTCACCACATCGAATACCTTCTGACTGTCAACTGTTACCATAAGCAGTGGAGGTAAACCCAGAGATTGACATTCAACCTTAGCTTCGGATATCAAAAGGGCTGAAAGTAGAATTGGAACTCCTTTTGTAAAGCCAAACTGCATCGGACTTTGTTCAAATTTTACTTCTAGTCTTGGTAGTATAACATACTCAAAGAGTTTTGTAAGAATTGGGGTAACTGTAATACCTCTGTAGCTGTCCAAAACTGCAGGATCTTTTGACTTCTTTAATACGGGTGTCAGTACTCCAGATTTTAGCATTACTGGGAAAGAACCACTTTGGAGAATATTATTAAAACGTTCCGTTATTACAGGAACAAGGAGGTTTTCTGAAGCTTTAAGTTGTTCTGCACATATCCCAAATTCATCAGCTGCTTTTCCTGTATGTAGTTGATTGATGGCCTTCATTACCTCATTTGTTGAGATCTGGTTAACTTCACTAGTATTCTGTTTATAAAGACTGTTTATAAGATTGTTCCTCACATTACAAAGTTCTAGGTAGCCTTCATCATAACCACTGTCTTTGGGGATGGCTAAGTCTTCAAAATATCTAAGAAAACATTGTCTTTGATCGTCAGGGTCGAAAAATTCTACATTGTATTTGATGATACTAGATGACTGACTATTGGAAGACCCACGGTTTCTGCGAATAAGTCGATGAAATATCTCTGTTGAGGGATTTTCCATAATAGCATGATAGAGATTTTGCCTATCTTGAGACTGCTCTTTACGGAACTGACATCTAAGGTTTCTTTGACATAGAGTTTTTGCTTCCCTGAGGGGACCATTTGGTTTCCCTTTACTAATCCATTCTCTATATGCTTTCAGACTCTTCTCAATTAGTTGTTTTGCTTCAGGGGATGCTTTCCACTTGGGTCCCTTTAATTTTATCACTTTTCTAGGGGTTGAAACTTTAGTTGCAGAGTTTAAAATCTTCATTACTTCTTCAAGACAGTGTTCATCAGTCATATCTTCTTTAAAGTTATCAAGTTTTACTAGATTTTGCAGTAGGAATTCCTGGAATTTTTGTTTGTTAAGTTCCTCCCACTGGTATTTCCAGACAGCACCCGAGTTTTTGGACCTACATCCAGACTTTTCTCTCGCTACTAGTAACTTAGTTGAAACTATGTGGTGACTGGAAGTATTGATAGCATTTCCACTGTGGATCTTATAATCAGATATCAGGTTTGGTTTGTTTGAAAGTATATAGTCTATTTGAGAGCTACCATTTCCAGAATGTTGATAGAAAGTCATGGCGTCTAACTTTGGACAGAATAATTGTTGCTCATTGACAAACTTTTGCAATAGCACATCATGTTTATTCCCGATTCTAGAGTGTAACAGAGTTCCGTTCAGGTCACCCGCAATAACAATGTCATAGTCTTTGCTATATTTATTAATGATAAAATCTAAAACATCAAGACAATCAGCATATTCTATATAAGAGTTCACAGCTGAATTATTGGTAGGCATATATACACAGATCAGACAAATACGTGGTTCTGTCTTAATCAAAACAGGTAGGATTCTTTCATTTCCTTCTTCAGACTTTATTACTTTTCCAGCCAAATTTTCATCTGTTGCAATTGCAACACCTCCTTTTCCTCTTACTAGACAGTGTCCATCAATTGGATCAAGAGAGTCAGAGCATCTAACATAAGAAGTTTTATTTGGAAAAAATTTGACGAAGTCCGATTTCTGAAAGTCAAAAAACCAATGTTCTTGTATACAGATGATATCGAATTCAGAGTTAATGTGGGATGCAAATGAGGCGTTTGAAGAAAGACCCTCTATGTTACAGGTTACCATTTTTAATCCCTGATGTAGTTTGGTTCTATTTCCAGTATCTCCTCTGGAGGTTTTCTTGGTTGTGTAGCTATCTCTAAAAAATGCTATGGTTGACTAGATTGCCTCTCTCTATTTTGACTAACCTCATAGTCTTCTGTATTTTTCCCCTCCTTATTCAGTAACTGTAGATTGTCTATATTTGTATCATGTAGTTTTATTTCAGATGATCTTTCTGTTTCTAAATGGACTTGCACTTGATGTTGAGCATGTCCATTAGTCTGGACTGTGGGAGTGTTGACTCTATTTTCTGGAGCATGTTGATATGCGTGTCTATTATGGATCTCCTGATGGCTTTCTGTTTTCTGAGCTTGGTGAACAGGACCATATCTTAGGGGTTGCTGTGGTTTTTGTGTTTGATTGAAGATAGGAGGAGCATTTGAATGAACGGGAATTTGGTGAGTTTGTGCTGGCATGGTCGGGTACGAATGAACTTGTACTGGATACTGTTGTGGATACTGAGGAATCAAGTAACGAGATGCTCCGGGATATTGATGTAGATACTGAGGAATCAAATGTCGAGGTGCTCCTGTAAAGGCAGGAACTTGTGGATGTAGAGATGTATACGGGACATCATTTGGTTTTGCTGCCACATAATTTGCTGATAATTCAGTTGTTGGACCTGTAATTGCGTCATCATCTGAGATTGTTGTAGTTGGGCGATTTGCATATTTTGGATCATCTGTATCTCAAGTGATTTCATTTTATGGTCTAGAAGTTTCATATTAGACTCTATACTATTTGCAGAAATATTTATATGGTTATCATTGTTGGTGTTGCTTGGAGTTGCAGCCAAGTTTCCATTTTGTGTTTCTATCTTTCTGAGCAGATCTACGGTAGACCTCAGCTTTTGAACTTCAGTTTCAAGTTGACTTATATATTCTCTGAGTATAATATTTTCACTAGAATTATTTGAGGTCTTTGTGGCTTGTTTCTTCGTCCTGGACTTTGGTTCCTTAGTGTTTTCTTTGCTGGACATGGAGTCCGTACCATTCCTATCATTCTGCTCGTCAGAATTAATGTACTTCTTAAAAGGACTAGGGTCCTCTTTTTTATCTGACCCATCACTTATTACTTTCTTTTCATCAGTATCAACCTCATGTTCCTCATAATGCTGTTTTCTGGTTGATGTAGATGGAGTGCTGGTTCCACCATACTCTATCAAGTTTTTTTCCTCTGTTTCTGTGCTATATAAAATGTTATTATTGCATATGGAACATATGAAGTCTTTATCATCCATAGATTGAGGAGTTGAAATGTTTGTACAGCTAAAATGGATCCATTCTTGACAGTTCCCACATTCAATAGTGTCATTGCCTGCAGACTGATTACAAATAGGGCATATAAACTGGATTACTGGGCTGCTATTTTCAACACTCATAACCAATGATATGTCAGGATGTGGTATGATGTTGTTGTCTCTTTCTATAAGTTTATTATCTTCGGTATGAGCTTTTAGTGTCTCGGTTGGTAAAAGCTTCAAGCATGATGAGTTGTCTTTTCCCTTCAGATTTGTAATTCTAGGCTCATCAGTATTGTCTATTGATTCAAAGATGCCTGTATTCACTACAGATAGTTCATCATAGATTAATGACAGCATGTTACATAATGGTTTGTATATGTATTGTACAAAGAGGGTGACTCGGTGTCCATTGATAACTATTTTAGAAGAAGTATGGTATAGATTGATTACAAATTTTAGGATTTTTCCTTGCGAACCATCACGTAGTTGGTTGAACACTTTGATAGTAGTGTCTACAGTAACATTCTGAAGATCTTTACCTTCTATTATTTGGGTTCTAAATGATTTTCCTTGATTAATGAGGACTAGTATTTTTTCCTTTGTCATTTCATATGCAGCTGTACTTAATTCAATCACCAAGTTATTTGCTTTCCATATTGCAGCTATGTGCTCCTTATTACAACTGTCCTTTTTCTTCTCGAGAGCTCTTTTTTGATTAAGACAGTATGACCGAGATGAGTTTGTATATGGTAATGTACTGGCTGATGCTGCCCTACGAGTAAGAGATCTTTTCTCCATATTTGTGACTAATATGGTAAGTGACAATTTATTATGACTATGGTTGGACAATTTAGGAATCAATAGATGGATAAGATTGCCCTGTATATAAGCTGAGAGATGACTACAGATAGGTCACACTAATCCGAAGTTAAATCATGTTCATGACCATTTGTAGGAATAATTGTTTGTTTAGAAAGTCTTAGTTCATCAGGATAAAATCTAGTTTAAAATAAATTCCTTTCGTTTATTACTTAATAGGCTTGAAAACTAAGTTTATTTTCATATAAAAAAAGGAATAATAAAAGTAAAATAAAAAAGATTAAATTAAAATACGACTATAGGTCTAAATTTTAGACATCGCCGCCATCTTGGAATTCTGGTCTGAGAATATACTGGACGATAAAATTGACGGTTAAGACAATACAAGTATGTAAAAGATAAAAAAGCAATGGATTCTCAGTGTGAGATAAAACGTGGAATATATCTAAAACGCTAAAAACATAGTCTGTGATAGAAATCGTGCTGGTGCTATCTCTGGTGCTGGTGCTCCCGTGCTCGTGCTGACCGGAAAATGATTAAATTGTGTTTATATTAACTGTTTCTTCATAAAAAAAATACATGAACGCTGTTTTAAATACCATGCAACTAATTTTGTAGCACGGATGTCCGATTGTATTGTTAAAGACTGTGCAAATGTTTCCCCATAATTTAATAAAAAAATCGTGATCTAGTGAATAGGGAGTGATTAACATTCTTAAAAAAAAATACATAATGAGTGTAATTAAAAAAAATATAAATATAAAAATGAATAAACAAAAAGCGAAAGCCGAATTTTACATGAAGCTTATATGTTACATTCTACTAAGATTTAATAGGTTTTTCTTGAGAAGTTGAAGAAGAAAAAATACAAAAAATGAACATACAGACATAAGCATTATTTTGTTCGGTAATTCAAAAAGTGAGAAAACAAGCAAACAAACAAACAAAAAATCATTGCAGGTCGTTTGACTACGAACCAAAAATATACGAAGTAGTGTTTTGGCTTACACGTAAAATAGAACATTTAAATAATATTATTCTAATATATTTTATGTGCTTGTTTTATTATTTCAATTTACAAACAATACAACAGTCGAGCAAAAGGGTAATTCTATACGAAGTTCAAATTGTACTTCTTTAACAAATTAAAAAAAGCATTTCACAGTTATACATCCCTGCTGAGTTTGATCTTCATTGATGTTAATTAGTAGCGCCATTCTAAATAATCCCCCATGGGTTTATTAGGGGCGATTTATTAGTGTAGTGCTGGGGCCATAAATCAATTTGGTAAGGTTTCTCCTTGACAGCACTTTATTAATTAACAAGCGTGTTTTATTGTTTGATAACGTATGATGAATTTTATTTAAAAGAAACATTTATTTTAAACAATTTATGATATTAATAAATATGTTTTTGAACTTTCTAGGACTTCCTTGTTTTAAATATTAAATTTCTCAACTAGGATGTTCTAATACAGTACTATAACAGATGTATGAGTGGCCGTTCATGTCATAATTGCGTTACTTCTATCGCGTTACTTTTATATCGCGTTACTTTTAACAAGTATCGCGATACTTTCAACTTCTATCGCGTTACTTCTTCAAAGTATCGCGATACTTCGTAAAAGTAACGCGATACTTTTTAAAAGTAACGCGTTACTTTTGTTTTTCATTTGTAACGCGATACTTTTCAAAAGTAACGCGATAGAAGTTGAAAGTATCGCGATACTTTTAAATTTAATCTCTTGAGAAAGAACCAATCAGAAAAAGCCTTACAGATGTAATATTTCATAGTCGTTAAATCTGGAGATATATATTTTGGGGTAACACTATAATGACTAGATGATTGTCCTGCGTAAATATTTAGATTATTTTTTCACATGTAGACTATGTATACTACTTTGTTTCGACGTTCAACTTATGAAAACAATTAAAATAAAAAAATTAGAAATAGTTCTTCCGAAACATTTTATTCGAAAAGAGGATGAAATCTCGTTGGAAACAATCGTTGGTAGGTGTATTTTGATTGGTTCTTTCTGAAGATATGAAATTAAAAAGTATCGCGATACTTTCAACTTCTATCGCGTTACTTTTGAAAAGCATCGCGTTAGAAATGAAAAACAAAAGTAACGCGTTACTTTTAAAAAGTATCGCGTTACTTTTAAGAAGTATCGCGATACTTTAAAGAAGTAACGCGATAGAAGTTGAAAGTATCGCGATACTTGTTAAAAGTAACGCGATAGAAAAGTAACGCGATACAAATAACGCAATTATGACATGAACGGCCACTCATACAGATGACTTCAAGAAGGTGGCGCTTTAATAGAAAAAACACAAACATACACACACAAAATTCGGAATCCCCAATGAAGTACAACTGTATTCAAGTTTAATGTGGGTCGTCATGACCGTTAATCATGAATTATTACTTTTTATATATTGTGCATAACAATAACTATATTTTCAGCATATTTACACATATAAACATTTAAAATAGCTTTTTGAATTCAATAAAGTGTGACGTAAAGTTCTGTGGTCCTGCCTTTTTCATGAAAAACGTCAACTGCTCTCTTAACAAGACATGAGGATGAACAAATCTAGGAACAAATATGAGGTTAAAGAGCTATTTTTTATACAATAAGACATTTTTACGTGCATACAACTTTTTATATTCGTTTTATCAATAAAAGAGGATATTTTATCGAGTTCTGTGGTGTTCTGTGGCATCTCCGTTTTCAGCGAAAACTTCATCCGCGTACGACGAGGCGTAATGTTGAACAAATATGTGGTTTTCATACATAATTTATCCAATAAGTCATAATTTCACACAAAATATTATTTTATTTAGTTTATTCAATAAAAAAGTATATTTTATCGAGTTCTGTGGTGTTCTGTTTCATTGAAAACTTCATCCGCGTTCAACGAGACACAACGTTGAACAAAATGTGGTTTTCAGACATAATTATATCAAATAACCCATAATTACACATAAAATAATATTTCATGTAATTTTTATCAAAGAAAAAAACGATCTTTTATAGAGTTCTGTGGTGTTCTGTGGTATTCTGTGGTGTTCTGTGGTAAAAAGACGCACCCATTGTAAGGAGAAAAGTGCACTAACAACATGACGGATAACAGTAATTACAAGTTTGTTTGTTTTATTTTGTAGTTTTGCAGATATTTGCATTTCTATCGGCACGTGCCGAGTTTTGTAGTGTTAATTACCGGTCACATGTTTAATGTGTTCACTCAACCGAAGATAATTGCATAATTGTATGAGATCATTATGTGGTTGTGGAAACCTTATGTAAACAGAATATATACTTAAGCAATAATTCACGGAGGCTGTGGGTTATCATTGTTTTACCACGTGGTGACCATTATGTCGTATTATTTTAAATAAAATAACGACATAAATCGTCATCCCGTGGTAAAACAATGATAAATCACAGCCTCCGTGAATTATTTCTATTCTAATAAGACAATTACGGTTCATTTATAATATTTTCGTACCTATAGAAAACATCGTTTCCACAATAAATGGCTGTTCGGTCAATGTAACACACAATATATTGCAACGGATAATTATAGCGCGTGTCTATGAGATAAATAAGTCATACGCAATAGCTTTCCGGTGGGAGTTACAGTTTTGTAATTGGAACAACCATTTAAAACACGCCCTCCTCAGCGCGTGTTGCTCATATATAAATCAATTTTTTACCACAGTTGTTGTCTCAAAGCCTTTAAAGCACGTCATATTAGAATATTAAACAATTTATGATTTATATCATTTGATTAATAATAACAAACCAGATACAAAAATATATTAAATAATATAATGTAATGTAAGCAATCGCATTTATGGAAAATATTTACACAAGTATGGCAGATTATAAAACCGTGAACAGTCCTCACGGGTCCATAGAAATACCAGAGACATATATGTCTCTGGAAATACCCAAGAATACCTCATAAAACTACAAAATGGACATGAGAACAATGTTTTTGCGGTACATCGAAAGTGTAAAAACAACCCGAAAAGTGTAAAAACAACGTGGAATAGTGTAAAAACAACCATATCTGTGGTGAAAACAACTCAGAAATGATAGATATTACCATATATTATGATAATAATCCAATATTTGTCAAAAAATAATTACGCTTTATCCCACAGAATCGATTTTTGTAACCGCTCGATACGTCCTATATTAGGTCAAATAGCTAGGGGAGAGCACTCCAATTCATTGCAATAAAAGTACTAAAAGTGCTGTCAGTAGGAATTATATTGAAAATGGTAATACAGACAAATTATTTATTTTTGTTTTTATTTAATTTTTAATTTCAGAATGAACATTTCAACAAAGTTTCATCAATTTAAAAAAGAAAAACTGGTTATTATCACAAAAAGACAAAATAGAAGACTGCAGAGACATATTTCTTATTATCAAACAACTGTAATAAATTTTCAGTCTATGTAACATTGAAAGAGTTGCAATTTTTTGTTTATGAATATATGCAAACAAAGAGCAATAAAATTTAATGACCTGTTGTCTTTGTTGGGATCTCTATGTATACTGTGTTATGAAATAAAAATGTTCTGGGATGTTACATCTAAATAAGGAACAATTGAAAAATCTGGAGATAATACATACTAGAACAAAAACACAAGACACAGTAGAGTGAGTCTCTAAACTGTTGACACTGGACATATTTTATCTTTAAGATTTCTGCCATAATTGTTGGCTTTACGTCTTCCCAAGACTGACTTGGCCGAATCATCTTGCCTAATGCTTTCGCCGTCTTGGCATCCTTCGCCTGTATTATTTCAGCTGCAAGGACTGTTTGCTTGTGGTAGAGTGTCAGGTAAGATGTTGAACGTTTTGATACTAGGGCATAGCTTTGTAGAGAACGTGAGAATGTTGTGCGACAGCAATGGGAAACCCCACAAATGGCAGGATCCCAACAACTGTCGTGGAAAGGTCTCGGTTCACTTTAATGGCTACCCTGGTGGTGCTGTCAGTAAGTTGACTACTGCAGTGGAAGCAGTCCTTTTTCTGCATTATTTGAATGATGTGGTAATATGTCAGAAAGGCGGCAACGACTGCAAGCAAATTATTTGACAGTAAAACGTTTGAGAATGAACTGGATCGCTTCATTGCAATATGCCACAAATGGAATGTTGCACTGATATTCATGTCAGTTCTCAAACGTTCAAAGCCGCGTCATTGTAAGGCCGATGTATACAGTAAACGGCGGGACGAAGTAAATGAAATGTATAAGAGAAAAAGCTCTCAATTTTGTTTACTTTTTCCAACCTATTAATGTATACAGGCCGGACCATGAAGCGGCAGACGGTGTCCATTTCAATGAAACTGGATATCTTGCTTTTCTCGTTGCCTTGAGAAAGGCACTTAGTTGGTTTATTAATAAAATTAAAAAACCAATTAAGAGCTAATTTCATAGCAACGCATTCATTAGAACGTCAATTTGCCAGCAGTGTAAAGAATAATTCTTTTACTTTTCGGTTATTTAAAGAGTGTATTTCACACAAATTATTTATTGACTTTTTTTGGTTTCATGTTGTACATTTGCTAATATCAGAGCAACGCATTCATAAGGACGCAATAATTGGCCGGCAGTGTAAAGAATAATTCAAAATTTTACTTTTCGGTTATTTAAAGAGTGTATTTCACACAAATTATGTATTAATTTTTCTTTTTTTATTTCATGTTTTACATGGGATAATTTTAAAGCACTGCATTCATAAGATTGGCCGGCAGTGTAAAGAATAATTCAAAATTTTACTTTTCGGTTATTACAAATTCTCTAAACATTTTGGTGTAATATTTTTTTCTTTAATCATGATAATGAAACTTTTACTTTAGTGGTGAATAAGACAGCAAGCGGTGACACGAATTACCGGAATCCACCGTTTTTACCGGAATCCACCGGAATCCACTTTGATTTACCGGAATGCACTTCAAAAATTGTTATTCATATGATATTTAAGTGTTTAATCACTTCAATTTGTTATTATTCATGGTTCTCACCGTTTGTCATAAAAAGTAAAGAGATATACGTTCAAATTAAGAAATTAAATCGGAGAAAGTCGCTCTATACAGGGACAGTCTATTAGTATAGACTGTCCCTGTTCTATACGAAGAGAGAACGGAGATAATCTATTTAAATACATTTATTTTATGTGACAATGACATAAATGGTCGTATGAGGACATACATAAATGAAGGAGATATTAATATTTACTAGCGTATATAATTATATTCTAAAAATGAAAAATAAAGACGCAATCGATTAATTTGTCGGCACGTGCCAGAAGTTTGGCTACCGTTGTTAATTGACACCCCGCAAGGCCAATAACAAGTGTTATCAACATAAACAATTACGATTAGTGCAGCGAGAGTTAATTCTTGAATTAACACAATGATTGAGCTGTAATAAGTTGTAATAAAGATTTTGATTACAATTATTGATGTATTAATTTTGCAAAACAATAAATGTTTAGAGCGTTATTGTCAGTAAAAACGGCATCTTTTGAAGAAAGTTACAACAAGAAACCATACAATTTTCTCCAATCAAGATTGTTTTAATTACCGTTAAAGAAAGTAATATAAGCTGGATTTTTTCAAAGTCTTATAACATATATCTCCACAGTCTCATTCTGTCAAATAATAAAAGACGAGAAAGAACTAGACAATTGTGTTGATCTATGATAAACCAAAGGTAAAAAACAATGTCAGAGGAAACGTAAGCCGAAGACAACTACAATTTCAATTAAAAAACCAAGGACCACAGATATATCCTTATATTTTTAGCGGGTGACAGTATTTTTCCGACGGTAAATTTTTTTTGACAGTACTTATATGTCACGGTGGCCTATGGAAGATTAACATTGTAAATGAAATTGAGGTATAATAATATAACTTGAAAAATAAAACAGCAGATTGATATAGTAAATTGCAAAAATGATCAGCAAGACAATGCAAATCACTATGTTGGTCTAAATTGAATGACAATTTATGAAATATCAGTTTTCTCCTTTTAAATAAAAAATCATGAATTAATTTTAAACTAATTAAAATTTTACTCTAAATGTAAAACTATTAAATGCCGCCTGTAAAATAAAGTGTAGAATAATGTTAATCTTACATGATAGTGAACACAGTTTTCTAAAAGTTTAAAAATACAAGATTGTCCTATTGTTAAAGATTTTCTATTGTGTTTCTTATTCAAACTACACCGAGACATTTAACAAGAGACCATAAAAACAACGATTAATTGTAGTTGTGAACAGAGAAATGTTATGAGAAAGGAGCTAGGGGAGGGAGAAAGGAGCTGTAGGGAGGGAGAAAGGAGAAAGGTACCCCCTGTCCACCCCCTCATTCTTTACAAAATCGTCCAGGTCATTTAAGCATTTAAGAAGTGGGGATAGATTTACCCCTTGACAAACTCCAGAAGACAACAATCGAAAGTTGAACTATATGTTATTAATGATTTTTTTTAAAGTGTTATCAGAGAAGTTGTTTAATATATCGATTTCATAAAATTAGTAATATAATCGTAATGTTGAAGATTTCAAGTGCGAATGTGGTTAATAATTGAATTCTTGGATCTATGTGATTCGGCTTGCATTTTATTCCATTTACTCTTGGAATTCAGAACAGCAGCTGGTGTTGCGAAACCCATGAAAAGATTGTGCTTTCAGTTACACAAAAGTATGCAATTTATGTTTAAAAATATCAAAAACGATAAATGCAACTCAAATTGACTATTTCCTATATAGTGTCCCTGTCAAATGGCAACTTGTTTTCTAATAAGTTATAAGTAATTCCTCAAATTAAAAATGTTTTAGCATAACCGGTGTGTTTTTTTTCTTATTATCAACAATGAAAAGAAAAGTGCGACACTATGGAACAAAGGACACAAACATTATCTACGAAATTTCACAGGTATTTCATTAACAAATTAAAACCAATTTTGATTGAACATCGGAAAACAGATGATCACATCGGTTACTTTGACAAAAGTTGGACAAATAATAACAGTGAATTCCTCAAATCATGTTTTGAAGCGAGCCATCGACTGGAAATCACAACCGTTAATGGATTAAGTACAGATTATAAGAGATATTGTGGACACCCAATATAAGGATTTACTCAGATCATTGGTTTCAATTGGACAGTACCGACTAGCGGACAGCCATAAACAGTTCCAGATGTCGAAATCGCTATGGATGATCAAAACAGTTGACGAAAGAGAACGTTTCTTTAGAAGATTCCGTAACCATTTGCCGCCAGGCCAAAAGACCGTTACTTCGAAAGACGGACTCATGACTGTCATTAAACCGAGAACCCGTGGAAGGAAGAAAGGTCAACTGAAGAGGAAAAATCAACGAACGGACGACGACTATTAAGAAGACAAAGAATTGCGATTTGGATTTTGAGTGATATTTCAATATTTTGTTCAATGTTTATTCTCTTTTTTTCAAGGGCTAGACACGTAGTACGTTAGCGGACAACGAAAATTGACCCGAGACGTATGCAGGTATCTTAGTAGTTTTAAAATTGAAAAATAAACATTTAACTAATTGTTTCGCGAACTACGACGGATGTCCCGAGCCTTGTGCAGGATGTCTTAGTAGTTTTAAATTTGAACATTAAAACTTAACTAATAGTTACGCGGACTACGACGGATGTCCCGAGCCATGTGCAGGATTTCTTAGTAGTTTTAAATTTGAACATTAAAACTTAACTAATTGTTACGCGGACTACGACGGATGTCCCGAGCCTTGTGCAGGATGTCTTAGAAGTTTTAAATTTGAACATTAAAATTTAACTAATTGTTACGCGGACTACGACGGATGTCCCGAGCCTTGTGCAGGATGTCTTAGTAGTTTTAAATTTGAACATTAAAACTTAACTAATAGTTACGCGGACTACGACGGATGTCCCGAGCCATGTGCAGGATTTCTTAGTAGTTTTAAATTTGAACATTAAAACTTAACTAATTGTTACGCGGACTACGACGGATGTCCCGAGCCTTGTGCAGGATGTCTTAGAAGTTTTAAATTTGAACATTAAAATTTAACTAATTGTTACGCGGACTACGACGGATGTCCCGAGCCTTGTGCAGGATGTCTTAGTAGTTTTAAATTTGAACAACAAAACTTAACTAATTGTTACGCGGACTAAGACAGATGTCCCGAGCCTTGTGCAGTAGTTTAACTTAAAAAAAAACAAAAAAACTATACCTTGGTCTACTTCTTTGCAATATTATAAGCAATACCAAGCTAATAATAATAATAATAATAATAATAATAATAATAATAATAATAATAATAATAATAATAATAATAATAATAATAATTTGTACTTTTCTAGAAATAAATTATAACTCATTTAGTTATAAAACAAACAGATTAAATGAATAAATATATAAACGCCCCTGACCCTCACCCACATGCTCATAGCCTTGACATGGTGTGGGGGCTCTTAATTATTTACAATTATAATTTCAGTTGTGTTGACGGAAAGGTCAATTAACAATTCATTGTAATTGTAACTAATTTTGTCTAATATGAGCTACTAACAAGGATGACACATTTAAAATATTTTAATAACAACAGAGACATATAATTACATGTAATACCAAAAATGCAAAGCTTTGAATGAAAATATATATATTTAAAGATATATATATATATTTAAAAAATATCATTATAAAACTATAGACATTATTTTTATTTCACACATTAAATCATTTGTCTCTATTACCATTTTCAATATAATTCCTACTGACAGCACTTTTAGTACTTTTATTGCAATGAATTGGAGTGCTCTCCCCTAGCTATTTGACCTAATATAGGACGTATCGAGCGGTTACAAAAATCGATTCTGTGGGATAAAGCGTAATTATTTTTTCACAAATATTGGATTATTATCATAATATATGGTAATATCTATCATTTCTGAGTTGTTTTCACCACAGATATGGTTGTTTTTACACTATTCCACGTTGTTTTTACACTTTTCGGGTTGTTTTTACACTTTCGATGTACCCATGTTTTTGAGTAAAAAATACCTATTGCAAGACGAGAAATATTTTTTATGAGCAACTATATATTATTTTAATATAGAAAAACTCGAAATTTTAGACATGTAGACGAACCGAAATCATTTTAGTACTTCATTGCTTTAACACATATATATTTAGTTTTATAAATGTATACTCTTAATTTTTTTCTTGAGTATGCTTTTTGTATTAAATATATATAAATATTTTTAAAATAAACCAGTGTGACACTAATCGTGTGATTAATCAGCCGTGAAGACTAAGCTCTTTTCACCTAATTATATTCCCAGTGTTAATATCAGAGACATGTAATTATCACAGGTACTTGTGGAAAGGACCCCCTTTGGTGCCCCAATAAGCTCCCCTTTTTTTCTTGAAAATTATATTATAAAGTCAAGAATCTCGAATGAAAATTCCGCGAAAATATTATATTCAAGATTCTCGACTTTCTATGTAGGCTGCATTACCATTCGGAAGAAATCGATTGTCACGGGTGGCGCCGCTGTTCCTGCTTCCGTTCGTTCAACTCGATGTAAACTGTCTCGATCACCCAGACGCATATATAATAGCACAAATGCAATTAAGCGTCTGGATGATCGAGACTAATGTAAACTAATAAGTTGGAATTTCTGAAGTGACCTACCTTCGCTTCGCTTCCCTACGGGAAGCTCGCATTTTGTTAGTAACCCATATATTCCTTGAGTTACGCCTGGTATATTAATATGAACATAGGCACAGCCTAAATGCGAGCATCGCATATTTTATGGTTCTTGACGTTAATTCAGAGAACCCTTAGAGTGCCCCTGCATTCCTTTTTGTGTCGTGACGTGTGTAATGTGTTGGTGACGTCACAAACAATGTAAAAATAAATAAAGCGTTTTGGAGATTGCAAAAAATTGTCGGACATTTTACCTTTTTGCAAACGCAAAGCGAAAATAGTCTCCGTTTGTAAAAAAAAAAAAGCAACAATACCGGGTCTCGCTAACGCGAGACCCGGTATTTTCGTAAATTCCCAATGCATTCCGAGTAGCCCAGGTTTTTTTTTCAATGATCGTATTTTGGGTCTCGTGCAATTTGGCAGACTCTGTACATTAGAGAGCTTCGCTTCGCTCGCATATAAGTATGGAAAGACAAAATAATTTTCAGAAAGGGGTGTGGGGCTTATTGGGGCACCAAAGGGGTCTTTTCCACAAGTACCTGTGGTAATTATATGTCTCTGATAATATTCGAAGTTAACAAATTGCGTAACGTTGTATATATAGATCAATGCTGGTAATTCATTCATGATTTTGCTAATTTACTGTAGTGTGTATTGTTGATAGCATTCTTTGTATTATGTGACTAGGACTTTAATGACAAGAAAAAAGTCATGTTTTTTTTTATTTACAGGTATATGCTTTAATTTTATACAATAAATAAATGTAAATTTAGTGTCTAAACTTTCTTTGATGTTTAGAAAAAGTCTAAAGTCTTTGGATGACCCTAAGGTCGCCAAGCCATGTCAGATGTGTTTAATAGTCTATAAAGAACGAGAGCGAATTGTTTAAAGGGAAGTGCCAGCGTATTTATAAACTTTTTTAATTTTGAGTAAATGTTTGCCTTATATTTGATCCTTGGTGTTGTGTTGATTTTACAAAAAAACCAAGCCATATATCGTCGTAATAACATGTATTATTGTAAAGTGTAAATTAAAATAAATCAATGCTGAAACAACCGCCACACGCCAAGACAAGACAAGACAAGAAAGACGAGAAAATTTTATTTAAAGTCGGATTTACTAAAACATATAACAAACATAAGCTCTGTAGAGCTTTTTACCGACATACAAACATAACATTATATTTAAAACATATATTTGTTAGGACAGGGTTATAACATACATACATACACAAGTACATGATAAAAAGCAAGTTATTTGTTAAGAGATCATACACATTGTTAAAAGGCATACTTTAAGAACATTAAACATCATAATCTTTAACTAAAAACACTTGGAACATTTTAAGTATATTTATCAGTTAGAATATCTAAAAGCATTGAGCACAATTATAAGCATAAATAAAAGCATAAAGTGCAGTTATAAGCATAAATAAAACATGAAGTGCAGTTATACACACACAAAAGCATAAAGCACAGTTCAAGCACAACTAAAAGCACAAATATCAGATTTAAGCACAGTTAAAAGCTTAAATCTGATATTTGTGCCCGGATGCGCTTGACCAGGTTAATATCTGCATCAAAGGATTATGCAGCGCGTGCCAATTCAATCACAATACACATTCGTACTGACCCAGTAAATAAATACATATTGCACCTTTTTAAACTAATTTAATAGCATAAAAATATATAAAAACATTTTGGTATTAAAAAATGTCCCTTTTGTACTTTTATGAGGTATTCTTAGGTATTCTTGGGTATTCTTGGGTGTTCTTGGGTATTCTTGGATATTTCTATGGACCGGTCCTCACCGTCTTTTGTTTTTGGTCGATCGTTGTTTTTGTCCCGGTTTACGTGCCAAACGTCTTGCATTGGGTATTATTAATCAGCGATCCGACAATTCTATTAAATTGATGTCAAAACAAAACGGATGTCTTTAAGCAATTTGAGGAAAAGTTTGTCTTTTCCGGTCCATGTGTTGTATGTCACGTATGTCTTTTAAAATTTTCTTCCAGTTCGAAATTCCCTTGTCTATGTAATGCCCGTCTCATTTAATTAAACAAAATGAAGGCGAATGACGTCATAAATACTGTTGATAAGTCCGTAAGTACTTGTGGACTGAAGTATATCATTTTATCCTTCAATGTGATAAATATACAGATACAAGAAAGACATTTATAAAGAATTATTTTTGGAGAAATCCATCTATGTTTAAATTGACACACTTGTTATCGGTCCAAAATGTAAAGGAACTTAATAACCACGGAAAAGTTTTAAAATTAGCAGAAAGACTGCGTCTGTCTTAATTCATCAATTTGTTCAATATTTGACATGTAAAAATTTGTCACGCTCTGCATATTGTCCCATTATGCATAATTTATGGTGTTTTGCAAATATTCATGTTGTAACTTTATTCATTCATATATGTATACTTATATGCTTTATTGTATTTAGTAATAAATCTTATCTATACACTGCATGGTTATAACCTAAGACAAGGTGAACGACTCTATTGTTGCTTTATTGGTTATAGTACTGCTTTTGACAGTGTGGTTCAATCAAAATTGTGGCAAAGATTAGTGAAAGCTTTTGATTGCGATTAAATATATGTACCAACAATTAAAATATTGTTTTAAATTAAATGGTCATTTTTCAAATTTCTTCAGTTATACTGTAGGGTTAATGCAAGGTGAATCTTTATCACCCTTGTTATACTCGTTGTACGTAAAAGATATGGAAACTGAATTGATTAATCAAAATTGTAAGTCATATGAGTTAAAAATGTTAAATTTATATGTACTGATGTATGCGGACGACATGGTGTTATTAAGTGAAAATGCAAATGACTTACAAACTATGATAGACGCTGTTAATGCATATTCTATTGAATATAATTTGTATATAAAGTTGTCAAATACAAAAGTTGTAATATTTAGAAATAGAGGGAAGATCAATCTAGACGAAATGTAGTTTTTAAATGGAAATTTACTTGATATAGGTAATGAATTTACAGATTTGGGTGTTTTGTTTTATCAAACTGGGAATTTTAGAAATACTCAAAACAAATTGTCTGAACAAAGTCGTAAAGCAGTTTTTCATTTGTTTAATAAAATACAAGATGATTATTATAATGTTGAAACTTTACTAGATTCATTTAATACTTATGTAGAAAGTATACTCAACTATGGTTCTGAAGTTTGGGGCATCATAAAGCCCCTGATATAGAAAAGGTTCCATTGTATTTCCTCAAGCGTATTTTAAATGTCAGAAAAAGTACCGCTAATTATATGATATATAGTGAATTAGGTAGATATCTTATGTATAAAGAAAGGGATTATAAAATGGTAAAATATTAGACAACGTTGATCGAAAATTGTATTTTACGAAACTGCTGTGAAAATATGTACGAAGAATTATAAACGATTCACTTAATTGGTGTTGTAAAATACAAAAAAAAAAAAATTATGTAAATATGGTTTCCACTATATATATGGTTGAATCAAAGTATTGTTAATGTTGATTTATTTCTGAGTGAAATCAAACCAAGAATGAAAGATACTTTTATAAGTGAAATAACCTCTTATTTTGAAGAGTCTAGTAAATGTCAGTTATATAGATATATTCATGAACAACATACATTACAGTACTACTTAGATAAACTTGTTAATTTTATCTACAAGCCTTATATGTTTAAATACAGAGTTTTTGCTCATAATTTGAATATTGAAACTAGTAAATTCTATAATGTTAATAGAAATGATAGGTTGTGTAGTACTTCAGTTGAAGACGAATATCATTTTATCCTTCAATGTGATAAATATACAGATACAAGAAAGACATTTATAAAGAATTATTTTTGGAGAAATCCATCTATGTTTAAATTGACACACTTGTTATCGGTCCAAAATGTAAAGGAACTTAATAACCACGGAAAAGTTTTAAAATTAGCAGAAAGCCTGCGTCTGTCTTAATTCATCAATTTGTTCAATATTTGACATGTAAAAATTTGTCACGCTCTGCATATTGTCCCATTATGCATAATTTTTGGTGTTTTGCAAATATTCATGTTGTAACTTTATTCATTCATATATGTATACTTATATGCTTTATTGTATTTAGTAATATAGGGTTATTGCATGAATATTGGGAAATATTGTCCCAAGCAAGTGTTATATTGCACGAACTTGTGAGTGCAATATAGCATCTTGCGAGGGACAATATTTCCCAATATTCATGCAATAACCCTTTTATTATATAGTAATAATTTTTTTGTGCTTTTAAGTGAATATTCATTATCTTGCTATTTTGTAATATTTTACTAGGTCCAATATTATCATATTTTCACTTGGTCAATATTTCAGATATATATTTTGATGTAGATTTACATATAATAAAAAACAGATTTTTTTTCAATTTTGTGTTTTTATTTGTTGCTCCTTATTGTTGTGAATATATGGCCACACGCTCGAATTTCGTCCATACTCGAAATTCGGCGATTACCCTTCATTCGGCAATTTAAACAATGATCCCAAGGCTAAATTACTTTTAAATATCTTGCATTTATTGCTCTAACTAAATGACTCCTAAACTATAAAATAAAATGCATTTCAGCGAAATTTACGTCCGTTAAAGCGACACACTTTCATCGCCAAAATTCGAGTGTACTAGCATTAATTCCTGCTTTGATACTGTCGAGCCGCTTGCGTACCCGATATTTAAATCCCATGTTGGCTCTATGAAATTTACTTTTATCTACAATCGAATTCACTTCCATTTGTTCAGTTCAAGCAGTTCTTCTAATTTTCCCCTCGAGAGCAGATCATGTATGTCATTTTCGGCCATGTTTGTTCACCAAAAACAGTAAAATATAAAAGCTGATCTTCGGAACACATCTGTACCTTTCCCGGAAATTACATAAAAGACCGAGATTCAGTGTAAAATATGAAAATATACTGCACTTTATTGCTATATGAAATACAATGGGGAAAAAATATTACTATATAATAATAAATCTTATCTATACACTGAATGGTTATAACCTTGAACACGTTGAAAAAGCAAAATACCTTGCCATTACACTCCAGCAAGATCTTAAATGGGACATTAAGTCACATAAATACAATATGCACCAAAGAAGCCAACACTCTAATCGTCTTGAAACGAAACCTAAACATCAGTTCGACTACGGTTAGTTTTATACCTCTATCATACAATACAGAGATATAATGTATCTTATTTTCATGGGTCATATTTTTGATTCCTATGTTGTACAATGTATAGATGTAAGGTAGCTGATTTTCATGGGTAATAGTTTTATACATGTTTAATATAATCTACAGGGTAAGGTTGCTTTTTTCAAGCAGTATAGTTCTTGTCCCCCACATCATAGAGTACAGAGATATGGGGTTTCTTATTTTTAGGGTCATCTATCTGATTCCTCTTTTTTAACAATGTATAGATCTAAGGTAGCTGATCTTTCACGGGTAATAGTTTTATACATCTTTATAATATAATCTACAGGGTAAGGTTGCTTTTTCAAGGATTATAGTTCTTATTCCTTTATCATACAATACAAGAGTGAAAGGTATCTTATTTGCATTGGTCATATTTCTGTTTCCTATGTTGTACAATGTATAGATGTAAGGTAGCTGATTTCCATGGGTAATAGTTTTATAGATGTTTAATATAATTTACAGGGTAAAGTTGCTTTTTCAAGGATTATAGTTCTTATTCCTCTATCATAGAATACAGAAATTTCAGGTATCTTATTTTCATGTGTCATATTTCTGATTCCTATCTTGTGCAATGTATAGATGTAAGGTAGCTGATTTTTCATGGGTAATAGTTTTATACATGTTAATGTAATTTACAGGGTAAGATTGCTTTTTTCAAGGATAATAGTTTTTTACCCCTATCATACAATACAGAGATATTAGGTCATGAGTCATCTTTCTGATTTCTCTTTTTTGCAATGTATAGATGTAAGGTAGCTGATTTTTATGGGTAAAAGTTTTATACATGTTTAATATAATCACAGGGTAAGGTTGTTTTTTTTCAAGGAGTATAGTTCTCCAGCATAAAATACAGAGATATAAGGTATTTCAAAGGTCATCTTTCTGATTCCTCTTTTTACAATGTATAGATATAAGGTAGCTGATATTTCATGGATAACAGTTTTATCATCTTTATTATATCATCTACAGGGTATGCTTGCTTTTTTTCAACGCTTATAGTTCTTATTCTTCCCTCATACAATACGGAGATATAAGATATCTGATTTTCATTGGACATACTTCTGATACCTCTGTTATACAATGTTTAAATGTAATGTTACTGATTTTTCATGGGTAGTAGTTTTATTTATCTGTAATATAATTTACATGGAATGATTATAGTTCGTATTCCACTATCATAGAATACAGAAATTCACGTCACTTTTTTTCATGGGTCATATTTCTGATTCCTATGTTGTACAATGCATAGATGTAAGGTAGCTGATTTTTCAATGGTAAAAGTTTTATACACCTTAAAAATGATCTATAGGGTAAGGTTGCTTTTATTAAAGGATTATAGTTCTTATTCCTCCATCACACAATACAGAGAAATAAGGTTTGTTATTTTCATGGGTCATCTATCTGATTCCTATGTTGTACAATGTATAGATGTAAAGTAGCTGATTTTTCAAGGGTAATAGTTTGATACACCTTGAAAATAATCTATAGGGAAGGTTGCTTTTATTAAAGGATTATAGTTCTTATTCCTCCATCACACAATACAGAGAAATAAGGTTTGTTATTTTCATGGGTCATCTATCTGATTCCTATGTTGTACAATTTATAGATATAAGGTAGCTGATCTTTCATGGGTAATAGTTTTATACATGTTTAATATAATCTACAGGGTAAGGTTGCTTTTTTCAAGGAGTATAGTTCTTGTCCCTCACATCATACAGTACAGAGATATGGGGTTTCTTATTTTTATGGGTTATCTATCTGATTCCTCTTTTTTAACAATGTATAGATCTAAGGTAGCTGATCTTTCATGAGTAATAGTTTATACATCTTTATAATATAATCTACAGGGTAAGGTTGCTTTTTCAAGGATTATAGTTCTTATTCCTTTATCATACAATACAAAGTGAAAGGTATCTTATTTGCATTGGTCATATTTCTGATTCCTATGTTGTACAATGTATCTATGTAACGTAGCTGATTTTCATGGGTAATAGTTTTATAGATGTTTAATATAATTTACAGGGCAAAGTTGCTTTTTTAAGGATTATAGTTCTTATTCCTCTATCATAAAATACAGAAATGTCATGTATCTCATTTTTGATTCCTATGTTGTACAATGTATAGATGTAAGGTGGCTGATTTTACATGGGTAATAGTTTTATACATTTTAATGTAATCTACAGGGTAAGGTTGCTTTTTTCAAGGATAATAGTTTTTTACCCCTATCATACAATACAGAGATATTAGGTCATGAGTCATCTTCCTGATTACTCTTTTTTGCAATGTATAGATGTAAGGTAGCTGATTTTTATGGGTAAAAGTTTTATACATGTTTAATATAATCACAGGGTAAGGTTGTTTTTTTCAAGGAGTATAGTTCTCCAGCATAAAATACAGAGATATAAGGTATTTCAAAGGTCATCTTTCTGATTCCTCTTTTTACAATGTATAGATATAAGGTAGCTGATATTTCATGGATAACAGTTTTATCATCTTTATTATATAATCTACAGGGTATGCTTGCTTTTTTTCAACGCTTATAGTTCTTATTCCTCCCTCATACAATACGGAGATATAAGATATCTGATTTTCATTGGACATACTTTTGATACCTCTGTTATACAATGTTTAAATGTAATGTTACTGATTTTTCATGGGTAGTAGTTTTATTTATCTGTAATATAATTTACTTGGAAGGATTCGTATTCCACTATCATAGAATACAGAAATTCACGTCACTTTTTTTCATGGGTCATCTATCTGATTCCTATGTTGTACAATGTATAGATGTAAGGTAGCTGATTTTTCAAGGGTAATAGTTTGATACACCTTGCAAATAATCTATAGGGAAGGTTGCTTTTATTAAAGGATTATAGTTCTTATTCCTCCATCACACAATACAGAGAAATAAGGTTTGTTATTTTCATGGGTCATCTATCTGATTCCTATGTTGTACAATGTATAGATGTAGGGTAGCTGATCTTTCATGGGTAATAGTTTTATACATGTTTAATATAATCTACAGGGTAAGGTTGCTTTTTCAAGGATTATAGTTCTTATTCCTTTATCATACAATACAAAGTGAAAGGTATCTTATTTGCATTGGTCATATTTCTGATTCCTATGTTGTACAATGTATCTATGTAACGTATCTATGTATGGGTAATAGTTTTATAGATGTTTAATATAATTTACAGGGCAAAGTTGCTTTTTTAAGGATTATAGTTCTTATTCCTCTATCATAAAATACAGAAATGTCATGTATCTTATTTTTGATTCCTATGTTGTACAATGTATAGATGTAAGGTGGCTGATTTTACATGGGTAATAGTTTTATACATTTTAATGTAATCTACAGGGTAAGGTTGCTTTTTTCAAGGATGATAGTTTTATACCCCTATCATAAAATATAGAGATATTAGGTCATGAGTCATCTTTCTGATTACTCTTTTTTGCAATGTATAGATGTAAGGTAGCTGATTTTTATGGGTTAAAGTTTTATACATGTTTAATATAATCACAGGGTAAAGTTGTTTTTTCAAGGAGTATAGTTCTCCAGCATGAAATACATGGATATAAGGTATTTCAAAGGTCATCTTTCTGATTCCTCTTTTTTACAATGTATAGATATACGGTAGCTGATATTTCATGGACAACAGTTGTATCATCTTTATTATATAATCTACATGGTATGCTTGCTTTTTTCAATGCTTATAGTTCTTATTCCTCCCTCATACAATACGGAGATATCCTATTTTCATTGGACATATTTCTGATACCTCTGTTATACAATGTTTTTAAAGTAACTGATTTTTCATGGGTAGCAGTTTTATTTATCTTTAATATAATCTACATGGAAGCTTTCTTTTTCAAGGATTATAGTTCTTATTTCTCTATCGTAGAATACAGAAATTTCAGGTATTTTATTTTCATGTGTCATATTTCTGATTCCTATGTTGTGCAATGTATAGATGTAAGGCAGCTGATTTTTATGGGTAAAAGGGTAAGGTTGTTGTTTTCAAGGAGTATAGTTCTACAGCATACAGCATACAAAGGTAGCTGATATTTCATGGATAACAGTTTTATCATCTTTATTATATAATCTACATGGTATGCTTGCTTTTTTTCAACGCTTATAGTTCTTATTCCTCCCTCATACAATACGGAGATATAAGATATCTGATTTTCATTGGACATACTTCTGATACGTCTGTTATACAATGTTTAAATGTAAAGTAACTGATTTTTCATGGGAAGTAGTTTTATTTATCCTTAATATAATCTACATGGAAACTTTTTTTTTAAGGATTATAGTTCTTATTTCTCTATCACAGAATACAGAAATTTCAGGAATCTTATTTTCATGGGTCATATTTCTGATTCCTATGTTGTGCAATGTATAGATGTAAGGTAGCTGATTTTTCATGGGTACTAATTTTATTTATCTTTAATATTATCTACAGAAAAGCTTTCTTTTTCAAGGATTATAGTTCTTATTCCTCTATCATACAATACAGAAATTTCAGGAATCTTATTTTCATGTGTCATATTTCTGATTCCTATGTTGTACAAGGTATAGATGTAAGGTAGCTGATTTTTCAATGGTAATAGTTTTATACATGTTTAAAAATAATCTATAGGGTAAGGTAGCTTTTATTAAAGGAGTATAGTTCTTATTCCTCCATCACACAATACAGAGAAATAAGTTATCTTATTTTCATGGGTCACCTATCTGATTCCTATGTTGTACAATGTATAGATGTAGGGTAGCTGATCTTTAATGGGTATTAGTTTTATACATGTTTAATATAATCTACAGGGTAAGGTTGCTTTTTTCAAGGAGTATAGTTCTTGTCCCCCACATCATACAGTACAGAGATATGGGGTTTCTTATTTTTATGGGTCATCTATCTGATTCCTCTTTTTTAACAATGTATAGATCTAAGGTAGCCGATCTTTCATGAGTAATAGTTTATACATCTTTATAATATAATCTACAGGGTAAGGTTGCTTTTTCAAGGATTATAGTTCTTATTCCTTTATCATACAATACAGAGTGAAAAGTATCTTATTTGCATTGGTCATACTTCTGTTTCCTATGTTGTACAATGTATAGATGTAAGGTAGTTGATTTTCATGGGTAATAGTTTTATAGATGTTTAATATAATTTACATGGTAAAGTTGCTTTTTTAAGGATTATAGTTCTTATTCCTCTATCATAAAATACAGAAATGTCATGTATCTTATTTTCATAGGTCATATTTTTGAATCCTATGTTGTACAATGTATAGATGTAAGGTAGCTGATTTTTCATGGGTAATAGTTTTATACATGTTAATGTAATCTACAGGGTAAGGTTGCTTTTTTCAAGGATAATAGTTTTATACCCCTATCATACAATACAGAGATATTAGATCATGAGTCATCTTTCTGATTACTCTTTTATTGCAATGTATAGATGTAGGGTAGCTGATTTTTATGGGTAAAAGTTTTATACATGTTTAATATAATCACAGGGTAGGGTTGTTTTTTCAAGGAGTATAGTTCTCCAGCATAAAATACATGGATATAAGGTATTTCAAAGGTCATCTTTCTGATTCCTCTTTTTTACAATGTATAGATATACGGTAGCTGATATTTAATGGATACAAATCTTTATTATAAAATCTACAGGTATGCTTGCTTTTATTCAACGCTTATAGTTCTTATTCCTCCCTCATACAATACGGAGATATCTTATTTTCATTGGACATACTTCTGATACCTCTGTTATACAATGTTTTTAAAGTAGCTGATTTTTCATGGGTAGTAGTTTTATTTATCTTCAATATAATCTACATGGACGCTTTCTTTTTCAAGGATTATAGTTCTTATTCCTCTATCATAGAATACAGAAATGTCATGTATCTTATTTTCATGGGTCATCTATCTGATTCCTATGTTGTACAATGTATAGATGTAGGGTAGCTGATCCTTCATGGGTAATAGTTTTATACATGTTTAATATAATCTACAGGGTAAGGTTGCCGTCGTCGAAGTTAAGAAAGTTAGATCCGTTTATTGACAATTCTGGGCTATTGAGAGTAGGAGGGAGATTAGAACAGTCTGACATTACATATAATGCAAAACATCCTATTATTTTGCCAGGAAATAGTATTGCAAAGCTTATCATTGAAAACATACACCGCAGCATAGGTCACTTAGGAAAAAATTCTATCTTAACTGTTCTGAGAGAGAAGTATTGGATAATAGGTGCAAAATCGATCATCAAAGGAATAATATCAAAATGTATTTCATGTAGAAAATACCAAGGCAAATTGGGAAATCAGAAAATGTCGAACCTTCCAAAGGAGAGACTGCAGGCTGATGATCCACCATTTACACGCATATGCATAGATTTCTTCGGACCATTTGAAGTAAAACAAGGAAGGAGTGTTGTAAAGAGGTATGGTGTCATCTTTACTTGTTTGAACATTCGAGCAATTCATCTTGAACTAGCATATTCTCTAGATACAGATTCATGCATAAATGCACTGAGGCGATTTATAGCGCGTAGAGGTGTACCTTCATTTATAAGGACTGATAATGGAACGAATTTTGTCGGATCGGAAAGAGAACTTAAAGGGGAGATACACAGATGGAATGTCGATTTAATAAATGCTTTTATGATTCAGAGACACATTCAATGGGAATTCAATCCACCGAGCGCATCACAGTTCGGAGGCGTGTGGGAACGCCTTATTCGTTCAGTACGTAAAGTACTCTTTTCTGTTTTGAAGGAACAACATATTCGTTTAACGGATGAAGGACTTATGACACTTTTTTGCGAAGTAGAAAGCATTTTGAATGGACGACCTTTAACAGAATTGTCCGATGACATTTAAGATTTAAATGAGCTAACACCTAACCACTTAATTCTCCAGAGATCAGGGGAAAGTTTTCCGCCAGGCGTATTCGATAAATCAGCATGTTATGCCAGAAGAAGATAGAAACAAGTACAATATCTTGCCGATCTTTTCTGGTCGAGATGGAAAAAGATAGACAGAAATGGTACAATACGACTCGTAACATGAAAATTGGAGACATAGTTTTATTAGCGGATAACACACCAAGGAATACTTGGAACATTGGACGTGTAATTGAAGTGATGCCTGACAAAGACAATGTTACTCGTGTTGTGAAGGTGAAAACTACAAATACAACGCTGACTCGTCCAGTTACAAAACTGTGCCTTTTGGTAGAAAATGACTATTAAAAAATCCCGTTGATGTCGTCGAACTATTAAATAGAAAATTTGCAAATAAAAATTATGTTTATTGGCCTGATTTAATGTTTTGGGAATTGCATTCTGATATAAATGCAATTCAGGGGCCGGTATGTAGCGGCCAATTCAGAAATTACTTGTTTATATCTGTTTTTATTTTTTAGATAAATTAAATAATTTAATTTAAAGGGTTTGGTAATTATGTTAAATTTCATGCTTATGATTTCACTGGTTTAATCTGGTTTACGGTAGGATGAATAGTGGATTCGAATACTACTCACCCCTTCTTATTGGTCATGTTAATTTTCCTTTGTGATTTTTTCTTATTTAACTCTTGATATTAAAATTAATTTTATTCTTGACTTTGGTTTTGAGATAAATTTCCAGGAATCTTTGTTTCGATTAGAATGCCAGAAGATACAAATATGGTATGTTTACTTTTTGTATATTTTGAACATTATAAGATATTTTGATCAAAGCAATGTAATTAATTTTTGTGAAAGGATAAATATATGTATCAAGCTTGTTTCCCAACTGATAACTGATCATTGGCAATTTTATTTTGCATTTTGATGAATAAGGCTATCTATGTATAATCCCTAATAGTTAAATTATTTTAATATTTTCTTAAATTATTATTGAAATTTGTATGTATAATTTATCTTTTTGAAATACACCGATTGTAGAATATGTCTTTATGATGTTTATATTTCATTTCAGTCAATCTCATCTGTTATAATTTGGATATTATCTTGAATAAAGTATGTGATATAATAGATGTGAATTCTCATTTCGCCTGGCATAGAATCTTATATTATTGACATATTTTCTGTGAGAATATGAGTACATTTGGAGACACAGAAAACACTGATTCAAAGGATAAAGTGATGGAAATGGAACAAGCCAATGCAATTGAAGATGAGGAAATTTTTCAGAATGTAGAACGTGAGGCTCAAATAGATGAACCTAATGCCGTAGGTGGCGCACGTACCAGAATATATACAGATAAGGGCAGACAACTTAGTGAAGAACAAATAATTAAGTCGTTCAATTCGGTGAAGAAAATAAGTACTCAATTGAATCAGATGCTTGCAAATAAAGACTCAAATGAACAGATTAGATTATTATATTGTCAATGGATGCAGTGTTACGAACAATTTTCGGATCTACATAATAAGCATGTACCAAAGTTGAAGGAATCTGACAAAGAAGAATATTTACTTTCTCATGATCAAAGAGAAACATTTCTTATGAACATAAAAAAGGCAGTACAAGATTATTTAAAGACTACTACAGAAATTCAACAAAAAACAGTGCCAAATTCGAATATTGATAATAGATCTGTGAAAAGTGGAAGCCGCTCGTCGATTTCTTCTAAGAGGTTAGAGGCAGAAGAAAAAAGGATAGAGTTAGAAGCGAAGAAACAATAACTTAAAAGGAAGAGAGAAATAGAAATGGCAAAAATAAAGCTTAAAATGGAAGAAGAAGAGCTGAATATAGAAACAGATATTGCAGTATGATCTGTTAGAACTCGGAGAAATTGACAATGTACCTGTAAAAGTAGAATTGAAAACTAAGCAAATAAAGCATGTAAATAATGATAGTAAACAAATGAATCCACATGCAAGAGATTTTATACCTGTTAAACCGAAGCTTGAAGACAGTCTTAGCTTTCCCCTGCTAGATTTTCCTAAATATGAACCTGTAAAGTTTAATAGACCAAGTAGTCGAAACACAGTCTCACATGTGGAACCTTCATATACTATGGAACGAGAACCGGAAGTTAATGGTATTGCATCAGTAGTTAAACATTTAAGAAAACCAAATATAGAAGTGAAGAGGTTTGGTGGCAATCCAATGGACTATCAAAGGTTTTTGAGGCAATTCTATTCAAAAGTTGAAATTAATTGTGAAAACGCAGATGAAAAGATGAACTATTTAGAACAACTTACATATGGAGAAGCAAATCGAGTAGTCTCTGGATATAGTCACTTGTCTGGTGAAAGAGCCTTTGAAGCATCAATGAGAGCATTAGAAGAGCGTTATGGTGATGTTGATGTTATTGCATCTGCATTTATTAAGAAAGCATTGGAATGGCCATCATTAAAAATACCGACTCGAAATTATTGGATGAATTTGCACTTTTTCTTGTTGAATGTCAAAATGGTACGGAGAGTATACAAGCCGGAAGCGTTTTAGAATACTCGGAAAATATAAAGCGGCTGTTGAGTAAGCTACCGTTTCAATTTCACGACAGATGGAGAAATATTGTGTTACGTATAAGAGACAACAAGAAAGTTGTGAAATTTAAAGACTTTGTAGATTTTGTAAAATCGGAAGCGAAAAAGGCAAATGACACAACGTATGGAAATAATGCTTTGAATTATGGACTGAGGGATCATGGGAATCAACGTAAACGTGACAGCCAAACTACCAAACCAGCACATGCAGTATGTGAAGTACAAACAACACCAAAACCACTAACAATATGTATTTATTGTGATACCGATACACATTTTGTAGATACTTGTAAAAGAATTATTTCACTCAGTAGAGACGATAGAATTGCGTTTCTCAAAGGAAAAGGTTGTTGTTTCGGATGTTTAAAACGAGGCATATGAGTAGTAATTGCAAGAAGAAACTTACTTGTTCCGTTTGCTCTCGACAACACCCAACAATACTGCATAATTATGGTTCACCTAATGTGCATGTATTTGCACCCAAAACACTTATTAACGAAAAGGGTGATGCGAAGAAAGTGGATTTGGTGCACTCTAACGTTTTAAATGTACTAAAAGAGGAAAATGATGTATCATGCGCTATGGCAATTATTCCTGTAAGAGTTAATCTTAAGAATCGATCAAAAACTATTGACACGTACGCATTTTTCGATTCGGGGAGCAGTGTCTCTTTCTGTACGGAAAGGCTCATGCGAGAATTAGGAGCCATAGGTAAGAAGACTAAGATTACTATAAACACAATGGGAAATACACAAACTCTGAATACATATTCTGTAAATGGATTACAAGTTTCTGGACTTTCAATGGAACATGTAGTAGATATGCCGAAAGTATATACAAAGGAGGAAATGCCTGTAACGAAAGAACATATTCCTACACAGCAAGAGATAAATGGTTGGCCACATTTATCAGGAATTCATCTTGATGTTCTGGACTCTGATATAGGTATTATGATAGGAAATAATGTACCTGACGCAAATGCACCTTTTGATGTAGCAATTGGACCAAGCGGTTCTTCACACGCAACACAAACTAGGCTAGGATGGATAATTTGGAATGTTCTTCGTAATAGAACGAATTTTGATGTGAACTTTGTATCACTCAATGATGACATGCAGATGAAAATGCTAACACACAGCATAAATATGGACTTTCCCGAGCGCCTGATCGAAGACAAAAAAGAGAACTCCATTGAAGATAAGAAATTTATTGATCAAGTGTCAAGTTCACTATGTATTGATGAAGGACATTGTAGAATTGCATTGCCTTTTCGAGATAAAGATGTGTGGTTTCCGAACAATGCGCAACAGTGTTTACAGAGACTTAATAGTTTGAAAATAAAATTTGAGAAGAATTTGACATTCAGAGATCATTATTTAGAGTTTATGTCAAAAATAATAGAAAAGGATTATGTGGAACCTGTTCCTAATAATCAGTTGAAAAGGGATGATGGGAAATTATGGTATCTTCCACATCACGGTATTTATCATCCCAAAAAACCAGGAAAAATACTATTACAAGGTCCAAACTTGGCTAATAACCTCTTAGGAGTGCTAATGCGGTTCAGACAAGAAAACGTCGCATTTGTTGGAGACATTGAGTCAATGTTCTATCAGGTCAAGGTACCAGTAGAGGATAGAGACTGCCTAAGATTCTATTGGTGGGAAAAGGGAGACGTTGAGACCACACCCATTGAATACAGAATGACGGTACATTTGTTTGGAGCTACATCGTCCCCAGGGTGTTGCAACTTTGCACTTAAACATGTTGCACAAAATGTGAGTAGCAGTAATGGCTTTGACACTATTGTCATGAAAACGAAGAACATTTACGTACTTATACAAGATGTATCACATGTATGCAGAACGGGTGGATTTAAGATGACAAAATGGATGTCTAATAAACGAGTTGTTCTGGAATCGGTCCCAGAAGAAGATAGAGCAAAAAATATGAGTACAATGGATTTAAGCGAAGAAGAGAGTCAAATTGAACGAGCCTTAGGAGTATGCTGGTTCATAGAGGATGACAAACTTGGTTTTCACATCAATGTCAAAAATCAGCCACCAAAAAGACGAGGAATTCTTAGTTTAGTCAGCTCAGTGTATGATCCACTTAGTATAGCATCGCCGTTCGTATAAGTTGCGAAAATCATTTTACAGAAATTATGCAAAGAAGAATTAGGCTGGGATGAAGAGATCACCTCAAAAGAGTTATTGAATTGGAATAAGTGGCTTTATGAGTTGCATGAGTTAGAAACAATCAAGATAAACAGATGCTATAAACCTGAATCTTTCAATAATGTATCTTTATGTCAGCTAAATTGTTTTGCTGATGCTAGTAACTCAGGCTATGGTTGTGTATTTTATCTCCGTTTTGTAGACAAATCAGGAAAAATACACTGTTCTTTTGTATTAGGAAAATCTAGAGTAGCACCACTGAAATCTGTCACAATCCCTAGAATGGAACTTACAGCAGCGACAACTCTTGTGAGATTAAGTCGTATGATAACACAGGAAATGGAATACACAATAGATGGAGTCTTTTATTGGACGGACAGCATGTCTGTACTAAGATACATTGTGAACTCCAAAACTCGTTTTCAAACTTTTGTGGCAAATCGTTTAGCGATCATTCATGAGTTATCTACTATCAGTCAATGGAATTATATTGAAACTAAACTTAACCCAGCTGATATAGCATCTCGAGGAGCATTTATTGAGAAATTTCGTATGAATCTACAGTGGTTTACAGGACTTGATTTTCTATGGGAAAAGAACATCGCATGGCCTAATTATAGCAATGACATGAGCATTTCAAGTAAAGACAGAGAAGTAAAGAAATCAAATACAGTATGCGCAGTTGTAATTAGCACGAGTGGAATGGAGAAGTTACTTAACCATTTTTCAGATGGGAATAAGTTAAAGAAAATTACTGCTTGGTTTGTCAAACTAAAGGAAAATTTAAGAAAAACTTGTAGAAAGGAACCTATTGAACTAGAAAATGAGAAACAGAATAACTCAAACTTTGGGCTGATAACAGTTAAGATGATTGATTGTGCTGAGAAGTCCTTGATATCTTATGTACAGAAAATTAATTTTCTGAAGAGATTGAATGTTTGAAAAGTGGAAAAATGAATCTTAAATCGTCGTCGAAGTTAAGAAAGTTAGATCCGTTTATTGACAATTCTGGGCTATTGAGAGTAGGAGGGAGATTAGAACAGTCTGACATTACAAATAATGCAAAACATCCTATTATTTTGCCAGGAAATAGTATTGCAAAGCTTATCATTGAAAACATACACCGCAGCATAGGTCACTTAGGAAAAAATTCTATCTTAACTGTTCTGAGAGAGAAGTATTGGATAATAGGTGCAAAATCGATCATCAAAGGAATAATATCAAAATGTATTTCATGTAGAAAATACCAAGGCAAATTGGGAAATCAGAAAATGTCGAACCTTCCAAAGGAGAGACTGCAGGCTGATGATCCACCATTTACACGCATATGCATAGATTTCTTTGGACCATTTGAAGTAAAACAAGGAAGGAGTGTTGTAAAGAGGTATGGTGTCATCTTTACTTGTTTGAACATTCGAGCAATTCATCTTGAACTAGCATATTCTCTAGATACAGATTCATGCATAAATGCACTGAGGCGATTTATAGCGCGTAGAGGTGTACCTTCATTTATAAGGACTGATAATGGAACGAATTTTGTCGGATCGGAAAGAGAACTTAAAGGGGAGATACACAGATGGAATGTCGATTTAATAAATGGTTTTATGATTCAGAGACACATTCAATGGGAATTCAATCCACCGAGCGCATCACATTTCGGAGGCGTGTGTTCGTTCAGTACGTAAAGTCCTCATTTCTGTTTTGAAGGAACAACATATTCGTTTAACGGATGAAGGACTTATGACACTTTTTTGCGAAGTAGAAAGCATTTTGAATGGACGACCTTTAACAGAATTGTCCGATGACATTTAAGATTTAAATGAGCTAACACCTAACCACTTAATTCTCCAGAGATCAGGGGAAAGTTTTCCGCCAGGCGTATTCGATAAATCAGCATGTTATGCCAGAAGAAGATGGAAACAAGTACAATATCTTGCCGATCTTTTCTGGTCGAGATGGAAAAGGGAATACCTGTCAATGTTACAAGATAGACAGAAATGGTACAATACAGGGGCGTAGCTGGACCTAAATTTGATGTACGCATAATTACGGCGAGGGGTCTGGCGGCCGCCCAAGGCCCCCAGTGGGTCTAGGGCAAAGCCCTGGTGGGGGGACCTGGGGGCGAAGCCCCCCGGAAGCTCCCGGATTTTAGCGATTTTGAACAGTTTTGAACCACTTTTTGAGAGACCTTAACTGGGCTTCAAATATGATTATGACATGACGGAAAACCAAATCTACTTTTGGCTCAACAAAATACGGTAGATATATTGGAAAATTGAATAGGTGAACGTTTTCCCATTTCAAAGTTAACACTTTATATTTGACATCATCGGTGATGGAATGATGCTCGCCGTCGAGCTTCAATATGTCTGGATAAGGTGTTGACGATTCGAGAAACTCAGTCCTTGACGAAGAGGTCATTTTAAATTTTATGCAATGCAAACTTTTAAAAAAGTAAAACGCAAACTTATACGGTCGGAAGAGTACAATTTCCGGATTGATGGTGTTTATGAATGCGGAGACGAGTTATAGGATTGTAGTTTATATTATCTGAATTGAAAAGTATAAATTTAACGCTGCATGAAGACATTTTTGTCACTTTTTAATTTTTGTTACTGTTTCCGAAAGTACGCAACTGCGTATTTGCGTAAAGGCAGCTACGCCCCTGTAAGGTTTTTTTCTGTAGCTTTTTAATATTGTGAGATATTTGCCAGAACATGTGTTGACCCACGTTCTTCAACTTGCACTTGTGAAAAATAGTTCAGATTAAGGGCAGCTCTCAGATACATGAACCAGTGTACTGTATTACTTTTCTATACATCCAGAATCTTTGGTACTGATCCTAAAACCAAGATGGCCACAACAGTGGAACATAGAACCCCAGAGGCACTAAAAAAAACAGCTGGTTTCGGAAATATTTCACTTATTTAAATCAAATTATGCAGAACTGATATCAGGGTAATTATCTGTCATTTTAAAATGCATTGTGGCCAATAGAGCCATTGATGTTCTGATTGGCGGAAAATAAAATGAATCTTGCTCTGAAAATCTGAGAGGCAAATTTAATTGTGATACTGTAAAAATGTCAAATTTTAAGATTTTGACACAGATCCTAAATTCAAGATGGCCACCGTCTTGTCAAATATCCCGGCCAGAAAAACTTCCCAGAAATTGTGTATTACAAATTTTGTGTAACGTTCATGTCGATTAAACTGAAGTTTTTGTGATAAGTAATGTGAGCATTACAGGCTTTCCATGTGTAGAAATATTTTTTTTACAAGTGTAAAAATAACTTAACTTAGACGTACCGCAGGTTGTTGGGTCTTTTTTAGTTTCCGATACTAGTAAATATGTTTTGGGTCGGAGACCTTTAACGGATGACGAAAGTGTCAATACACTTGCATTTTCCGTCTTTTTGGGCAACCAATATACTTGAATTATTAGGAACTAAAAAATGTTTAACCAAGATTTCCCCCATAAATCGTGTTGTAAATTGTAACAAGAAAAAACAACATCATGTCATTTGGACATGCAGAACTTTTTATTTAGGGGAAGCGAGTTACATTCGGACACTTGGGGATATTCGGACAGTTTGTTTTTTAATAAAATGCTAATTGACCTCTTAACCAATAAATTCCACTCAAATCTTGTCAGTAAGCTAATCAAATGTAGCTTCTCTGATGTCATGTGTCATATCAATTAAAGTAAAAGTACAAAAAAATATAATTGGTCAAAATCACTCTTGTCGCAATATCATGTGACAGAGCGCCATTTTACAAAAACTTGGTTTACCAAATCTTCGAGTACAACGTTCCCATATATTCCAAATTATTCCATGTTCCAAATACAGGACGTATTGTAAATTTTATCCTTGTGAATTGTTGATTTATTCATTTTCTAAACATTTGAATTTCTTATCCAAGTTTTTATGAGAAAAATCATAAAAATGCACATTTCAACTGTCCGAATATACACTCTGTGACATTTATTGTTATAAGGGGAACTTCGGCCACTGCTATTTGTATTAAATATACAACAGATTGTCTTCTATAAAATGTCTCAACACAAATGCAACTGTTTATAAAGAGATGTGGAATAAATGAAAATAGATGACATTAAAAAACAACATCGATAAAACAACCGTTATGATGTTTACTATGACAGCCCACACTATATATACACCACGGGGGGGGGGGGGGTAACTTGGTAATTTTTAGGGTGGGGATGTGCCATTTTTGATTTGAATTCAATACCCATATTTATATAAAATTTCCAATTTTCATGACCCATATTTATATAAAATTTCAATTTTCATGACCCATATTTAAATAAAATGAGCAATTTTCAGTCACTGTATTCCGAGTAAACTTAAAAGAAGGTCATATTTATATACACAAAATGATAACATAGTGAAGAAGAAAACACAATGTCATTATTAAAATTACACTTTATTATATTATATGGGGCATATTTATATTAAAATGGACAAAAACATGACCAATATTTATATGAGACCAGATTTTTTTTAAAATTAAGATTAAAAGGCATACCCATTTTTATATAAGATTGTTTTAAAAACTATACCCATTTTTATATAAATTTTCAAAAAAACCTACCCATATTTTTGGCACATATACTTATACCTTTAAATAGGAAGTTACCCCCCCCCCCCCCCGTGATATACACATATATATATCTATGTCCGTTAGACCGTTGCGTATTTGGTCCTTTTAACGGGATTATGGCGACATTTGTTTTTGTCTGCTAAAGCTGACAACATTGTCAACAATCTGTCATTTCCTAATTATAAGTTGATGACTTAGCTTTGCTTAACTTTGCTTGGCCGAAGATACCCTAGTTTATGTCCGAATATACCAAAATCTGGCCGAATGTACCCTGAATCATGTTCGCGGCTTTTACAGTAATGTTGAGCAAGCGTTGATAATATCCAATCAACGAACTTCTAAATTTAGTTCAGAAAATAACGTGACTTTCAAGTAAACTTTCACTGGCAAACTCACGTGAGCTGTATGGCCATACAAATGATTGTTTGTTAGAAAATCGAAAAGTGTCCGAACAGTCTTCCCTAGTCACTTATTTTCCTGATAGTTTGGTACCCAAAATTGTGTGCGTCATAAATTTTTCCCTTCAAAATATGACGTCACTATCTTGTATGTTGACGTAATCATAACTCTGAATTTCTGTGAATAATATGACATATCTATAAAAGATGCCGTATTTTAATGTTTTTTATTCCTATAGAACTGTAAAATTGAAAAATATACATTTTTCAAGAAATGCGTTTTTCTTAATTTTAATTTTTGCCCATTTTCAATTCGTTTTTGTGTATTGTGAAAGCGCTACACATTCGGAATGAACACATTTTTGCAACTTTTTCCCGATTTATTACAACTTTCGACGTATTTGCCACACTTTAAATTAACACACTGAAAAATATAATAAATTTTAGATATGTGTTTTTCAATAATTTGTCCATGAATTTTTATAGTACAACATTCATTTTTGATGATTTACACGAGTTTATCTATGTCTATAGTCGTATTCGTTCGCGCGACATTTTTAAAAACGATGTTATTATAAACAAAGTTGCATGACAATATTTTATAAATATATTCGATAAGGAAAATATTGATGTGCAAAACGTATGTGTGCGAATTTAAATACAATTAGAGCATAAAATGGTTATTTATTGTGGACATAGACATACAAATTTATATATAAAACCCTCTTTTAAGTAATTTAACGTAATGTCAAAAACACTCAAATGACGTTATGTTTGGAGCCCATTAGCGTGCGCTACGTCTTATTGAAATTGTTACAATTTTTAATGTAAAAGAATTAACAAAACTTCATTTGCTTTATAATCTACCGGTAGTACGTACTATACATGCTACGTGCAAGAAAACATTACAGTTGTGCAAACTGCGCTTTAAATGATTAATATTTGTTTTACATACATGGATCAAACTACTGGATACGATGCTAAAACTATATAGGTACCCTAAGTGGTGTCAGAGGAGAAGATTGTTTGAAAAAATAACAACGGACAGACACTATTCCATTATTGATATCAATAATTCCATTATAAATATCAATAATTCCTTTATCAATATAAATAATTCCTTATTAATATCAATAATTCATTTATTCATATAAATAAAATGAGCTGATTTATTGATATTAATAATTCATTTATTGATATCAATAATTCATTGATATCAATAATTCATTTATTGATATCAATAATTCATTTATTGATATTAATAATTCAAATCCTAGTCGCCAAACCGTTTAGGTAAAAAATAATAAATTCTCCCTTGTTTACTGTACACTAAGTACAAAAGATGGATGATTGCATGTTGTTTTGACAACAGGGAGCACTTGCTCTGTTCTCATTTAGGCGCTTTATTGATATTAATAATAATTCGCCGATTTATTGATATCAATAAATACATGATTGATATCAATAAATGAATTATTAATATCAATAAATACATTATTAATATTAATAAATCTACGAAATATTGATATTAATAAATGCATTATTGATATTAATAAATGAATTATTGATATCAATAAATGAATTATTGATATCAATAAATGTATTATTGATATCAATTAAAGAATTATTGATATTAATAAATGAATTATTAATGTAAATAAATGAATTATTAGTATCAATAAATACGGCTTTTTGTCCACTTTGGCTTGCCATACCTCTCACCTATCTCAAACTACCCTGTCCTCTGATCACTATCACTTGTTAACTTAAAAGTTTTTGTTTATTTTTCAAATAGTTAAATAACTTTTAAAATTGGTATATGCATGCGTAGAGAATGAGTTTCTTCATCCAGTTGAATCAGACAGAAATTTTAAATAATAAATTACATTTTAACATTACGCTTAAATTTTGAAATCTCAATGTAAACTCAGCTAAGAAATGTAAACAATGAACGTCATAAAGAGAATGACGTCACAATACGTTCGGTCTACCTGAACTTAACTGTATTACAAAATGGTTAGTCTAGAGAATGCCCGAACGTCAAATTTCAACGCTCTCACCGTTGAAATCCAATGCTCCTAGTCCTGACCTAGGGTACACATCCCAGTCGGTCTTTAGGCAAACCGACCCGACACGCCGGTCAGGGTACTGGGCTTTGTTATAATTCTTTGTTATAATTCAAACATTATTTTCAAAACTGCATCTTGATGCAATTTTATATTTATTTACCAATGCTTATTATGGAGTATGATGCATGTGTTGAACAAATAAATATACTATACTATACTATACTGGGCGCTATTTAGTCGCCTTTTACGACAAGCTAGCGCGACTGCGGTCTATTCTTTTAGCCACCCGGATCCCGCACGGGGCGGGTACCAGAATAAGACAGAAGTAGAAGTAGGAGATTGACAACCAATGAAAACTTTTCACCCATAGCCTCATTTTAAAGCTCGTGGGTCTAATGTGCGCTTGTAGGTGACGTATTAACTTCACCGAGCTTAGTTGACATTGATCAAGCAGACGAATTTTCAGTGCAGATGCTATATTTCAAATGTTATGTAGGGCTAAATAGGTATGACCTAAGATAGGAGATATTCTTAATGCGCCAATTTTTGCAATTGGGGAATTGAATATCTCTCCTGGAAAATAGGACTCAGTTTCCGAGACATCCAATTTTATAATACTAATAGTGACTTACTCTCCTATTGCTATCCAGGATGATAGTGGTAGTCTTTCTTTGGCCCCTCGTAGTCAAGAAACAGTTTTTTTGTCAGAGGATGAGGATTGATCAACATTTATCTGTGCTATGGAATTAATAAACTTTCATTCAACATTAAAAATATATGCCATATATATATGTATATCCCACGTGGTACATTTTTGTATATCCGTGACCAATTCATTTTTTCGCTAGTTAGAACATTTTTAGACGCTCCCACTTTTACATGCACTGTCTAATGCAGTGAATGTAAAAATACTAAATTGTTTTAAAAATTACCAAAATTTTATCTTGCAAGATCTGAGAAAAATTTTGCCACTTTTTAAAACTTAATTTATGCAGGAGCTTACAGACAAAAAATTTTACACATGTAACCACTATTGACCAAATCAGAACTCAACAAAGTATTTAGTACTGTACTTAATGTATGCAGGAGCTTACAGACAAAAAATTGTACACATGTAACCACTATTGACCAAATCAGAACTCAACAAAGTATTTAGTACTTGTAGATTATATACGTTTTTTGAGATGAGATACGACGAGAAAATGCATCTCCTTTCAAAAAACGTAAATAATCTGTTTATCGCTGTTTTGTAACATTGTGACGTCACAGTGTTTACATAACGACGTCTTGACGCTAGTAGAGTGAGATGGAATAATATCGCACATAAAGATCAAAGGAAAATACTGCAAAATAGCGATAATGTACTTAATGTAGGGTACACAATCTGGTAACCTGTTACTGGTACACATTTACTACTGTTTTACCTTAAATACTATAGCTATTGTTCTCTGTGGAGTTTATTCAATGGGTACTTTAAATTGAATAGGGAAAAGTCAATCATTCAAACTTGATTTGGATGTGGAAAAAATGTAACACCCATTATTAAAAAATATATGCCTATACTTTCAGGTGACACTCATAGTAAGAGCAAATAGTCTATTAATGTAAATGACTTCGGAAGAAAAAATTCTATTTTATTTGATCTACTGTTTACACATAGAAGTTTTTTGCCATGTTCCTTTCTCACTAATACCATATCTTGATGGCAGTCATTTTTTTATTTCAAAGGATATTCTGGTTTTCCAATAAAAAAAAACCCATATTTTTAATGAATTTTACTGGATACTAGTACAGTTCCCATCACCTTACTTTCCCTCCATGCTGCCTAGTGCATTCCCAAATTTATAAATATGAGATGTTTTCTCCAGGGGTGTTGTGGGGGATTGTCCAGTTATAATACAGAAAGTGTAACGGTGTCGTTTTTCCACCAGTGTATTACTTCCTTACACTAGTGTATTATTTCCTGAGGTTAAATTACACTAGTGTAAAATTTCCAATGGAAGTTTTGCACTAGTGTAATTTAACCTCAGGAAATTATACACTAGTGCAAGGAAGAAATACACGCCGGAATAAAAGTACGCTTACAAAAGTACTGATCAGAAATATTTCTATAGAAATACAGTGAAACAGCTGTTATCTGTATTAAGACCATAGTAAAGTGTTCTCGACCAATGAAATTGTCCCATTTTGTATGTCTTATTCATGAAGACCGTGGCATATTATATTTTGTTCAAAATTAGTCTGCTTAATACATAAACTTGCCTGAGGCTTATTAAATATGTGTAAAAATTGTGAGCTGAAATTCAACAAATAAAGAATGCAGACATATTTTGAACAAAGATAATTCTTGAAGTCTGTAATACTTCAAATTATTAAGGCCATGCAAGTCCGGAGATCTTCTTGAATAGGACTCACAAAATGGGACAATTTCATTTTTTGAATTCTTCTGAATAAAAAACAACAAGGCAAAATAAAGTTTTTTTACAAAATATACGATGGATTTGCATGAAATTGAAATGTGCAAATCCTAAAATGGTACTAAATCACCATCGGAAATGATTCCTATCATTTTTTACTTGTAACGTTTTCAAAAAATTTTGGACGGACGGATAGACAAACAAAATGAAAACTATAAGGTAGGGCCCAAATTAACTTACAAGTGGTATTATCTTTTTCCCTTATAGCAAATATAAAAATAAAGTCTCCCTCAAAATTGAAGTTTAGATTCATAATAGATTTTAAAAATTGTATGCATAAAAATGAACATTTTATGAAATTTAAAAGGAAAATGAAGCACTTTTTCAAGCTCGGTTGCATGGAAAATGGATTGTCTTACCCTCCGCATCTTCTCTCTAGAAGGGTTATCTTGTTTATGGTAAATTTAACCTATTGTATTAGTAGTTGCACTAAAAAATGACAAAATCTAATCACCTATTATTTAGTATCATGATTGCTATAATCTCTTGAGCACTTTACAATGGTCTTAATTTGTAAGAATATGATAATCCCTGTCTTCATGATAAGTACTCGCTTCGCTCGTACTTAATCATTAAGACAGGTGTTATCATATTCTTACATATACTTAGAACTGATTGGCCAATAGATAAAAAAATATCTGAGAGGTCATTCTATTTTGAGTTACAACAGATCAAAATTTTCTTATAAAACAAATTCTGTTCACTGTAAACACTTCTCACTTTCATGATGAACACTTATTGTATCTTCAAAGTAATATATAAATTGTGGCAATAAAAGAAGATTATTAAAATTAGCAGTATATATTTAACTAAAAAATCTGAAACAGAAATATTGTACTGTTAAAGTCTAGAACTACTTGAACAGTAATAAATAATCCTGGGGACTTCTTTTACTACCGGACTTATTTTGCACTCTTATTATTAAAATGGAAATTAAATCAAATGATAAGAAAAGTAAAAAATAAAAAACCTATCTAATAATGGTTACAAGCAAGAAGAAAACAATTTTATGCAATCATTCCTATTTTCTACTTTATATAACATGTATCTAATATTTTTAAATGATAATTACATTAAAACACATTTCTGTTTTCAATATGCTAAATGTATTAAATACTTCACATAATGCTAAATTATAATCAATTTTATGAAGAGTTTTATTTTGATTATGTAGAAGTTAACACCAATAACCAGATTTTAAAATATCATCAATTAATGTAATTTTATGTTTACAAACCAAAATCAATAAATCAGTAAATTAAGTCAAGTAACTGATTTTCCCAGGAAAAAAAATACCAGACTTATTTAACTATGGAAGGACTATTCTATCTAGGAAAATAAGTCTTGAGGACCTATTTAACTAGGATATTGAGTTACATGGACATATTTTACCAGTAACAAAAGTCCGGGGACTAATTTTACTAGCAGACTTATTTGACTGTTACATGATGTAGGTTTTAATGTAGATGCCTATATATATATCTGGTCCAATGGACAAGTATGGACCATACTTGTCCACAGGTTAAGCTATAAAGAGTGAGATCATGAATTGTTAATACATATTGTTCAGTGTATATACCGGGTAGATAGATAATTCTTCTTCAAACTTCTTGCTATTTAGATTCCCTCTACTGTATGGAGCAACCATCAATTGAAATTGATGTAGAATGTTAGCAAGTGATCCAGTATAATTGGTCCAAATATATAAGCCACGCTGAATAATTTGATTACTGCCGCTGGAAATCAAAAATACAACAAGGTTCCCGGCAAAACATTTTGCTACGCCTGATGCGTGTTCGTCTATTCAAAACTTATCAGAGGCACTCTACCCAAAAAAAATGAAAATTCCAAACAAGGAATACACTACGGCTAGCACAGATCCACCACCTGTCTACATATAGTGCCTGCTGGGAGTATTCCTCAGTATATATGGCCCAATAATACAATTAAGAAAATATATTCTTAACTATTAGTTAAATTATCATCACTCCACATACAGTGACACACATCCACTAAGAGTTAATATTAATGCAACAGAGTTCTACATTAGCCACTACATATAAGTGTTTACTGATATGATTTGTGTTAAACATTAAAACGTTTTTTTTCACAAGCAGACACTGTGGGGACATGCTTTTATCCTGTCAATTTAAATTTAGATGAGAAATAAAATATATAAAGATCCTAAGCGATTGGTGAAAAATAGAATCTTGGAAATACATAGCTTGTACACTGCAAGAAAAAAGAAATTTATAAAATAGTTATGGATATTTACTTGTTTATGGTTATCCATAACCAGCTGATATAAAGAAATGAGGCTACTATATAATATAAATAAATCCCAAAGATTAATTTTCTACAATTATTAAAATTTTTTCAGACTAATTTTGACTTAACATTACAGTGTATCAAGCTACAATATGATGGAAACCAATTGGGGACATTATTCATACTTCTACGTTCTAAATTTATAATGTTCGATTCTACATTTCTATACAAGGCCACAGCAAATAAATTTCTTGTTCTACGGACCCGACCGCACATATTTTATCGAAATCGAAAAAAATAATATTAAAAAAAAATTCTGCTCCACGCTCCGGGAAAGTCATCCGGAATTTTTTTTTATTTTACTTTTTGAAATCGTAATCTTGTGAACGCTTAATGTAACTGCCGTTTTATTGCATCACAAACAAACAAAATTATTGGTGTATTTTGAAAAAGGAAAAGAAACAATCGTACCGTTTTAGTAGTGTGGATATTTGTCATAAAGGAAGGCATGGTTGTCCAAACACGGCAATTTATTTCAGTGGTGGTGCATTGGCACAGCTTTTTCATGTGTCAAAATCAAACATTTCGACCTTAGGTTTACAGAGATAATTTACAGAACATTTCAACTCTTCCTAGAATCGAAAGACCAGATCAGATTCAAACTTACGTTGATATGATAAACAACAATCTACATGTGGCAACCAAGAATGCTATTCCGGTCAAACAAATTCGTCTGAAGGGTCCAAAATGGAAAGCTAGTCCCGCATTGAGATCCCTACTAAATGAGGGGAGAAGTCTACACAAACAATGGATTGAATTGGGTAAGCCTACCTGTCCGCTCATTACACAACAACAGAGAACAATAAAAAGAAGAATTCGATCCCAACAAAGACAAGATATGGCAAAAGAACGTATACAATTCTATAGTAATGTTCTTGTGTCTGAAAACACATCAAACTTTTATAAATTGGTTAGACGAGGATTAGCTCACTCAACAGCTGAACCCAATAGCTTTAAACATGAAGGAATAGTAATTAGCAACATTAAAATTCAGTGTCAAAGATTTACCAAATTCTACGAAGATCTATCAATTCCACATGACGTAGAAGACTTTAATAACAGTTACACAATGGACATTTCTGTACAACTTGAACTCATCAAGAATCTTGTAAAATCAGAGGACAGTAAAACTGAACCAATTACCAGTCAAGAAGTCAAACAAGCCATCTCGAAGTTAAATAACAGTAAATCTTGTGATGAGCAAGGGATCTATGCCGAACATCTTAAGTTAGCAGGTGACTTCATAATACCTGTCCTAGTAGAACTTTATAACGCCATATTAGACCACTGCAATGTTCCTCCTCAGTTTTTAGCCGGTATACTTCATCCAATTCATAAAAAAGGGAGAGATCCTTGTGACTTTGGAAATTATAGAGGTATCACCGTATCATCCACTCTAGGTAAAGTCTTAGAACATGTAATCCTGCAAAGAATTGAGCACCTACTTCCAGCCAACCAATCTTCACTGCAATTTGGTTTCACCAAGAACACGTCAATTCTTTTGTCTGTCCTTCTAATCAACGAGTCCATTACTGAAGCTAAAGAACAAAACTTGCCATTCTTTATTGCATTCCTTGACTCGCAGAAAGCGTTCGATGTTGTAGACCATAATTCTCTCAAGTGTAAAATGTATTTTAATGGCATTAAAGGAAACATATGGAAGACATTGGATGATTGGTACAGTAATCTGTCATCTAAAGTCAAATGGAAAGACAGCCATGGAGAACATTTCAAAATTAAACAAGGTGTGAGACAAGGTGGTATCCTGTCAACTGGCCTCTACAAGCTGTACATCAATGAACTTTTACTATTTCTTGAACATCATAAAATTGGCTCTCATATTGGATCAACTTATATTGGATGTCCGACGGTAGCAGATGATGTTGCACTATTGGCCAATTCGGCAGCTGATCTTCAAAATATGCTCAACATATCATATTCTTATGCAAACAGAGAAAGATATATAATACATCCGGAAAAGAGTTCCATACTGATGAAAAGACCATGTAAGAATAAAACAAGCGCATTTACAGACTGGAAACTTGGAGATAAAGAAATCACCATATCTGATAAAACAAGTCACTTAGGACTAATAAGAACAGTAAAAAATGACGTTACTGCCAATGTAGATGAACGAATTTCATGTGCAAGAAAGACACTTTATAGTTTAACTGGTACGGGACTGCATGGGATAAATGGACTGCCTCCAACTACTTGTCTTAAACTATTCAACATCTATGTTTTACCAAGACTCCTATATGGACTAGAAACTTTAGGAAACATCCTCTATAGCCAAAACAACACCATGATTGAATTACTCAGAAGACAAGTTCTCTTCAAATCATCTGAATCTTCTAGCTGGTGTATCCACGTCGTTAAACTGCTAGAAATATATCAGCTACCATCCATTGAGAAATTACTGCAAGAAAATTTACAAAAATCAGAATGGAAAAGTAAGATTAGGTCTAATATTGATAAGTACTGGAACAACAAACTTAACTCGGATTGTGCTAATAAACCTTCACTAATTCACTGTGATATCCAAAATCTAACAATTGAAAAAACGCACACAATCTGGTGGAACATTGACAACAACCTGAAAGACGTGAGGCGGGGTATGATTAAAGCTAGACTTCTCACTGGAACATATATTCCAAACAGACACGAGCAAATTTAATCAACATGATGTGGATGGAACCTGTCCTCTGTCAATTAGAAGACGAGAATCTTATACATTTTCTGTTCAAGTGTAACACACTTCATGGTTACAGTAAAGACTACTTTAATGAGCTAAAACATTACTTGACAATGTAAACCCAACTATAAGGAAAATTCTGGTATCAGACCTAGTACAGTTTGCCAAAGTTATTTTGAATTCTAACTGGTTATGTAGACTTACTGAAACCTCATTTGATAAAAGAACAACACAACAGATAGAACTATGTACTCGTAGAATGTGCTATTCACTCCACAGTGGTAGGCTTCATTTGGTCAATGACAAAGTATTGAGGAGATAGATTATATAGTTTTTTTTTTATTTTTTATTTTTTTTTATAATTATTTTATTATTATTATTATTTTATCTTATTATGTTAATAACCCCCAGAACTGTGACTATAGCAATATAGGTGCACCAACTAAATGGTGGAATATACATACTAAAGAAGAAGTTAGAGCCGACATAAGCGTAACACACAGGCACTTGTTTCAGAAAAAGAATTACCCCTATACTCTAATATAATATATTGGAGTATATGGGTAATTTTTTTTCTGAAACAAGTGCCTGTGGCGTAAAACGAGGTTACAGGAACATTCAAATATAAAAAATGTGAAATAAAAGTTCGTGAGTAATATTTGTATTTATAGAAGATAGGATGTTGGAGCAGGATTGCCAGATGGATGACCAAAAAACTTAATTCGACTGACACTTCGAAACTTTTGGTTGCAACAGCATGGTGAACATTTAGCCTCAGTAATGAAGCACATTCGATTTTTGTTTATCTCCACCAAGATAAAACAAAATGACCACAGAAACTACAATGCTTATTAAATTTGTTCACATTGTTGCAAGGGTTGTGATATATCCAAAAAAAAAAGAAAATGAAATTACTGGAAATGGTTGTTCAGTGTTATTTGTGGAAAAGTTAAAGTAATTTTTATTAAGAGTCAGCATATAACTGTTTGAACTGGTTGTTGTCTTATTGTCATTTTTCATATATATCTCTGTTTTCTAATGGCTTGCATGGGACTTGAATTTTTTCTCTCAAAAATTGGACATTGGACACCATGTATAATTTTGGATTGTCTTTGGTTGTTCAATCAAAAGGGAAAGTCTCACTAAATGTGAATATTACAGCAAACACAATGAATGGGATATAACTTATTTTATGATATTTTAACATTCATTCTTATAGAAAGCTTCATCAATAAATGATGTACAGTGTAGTCAGTTGTGCATTTTAAATAAGGTCTAAAAAATATATTTTTGCAAATGAAGATGTGACATGTATGCATTCTTTTGCTTCCATCTGTCTCTAATGCTTTGAAAGTCACATATGTAGTATGTTGTATATGACCTACAATACTGAATTGTTTAAAAGGTGCAATTGATTGTACATAAATTGAATGATGAACCTATAACTACAAAATATAATTCATTTATTCATTTAAATGCTTTGGTAAACTTCAGGTAAGCATATATATAGTATGCCAAATTCTGAAAGAAAATCACAATGAAACTGAATTTTGCGAATATATACATTGATGAAAGTACATTTTCTTATTTAAAAAAAAATAAAAATTAAAAAAAGTTATCGCTTGCCTCAAATTTTTCTGTTCGCCTATGATTTTTTGAAAATCCAAATAATAATATTAAAATTATTATTTCGCTCGCTTGCCCCGTTTTAAAATGACAAAAATCTGAAGAACAAGAAATTAAATTGGTGTGGCCCAAATACAAATATTTATTAGGGCAGTCCAAACCTAATCATGTCTTAGCTGTAACTTTTTAGCTCACCTGACCCGAAGGGTCATGTGAGCTATTGCCATCACTTGGCGTCCGTCGTCGTCGTCGTCGTTAACTTTTCTTCAAAAATCTTCTCCTCAAAAACCACTGAAGGGATTGCTTTGAAACTTTGCATACATCATCAGTAAAATGCCCTCTACCAAGTTTGCCCAAATCATGGCCTCAGACCAACCAACATGGCCGCCATGGCTAAAAATAGAACAGAGGGGTCAAAATACAGTTTTTTGCTTATAGTTCAAAAAGTATAACAGATACAGGAAAACCGAAGAGACTTTCCTTCTTCAGCATCTAAAGCTCTATAAAACACTCCATTGGGTCAAAGTTGTATGATGACTCCTTGTAGGAGTTATTGCCCTTTAATTGTCAAAATTGATGATTTTTGCCATTTTTGCCTCAAAATCTTGAAAATTATTAGAACTAGAGAAAAAGTTAGCATTGCTTAATTGTTCTGCTCTATGAGGGCTACAAAAATGACTTTAGGGTAAAGATTGTCTGATTAACCGTTTAAGAGTTATTCCCCATGAACTGTTTTTTTTTATCGGTTTTAATTGATTTTTTAAAATCTTCTCCTCTGAAACAACTGAAAGTACTGCTTTGAAACTTTGTACACATCATCTGTCAAATGTCCTCAACCAAGTTTGCACCAACCATGGCTGCAGATTAACCAACCTGGCCACCATGGCTAAAAATTGGATGGGGGGGGGGGGGGTCGGGTAAAATACAGTTTTTGGCTTATATTTAAAAAAGTGTAACAGATACAGGAAAACCGAAGAGACATGCCTTCATCTGCATCAAAAGCTCTACGAAACACTCCATTGGGTTGAAGTTGTATGATGACTCCTTATAGGAGTTATTGCCCTTTAATTGTCGAAATTGTTGATTTTAGCCATTTTTGCCTCAAAATCTTGAAAATTATTAAAATTAGAGAAAAAGTTAGCATTGCTTAATTGTTCTGCTCTATGAGGGCTACAAAATTGCCTTAGGGTCAAGATTGTCTGATTAACCGTTTAAGAGTTATTCCCCTTGAACTGTTTATTTTAATCGGTTTTAATTGATTTTTTAAAATCTTCTCCTCTGGAACCACTGAAAGTACTGCTTTGAAACTTTGTACACATCATCCGTCAAATGTCCTTAACCAAGTTTGCTCCAACCATGGCTGCAGATTAACCAACATGGCCGCCATGGCTAAAAATAGAATGGAGGGGGGGTAATATACAGTTTTTGGCTTATAGTTCAAAAAGTATAACAGATACAGGAAAACAGAAGAGACATGCCTTCATCGGCATCAAAAGCTCTACGAAACACTCCATTGGGTTGAAGTTGTTTGATGACTCCTTATAGGAGTTATTGCCCTTTAATTGTCAAAATTGATTATTTTTGACATTTTTGCCTTAAAATCTTGAAAATTATATGAACTAGAGAAAAAGTTAGTATTGCTTAATTGTTCTGCTCTATGAGGGCTACAAAAATTACTTAGGGTCAAGATTGTCTGATGAACCGTTTAGGAATTACTCTCCTTGAACATTTTTTTAATCAATTTTAATTGATTTTAAAAAATCTTCTCCTCTTTAACCCATTAAAGGACTGCTTTGAAACATTGCACACATCATCTTTAGGACGTCCTCTACCAAAATTGTGCAAATCATGACACCTGACTACCTATATAGCTACGTTAGCTTAAAATAGAAAATGGGGGGGGGGGGGGGGGAGTCAAGAGAGTTTTCGACTGATAGTTAAAAAAGTATAGCAAATTTGAAGTGAACCTCCCTTCTCCCTCTAAGCATCAAAAGCTCCTCCTTATAGGAATTATTTCCCTTAAAAGGTCAACATTAATGACTTTTGCAGAAGTGTTGGGCAATTCCTTATAGCAAAGAAAAGCTGGATAGAAAAGGGTTGTTTGGTTTCAGGTTCAGGTGAGCGAGACAGGCTCCTGGGAGCCTCTAGTTTATCTTTTGAGGTTTAGGCTTTTGATATTTTGATATTTAGAATGTTGGTAAATAATATCAAGGTAATGTGTCACATACGGTGGTTGATCACCTTTGACCTTAAGGTCACATTATTGCTTTCTGAATGAAAAATTCCTGTCCGGGTTGTAACCTTTATCTTTTGAGGCAGGCTTTTGATTTTTGGAATGTGGGTAGATAATATCAAGGTGATGTGTCACATACCCTAATTGTTGACTTTGACCTTCAACTTTGAACTTAAGTTCACATTATTGCTTTCTGAATGACAAATTCATGTCCGAGCTGTAACAAATACAAATACAATACAAATACTTTATTGGCACAAACACATCAATATTACATGGTTAAGGCCCAATATAGTGTGTACAAATATAAAGATTTGAACATACAATTGTATATTGTAAATAAAGACCCATAAATGAAATTAAAACAGGAAAAGAAGTATAATCTATCATAATAGGCTTTTTCTAATGTTCATACAATTTATGATGAATGAGGAGGTTAATTTAAGGATCTTGTATGAATTACTATTAAATAAAAATGAAATTTTATTATTTGCATTAATTACTTTTTTATTATCTATTAAATTTAGTATACTAGTATAAAATGTGTCTCTTTGATTTTTAAAAGCTTTGCAGTTTAGTAGAAAATGATTTTCATCTTTTTGTCCTGATTTACATATTGGACAATACCTTTCTTTTTTTGGAATATTAAGATGTCTTCCTTGTTCAATGAAAAGTGAATGAGCGCTAATTCTGATTTTACAAACAGCAGCTCGATCTTCTTTGTTTTGTAATATATCGACATATGGAGGTCTTGTTCCCATCATGTATATACTTTGAAAAAATTCAAATTTTGTTGTTTTGTAAATATTCGAGTTTTGATCCTGAAGACATTGATCTTGTATACGTTGCTTAATTTGACTAAGGTTGTTTTTAGAAAGGGATGTGTTGTTTATCATGAATGAAAAACCAAGATTATTTATAATCTTTTTGAACTTTTTTACCCAAGGATTAAATTCTTTTGAGTTAATATAAATTTCTTTTAGTAAGGTATTATCAGCATCAAGGAAATGCTTGAAAAAATTAAATATAGAAAATAAAATTTTACTTTTTAATGGAGTTCTGTTTAATTCTGCACGACAACCATCATTTGTTGCCTTACAGTGAACTCCTAATATCTCTTTAATGAATTTGATGTGTAGTTTTTATATGCATCAGAGTCTTTGAATGAGGCGTCAAGCCCCCCAAACTTCACTTCCATATAGAAGTATGGGAATAACTAATGAATCAAATAGTTTTTCCAAAAGTTTACAAGGATTATTGATACCAAATACCTTTTTAATTTTAAAGTATGCTTTTCTGGCTTTTTCCATTGAGGTATTTTATAGCCAAATTCAAGTTTCCATTGTAATTCAATACCATACCCAAGTATCAATAATGTGTTACTGTTTCAAGGTTTAAATTGTTACAAGTAAATTGGTTCTGATAAGTAGTACCATTTGAATTGAATACCATTATCTTTGATTTATTTATGTTGACTTTTAATTTCCAGGTTGAACAAAATTCATATAAAATGTTAAGTGATTTTTGTAGTCCCTCTTTACTTTGAGATAGTAAAACAATATCATCTGCATATAAAAGTATGTTTATTTTGGAATCTGCAATGGAAATTGGGCCTGTATTTTCTTGATCTAAAGACTTTATTATATCATTTATAAAGTAGTTGAACAGCAGAGGGCTTAGAACATCACCCTGTTTAACTCCCCGTTCAGATGAAAAATAATGACTCAGTCCATTTGAAAATTTAATTCTACATGAAGTATTTGTATACATTGAGTCAATAATATTAAAAATCTTCATTGGGACTTTATCTTTTAAGAGTTTATAGAATAGTCCTACTCTCCAAACTGTGTCAAATGCCTTTTTTAAATCAATGAAGGCTGCAAAGACTTTTTTACCATTCTGTTTATATCTATCTGTTATAGTTTTAAGAGTGAATATGTGGTCAGCTGTACGGCTTTTCACTTTGAAACCTATTTGATTTTTACTAATTAAATTGTTTTCATTTATATACTTAAGAAGGCGTTTGTATATGATTTTATTAAAAAGTTTTCCCATATTAGAGCTAATAGAGATGCCTCTGTAATTTTCTGGATCATGTTTATCCCCCTTTTTGTGTAGAAGAAATAAAAAGTTTTCATTCCAAATTTTAGGGAAAGTTCCAGTCCTAAATATTAAATTAAAGAGTTTTTGTAGAGGTCTTACTAAGACTGGGATGGCATTTTTCAGCATTTCGTTAGATATTAGATCTGCAGATGCTGATTTGCCAGTTTTTAATGACCTTATGGCTTCTGAAATCTCATTACAATTAATATCATTGTTGAGAGTATCGGTTGACTCTGATTTATTCAGCTTTTCCTTTAAATTTTGAAATTCTTTTATTAAGTCTTCCTGTTTTTTATTGTGTTCTGTGTCACAACTGTTGAGTTTTTTATCAAATTTTATAAACTCTTCTTTGGGTAAATCATCATCTGATTGCTTGTTCCCATATTTTTGTTTATCTAATTTATTTAGCGTATCCCAAAATAACTTGGGGTCTTTCCCACTTAAACTATTAAGTTCAGAACAGATTTTTTCTTTATATTTTTTTTCATTATACTTACAACAACGTCTATATTTAGACCTGAATGAATAAAACTTTTGTCTGTATTCAGTATTTTCAGGGAACTTGTTTAGTTGTTAACTAATTTTTCATAGTTTTTTACCATATTATATAAATCTTGACAAGATTCACTATACCATGGGTTACGCTTTGGTTTAACCTTTCTTTTTCCTCTAAATAAAGGGATTTTCTTAACAAATTTTGCAGATTGTGAAGCATTGTCTTGTAAAGTTCAATGCACCAACTGCTTCATCTGTGTCGGTGAAATTTGACTAAAAAGTTATCATGTTTAATTTTAATCTTTTGATATTTGGAATGTGGGTAAATGACAAGGCGATGTGTCGCATACCATGGTTGATGACCCTTGACCTCATGGTCAGCTGGGCCCACAGAGATGGATACCATCTCACTGATATCTAGTCTTACATTATACCCTATGACAATATTCCAAGTATGAAGCTTAAATTTACCAGTGTCATGCATGAGAAGGGCTCGCGTTGGAGGGCGGCTCGGGCGAAGAAGTCGCCTTATCGTGGTCCCACTTCGCCCTCGATCATCTTAAAAAGCGAAGTGAAGTCGCCCTTTCATTTTGTAGAATCACCTGATGTCACCTTTCAAATTTTATTTCCATTTTGTTAAGAAATCTTCGTTTTTTGATACCGTGTCATGTTTATTATGTTTACGTGCCACAAAGTCAACTGGTACCCTTTTATCTTTTATTTGGTATATTAAGCATAGGTTTAAAATACAACCGGAAACCAGTTCAGAGCAAAAATATGTGAAAGTTTCCGGAGCAGATATGAATTTAATGCCGGAGATTGCAAATATACGATGCTGATCATGCTGATCGTGTTGAAATGAGTATTGCAATGATAGAAACGTAGTAAAAAATAGTATTTTGACATTTACTTTAAACAAATTTAAGTTAAATATGTTTAAATACTTTTAACAGATTTGTCACAATGATGTAATTTTCAACTTCTAGTTCTAATAGTACTTCATTATAAGTCAAACAATTTGTAGACCAATGACAAAAATTTTTTAAATGAACAGTTTTGTGACAGTTGAAACTTATTTTTATACCCCCCACTTGTTTAATTTTTATGTTTAATAGATGTATTTTTGAAAATGTGTGATAAAAGTTAATCAAATCTTGTACTTTATCCTCAATAAATTGAACTGCTAAAAACATGTAACAATAAAAAATTCAAATGCCAAATTAACACATATTAAAAAAACAAACAAAATATAACGCTTCCGCGACATATAATGCAATTTCTCCCTGTTGTCCACCCACTTCTTCCTGTTCTATCCTCACTTCTCCCTGTCAGCCCCACAAAAGAGAAGTGACTTCTCCCTATAATTTTGACCCAGCGTGAGCCCTGATGAGTAGATGCTATTTAAATGTCCAGCTATTACTGAAGAAGAGCTTCAGGGAAAACAAATTGAAGCAGTTTTCTTAACAGCTTTTATCTGTATTAAGAACTGATTGACCAATAGGTAAAAAATAACTTACAGTTATTTGTATTTTGACTACATGGATAAATGTTATGAAAAATTATCTACAATTAAACTCAAATGTGACTGAGAAACACTTGTGATTCACATACTAATTGATTTATTCTCTTATATACTGGTATTTAAAAGTTAGGTTTTTACATGTTCAAGTACTAGTACTTGTCTGGGGGAATTTATACAAAAGATTTATGAAAGATTTATGAACCCATCCCAAACTTTCACAGGTTGTGTAATATTGTTTTGTGTTATAGTCAAAATACAAAAACCTGTCTGGTATTGTCTATACCAAGGTAAACATTTGTTTCAAGCATCACATTTGGGGTCTTTATGATCTGATACTACTCCAAACACATGTACACACAAGACAAAATAAACATTCACAAGATTGTGCATGATCACTTAAAGAGTATAATACATTTTTTTTTTAAAGCAAGAGTATAATAATGCTTTTTTAAAGCGATGTGCGGAAGCATCATATCTCTCCCTAACAGAATACCATTTATCAGTTATAATACAGCCGTTTCAAATTAATATGGTTTCATGACTTTTTCTAGTTTTTTTCAATGGATTGTAAAATATATTTTGGGTGTATACCCCACAAAATTCGCCCAAATTTGTCCAAGAATATAATACTATTTCATAAAAAATTGTGTTTTGTCCAAGAATATAGCACTATTTAATCTATGGCTGAATTCTGGATGATGAAGAAACTTAAAGTAGAAAGGAGAAAACCAATTTGACTTTTGGTATTACTTTTTTAATTTTTATTTTATATGATAAAATAGTTTTTAACAAACAGGCCTTTGATCATTATTTAATGGCACAAACAAAGCTGTTTTTTCAAGTACATGGGTTGAATTTTTTCAGTAAAGTTTTTATTGACATTCAGTAATACTCTCCTTTCTGTTACCTGAATGTACATGTATTGGACATCCCCAATATGCCATAGTCAGTTGTTTCTTGTCACATCAACAATTCATAGATATTCAATTCGTATAATTTCGATGCATATCAAAAGTGATGACAATCATGACATTGAACGAAAATTAAAGACAACACAAAACATGTCAAACCTGATCATTAATGAAACGATCATTAACATTAGTAAGGATACTATACTGTAGCAGAGTGCATATACCTGCCTTCTGGATATGGAGATGTGCCTGAAAGTGGGATGGGGCCCAAAGTGACGAGATTTCTCATTCAGTTCTTAAGACTAACACGAGTGGGATTTTTTTGAAAATTAAAAAAAGATGATAACCGTTAAACTCGTGATTGGAAAAAGCCTGAAAAGGAGATATTTCAAGGCAGTAATATATTTCTTTTGACAGACATGGAACCAAAAAAGTTTGTATTCAAACCAATCTAGGTTATATAAAACTTTATGCATTGCAGGTGTAGAATAAGCCTTTTATCTTTTAAAATTTTTAATTTGTTTGCAGTTATGACTTTTAATTTGACTTTAATTCCTTTAATTTTGGATATAAGTTGAAAACTACAAAAAACCTGCTATGTCACTTCTGTGCATATATTATAAAATCTGCAGTGAACTGTTACATTTTGTTTATTAGCTTGTTAGCTACCAAGTTTTTTTTTTCAGAATGAATTCTACAGGACTGAGAAATGCAGTTTCTACTGTGTTATTGGTGGTATTCTTTTTACATTGTGTGGAACCACAAAGTAAGTATAAATTAAATCATTGTTACAGACAGCTGCATTATGTTTGTAATTTATGATGAAAAAAAAATGTTCTGACTTGGGACTTGAAAACTGTACAAAACAATTAAATTTGTTAAATAAACTTAAAACATGCAGTATTTATTGAATCATTTTTGAAGGCATTGTGCAGCAAAACTATTGAACTGCAGCTCACACCTACATGTACATACATTAAACAAAAAATCTAACAGGGTCATCTTTGTCCCATGGACACATTCTTAGATTTGTATACCCCCGCTCGACAGAGTCGGGGGTATATAGTGGTCCTCATGTCCGTCCGTACGTACGTACGTCTGAAAGAATTTCCGTCAAGCTTTTCTCAGAAACCATACTTGAGAACAATTTGAAATTTGGCAGAGTGGTTCAGTATCACAAGTTGTACGTCTTAAGTGACTTTCAGAACTGTCAGACAACTACTTCCTGTTTGGGACTTCATTTGTACGTAAATACGTCCGTCCGTATGTACGAATTTCCGTCAAGCTTTTCTCGGAAACAGTACATGAGAACAATTTGAAATTTGGCAGGGTGGTTCAGTATCACAAGTTGAATGTCCTAAGCAACTTTCAGACCTGTCGAACAACTACTTCCTGTTTGGGACTTCATTTAGCGGGGGCATCTGTGTCCCATGGACACATTCTTCTATTTTTTTCTGATCTGGTCTAATAAACACACAGAAAAAAATTCAATTCTATCTGCTTACAGTTAAACTATTTTTATAACAGTCTAGTTGGCTGTTTTTGAACATCAACTAATTAAAGGTATCGATTAAGCATTACTAAAGAAGAAACCATGTCTGTTCCATCAATAAGATATATCCCTCATTTCTCTATAAATAGCAGTAAATGCTTCAATGTAACAGTTAAATGAAAAAATGTGGAGAGATCTTTTAAAATTTAATTCTGAATGTCTGAAAAAAAAAATCAATGAACAACACATTAAATTTAATACCCCCAATTTTGTTACAAATAATATGATTGGGGGTAGCAACATATGCAGAGTTTGCTGGAAACTTACACAAAAAATAAATAATTCGGCTGAATTGCAATCAGGATGGAATGCACAAGTAGCTTCATAAAGAGCCAATTACCTGGCTTGTTTTAATAGCTATTGTTCTAAGGATAATATCTATGTGAAGATAATACTTTATGCTTTCCAAAATGGTATAGCATTAGATATCTTGCATTTATTTGTTGCCTACAGTACTGGCTAAAAAAATGACTGTAAATACCAGTTGCAGTCCTTTTTCGTCTGTCACTGACTGAGATTGACTGCAAATGACTGCAAAAATGTCTGTAAAAGACTGCAAACGTTGTGTCAGACAATAATTTTTACTGTGAGTTATTTAATGCCTGTCACAGACATTTTTTACGTTGGCGGAGTCAAAATTTGTCTGTTACATCGTCGTATCCATTTAAAAATTTTTAAAATATCGAATGACTTTACTGAAGTGATCCAATGTAGGTAGCAACAATATCAAAACAAGACAATAACTTCTTAATTCATGTCTCATGATTTATATATAGTTAAAACACACTTGCACTGAAAAAAGTTGGGCCTCTAACTATATTGTTGGTCCCTGGATTTTTTTAGTCTAAGGTCCCAGCTGGCTACTGCAGGAAAAATGTTAAACTCTATCCCTGTATCAAGATTGACCACTGCGGATTATATATGCAACTTCATTTGGACATCTAAGTGTCTGGAGTGATTCACTCAAGCTCTGCTACATTACAAGTAATATGGGACTAAATTCATACCCTTGCGAAAAAAAAGAAAAAAAAAGCAAGAGTATGATTATTCGTTCTAGATGGCAACTTGTGGCACCAAAGTTATTGTACTTAACCAAAATTTTTGAAGAAATGTTTAGTTTTTGCCTTTTGCCCAGTAACTTATATAAAAGCTATAACAAATAGACTATTGCAAAAATTTAAATATAGTTAAAGGTTTTCTTTTTTTTATATTAGCCATTACAGGCTCCTGGTAGCCTCTAGTTTCAAAATGGCTGACTTCTTTTAAACAATGTTGAAAAATTTATTGACTTCACTTTTTCCTTTTGTGAACTACTAAGACATATTGTTGAATCAAAATTTGCAGCAGTGTTCCAATTTATTATTTTTATAAATCTCAAGAAATTTAATATAACTCTTATTAAAACATATACCCTGGTATTTTAGAAATAAAACAAGCAACTGCTTTAAAAATATTTTACTTGTATATGACATAGATTTTACTTAAAGAATAGAATTCTTCACTACTAGAACATGAAATGTCAATATTTTTTTTCAATTAAATGTTATAATTGAGAGTGTCCCATTGAAAATTCCAAACAAAAAACAATAGTTAAAAAAAAATTAAAAGAAAATTAAAAGATAATATTTTTACATACCTGTTACCTATAATGAAAACATTTGGGCGAACAGCTAAACACTTCAAATTTTCCAATTTCAGCTCCAGCATGTTTAATTGTTATAAAAAGTAAAATATCCCTGTTGAATAATTGTCTTGATTGAAAGGAAAAGTCACAACATACATCTAAAACTTCTTTGTGACTTTTACAAAGATGTGACGATAAGCTTGGTATTAAAAATTGCCTATGTAAGTTTATCCTATGAAGTTACATCAGAGACATATAATTACTTCTAAAAATGGCATGCCTTGGAATCCTTTGATAATATGGGGGTGGCTTTATATGAAAAGCAAAAGTTCCAAAGCTTATGAGTCTATGAGAGACAGCGGTTTCATCAAACTCCCCAGCTCAAGAACACTCTGTGACTACACTCATTACACAAAGCGTGCTTTAGGTTTTCAACTAGATCTGGTCAAGATGTTACATGATGAAGCAGAAAAAAACGGTATGTACACATACTTGTATTTCTTCTAAGGTCGACTCCAATTCTTATTGACAAGGATACTCAGCTTTGTCCTGCAATTAAAACTGGACACCATATCATATATATATATATATATATATCAGCATGGTTATGCTATACATGCACACAATGTTCCAAAAGTTATGTACAGTGTATGATGCTATATATGTGGGGGGGGGGGGGGGGGGGTTCGCAGTGATTTAATTTTAGCTATATTCGCAGTAAAAGTTGGAACGCGAAAATAAAAACGTGCAAAATATTAGGGCAAATAATAGTGTTATTTATTCTGATTACGGACCGTGATTATTACATTACACCAAAATAAATTTAACAAAAGTTCTCAATTTTCCCAACGTGAAAAAAACCACTTAAACGTTATATATTTTCACATATTAGCATGGTGTTTTACACTATTTGCAGCAAATTTTTGGCAGTGTCATGTCAAACCGAGTGAGATGGCATGCCAATAGTCTTTAATAAATGACATAAATGACTTCCTAGGTCACTCTACCACCAAGGTACCTATTTGTAGAGTCACATAACTGTTAGTCATAAAATGTCAATTGTGCATTTTTTTTTAACTACATGCAATTTATGTCTATAATGCAAAATAGTATAAAGAATTTTTTTTCTTCAGGTATGTATGAGGAAACCCACAAAAGATATGTTGCAGTTTTGTTTGATGAGATCAGGATCAAGTGACTTAGTTAATGACATTCATAGGATACTGTAACCTAGATTCCATTGTAAATTAGTTCATGAACCTTGAAAAACAGTTCACTAACCAGTCCAGTCTTGCCAAGTTCATGTTTGTAATTATGGTTTGAGGTGTAACCACTAGTTTAAAATTTCCACTTGCTGGTTTTGCAACCTAAATCATTACAGCCGACTTCCTGTATCCAATTATTTGGAAAACAATCCCACTTATGGAATCTGTATTGGAACTAAAGGTTATTTTTGGACATGTCATGAAGCATCAGCCAAAAGAAAGTTTTTTTAACTCCATAAAATTGATGATAATCACGATCCAGTATATTACACCAAAAATCGACATGACAATAGCCAAAATTTATATTTCATATCTGATGTGCCTCACTTATTAAAAACTTGCAACTTCTTTAGTAACTGGTATTCACATAAGAAAACAAGAAAGCTGTGGAATAATGGAAAAGACATTTCATGGATGCAAATACTAAGACTGTATGAAGAGCACTGTGAACTGCAGATATACAATCCTTGTCCAAAGTTGACCAGAAGTCATGTGAACCTAACACCTTTCTCTTGCATGAAAGTAAACTTTGCAGCCAAAATTTTAAGCAGTACAATGGTAAATGCTCTGGAATTGTATTATGATAATAGTGTGCAGGAAACAGTTCAGGTTCATCAGAATTTTTAATGTTTACAAACAACAATATAATCCGAACATCAGTCAGAACGATAATTTTGATTGGTTTAGGGGATTAAAGAAAGATTTGATTGGCTATTGTATTTCCGTTGGGGGAAACAACACGTGCTAGGTATTACCATTCATAAATTTCTCACGAGAGTGCAATATGGTTTTTTATTGAGTAAAATGAGTGTTTTGCAAACCAATATGATAGGAAATGGAAAGTCACGTGTATTGGTTTAGGCCAATAGGAAAAAGTCAAACATATACTTCTTCTCGTCGTTACTAAAGCCGGGACCTTACTTCCACCACAGCTCATCTACGCTGGAAAGACCGACCGCTGTAGGGTGTAGACTTTCCGGACAGTTGGGATTGCACCTACACAGAGTCACGCTGGAGCAACGAAGACACCATGGTCCATTATGTCAACAAGGTGATCATCCCGTATGTAGCAGATGTTCGTGAATCGCTTCCGCTCATTAAGGCCAACCAGAAAGCAATCGCCATCTTTGACTTGTTCAAGGCTCACCGTGCGGAAAAGCTCCTCAACCTTCTTAAGGACAACGACATTGTGCCACTGTTTGTACCCGCTGCATGTACCGATAAGCTTCAACCGTTGGACCTTTCTGTCAGCCGCGAGTACAAAGAAGAGCTAAAGTCACACTTCCACAACTGGTATTCTGCACAGGTTATCGAGCAGATTAACCAACAAGAAGACAACAGTGAGCCGGAAAAGAACGTAGTTGTTGATTTAAAGACCTCAGTCCTTAAACCTATACACGCTAAGTGGATTATCTCGACACACAGCAACATGGAATCCCGTAAAGACCTGATACAGCTTGGTTTCCGCAAAGCTGGTTTATTATAAACATTCAGTGACAATTTCGATGTAAACTGTGACAAGACTGGTAATGATATAGGTCTTACTCCAGTGCTTTTCTATTTAAACTACAAGTATTTTAGTGCAAATGAATGCAGTTCTTTATTTTGTCGTGTTTTAATGTGTTGTTGTCCACTCTTGTTATTTAAGAACTGTAATAAAATTATATAAAAAATCTTGCATTGTTTTTCATATACTTTATTTGAAAAGAACATATGAAGTTACAAGATACATTATAACACTTCTATACACATAAAATGAACACTTTACAAAAAACATTTTAATAAACCGGAAGTACAATTGACTTGCACAAAAACGTATGAAATCATTTGTAGTTCACCAAATAAACATGGTAAAAACTTATCCGAGATATTTTTAATGACTGACTTTGATATCCAAGGTATTTATCTGGTAGATTTATTAAAGATTGGCTGCAACCTATTAAACATATACTTCAATGACATAGAGCATCGGTCCACATTGTAAAACGTAGATCACATCCATAATAATAACAATACAAAGAGTTAATCTTTCGTTGGATTCGTAAATTCGTGGATCAGCCTACCCACGAAAACCACGAAAATTGATACCCCACTAATAAAAAAAAATTAACAGTATATTATGTAATAAATTGCTTTATGATGTATATAATTGTAAATATGAATATATATTTTTATTACCGAATGCCCATGTTTAATGTGTATATCTACATTTGTACAAACATGTTTAACTGTCACTTGTGTAACATAGTAACAGAGACATCTAATAATGTAATTTTATGTCTTGAAAATATTTAGTTGGCTGACTTTTCTATCAATGCTTAACTGAAGCTGGCTGAAGTCTTATTTCTTGTCTTTTCTTCTGCCATTGCATTCCTAAGTACTCAAGTGTCAGCAAATCCATGGACTGTAAGAAATATGTGAATGATGTCCTTGAGCACTTTGATGAAAAACTCGATGCCACAAAGTAGTTTCTCACTGTAAAATTTAATATAAATGATTCCATAATCAATTCTTTTAACTTATCTTTAAGAGCTGTGGTAGCATGGAGATTGTCAGTTGGGGCATGGCATCAAACAACTGTTCAAATGCCCTAAGCATTAAGAAAAAAATATCACAAGGATCAGTAAGTCCATCCCGGTCACACTTTTTGGTCCATGTTTGGAATTTACTAATAAAGGTTGAAAGGTTCGAGCTAAGTTTAAGTCATTCGATGCACCGAAGCTTTATTGATTTTTTTGTGACTTGCAGTAATTGAACCTTTTTTCACATGCATGTATTATTAAACCGGCTGATGTAAAATAACAATTATTGGTCACTGTCATTTAAACTTTCTGCGTATTGCTGATAGCTGTTTGTCTGTTCACTTAAAACTTGATTTACAAGTTCTATCAGTAGTATTTGAATAAAGTTTCTGATTGCAGATTCTGTGTACATAAAACTACTAAACAACTGATTATGACCATCCTGTAATGATTATCTAGCCTTGCTGAATAGAAGTTTGAAAAAAAAACAAAAAAACGCTCAGTCATGTGCCAAACACAGATTAGTCTCGGTTTTGAAAATGCTTAAAAATATAGTGAAAAAGAATTTATCTTTCACATTGTTACTTGTGATGGATTTAGCAATTTTTACTGTTTCTGATCCTCCAAAAAGATTATACTAGTACATGTGATCTTCACTGATGGCATTACATGCATTTTTACATGCTGTTGGGAACATTGTTCCTAAGGAATGTATTAATGGCTTGTTAATTGTTTATGCTTATGCGGGTATTGTCTGCTGGCTGCTGTACATAATCACTTTCTTTGTTCCATTGTCAACTTTGTGTTGGCGTGCTACAGAAAAAAATCTGAAAATACATTAGCTAACAATTTTCTTCTAAGTACATGTTATTTTTATACATATTTATTCATTTTTGGGAAGGTTGCGTAGCAAACTTTCCCCTTGCTAACGCTCAGATACATAGAAACTACTGCGACCTGCGTGTAATAAACCTTACGCTCGTAAAATATAGGTCATATTGGAGGAATCTATCAATTACATGAACCGGTGTGCCACATTTATCTTGAACAACTTTTGTATTTTATGTCTCATTTACTGTATAACTGATAACTAATATTATGATTTAAACTAATATTCCATGTTCATCTGCTAGATACAGACTCGTTACACTTTTTGGTTTTGGAAATCAACGCGATATTTGGCAATCCTCGCGATAGCTGTTCACTGAACCGACAAATGTAGTACTGACAGTGGCACCAGTCTAATAATATTTGACGATGTTTTTATGATTGAAGTGATTTAAAGATTATTTTGTGCGATTGTGTGGTCGTCGTTTCATACGGTTTTGCATTTTAATTTTTACGTGTTTAATTAAATGAAAATCAACACAAAAGTGTGTGCTTTGTCGATGTACGGATTTGGAGAGCGGTGCCATCCATAAAAATTTTTAAGGTTGGGAGAATGGCATGTAGAAGTTTCGTTAATAAAATACAAGTAGTTAAATTAAATATAACAATTTCTAACTAATAGAAATATATTGAAAAAGATATTTTGGTGTTTGTGACACAACAATAGTAAATGAATTATTCGACATCGGTAATCAATTGCACTCATCATGTCGCTGCATTATTCCATAGTAAAAGCGGACACAATTTGTTTCCGGTCCTTTTGATTAATTTTTATAATTGGTTATTCATGCTGAACCATTAATATTTCTCGTTACACGATTCGAAATTGGTCACCACCCATCGTAACAAAGCCAAAAAACGTACCAATTTTCCGTGTATGTTTACCTCACGAAATTGCAGTGGTTTCAGATGATGTTGCATTTTTATGCTTTAAGTATCTAATTAAATGAAAGTCAAAACGATATATTTTTCTTCATTTTATGTGTTCCTTAAAACAAAGGAAGATGTGATCAAGTCAGTGTGTTTTAGCAGAAGTTTTTTTGAGTGACAAATAAAACCTCTTAGCGCGTATGATCGATCTTATGTCCTTATGTAGATCCAGAAAGGTGCAAATTGAAATCAGCAATTAATTTTTAACATTTGTTCAGCGTTTTGAAATGCTGTTTTTTTTAATTTGATAGGGAGATTTTCCCAGATAAAATTTGACCAAAATTAGAACAGGTGTAACTTGGAGCAGGCGATTATTTTCCATTTGAAAACCTTGCGGTTTAGGCGCGAATACCATAGAACGTCACGAAAGCTGGCGATCTTTTGTAAACATCATAAGACACTTGTTGAAAACAAAAAGTGTCTGATTGTGTAGCAAAAGTAAAGTACATGTAAACAACAAGTATAGTATGGAATATGTACAGAGGAAATTTTTTTATTGGATTTTTGTAATAAAAAGTTACAATATCGCATATTGAATATTAATTTATAAAAATGCAAGCAGAAAAGCACTCCATGTGATTGTGTCTTTTAGTATAAGCTATTAACACACTGTTTAAATTTAAAACAAACTAGTTGACATGCGTTCTGATTAAAAAGATATATGTTCCTCGTACAGTCTTACAATATTTCGTTTGTTAAATCCGGGGAATTTATAAAATTTGATTTACATGCGCTTTTGAATAATACTGGGTCGATCTTGTTATAGTGTGTGGGACTCGATAAAACAAAATCGACCCAGTATCATTCGAAAGCACATGTAAATCGATTTGCACAGGTCCCTGTGTTGTAATTGTTTAATGCCACTTTCAGCAATTTTTCAACTATATTTGGGTGTCCTGTTTTTATTGGAGGAGAAAGCCAGATTGTAGGAGGAAGTCAGATTTTAGGAGTCTTTTATTACTTGTCAATCAAGATTGAAGTTGAGCACACCCTGGCAGCAGTAAGTTTCAAACAAGTGCTGACAGGCATTCAGTCAATTGTAGATGAATACCTTAACAACTTGGCAACTGAAGCCCTTAAGTATTACAGAAATAAATTATTTTAGTTTTGAATATTTTATAAGCTTATGCCATCACTTACATTTATAGGGAGACATTTACATATATGTACATGTATGTAATTGATGCAAGTTATATTCCAACCATATAACATGTGCGATTTTTATGTATGAAATGGGCAGCAGCAATTTTGTCTTATTTATTAATATATTTATACAAGTTATGATAGAAACATCTTCAATTGTATCGTTGCACTGAATGGATTTTGATGCAATTTTGATGACTCTTTGTCACATAGTGCTATTGTACACCTGATATTTTATATTTTGATTGAGATTTAGGATTTCCCATAGCAAACACTGAATTGCCATTCTTGGATGTAGAGGATACCTATCCCTTATCCACAACTACTTGCACCACTGAGTGGGATTTGATGAAACTTTTGCAGAATCCTTTGTCATATGGTGGAATTGTGGAAAAAGTACAGTTTGAGCAAAATGATTTTTGGAGTTTTTAACAGCAAAGCCCTGGGCATTGCCATTCAAGACATAGGGGAGACGGGGCTATCAATTATGAGGATTGCAAAGTTGTTTCTAGTCTTTTTAATTTATATCTTTAATATATATATGTTTCTAAATTTACCTGATTTTTTTTTTTACATTGGTTTGTTTTATTGCATGTCAAACATGAGGCAGAAATCTTATTTCATACTTGCAAAGCAACCTTTCCTTCGGTGCAGTCTGCACTTTGATTATTTAGATTTGAATGTAACTGTGTTTTGTTTGTTATGTTAATGTTGTGCTGATCTATAGAGAAATTAATGAGAATGATTGCAATGCCATATGTTTTCTTCTGTACTATTAGTTCCAGTAATAGAACAAAGAAAAATTCATAGCATACGATACCTTCAGAACAATTCCCTGACATAAAAGAATAAAATAAAAACAACAACAAAAACAAAAAAGAGAGAAAGGAATCCAGTTATGAACATACACAAACTATTCGTTTAAAGTGGTAGGCCATTTTTCACTTTAAATATAAGAAGAATGATGACCAAAAGGTATACAATGGTTTTACTAACTTTTGAGATTATGCATCCTGTGTTGTTTTAAGGTATCTAAAACCTACTACTGTTTTCAAAATTTTATTACAGACTGGACATTGAAAACCCCTATTTTCAAATTTAGTCTCTGTCTGAAAACTTTCAGAATAGCTTTTGCCGTCTACAAAACACTCACTGTCTAATCACCCAAAAGATATTTTAGTTGTAATTCGTCAAGATTGTCATCCCATGGTAAAAAAAAACTTGTGAATCGTAATCTCAGCATTGCTTGAGCACAATAAATGATGTTTTATAACGCTAGTAGTTTTGAGTAAAACATATTTGCCGCCAACAAAGATTGCAAATAAAACAAATTTAGAATTTTAAAAGGCAATCATGGGTAATCAACTAACACAATTATTAAAACTATTAAATTATTGTCATAACATTTAAACAGATCATCGTTATTAATTTATACAATCATAACCCAAACAATTATCTTTTAATTAACCAATATTTTCATGTCGCCAACAAGAAGAAAATTACATTTATTATCTGCTAAAGAATAGAACAACAACACCAATTATATGATGCATTTTTGATTATTTATCTTAAATTAAAAAATCAATTGTTTATCTGTTGTTAAGGAAAGCCAGCGGTTGTTCTTTCCCCTTGTTATTATATCTTTTGAACAGGTAATATCGAATGGGGCTGCCTTTCGGCGAGTGGCCAATCTCTGTAATTATATATTAGTATCTCTGGTTACATCAGAAAACTTATGTTCTGAGAAAGTAAAATTACTATTTTTTCTGCCCAAATTTCTGATGTTTTGAACTTATAACATGGAAATAAAATAGGACATACTTCAGCTGTCACGATTGGATGATGCACCGTTACAAATGCTACTTACAATTATCAAAAGATATCGAGCTTCCACAGTAATCCATTCTATGGAATGTAACATAAACATAGTTATTGGACGTAATTATGGCGAAAATTGTCAGATATTTTTTCATTCTTTATAGCTTATGCTTTCTGTACATCAAGCTTTATATATTACTTAAGACACCTGATATTTGTACGATATCACTATGCAGACAAAAAGCAGATATGTACTTAAATACTCAAGATTACATTTTGATCTATGTTCTTATTACATTGTGTAAATGAAACATAGCTGTTGGTTTTATAAATAGCTTAATATTAAGCATATTATTTTTGAAATAATTAACATATTATTATCGAATCTACATCACTGTAAATTTATACATTTCTTGTTTTTTTAGAGAGCTTAAATTATACAGTGACATTTAACACTACAGACCAAGGCAATGGAGATTCAGGTCGTAATCCAGAAATATACAAGAATTATACAAAACTAACATCATACAATATAGTTCCGTACATGTATAAAACAGATTTAATAACTCTAGAAGTAAAATCTTGTGCCAACCAGTTTATAATGTTTTCAAAATCTCCAGACCTCATATCTGACATGTTTTTAGACATTGGTTTAACGGTAGGAACTGGTGGTTATTATTATATTCTGCGAAGGAAATATGGAATTACCATTCTAAACCCTTATGTACCTGGTCTTTTGGTCTGCAACCAATGGAAAGCTTTTTGGTTAAGTTACAAGTCTGGTAGAATTCGCATGGGAAAAGGAGATATAATTGGTAACAACACTTTCTTAGACTGGACTGACCCGGAACCTATCGATGTTGCAGGTGTAGGAGTGTTGTCTGCCTGGGGTTCTACTGGTGAATGGCGGTTTAGGTTATACGGTATGCTGTTTTTATGAGAAAAAAACAGAACTAAATTTAGTAATTTTTCAGGAAAAATTACTAAATTTAGTTTTATTTTGTTACAATATTTTGGCATGAGTCAAAAATGTATACTGTAAATTCGGAAATTATTGCGTGCATTTATTATTGCGATTTGGGGACCACCTCAAAAAATGCGAGTTCATATTTTTGCGATCGGCTGAGGTAGCAAAATATGCAATGACAACGAATAATTACTCAGTAATTGTCAATTTTTCGTTAAATGTTTGTCGTCTGTAAATAATCTCACTACACCAAACGGAATACACATTTCCTTTTCTAAAGTGATTTACCTCTGTTGAAGATCCGAAACACTTGTCTCATGTCTTTAATGATGAGATGATTTGTGTATATTGAGGTTCAGCGTGGGTACTAAGAAGGCTATTTGTTTAAATTAAAGAAAAATCAATTATGTTGTGTACAATTAATTATTGTATTCAAATTAAACGGCTATGGTAGGGCTTTACAGATGGTTTATGTATGCACACTAGGTTGAGTAATTGTGGTCAATAGATAAACAAAAGTAGAATTGCGAGGTTTAATTATTTTGATCACAGAGCGATCGCATTATTCACAATAATAAAAACATTGCAAAAATTTCTGAATTTACAGTACATGTATTAGAAACAGTTATAAATGAACGTTGAATGCATGTGATATTAAATTAAAACACTAAAAGCACTTTACTTAACATTTGTGTGCACAAGAATATTTCGATTTAATTTATGTCATTATACTCCTAAATACAGTCTTAGCTTTTGTTAAGTAAGAAAATAGACCAACAAACATATGAAGATAAATGGAGAAGCTTTAAAACACAGTTGGTTCCACTTGATTGCAGATCTGCTCATTGCATATTTCTCTTAATTGCATAAGACTGTAAAACACCAAACCATTTCCTATGCTCTGCATATTAAAAAATTCTTTTAATTGCAGGAAAAATTTTAAGAAATTAAAGAAATTCTTTTTTATTGCATAATATTATCAAGAAATGGACTTATTACTTGTCAAAAACTGACACTTTCCTAACTAACATTGTCTACCAATATAATTATTAAAAGGCATGTTTTGACAACCTTCTTTCATATAATAATTGTTGTTACAAGAATTAAGATAAGAGTCACCTAAATGATATTATGGATCAACACAGCTTTAAATTAGACAATTAAAGTGAAAAGTGTATATTTTCTTTAAAAAAAGTGTTATTTCTGTTTATAGCATATTTCATTAAATTGCACTAGAAAGACATATTTTGAACCCGTGGTATTGATTCTGGTGGTTACTTTTATGATAGCAATATAAGGAACACAACTGTAGGATAATATGACAGGGATGGGTTGCTTTGCATAAATTTGGAATTGTTGCCTCTCAGAAATTTACTAAAATGTTTATCATCTATACTACTAAAATTATTAGACCCCCTTTTTTAAGTTTGCATCACAAAACACAGAGAAATAATTTAATAATCGATTTTATCGATATCAACATTGAATATTTTAATGTGCGACATCAACTCACTTCATGTAACCTTATACATATTGAAGTACGAACTACAGCTATAGACCTTTGTGACAGAAGTCCATAGCTGTAGTTCGTACTTCAATAATGTATAAGGTGGAAGCATGGAACAGTTCTTTCTTCTTTAAATTCACCCGGCTCACTTCAAGAAAACAATTGGAATTGAAGGGATTTTCACTAGACATGCCTGGTAAGTCCTACAAATTTTGTTTTCACTGTAATGAGGACTAATATGACGTTAAAAAGGAACTAAACTTATGCTTTCACTGATTACAAATTTACCTCGTAACAAATGTCTTCTAATTTAATGGTTTCAAGTTGGGTAGGTGTACGTTTGTTTAGTACCCCTCACTGGTTTTCCTTGCCCCCGGAAAACATTTTTAAATGTTAAGGAGGACCGTATCTGGTACAAATTTGCGGACGTAATTAATCATTAATTGCTAATTATTTAAAGCAATAATTGATATAAAAATTAAATATTTTGCATATGCAACATTAACTGCATGTAACATTATATCAGTTAATACTGTGCTATTTTTCTGTGTTTTGTGATGTGGGCTTAAAAAAATGGGTCTATAATTTTAGTAGTATAGATATTTTTCTCTGACAAATTGGTTATGCAATTAAGAGGAATTCACTGTATTCAGTACAAAGCATAAATTCACTGGCAAAGATGTTTATTGGAATGTCTATAAGACGATCCCAATTACGAGGACAGTATACAAAATAAAATGAAAACTGTATCAACTCTAAGGATTACATTCAATCATTAAAGTTTCTAGACTTCTTAACTTAAAGGCCACAATTCTATTACGTAGTGTATTCAGCAATTAACGTGCAATGTTAAGATTAATTTCTTTCAGACAGGGTAGCATATAAAATGTCCTCAAAGATAATAAGGTTGTAGAATTTACTAGGCCAGACACGGGGTTTCCTCTAATCAAAACTAGTCATGGGCGCTCAAACCCAAAAATATTTTAAATCCAAAAAACTAAGATGTTGTAGAGCTATTATCATAAAAATTCCAAAAAGTTACATCAGCTAACCAGCTAACAGCATTTACACCTTACAAACAAAAAAAAAACCTTAGAATTAAAACAATTTTTGAAATTTGTGGGAAGTAAATTTAGACAATGATTATATTATTGAAAAAAAATCAATGATACATTTTCTCTTCAATCGACTATGTCTTTATTTTTCTTTGTTTTCAAACTACTAATTTCTCGTCATTTATAGCGGACCACATGATACCTTTCCTGAGTATAAGCTGGTGTTGGTCAGAGTATTTAAACTTTTGGAAGATGAACTGTCCCATTGTTTGAATACAATACTAGTACCTATTGTTCTCTCTGCAGTTTATTCAGTGGGTACTTTAAATCTGATAAGGAAAAGTCAATCACTCATTGATTAATTTTCCTATGCCAAAAAGTAAACTCCCCAATGGTGGAAATACATGAAACTTCACTGATTGTAGGGAGGAATTGTATGCAATGATGAACTATATTATATGCCATATTTATCATTTAGGACAAAATTGTCTATTGCTGAACTTTTTCAAAATTTTGCTATGTTTTCAAATACTAGCAACATGTTTTAATGTCCAAAAAAAATTTATGTCGTCCAGACATATTTTTTTATTTAAACCAATTATGTTATTGAAATTTGTATTTAACATTTGGTTTGACCAACCACTACATGTACTTAATAATGACCATGTTTATATTTGGGGAGATCATGGGCTTGTTGATTGGTTAGTTTTACACAGTTTATATCTATATGTATCATATTTCAATATTATTGTCTGTCCTTGTATCAAAATAGACTTACCACTCAGTATACATACAAAAATAAACATGAGGGTTGTTGGTAATGCTCACAATTTTGGAGCACCTGGTTTCACCCAAGAATTTTTGTCTCTAAATAAGGTTTTGTTTGTCCTACAGAGTGTGATTCCGTACCCAATAGTAGGGTTACATGCTATTTTTCTTTTTTTTATTCTTTGTTTGATGCAATTAATTTAATGTGTCATTATGTTAGGAACTGCTCCTGTAGATTTGTGAAAAATCTCAAAATGACAATAACTTTTTTTATCCTTTTTTTAAAGACATTAAATTTTGAATTGTAAAATTAGTAGCTCCTTTAAATAAAATAAATACACCATATTTATACAACAACTGAAAATTGACACTCAACAAGGGAGATAATTTTAATGAATATATCTAGTGTTTAAAAATGTTCTCTGATTTTTCGTGAATTATTCCATCTAACACAGCATCACAAATTGCAGTTCTTGTGTAATCAAAAGTGAAATCACTGTTTGATCTCAATATCTGTTTCATATTATATGAAAGCAATATTCACATGTATTAAGTCATTGTGATAACACGTCACCAGATAAAAACGCATCAGGGAAATAGGAATAAACCAGTGAAAAGAACATTCTGACTGAAAAAAAAATCTAGAAATAGGATGGATTAAATAGTGTTGCTTTTCTAATTGTTACAATTAGCTTAGTCCACATCTACACATTAGGTTGTTTTTTTGGCATGCAACTAAATTATAATTGTGCACTAGTTACCCATTATTGTCTGTGGTTAGGCTTTCTGTATTATGTCTGGAAACCCACATTCATTTTTAAATGCTTGTTTTTTAATGAAAACTCCATGTATTAATTTTTTTAAAAGAAGACTTATGGGGAATTTGACTGGCAGCAAGATATATTAGTGAAAACAGACTGCATATACTGCATAAACTGTTCAAATAAAATATGGTTTTCTTCAGAATTCATTGACATCAAATTGTTACAATAATTATTTGGTAATAATACAATTAAGTATGGGCATTTTGATAAGAGGGTGTTTAGTTTTTTCCACATGAAAATTTATCAATCAATGATTGACTTCTTCTTGTCAGATTTAAAGTACCCACTGAATAAACTTCTGAGAGAACAATAGGTAGGTTTCATGTGGTCCGCTATTAAAATGTGTAATGACATCTAAAAAGGTGTGCCTTTAATTGCAGTATTTTCCATAAAATGAACTGATCAACATGCCATGTACCACATTTATTAATGAGAAATATTATTAGAAAGGCAGACAAAATAACATCAGAAGACATATTTATGTAAATATATAACATTTATTTAAATAATAGCAATTTAAGCAATGCACTTCAATAACCCTCAATTCTGAAATCTCTGGAAAAAAAGGATTAGTTCTGACAAGGAAAGTCTAAAGTGTGCAGTTATGCCAAATATGCCAATACATGTACTTTAAAGCATATTTTGTAATATTTTGCAGCTTGTTATTTTGGTACATTTGGGGAAAATTGCACCGGAATTTGTAATTGTGTTAATCAGACTTGCAATCCTACATCTGGTGTATGTCCACCTGGAGGATGTCAACCTGGATACATGGGTGACAACTGTTCTACAGGTAAGAAATAAACTGGTTCATAATATATGAATTTTGGCAGGAGAAAATAGCATTTGAACATTTTTCCATAGGGTTCTATTTTGTACATGTCCTGCTGTGGCTACTTTTTCAAGTATTGAGGCATAAAAACCGTTGTTTATAGGCGGCCATCTAATCACTATTGTTGGTAAGTTGTGCTTTTCAAAGGTGCACTGGTTTCAGAAAAGAATTATTTTTCAACATATTCCCTGTAGTTTTTGCCTTAAATTTACATCCTGCTGTGGAATAAACAACTCATTTTGTAAAAGACAAAATAATACATAATACAACAGTGTATAGCGTAATCAGCTTAGCAATGTCTAAAAAGACAGTGGTACCAGATCAACTGGCAATAAAAAGGGACAAAATTTTCTTATAAGATACTGAAATAATCCTTTGCAGGATATGTAACAAAGTGTCGTAATCCACTGACCATGTTGGATCAACTTTCATTGTGACACCTTGTACGGTTTCATAGTTTATCTGCATACTAGCTTAATGTGACAAATAAAACTAAATAAAAAAGGTTTTAGTGTGCCAGGGTCAACTGTAAAAGCTTCTAATACATCCATAAGTAGAAAATATCAAAAATTCTAATGCAAAAAGAATACTGGTTAAGGAAAAAAAGAACAAGAAACAGACAAATGGTACGAGTGAAACCATTGATTTTTAAACTAAAAACACACAATTATATAGGCCTAATTTTACTGCTGTTATAATCTGAACTTAGTTTTGTGATTTATATGATTAATGGCAGAATTTAGTCCTATTGCTCGTAATGTAGCAAATAAAAAATTATAACTTTGGTCTATTTATACAAAATTCAAACGTAATATTCATCTTCTTTACATTATTAAAGCTTCCGACATTCGAAAATAACTGGAAACGATATTTATTGAAGAAATTTTCTTTTTCGTCTTTGAAGATGCACGTGGAAAACGTGATGTTGATCATTTTTACGTATATTGATAATGTTACCTAATTTTAATATAATCTTGCTAATTTGCATACTGTAACAACCATTCCATAGTAAGAATCCAGTAATTTACATATACCTTCCCAAGATGCAACACACCATTCAGTTTCGGGTTTCTCAATGTTTTTCATTTAGCAAACGTATTAAACAGAGACATGAATGTAAATACACAACGCACAGCGGGTTAATAAAAACTTCAATAACTATCATCACGTATCAATAATGATAAATCTTAAACATGAAACCGATAAAAAAATTGTGAAAGATATCAAGATTGAGCTTGGTGGATTTTCTTTTGGACATCAAAGTGCCTGGTGTGATTCACTACACCAGGCACTTTGATGTCAAAAAGAAAATCCACCAATCATCCATTTCAGGTCTGTCGCTTACCTACTTCCTGTTTAACAAAATCCGGCCATAATTCTATCTTTGATTGATTTTTAATATTTTGCAGCTACATGTTACTCGGGTTCTTTTGGGAGTAATTACTCAAGGATTTGTAATTGTATAAATCAACCGTGCCATCCTATATCTGGCGTATGTCCAGCTGGAGGATGTCAACCTGGATACATGGGTGACAACTGTACTACAGAAATAAACTCGTTCATAAAGTTTCATCAATATAGTTAAATTACATAGAGGAAACATATAAGCGGTTAATTTTGTTTACATAGTAAAAATAGACAGAAAGATTAACATTTTATGAAACAGTACTTCCATTCATATAATTGTCATTTAAACATATAAAGGAGAATCAAGACTTGGCAATATGTTTTAATAGATGGTACTCCTTTTTTTAAGAAATTGAAATAAATTAAAACATTATAGATTAATATGGTATCTGTCAATTTGTATACCCCGCCACACAAAGTGTGGATACATGGGTGACAACTGTACTACAGGTATGAAATTAGATGGTTTATAATGTATGTGTTGGAAATTGCAGATATTTTTTTAGCAATGAATTTTTTGTAACTCTTTGTGTGCATTGGTGAGAGTTTAGTCATTCCGAGTACATTAAAACATGGTGTTGTTTAATGGCATTAATAGTGTGTAGGTCTGTTCATCTTTATGTTTATATTTCATGCTTACTTTGTTTAAGGTTTGATAAAGTCTGCACTTAGATTTAAAAATAATGTGTTTATGATTTGGAGGTGGGGGGGGGGGGGGTGCTTACCCCTTTTCAAATTTGATAATGGGAGGGTGTTATTATAAAAAACTTATACTATCTATTCATCATTCAAAATATGTACACTATTAAAGTGTGATGCCGTCTTTGCTCTTTTTATACAATTTTTTGAAGTCATGAAAATTTAACTCCTTGTTGGAAGGGGAATTAAGTTTGTTTTCTGTAGGACAAAGTCAAAATCTTCTGATCATTTGGATTGAGGTCTGGAGCTGGCATGTCGGTAACTACTTATAGTCCTTTGTGTCTTTTTGCAAAGTTATCATCAGTTTTATTAATTTGGTTTTGTTACCTGTTTTTCATATACGACTCCAGCCACTTTTCAACTGAGTTTTACTTTTCATACTATTCACAGACACTTGCGGTCAAGGAAGTGTTTTTATTAAATAAAAATGAGTTTATAATTTGTTATTCATTAATGTGTAAATCAATGAATAACCAGTTTGAAATGTCTCAATATATGAAATATTGTCCTCATAAAAATTATCAGTTTCTTTGTAGTATAATTAAAGTGAAATTGATGATTTTTCTGAGGACAATATTTTGCAAGGTGAAATGTCAGAATGGTTCAACAAATGTTAGAAACCCATTTATTGACATTTTATTCAACACCAGGAATTATCCTGACACCAAGTGCCTATGATACTATTATGTAATATTTTCTACAAAGTTGTCTAAAGAGGTTGGTGTGGGTTTAGATGCCAGAAAATGTTTAACACTGGCACAGTTTTAACACCTGTGCCAAGTCAGAAACCTTGAAATTAGTAGTCTCTATGCATTTTGTGTATATTTGATATTTAGTTCTTTTCATGTTTATGAGTTTAGTCTAGTGTTGATTTCACTGAACCAGTATACACTTTTTAACTCGCCTGGACCAAAGGACCATGTGAGCTTTTGCCATCACTTAGCGTCCGTCGTCTGTCATCCATCGTAAACTTTTTCAAAAATCTTCTCTGAAACCTCTGGGCCAATTTTTTCAAACTTGGCCACTAGGGTTCCTAGTTTCAAAAATGTACCCAGGGTGTTGATCAACAGACAAAGATGGCCACTGTTACTTAAAATAGAACATGGGTGTCAACACACCTGTTTGATAATTATCTCAAAAATTGTAATAGCTATAAACAAAACATACATTACTTCAAATTGATCAGCACATCAATGTCTACAATAGTTGCTATTAGTGTGAAGTTGTGTATTTGCTTCTTGTAGTAGTTATTGCCCTTTAATTACAATTTTTGACAAAATTTTTGGTATTTACAATATAACTTGAGAATTATAGCACGAAGAGTGAAACTGTAAATAGCAAAAATGATCACCAATAAAGGCCCTACAATTCTCTGTATCGGTCTGAAATTGTCAGATGACGCCTTATAAGAGTTACTGCCCTTAAATGACAATTTTTTATGATATTTTCCGTATTTGTCCCGTAACTTAAAAACTATAACAGCTAGAGTAAAACTGTAAATAGCAAAAATGATCAGCAATACAAACCCTACAATTCACTGTATTGGCCTGAAATTGTCAAATGACGCCTTATAGGAGTTAGAACGAATAATCGTACCCTTGCTTTTTTTTTTGGTGAGGGTACGAATTTAGTCCCATTTCTCGTAATGTAGCAGAGCGGGAGTGAATCACTCCCGGCACTTTGATGTCCAAAAGAAGTTGCATATACAATCAAAATGATCAACATTGCATTTTCCACGTTGTTTCCTGTTAGTTTTGCACTGTCAAAAGTTTTAATAACGTAAAGAAGATGAATATTATGTTTGAATTTTGTATAAATAGATCGAAGTTAGAATTTTTATTTGCTACATTATGAGCAATAAGACTGAATTCTGCCGTTAATCCGACAAATCACAAAACTAACTTCAAATTATAACGGCAGTAAAATTCTGCCTTTATAGGAGTTTTTGCCCTTAAATGGCATTTTTTAATGAAATGTTCTGTTTTTGTCCTGTAACTTAAAAACTATAGCAGCTAGATTGAAACTGTAAATAGCACAAATGATCAGCAATAAAAGCCCTACAATTCACTTACTTGGTCTGAAATTGTCATACGACTCCTTATTAAGAAAGAATTTTAAAACTTCAGAAAAGAGCTGTTTGGCAGATTCTAGATAAGGAACCTACATGTCCATCCAATCCATTTTTTAAACAGTTAGGAATAATGAAAGTTGGTACAAGAATAGAATATCATAAGTATCTGTTAGTTTATAAATCACTCAATGGAGAAGCACCAGATTATTTAACAGAAAAATTTAACTACGTAGCAAAAAATAAACCATATTCACTAAGAAATGCAATGCATGGAGATTTGATTATTCCTAAAATTAAAACTGAACTGTTTAGAAATTCATTGCATATTCTGGTTCTATTGTGTGGAACAAACTACCAATTTCCTTTCAAAATGTGAGGACAACAAATATATTTAAAATCAATGTTAAAAAATATCTTCAGAGTTCAGAATTAATGTCATGATCAACAAAAACAAATAATAGACATTGGTATTTATGTGTTTTATGATTATTTCTGTATTTTCTGTATTGCAGTTTTATGTTTATTTCTGTATTTTCTGTAATTTTTTCTATGAACCGTCTGAGGGCATCAGGGAAGATTAGTTTGTAGACTAACTGTGTTAACCTCTTAAAATAAAAATTATTATTATTAGTAGTAGTAGTAGTAGTTATTGCCAATAAATGACAATTTTTTATGAAATTTTCAGTTTTTGTCCTGTAACTTGAAAACTATAACAGGTAGAGTGAAACTGTAAATTGCAAAAATGATCGGCAATACAAAACCTACAGTTCACAGAATATGTCTGAAATTGTCAGATGACTCCTTACAGGAGTTATTGCCCTTAAATGGCAATTTTTTGTGACATTTTCTGTTTTTCTCCTGTAACTTAAAACCATAACAGCTTGAGTGAAAATATAAAAAGCAAAAATGATCAGTAATAAATTATTTCACTTAATGAGTCTGAAATTGTCAGATGACTCCTTATAGGAGTTATTGCCCTTAAATGACAGTTTTTTAATGAAATTTTCCATTTTTGTCCTGTAACTTGAAAACTATAGCTGCTAGATTAAAACTGTAAATTGCCCAAATGATCAGCAAACCAAGGTCTACAAATGATTGCTTAGTCCAAAATTGCAAGATGACTCTTTATATGAGTTATTGCCCTTTAATTATGAATTTGGACAAATGATCAGTTTTTGTATTATAAATTAGTCTATAACACACCTAGGGTAAAACTGTTAATTTCTAAATTACCCTAAAGGACAAGGCCTACAAACCATTTAATTTTCAGAAATTGTCTGATGGCACTTTATAGGAGTTATTGTACTTAACCAAAATTTTTGAAGAAATGTTTAGTTTTTGTGCAGTAACTTAAAAGCTATAATAACTAGACTTAAACTGTAAATTAAAAAAAATTGGGAGCCTCTAGTTTGTTAAGGGGCCATCATGCTATTTATTGAAGACTTATGGTTGTCTTTAGGTTGTTTTTGCTCTCCAATCAGGTTGTTATAACCCTCACATTCTTTTCTTAATAAATAAGAACCTGCACTTCAATGTTGTGATCCTTGTAAATCTAAATCTTACAGAAAATATTGACATGAATGTGTTTCTGTTTTTATACTTGTATATTTTGGAATTTATCAGATTGATGCAAAGAATAACTTTGAGCAATTCATAGTTACCATTCAAATTTTAGCTCATTCATACATGTTATCAACAAATACAATAGTGAATTTATTTTTAATATTTTGCAGCTTGTTACTCTGGTTCTTTTGGGAGTAATTGCTCAGGAATTTGTAATTGTGTAAATCAACCGTGCCATCCTATATCAGGTGTATGTCCACCTGGAGGATGTCAACCTGGATACATGGGTGACAACTGTACTACAGGTATGAAATAAACTGGTTCATGAAGTAGGTTTTTTTATCAATACAGTAACCTTACATTAAAGTAATACACATTTATTTTTTGTTTTACCAGTTTTATAAGCTGTTAGGAAACACATATAAAGCGTTATTTTTTGTTAACATCACAAATAGACAGAAAGATTAACATTTTATGAAACACTCCTTTTATTCATATTATTGTCATTTAAACAGATAATTGAGAATCAAGACTTGGCAATATGTTATCAATAGATGGTACTCCTTTTATAAGAAATTAAAATATTTTAAAACATTAGATTAATATATAGTATCTGTCAATTTTTCTTCATTATTTCAGAATGTAGCACTGGTAACTTTGGTTTCAGCTGTAATGAATCTTGTGTTGGATGTTTATTCAACTCTTGTAATAGAAAAACTGGCATATGTTCCAATACAACGAGTTGTAAACCTGGTTGGCAGCCTGGAAATTCTAAATGCAATATAGGTAACATGAGTTTGTGCATTAATTATCTTTAGTTAGTATTCTTTTTGAAGTTTTGTCTACTTCAGAAATGTACTCTTATGTTTACATAGAAAATGTTGTGTTGACTTCAACATTCCAATATTTCAAGTTGGAATTCAAATGCAGAGCTGCCAACCCTTACTATTTTAGCGTAAGGCTTCCGATTTTTGCTTAAAAAATACGCCTTACGAATTAAGAAGAAAAACCTACGATTTTCAGTTTTCTGCGGTAAGAAAAATAAAAGTCCGGATTTTCCATAGTCGTCACCGTCATTGGTTGGAATATTATGAGAAAAATCTAATCATACTCATTGTAACGTTTGAATATAAGGTAAATACTATTAAATGTGAACCACGTGGTTATCGATCGCGATCGTTTTGACGCTCTAGTAAGGAGCCAAAATGTCAGAAAAACGATCCATTCGCAAAACATCTCCAGCGGATGGGAGCATGCGGCCCAAAAACCCCTGCCTTACTATTTTTCATCTTATTGGGTTGGCAGCTCTGCAAATGAAGCAACATTCCAAGATCACCTGTGTATGAAGTATATAAATCTAAATTTTGAAAAAACTCTAGGGTCTGTGTATTATTTCTAAACTTACTTTTTAAATTAATAAGCATAATGCTGATGAAGAAACTTGTTACACTGATTTTTAGCTAATATTACAAAAATGAAGCTTATTATACATGTTTAGAAGTACAGTTTAGCATTTAATTTTCATTTTTTCCAGCTTGTTACTCAGGCTCCTTTGGGAGTAATTGCTCAGGGATTTGTAATTGTTTAAATCAACCCTGCCATCCTATATCCGGTGTATGTCCACCAGGAGGATGTCAACCTGGATACATGGGTGACAACTGTACTACAGGTATGAAATAAACTGGTTCATGAAGTAGTTTTTTTATCAATACAGTAACCTTACATTAAAGTTATACACATTTATTTTTTGTTTAATACATTAGATTAATATATAGTATCTGTCAATTTTTCTTCATCATTTCAGAATGTAGCACTGGTAACTTTGGTTTCAACTGTAATGAATCTTGTGTTGGATGTTTATTCAACTCTTGTAATGGAAAAACTGGCATATGTTCAAATACAACGAGTTGTAAACCTGGTTGGCAGCCTGGAAATTCTAAATGCAATATAGGTAACATGAGTTTGTGCATTAATTATCTTTAGTTAGTATTCTTTTTTAAGTTTTGTCTACTTCAGACATGTACTCTTATGTTTACATAGAAAATGTTGTGTTGACTTCAACATTCCAATATTTCAAGTTGGAATTCAAATGAAGCAACATTCCAAGATCACCTGTGTATGAAGTATATAAATCTAAATTTTGAAAAAACTCTAGGGTCTGTGTATTATTTCTAAACTTACTTTTTAAATTAATAGCATAATGCTGATGAAGAAACTTGTTACACTGATTTTTAGCTAATATTACAAAAATGAAGCTTATTTATACATGTTTAGAAGTACAGTTTAGCATTTAATTTTCATTTTTGCCAGCTTGTTACTCAGGCTCCTTTGGGAGTAATTGCTCAGGGATTTGTAATTGTGTAAATCAACCCTGCCATCCTATATCAGGTGTGTGTCCACCAGGAGGATGTCAACCTGGATACATGGGTGACAACTGTACTACAGGTATGAAATTGGTTGGTTTAAAATGTATTGATTGGAAATTGCACATATATATTAGCACTGTATTTTTTGTAACTATTTGTGTGCATTGGTGAGAGTTTAGTCATTCTGAGTACATTAAAACATGGTGTTGTTTATTAAAAATTTTAGACGAAGTCTAAGGAAAGTCTTCTGCATCTTTTTAGAATTGTGAAGGCCTCTGAAAGCACATTTGTCGCTATCGTTATTGAAAACTTTGTTGCATTTGAGTGTATGGAAGGTTACAGAGATCTACATGGACTTCTTTAGTGTGGACTGATGAAGCCAATATCTTTCTTACATTTGTATGAAAGGTCATTAATAGTGTTTAGGCTGTTCATATTTATGTTTTTATTTAAAGCTTACCATGTATAAAGTTTGATAAAGGGATTGTAAAAAAAAAAAAACGTACTACCTATTCATCATTCAAAATATGTACACTATTAAAGTGTGATGCGGTCTTTGCTCTTCTCATAAAATTTTTTGAAGTCATGACATTTAACCCCTTATTGGAAGGGGAATTAAGTTTTCTGTATGACAAAGCAGGAACATATAAATCGACAGGACTGGAATCTAACGATATCGTATACTTTTCCTCGTCTCACCACTTCTCTAATTATCGAATAAGTGTCAACACGGATATGATCGTATAAACGGCTTTCATACGACGCCAATTGGCAATCTTTCTGTTGGAGACTCAGGCACAACATTTATATATCAATAAATTGTTGTATTTAATAAAAAAAATAAAAATGTACAACAACAAAAAAAAAAAAAAAAACAAACAAAGAAACACAAAATTATATACATATAATTATAAGTCTCTGACAAAACACAAAAACCCCCAAAACAATAAAAACCATCAGTTTTTAGCTCACCTGACCCGAAGGGTCATGTGAGCTATTGCCATCACTTGGCGTCCGTGGTCATCGTTGTTAACTTTTCTTTAAAAATCTTCTCCAAAACCACTGAAGGGATTGCTTTGAAACTTTGCACACAACATCAGTAAAATGTCCTCTACCAAGTTTGCACAAATCATGGCCGCCATGGCTAAAAATAGAACAGTGGGGTCAAAATACAGTTTTTTGCTTAGACTTCAAAAAGTATGACAGATACAGGAAAACTGAAGAGACCTTGCTTCTTCAGCATCTAAAGCTCTACAAAACACCCCATTGGGTCAAAGTTGTATGATGACTCCTTGTAGGAGTTATTGCCCTTTAATTGTCAAAATTGATGATTTTTGACATTTTTGCCTCAAAATCTTGAAAATTATTAGAACTAGAGAAAAAGTTAGCATTTCTTAATTGTTCTGCTCTATAAGGGCTACAAAAATGACTTAAGGGTCAAGATTGTCTGATGAACCATTTAGGAATTATTCTCCGTGAACATTTTTTTAATCAATTTTACTTCATTTAAAAAAATCTCCTCTTTAACAAATGAAAGGACTGCTTTGAAACATTGCACACATCATCTTTAGGACATCCTCTACCAAAATTGTGCAAATCATGACACCTGACTACCTACATCGCTACGTTGGCTTAAAATAGAAAAAATGAAAGGGGGGGGGGGGGGTTTGAGTCGAGAGAGTTTTCGACTGATAGTATAAAAAAAAGTATAATAGGTACAGCAAATTTGAAGTGAACCTCCCTTCTCCCTCTAAGCATCAAAAGCTCCTTCTTATAGGAGTTAATTCCCTTAAATTAATGATTTTTGCGGAAGTGTTGGGCAGATGTAAAGGTTTTCAAAAATCTTCCCTGAAACACCTGGGCCAACTTTTTTCAAACTTGGCCACTAGGATTCCTAGTTTCAAAAATGTACCCAGGGTGTTGATCAACAGACAAAGATGGCCACTGTTACTAAAAATAGAACATGGGTGTCAACACAAGTTTTTGATCATTTTCTAAAAAATTGTAATAGCTATAGAGAAAACCATTACTTCAAATTGATCAGCACATCAAGGTCTACAATAGTTGCTCTTAGTGTGAAGTTGTGTATTGGCTTCTTGTAGTAGTTATTGCCCTTTAATGACACTTTTTGACAAAATTTTTGGTATTTACAATATAACTTGAGAATTATAGCAGGTAGAGTGAAACTGTAAATAGCAAAAATGATCAGCAATAAAAGCCCTACAATTCAGTGTATTGGCCTGAAATTGTCAGATGACGCCATTTATGAGTTAGAATGAATAAACGACCCTCACTTTTTAGCTCACCTGACCCAAAGGGTCATGTGAGCTATTGTTATCATTTTGCGTCCGTCGGCGTCATCGTCGTCCTCGGCAGCGTCGTCGGCGTCTGTAAACTTTTTACATTTTAATCTTCTTCTCTGAAACAACTTGGCCAATTGAAACCAAACTTTGCCATAATGTTCATTGGATGGACCTTTACAAAGTTTGTGTTTTTTATTTTGATTGGTAAACCAATATGGCCGCCACCTCAAGACTTAGTTTAACATAGGACCCTATGGGAAAAAAGTTTAAAAGGGCTTCTTCTCTGAAACCGTTTAACCAATCAAAACAAAACTTACTAGCAGTATTGTTTGGGTGGTCCTCTATAAAGTTTGTGTTTTTGATGGGAATTGGAAATTCAAAATGGCCGCCACCGCAGGACTTAGTTTAATATAGAACCCTATGGGAAAAAGTTTTAAAAGGCTTCTTCTCTGAAACCGGTTAATCAATGGAAACAAAAACTTACTAGCAATATTGTTTAGATGGTCCTCTATAAAGTTTGTGTTTTTTATGGCAGTTGGAAATTCAAAATGGCTGCCACCGCAGGACTTAATTTAACATAGGACCCTATGGGAAAAAGTTTGAAAGGCTTCTTTTCTGAAACCGGTCAACCAATGAAAACAAAACTTACTAGCAATATTGTTTGGATGGTCCTCTATAAATTTAATGTTTTTTATCCCAATCGGAAATTCAAAATGGCCGCCACCGCAGGACTTGGTTTAACATTCAACCCTATGAGAAAAAAGTTTAAAAGGGCTTCTTCTCTGAAACCGTTTAACCAATCAAAACAAAACTTACTTGCAATATTGTTTGGATGGTCCTCTATAAGGTTTATGTTTTTTATGGCAATTGGAAATTCAAAATGACCGCTACCGCAGGACTTAGTTTAACATAGGACCCTATGGGAAAAAGTTTTTAAAGGCTTCTTCTCTGAAACCGGTTAATCAATGGAAACAAAAACTTACTAGCAATATTGTTTGGATGGTCCTCTATAAAGTTTATGTTTTTTATGGCAATTGGAAATTCAAAATGGCCACTACCGCAGGACTTAGTTTAACATAGGACCCTATGGGAAAAAGTTTTTAATGGCTTCTTCTCTGAAACCAGTTAATCAATGGAAACAAAAACTTACTAGCAATATTGTTTGGATGGTCCTTTATAAAGTTTATGTTTTTTATGGCAATTGGAAATTCAAAATGGCCACCACCGCCGCAGGACTTAGTTTAACATAGGACCCTATGGGCAAATAAAAAAAATCTTCTCTATACAACCGGTTAACCAATGAAACAAAGCTTTCTAGTAATATTGTTTGGATTGTCCTAATTAAAGTTTATTGAAAATTACAGGACTAACTTTAACATCAGGGAAATGCCATCTTCATTTCCTTTAAAATCAGGTGAGCGATACAGGCTCTTAAGAGCCTCTGGTTTTTTTGTTGGCGAGTTTACGAATTTAGTCCCATTACTCGTCATGTAGCAGAGCAGGAGTGAATCAGTCCCAGCACTTTGATGTCTAAAAGAAGTTCCATATACAATCAGGCGTGGTCAATCTTGTTATCTTTCGACAGTGTCACCATTTTTTCATCAGTTTGATGTTTACAATCGATCATTATTGATACCTAATGATAGTTATTGCCGGTTTTAATAACCGGCTGTGCGTTGTGTATTCATTGACATTCGTGCCTCTTTGTAATTACATTTACTACATGAAAACATTGAGAAACCTGAAAATGAATGGCCAGTTGCATCGGGTAATATATATGTAAATAACTGGATTCTTACTACGGAATGGTTGTTAAAGTATGCAAATTAGCACATTTATAACAAAATTAGGTCACATTATCCATATACATAAAAATGATCAACACAGCATTTTCCATGTGCATCTTCCAAGACGAAAAAAGATATTTCTTCAATAAAGATTGTTTCCGTTAGTTTTGCAATGTCTAAAGCTTTAATAACGTAAAGAAGATGAATATTATGTTTGAATTTTCTATAAATAGACCGAAGTTAGAATTTTTTATTTGCTACATTACTAGCAATAGGACTGAATTCTGCCGTTAATCCGACAAATCACAAAACTAACTTCAAATTATAACAGCAGTTAAATGCGGCCTATATAGGAGTTATTGCCCTTAAATGGCAAAATTTATTATGAAATTTTCCGGTTTTTGCCCTGTAACTTGAAAACTATAGCAGCTAGATTAAAACTGTAAATAGCACAAATGATCAGAAATAAAAGCCCTACAATTCACTTACTTGGTCTGAAATTGTCATACGACTCCTTATAAAGAAAGAATTTTAAAGCTTCAGAAAAGAGCTGTTTGGCAGGTTCTAGATACATGTCCATACATGTCCATCAAATTAATTGTTTAAGCAGTTAGGAATAATGGAAGTTGGTACAAGAATAGAATATCATAAGTATCTGTTAGTTTATAAATCACTCAATGGAGAAGCACCAGATTATTTAACAGAAAAATTTAACTACGTAGCAAAAAATAAACCATATTCTCAAAGAAATGCAGTGTTACACTATTAATGACAATTTTTTATGAAATTTTTTGTTTTTGTCCAGAGCTACAGATAAGATTTTCTTAATTGGGTTTTTTACCCATCATATGATTTATTTCATTGGGTATTTTTTATATATCTTTTATCAATTTTTTTTACCCACTCCAAAATAAGTTAATTGGGTTTTTCACCCATCTAAAATTTATTGAATTGGGTTTTTTAAGCTGACAAAAATGTATTTCACTATGATTTTATGCATGTAGATAAACTTTTGTGGTTTGGCAGCAACTACAGAAACATTTGAATGTATTGTGCAGAGAGCATAGATCTTCCATTGGACCAAGACATACATCTTAAATAACACAACAAAAATATTGTACCTTTGACAATGGAAACTATCTTGAGGTCAAGATTACTTAGACAATAGTTAAATGAGAGCACACAGGTCTATTCATAATTAATGGACAGCCAGCATTTCTAATCTATATGTGCACTCCAATAAAATTATTACAGATCAGTTCTGTCACAAGGTTATGAATAATTAACAATAAAAAATTGGGTCAAAGTCCGATTGTAATTTTTATTGATTATAGGGCAAAGCTAGCACTGCTGAATGTCAAGTTTTATTAACCTATAACCTGTAATTCATTGGATCATACACATTTCTTAGGCTAATTAATAGTTCTCAATACATTTCATTAATTGTCCTGTTAGCCTTAAACATTTCATCTAACAATTTTGACAACGTTGTTAGTGTTAGTTGTAAGATAGTTGTATATAGATATAGTATTGTTTGGCTTGGTCAGTTGGTGGATGTCACGGAAGCCCTTTTTCTTCCACTTCTATTCATCATGGGGTCATTATCCTATTCATGGAGTGAATTTCCGGTGCCATGGATTCCATGGAATGAATTTCAGGTGCCATGGAATGAATTTCCGGTGCATGTGAAAACATGGCAGGGTTAAAAAATAGCCCCAATTTTCTCTTTTGTTTCTGCTTTTGCTTATAACTGCTATAATTGCTTAAGAGTTGGATATTTTGAAAGGTATGGCATTACTGTAGAACAAGAATATTTTTTTCCAGTCAATGTCTTTACAGTGGAAGCACTGCCTAAAGTGTGTAATGTGGTACAATGTGACCACAACATTTAAATGAAAGTAGAAAAACCATTCTTAAACTTTAAGGTAAAATTCCCAAAAAAGTCCGTGGACACGTATACTTTTATCTCCATTTTTATGTAATTTAACATTATATGTGTAATGCCCCATATATGAAATTTTACGTGAAAGAAAGATTTTTAATACAAAATTTTGATGTCTCACCCATTCTGTTACTTTTTCACAAGCCATCCAAAAGTATAATGACCTCTCATGGTGCCAACAACAAAATACTAGACTGGTTCTAACCATAAATAAAATTTTGGAAGAAAAGTATTCATATTTATCAGGGAATATGCATCTCTTCTTGTGAAATAAATCTCCATACCTGGAGCACCGTATGCAGCATGAAATAGACATTACATTAGGAATACCTCGGTTGTTACGTTGTGAAATAGTGGGATCGTAATTACGCAACGTTGTGTATTTATTTGAATGAATTAACGCAATCACTGAACAATTTTATGCACTCGTTGAGTGAATTAAGCATGTTTCTAAAAACTGATTGGGTTTTAGACCTTTGATATTGCGTTTTGCAACGCAAAGCAATAAAAATAATTGGGTTTTATGAAAATTTAATTGCGTAATAACGCAAATACGCAGCTTATCTGGAGCTCTGTTTGTCCTGTAACTTGAAAACTATAGCAGGTAGAGTGAAACTGTAAATTACAAAAATGATCGGCAATACAAACCCTACAGTTCACTGAATATGTCTGAAATTGTCAGATGACTCCTTATAGGAGTTATTGCCCTTAGATGGCAATTTTTTTTATGACATTTCTGTTTTTGTCCTGTTACTTAAAAACCATAACAGCTAGAGTGAAAATATAAAAAGCAAAAATGATTAAATCATTTCACTTAATTTGTCTGAAATTGTCAGATGACTCATAGGAGTTATTGCCCTTAAATGACAGGTTTTTTTTTTAATAAAATTTTCAATTTTTGTCCTGTAACTCGAAAACTATAGCAGCTAGATTGAAACTGTAAATTGCACAAATGATCAGCAAAGCAAGGTCTACAAATGTTTGCCTAGTCCAAAATTGCAAGATGACTCATTATAGGAGTTATTGCCCTTTATGAATTTTGATCAGTTTTTGTATTATAAATTAGTCTATAACACACCTAGGGTAAGACTTTAAATTTCTAAATTACCCTAAAGGACAAGGCCTACAAACTATTTTATTTTCAGAAATTGTGTGATGGCACCTTATAGGAGTAATTATACTTAACCAAAATTTTTTAAGCAATGTTTAGTTTTTGCACAGTAACTTAAAAGCTATAACAACCAGACTGAAACTGTAAATTTCAAAAATTTAAATATAGATGAAGTCATTTTGGGTTCCAGGTAAGCGATTACAGGCTCCTAGAAGCCTCTAGTTTGTTAAGGGGCCATCATGCTATTTATTGAAGACTTAAGGTTGTCTTTAGGTTGTTTTTGTTCTCCAATCAGGTTGTTATAACCCTCTCATTCTTTTCTTAATAAATAAGAAACCTGCACTTCAATGTCATGCTTCTTGTTAAACTTTTCTTACAGAAAATATTGACATGAATGTGTTTCTGTTTCTGTTTTATCATTCAAGTCTCTCAAAAAGCTTTACAAACCAGCAACTTTAAAAGAGATATGATAAAAAAAATATCTGAAATGTTGCGATTCTTGTAAATCTAATCTTACAAAAAATATTTACATGAATGTGTTTCTTTTTTTATACTTGTATATTTTGGAATTTATCAGATTGATGCAAAGAATAACTTTGAGCAATTCATAGTTACCATTCAAATTTTAGCTCATTCATACATGTTATCAACAAATACAATAATGATTTTTTAAAAATATTTTGCAGCTTGTTACTCTGGTTCTTTTGGGAGTAATTGCTCAGGAATTTGTAATTGTGTAAATCAACCGTGCCATCCTATATCAGGTGTATGTCCACCTGGAGGATGTCAACCTGGATACATGGGTGACAACTGTACTACAGGTATGAAATAAACTGGTTCATGAAGTAGGTTTTTTATCAATACAGTAACCTTACATTAAAGTAATACACATTTATTTTTTGTTTTACCAGTTTTATAAGCTGTTAGGAAACACATATAAAGCGTTATTTTTTGTTAACATCACAAATAGACAGAAAGATTAACATTTTATGAAACACTCCTTTTATTCATATTATTGTCATTTAAACAGATAATTGAGAATCAAGACTTGGCAATATGTTATTAATAGATGGTACTCCTTTTATAAGAAATTAAAATATTTTAAAACATTAGATTAATATATAGTATCTGTCAATTTTTCTTCATCATTTCAGAATGTAGCACTGGTAACTTTGGTTTCAGCTGTAATGAATCTTGTGTTGGATGTTTATTCAACTCTTGTAATGGAAAAACTGGCATATGTTCAAATACAACGAGTTGTAAACCTGGTTGGCAGCCTGGAAATTCTAAATGCAATATAGGTAACATGAGTTTGTGCATTAATTATCTTTAGTTAGTATTCTTTTTGAAGTTTTGTATACTTCAGAAATGTACTCTTATGTTTACATAGAAAATGTTGTGTTGACTTCAACATTCCAATATTTCAAGTTGGAATTAAAATGAAGCAACATTCCAAGATCACCTGTGTATGAAGTATATAAATCTAAATTTTGAAAAAACTCTAGGGTCTGTGTATTATTTCTAAACTTACTTTTTAAATTAATAAGAATAATGCTGATGAAGAAACTTGTTACACTGATTTTTAGCTAATATTACACAAATGAAGCTTATTTATACATGTTTAGAAGTACAGTTTAGCATATAATTTTCCTTTTTGCCAGCTTGTTACTCAGGCTCCTTTGGGAGTAATTGCTCAGGAATTTGTAATTGTGTAAATCAACCCTGCCATCCTATATCCGGTGTATGTCCACCAGGAGGATGTCAACCTGGATACATGGGTGACAACTGTATTACAGGTATGAAATAAACTGGTTTATGAAGTAGGTTTTTTATCAATACAGTAACCTTACATTAAAGTTATACACATTTATTTTTTGTTTTACCAGTTTTATAAGCTGTTGGGAAACATATAAGCGTTATTTTTTGTTAACATCACAAATAGACAGAAAGATTAACATTTTATGAAACACTACTTTTATTCATATAATTGTCATTTAAACAGATAATTGAGAATCAAGACTTGGCAATATGTTATTAATAGATGGTACTCCTTTTATAAGAAATTAAAAATATTTTAAAACATTAGATTAATATATAGTATCTGTCGATTTTTCTTCATCATTTCAGAATGTAGCACTGGTAACTTTGGTTTCAGCTGTAATGAATCTTGTGTTGGATGTTTATTCAACTCGTGTAATGGAAAAACTGGCGTATGTTCAAATACAACGAGTTGTAAACCTGGTTGGCAGCCTGGAAATTCTAAATGCAATATAGGTAACATGAGTTTGTGCATTCATTATCTTAAGTTAGTATTCTTTTTAGCTCACCTGGACCGAAGGTCCATGTGAGCTTTTGCTATCACTTGGCGTCTGTCGTCCGTCGTCCGTCGTAAACTTTTTCAAAAATCGTCTTCTTTGAAACCACTAGGCCAACTTTTTTCAAACTTGGCCACAATCATCATTAGGGGTCCTAGTTTCAAGTTTGTACCCAGGGTGTTGATCAACAGACAAATATGGCCGCTGTTACTAAAAATAGAACATGGGGGTCAACACAGGTTTTTGATCATTATCTAAAAAACTAAATAGCTATAGAGAAAACCGTTACTTCAAATTGATCAGCACATTAAGGTCTACAATAGTTGCTATTAGTGCGAAGTTGTATATTGGCGTCTTGTAGGAGTTATTGCCCTTTTTTGACGATTTTTGTCAAAATTTTTGGTATTTACAATATATCCTGAAAACTATACCAGGTAGAGTGAAACTGTAAAAGGCAAAAATGATCAGCAATAAAAGCCCTACAATTCACTTGATTGGTCTGAAATTGTCAGATGACTCCTTATATTAGTTGTTGCCCTTAAATGGTAATTTTTTATGAAATTTTCCGTTTTCGTCCTGTTACTTTAAAACTATAACAGCTAGAGTAAAACTGTAAATAGCAAAAATGATCAACAATACAAGCCCTACAATTCACTGTATTAGTCTGAAATTGTCAGATGACTCCTTATAAGAGTTATTGCCCTTAAATGGCAATTTTTTATGAAATTTTCCGTTTTTGTCCTGTAACTGGAAAACTATAGCAGCTAGATTGAAACTGTAAATTGCACAAATGATCAGCAATAAAGACCCTACAATTCTTTTGATTGGTCTGAAATTGTCAGACAACTCCTTAAATAAGTAATTGCCCATAAATGACAATTTTTTATGAAATTTTCCGTTTTTGTCCTGTAACTTAAAAACTGTAACAGCTAGAGTGAAACTGTTAATAGCAAAAATTATCAGCAATACAAGCCCTACAAATTACTATTTAAGTCTGAAATTGTCAGATGACTCCTTATAGGAATTTTTGCCCTTAAATTGCAATTTTTTATGAAATTTTCCGTTTTTGTCCTGTAACTTGAAAACTATAGTAGCTAGATTTAAACTGTAAATTGCACAAATGATCAGCAATAGAAGCCCTACAAATGATTGCTTAGTTAAAAATTGCAAGATGACTCTTTATAGGAGTTATTGCCCTTTCATTATGAATTTGGACAAATGAACAGTTTTTTATAGCGGACCACACAAAACCTTTCCTGAGTATAAGCTGGTGTTGATCAGGGTATTTAAACTTTTGGAAGATGAACTGTCCCATTGTTTGAATACAATACCTATTGTTATCTCAGCAGTTTATTCAGTGGGTACTTTAAATCTGACAAGGAGAAGTCAATAATTGATTGATTAATTTTCATATGGAAAAAACTAAACTCCTTATGAAAATATATTTGCCTAAACTTAATTGTATTATTATTAATGGTGACCAAATAAATATTGTAACAATTTGATGTCAATGAATTCTGAAGAAAACCATATTTTTATTTGAACAGTATATGCAGCATAAGCTGGTATTCATACAAAAAATTTGTCACTTTACCTGTAGAAACTCAAAAAGATGATATCTATCTGCAATTTGATGAATTTGTAGAATTTATAAGCATTAAAAACCCTAGTTCCTTACATTTTTTTGATGAAAGTGGTGTTATAAAGACTTCTGGGAATAGGGATTATGGCAGTTCAGTCAAAGGTTCTAGAGCATTTGAATTACAAAGATATGCTTCAAATGCTAATTATACAGTTAATCTGTTACATTCAAGATTTGGTGTAGACTATTTTAATGTTATTGATGGTCCATATAATAGTTTGGAGCTTTTAAATTTTGTTGTTGAGGCTATTGATATCATCAATGATAGACTAGCACATGGATAGCAACCTCTGTTTGTATCTGGTGACACAATTATTATGGATAACTGTGCCTTCCATCACTCACATATAATAAACACTAACTTAACTTATTTGTTAAGACCAGCAGAATTTACCCTGATATACCAACCCCGGTACCACCCACAACTTAATACATGCGAATACTGCTTTCATATAATGAAACAGATATTGAGATCAAACAGCGATTTCACTTTTGATCACACAAGAACTGCAATTTGTGATGCTGTGTTAGATGGAATAACTCGTGAAAAAATCACAGAACATTTTTAAACACTGGATATATTCATTAAAATTATCTCCCTTGTTGAATGTCAATTTTCAGTTATTGTTACTAATTTTTCAATTAAGAATTTAATGTCTGAAAAAAAGAATAAAAAATGTTATTGTCATTTTCAGATTTTTTCACAAATCTACGGGGGCAGTTCCTCACATAATGACACAATAAATTAATTACATCAACAAGCCCATGATTTCCCCAAATATAAACATGGTCATTATTAAGTACATGTACTAGTTGGTCAAACCAAAATGTTAAATACAAATTTTAATAACATAATTGGTTTGAATAAAAAATAGAAATATAATTAAATTGGAATTGGACAACAAACATTTTTTTGGACATTAAAACATGTTGCTAGTATATGAAAACATAGCAAAATAGATTGCAAAATTTTGAAAAAGTTCAGCAATAGACATTTTTGTCCTAAATGATATAAATGATAAATATGGCATATAATACAGTTCAGCATTGCACAACAATTCCTCCCTACAATCAGTGAAGTTTCATGTATTTTCACCATTGGGGAGTTTACTTTTTGGCATAGGAAAATTAATCAATGAGTGATTGACTTTTCCTTGTCAGATTTAAAGTACCCATTGAATAAACTGCAGAGAGAACAATAGGTATTGTATTCAAACATTGGGACAGTTCATCTTCCAAAAGTTTAAATACCCTGAGCAACACCAGCTTATACTCGGGAAAGGTTTCATGTGGTCTGCTATAATTATAAATTAGTCTATAACACACCTATTAGTAGAGTAAAACTGTAAATTTCTAAAGTACCCTAAAGGACAATGCCTAAAAACCATTTAATTTTCAGAAATTGTCGATGGCACCTTATAGGAGTTATTGTATTTAACAAATTTTTTGAAAATTGATTGATTGATTAATGGTGTTTAATGCCCGAGCAGCAATATTTCAGCTATATTCAGGCGAATTTTTTGAAGAAATGTTTAGTTCTTGCACAGTAACTTAAAAGCTATAACAACTAGACTGAAACTGTTAATTTAAAAAATTTTAATATAGTTTAAGTCATTTGGATTCCAGGTGAGCGATTACAGGCTCCTGGGAGCCTCTAGTTGAAGTTTTGTATACTTCACACATGTACTCTTATGTTTACATAGAAAATGATATGTTGACTTCAACATTGCAATATTTCAAGTTGGAATTCAAATGTATAAACATTCCAAGATCGCCTGTGTATGAAGTATATAAATCTAAATTTTGAAAATACTCTAGGGTCTGCGTAATATTTCTAAACTTACTTTAATAAGCATAATGCTGATGAAGAAACTTGTTACACTGATGTATAGCTAACATTACAAACATGAAGCTTATTTATACATGTTTAGAAATACAGTTTAGCATATAATTTTCATTTTTGCCAGCTTGTTACTCAGGCTCCTTTGGGAGTAATTGCTCAGGGATTTGTAATTGTGTAAATCAACCGTGCCATCCTATATCCGGTGTTTGTCCACCAGGAGGATGTCAACCTGGATACATGGGTGACAACTGTACTACAGGTATGAAATTGGTTGGTTTAAAATGTATTTGTTGAAAATTGCACATATTATTTTAGCACTGTATTTTTATGCCCCTGCGACGACATGTTTTACTCATGTCCATCCGTCCGTCCGTACGTCCGAACAAATTTCCGTCAAGCTTTTCTCAGAAACCGTACATGAGAACAATTTTAAATTTGGCAGAGTGGTTCAGTATCACAAGTTGTATGTCCTAAGCGACTTTCAGACCTGTCGGACAACTACTTCCTGTTTGCCACTGGGCCGATATGAAAATGTTCTAACATGAGTATGAAAATTTCCGTCAAGCTTTTCTCAGAAACCGTACATTAGAACAATTTGAAATTTGGCAGGGTGGTTCAGTATCACAAGTTGTACGTCCTAAGCGACTTTCAGACCTGTCAGACAACTACTTCCTGTTTGCGACTGGGGCGATATGAAAATGTGTTAACATGAGTATGAAAATTTCCGTCAAGCTTTACTCAGAAACCGTACATTAGAACAATTTGAAATTTGGCAGAGTGGTTCAGTATCACAAGTTGTATGTCCTAAGCGAACTTCAGACCTGTCGGACAACTACTTCCTGTTTGGGACTTCATTTGTACATAAATACGTCCGTCTGTATGTACAAATTTCCGTCAAGCTTTTCTCAGAAACCGTACATGAGAACAATTTGAAATTTGGCAGGGTTGTTCAGTATCACAAGTTGTATGTCCTAAGCGACTTTCAGACCTGTCGGACAACTACTTCCTGTTTGGGACTGGGCCGATATGAAAATGTGTCAACACAAGTATGAAAATTTCCGTCAAGCTTTTCTCAGTAACCGTACATGAGAACAATTTGAAATTTGGCAGGGTGGTTCAGTATCACAAGTTGTATGTCCTAAGCGACTTTCAGACCTGTCGGACAACTACTTCCTGTTTGCCACTGGGCCGATATGAAAATGTTCTAACATGAGTATGAAAATTTCCGTCAAGCTTTTCTCAGAAACCGTACATTAGAACAATTTGAAATTTGACAAGGTGGTTCAGTATCACAAGTTGTACGTCCTAAGCGACTTTCAGACCTGTCGGACAACTATTTCCTGTTTGGGACTTGGCCGATATGAAAATGTGTTAACATGAGAATGAAAATTTCCGTCAAGCTTTTCTCAGAAACCGTACATGAGAACACTTTGAAATTTGGCAGGGTAGTTCAGTATCACAAGTTGTATGTCCTAAGTGACTTTCAGACCTGTCGGACAACTACTTCCTGTTTGCGACTGGGCCGATATGAAAATGTGTTAACATGAGTATGAAAATTTCCGTCAAGCTTTACTCAGAAACCGTACATAAGAACAATTTGAAATTCGGCAGGGTAGTTCAGTATCACAAGTTGTACGTCCTAAGCAACTTTCAGACCTGTCGGACAACTACTTCCTGTTTGCGACTGGGCCGATATGAAAATGTGTTAACATGAGTATGAAAATTTCCGTCAAGCTTTACTCAGAAACCGTACATAAGAACAATTTGAAATTCGGCAGGGTAGTTCAGTATCACAAGTTGTACGTCCTAAGCAACTTTCAGACCTGTCGGACAACTACTTTCTGTTTGCGACTGGGGCGATATGAAAATGTGTTAACATGAGTATGAAAATTTCCGTCAAGCTTTACTCAGAAACCGTACATTAGAACAATTTGAAATTTGGCAGGGTGGTTAAGTATCACAAGTTGTACGTCCTAAGCGACTTTCAGACCTGTTGGACAACTACTTCCTGTTTGGGACTTACTTTAGCGGGGGCATCCGTGTCCCATGGACACATTCTTCAATTTTTTGTAACTATTTGTGTATATTGGTGAGAGTTTACTCATTCTGAGTACATTAAAACATGGTGTTGTTTATTAAAAATTTTAGACGAAGTCTATGGAAAGTCTTCTGCATCTTTTTAAAATTGTGAAGGCCTCTGAAAGCACATTTGTCGCTATTGTTATTGAAAACTTTGTTGCATTTGAGTGTATGGAAGGTTACAGAGATCTACATGGACTTCTTTAGTGTGGACCGATGAAGCCAATATCTTTCTTACATTTGTTTATGCACTGCCCATGAAAGGGCATTAATAGTGTTTAGGTCTGTTCATATTTATGTTTTTATTTCAAGCTTACCATGTATAAAGTTTGATAAAGGTATTGTGTTATAATAAAAAAACCGTACTACATATTCATCATAGAAAATATGTACACTATAAAAGTGTGATGCAGTCATTGCTCTTCTCATATAATTTTTTGAAGTCATGACATTTAACCCCTTATTGGAAGGGGAATTAAGTTTGTTTGCTGTATGACAAAGCAGGAACATATAAATTGACTGGACTGGAATCTAACGATATCGTATACTTTTCCTCGTCTCGCCACTTCTAATTATCGAATATGATCGTATATATGGCTTTCGTACGACGCCAATCTGCAATCTGTCTGTTTGAGACTCAGGCACAATGTTTATATAGCAATAAATTGTTGTATTTAACAAAAAAATTTAAAAAGTACAACAAAAAAAAAAAAACAAAAACAAAAACAAACAAACAAACAAAGAAACACAAAATTATAGGCATATAATTATAAGTCTCTGACAAAACACAAAAACCCCCGAAACAATAAAAACCATCAGTTTTTATTTTTGTTATTTCTAAAATAAGATTGTTTTTACTGGTCCCAGTGAATTAAAATCAAAACCGCCTTGTGTGGTTTTATTTGATGTTTATAGCTTTCACCAATTAGACAAATTATATAATGACACAGGTATTAGCTACCAAGGATGTACCCTCAGACAACTTATGACACCGTTGTGTATTGAACCATTTGCTCACCACACCTGTGATAACATAACGATTGCAACAGGTGACCACCAAATTATAAGAGAATGGATTGTAAAAATATTTATTCCAATTGTTTTTCATTGTTTGCTTTTTAAATTTTATAAGAGTTTCTGGTAGAAATAGAAGCTGAAAATATGTAACAGGATAGAGGTCTCCTTGTGGAAAAAATGTTTTCAAAAAGGGTCACAAAAGTATGATTATTCATCGTGTTTTCAATTATGATATATTTCTTTGCCTTTTCAAAACATAATTTCTTTATAATTTTGAAAGAAAAAGAAATATTTCGTTTATTATAGGTGTAGATTGGTTCTATTTAAGTAGACCGTTTAAAAATTTGCTCCATCTTCAAGAAAACCTGCTTAAATTTTATGCTACGTTATCCAATAATAACTGGTAATTCTCAACAACAATTATATATGCTGCAACACGACAAAAAAGACGAATTGGTTGGTCTATTCCTTTAAAATGTGTAATAATGCATTACGATAATATATGGTCTGAAAGTATAAAGTTAGTCAAAATGAAATACAAAAATGGCAACCGTTACAATTGCTTGTGATTTTCGCTTATTGCAATATTTTTAAATGATAAAACATGGACACGATAATACAACTAGGCATAAATAAATAAAACACTATCAATTAAAAAAAAAACCAAAATATTTACTGTCACATGATAATTGCAAAACTTTGAACTTTATAATTGATATCGTATTTTTCAAGATACTGTCATTTCTGCGTTCTCGTATAATCTTATTCTGGTATCGCGCGACAAGGAAATCGTACTTCCTTAACTGACAACTTGGCGAGTGTCCAATCCTGTTAGTTTTACTAGTCCCAGGACAAAGTCAAAATCTTCTGATCAGTTGAATTGAGGTCTGGGGCTGGCATGTCAGTAACTGCTTATAGTCCTTTGTGTCTTTTTGCAAAGTTATCATCAGTTTTATTAACTTGGTTTTGTTACCTGTTTTTCATATACGACTCCAGCCACTTTTTAACTGAGTTTTACTTTTCAAAGACACTTGCTGTCAAGGAAGTTGTTTTATTAAATAAAAATGAGTTTATAATTTGTAATTCATTAATGTGTAAATCAAGTGATAACCAGCTTGAAATGTCTCAAATAAATGAAATATTGTCCTCAGAAAAATTATCAGTTTCTTTGTAGTATAATAAAAGTGAAATTGATGATTTTTCTGAATAAATGAATAATCTAATTAGAATCCGAATCATTTGGGCGTTTGAAAGTAACCGGTTTTGGGGTTTCGATTCAAGCGCTTACTTGTTGTTGCTTTATTAAATGTAGTTGATAGGGTCGCGAATGATAAATGTCGCTGTTCAATTCCAAGTTTACTTCAAGTAAACAGAATGTAACCACGGGATTAGAACAGAATAAAAGAAAGGCCACTGATGACGATGATCAGATGGTCATCGTGAATCTAAAGATAAAAAGTATGACCGTGAAAAACGAGTCTGAACTTTCAAATCATCTTAACGACTTAAATCTACTAACTCTGAACCAATACTTTATTACATGCAATAAATAAAACATCTTGATAACATAAACTGTTTATATTACAAATGAAGTTTGGAGACATGTTGTTTTTTTTATTATGTCTCCCAAAAGAAGTTTGGAGACATATTGTTTTTACTCTGTTTCTTATATGTCTCCCAAATGAAGTTTGAAGACATATTGTTTTTATACCCACCGCAAACTTGTTTGGGGGGTATATAGGAATCACCCTGTCTGTCTGTCCATCTGTCCACATCCCTTGTAAGCGCAACTCCTAAACGACATCAACCATTAAACTAATATAAAAACCAAACTCCACGAAATGAAAAATTTCTGAAGATAAAAAATAAGTGTATGCAAAAATGTCGAAATTTTTAACCCCCTCTCTCAAGTGTGCGGTTTGCACACTAATGAAAATGGTTGACAATTATGGACGACCCCTTACTCTGTTTCTTATTACTATTAATTTTTTTCTTCTTCTTTCTCCGCCTCATGAACTTGTCCCAGTACTTTTCTCGGAAACAACTCAACAGATTAGTATGAAACTTTGCATTATGGTAGATAGGTTATTGAAGGTGTGCACAAGCTATTCGGAAATTTCAAGATGGCCACCATCACATTAGTGTACTGAAAAATTATCTCGGGAACTATTGGACGGATTTCAATGAAATTTGGACATATTTTGACAAAATCAGAGTGGACTTGATAGGTGAAAAAAACCTTTTCAATATGGCCACCATTTTCAAAATCTCCACCACCGAAAATTGGGAAAATGTGAAAAAGTTGCAGTCACTTGGAAAGACCGCCATTTTCATATTGACGCGAAGTTTTTGACTGGACTTGAAACATGTACACAGCTAATACAGTTCAACTCAAGAATACACACAACTGTGATATAAAAAGACGTGAATGCTTCCTCCGTCGAGCAATTACAGCAGAAAATTACAGTCCATCTAAAAAAAGTAGCATAGACATTTTTCCATCGTCAAGGAACAACTTTAGAGAATGTCGGCAGACCTTTGAAAATTTTAAAACACTGTTCCCGATGTAGTCACAAATCGGATGTTCTATGGGACAAAGGTAATTATATGTATATTTGATTTAAGTTTTTTTGAAGTAACTTTAACATGGTGCAAAAAATTGCAGCACTTAAATGTGTCCGTTGTCAAGTATTTAAGGGAGACAAGTCTAAATGTAATGTAACGGTCAAGTGATTCACGTCATGTAATTTATTGTGGTATGGCAGGCTGTGTAGGCCAAAAGTGTTTGACACTATTTCCTTAAATACTCACCTCAGATTTTAAAAATAAACAAATAGATTTAATAGATAAACTGAATCGTAAAGAAAACCACGCTTTTAGTTCAAAAATTACACATCAATTTATATATTTTCTTTAATTCAAAAGTATATTGATGAGTTTCAGTTGCTATTTAAGTACTGATACATGTATAATATTATGATTTCTATATGGAAATTATCTATTTTATTATTAAATCATAATGAAGAGTGCTTTCACTTTTTACTGTAGTGAAGCATGGAAAAAAATCCTATTAAGGCTATAACTGATGACTTTAGAATACTTTGCATTCCCAAATTATACTCAAATATTTAGAACAAATTTCATTGTCAGGTTTTTGATTTTGAAATTCTTAAATTGTCCTTTACTGTTTGTTTCCCTAATGAAAATCATTTTTTTTGTAGAGATGCCCTGTATGTAGGTAACATGCGATTGTATCAAGGTCTAGAGATGGTTTATACTATAAGGCGTCATCATTCACAAGCCTAACTAGCCACGTTTGTATAGAAACCACATGTACCACCTCTTCTAATCATCCTTGATACTTTACTGATGTACTGAACGCGCTTGAGAATGCATATTCTAGAGACGGTCATATGCAGGAAAAAGATTGTGATTTCCAAAATTAACAATTTGAACAGTTTTGCAAAATTCTTAATCAACTTTCTTCATTTATGTGTGTTCATTAAGTTATATCTCCAACTGTATGTGCCATTGTCTTAGATTATTGTTCATTCGCCTTGTCATTTTATGGTTTAATGAAAAATGCATAGGTTTTAGTACTACAGTTATAACTGTGTATTTAATTTTTGAATGAATTGACTATGTTTAAAATTCACTTTGTGTGTTTTTGTTTCAAAAATCTACTCAGAAAATTATTTTGCCAATTTTAAGCAAACTTGGTCTAACTATCCATTTAATGGTGTCTAGTAAAAAGTTAGATAATTTTTTGTAGCCACCAAACAACAAAGTGTCAATGACTGAAAATAGAAAATAAAATATAAAATGCAAGTAATTGTTTCATTTTTTTACAATCATGATTTTATAAAATGTAAAAAAAAGTGCACAAAACAATCTGATCAAATTCATTCATGACCATAATTGTTAGATGTCTTCAAAAAGGTGTTGCTGGCATTTATGACTGTGTGTGGGGTTTTTTTGGTGTATTTGGCTATAATGAATAGGGAGAAACCAATCTACGACAACAGTTTTAGAGTACTTACTTATTGGGAAAGTTCTGATAATACTCCATAGACATATATACTTGTGGAAGATTCATGATGGAAGTGGAGTTATTTGGACTCTTCATTTCATTCTTATTTTTAGCATTTCCTCGCCATAACCATGCAGATGAAGAATTTTTAGCAATGTTGAATATCACGATTTCGAAAAACCCTTGCATTAAAACATAAAAAATTTAATTAGAACAAATACTGTATGCATAAATTACAATTTCAATTAAGATTGGAGTCGAGTACACCATGCCTGCAGTGAGAATCAAACCCGCAATCTCAGTGTTGACAGACCACTTGATCAATAGTAGACGAACTACCTTGACCACTCGGCCACCGAGGCCCCTACATTTACATGTGTTTGTTGGACGTTTATTTTTTGGTTTGTTTTACGATGGAGGGCCGTTTGTATTTATTAAAGAAATATACAGCAAGGAGAGCAAATCAATTATAGTAAGTTTCGAAGCGGCAATATAGCGGTTTTTTGGCTGACAAATAAAAACTGCTTACTGCGTTTGGTCCAGCTTATGCTCCTTTTGTAGATTACAGAATGTGTAAACTGACAACAACAATTATATCCAAGTGATAGTCCGCGGTTTGAAATGCGGCAGATTTTTTCACTTTGATAGAGCACTTTTCTATAGTAAAGTTTGACCTAAATTACCACGGAAGTGTATGTTTGGAAGAGTCAATTGTTATCTATTCAAAATCCTTCGGGTCATGTCGTCTGCAGTTAAGGCGGGAAAAGTCTCGCGGTTTGTCCGAATACCATTGAACGTTACGAAAGCAGACGATCTCTTGAAAACAACGCTAGGTCCCTTTAGAAACTCAAATGGTTGACTTCCTATGTAAAATTCCCGTAGCAAATGTCAAGGACAATTTCGGATATTTCAACAACAAAGGCATAATATAAAATATGGACGTGCTATCGTGTAGATTTTTTTCAAATCGGATTTTAGCACTATAAAGGTACAGTATGGAATAATAAAAAAAATGCAAGCAAAACGCTGAGCGCATGGGGGGTGTAACATTAAGTATATGTCGATGTAAATTGAATTTCTATCTTGCGACTTTTGAAGTCCGTGCCACTTTGTTTGAACATTAGATGTTGGTCTTCTAGTGTGATTTTTACTGCCTTGATGTCCCCACATGAACGTAAAAATGTAGAATTTGCATAAAAATAACTAGTCCGTGAATCCTCTGCCGTCCAACGTTTTTTTTTGTCCATGCAGAGGACGGCAGAGGATTCTAAGACTAAAAAATAAGTAATGGTCACACATGGATCCCTGTTCTGTGCTTATGTGCCATAGGATTTTATCGAACTTTTTAAAGAATTGTTTAAAAAATAAAGATACAATTTCTACCAACATATTAGCTATATACACCAGACATTGTTTATAAGTCTTACTTTGACAAATTTAATATACGTACAAGACAAAGCAGATTAAAAATGTTATAAAAATGTTCAATGAAATATTTGGAAATTTAAATGGTAAAATATTTTAAACTCGACCATCGTGTAATAGAAACCAATTTAGATCGAAAAAGAGGGAACGATCAGTGGCTTGAAGTAAATTTTTGATATTTCAAAAAAAAATTTAGTGATGGAGAATTAGGGCGAATAATCGTCGTACCCTAACATTTATTGGCGAAGTTTATCGAAAAAGGGAGAACGATCCTTGGCTTGAGGTAAATTGCTGATATTTCAATAAATTTTTAGTGATGGAGAACTAGAATGACAAATCACAAAACTAACATCGGATTATAATGGCAGTAAAATTGGGCCTAGTAGAGAACAAAATAGTTGTATTTGAAGTAAACTAAAAAAATAACAGTTTAAGAATGTTATTAATGAACGACTGAATTTCATCCACCAAATGAGGCGAATGCTACTGTGTTTTGCAAACAAAATGCTTATTTTTATGTGTTACTTCATTAAGAAAAAATTAAATTACTGTCATTATTTTTTACATATATTATTTTCAAATTTAAACACTTTTAAAATCAATTGTACCGCACTAAAACGAGCCTTTGTACATAACCAGATGGCAAATCACACGAACCTTTTACATCTGTTACATAATCAAACACACTTAAAATTATCACACATGAATAATGCTCGACTTTTGAAATTTTTTTTCTCGAAATGTCACCACAAGTCAAAAATTGCACTTGTGAAAGATGAATATCTCAGAAATTTATGGATTTTTTTTCCTCTAAATTAAACTTGGTGTAATTTTTTGCAGCACTTAAGAATACACCCCCTGTTTTTCATGTTTACTGATCAAACAGAGGTATTAAATATCCATTGTTTTTGTAACTTTGCAAGTGGTCTTTAATTTTGAAATGAAAAGATCATAAAAAACGAAAACTTTTGTCAGTTAATGCGCTAAATAACTTTTAATTTGCATGGCAACCGAATAAACATAGGCACATAACTTTTTTACCTCGTATAATAGAGAGCTCCGATTCTATTGTTATGGTTTCACCGGAAATCTGACTGATAAGGCAACCTCAAATCTATCAAAACAATTTTCAATATGGCTGCCATTTTCAAAATGAAAATTTGAAAAATTGAAAAAGTTAACCGATTTGCACGAAACTTGGTATATATATAGAATAGCACAAGGCAATCTCAAATCTATCCAAACAATTTTCAAGATTGATGTCATTTTCAAAATGGCCGCCACCGAAAATTGGAAAAATTTGGTATATATATATATAGAATAGCATAAGGCGACTTCAAATCTGTGTTCGTTTGGGAGACATTTTTGTGTTGGGCATCACATTCAGCACTAGTTATTCTTCGTCTTTCTCACGCCACCAACTTTGTCCGAGGCTTTTGTGTACTTTATACCTCACAGATTTTGTTCAAATTTTGCACAATGAAAGATCCTATGAGATGCGAGTACTAACCATTTTTCAAGTGTAAGGGCCCCCCCAGGGCCGTGCCACACCCCTCCAAATACCTCAAAAATTGATATTTTTAGCTCACCTGGCCCGAAGGGTCATGTGAGCTGTTACCATCACTTGGCGTCCGTCGTCGTCGTCCTCCGTCGTCGTCGTCGTTAACTTTTCTTCAAAAATCTTCTCCTCCATAACCACTGAAGGGATTCCTTTAAAACTTTGCATACATCATCAGTAAATTGCCCTCTACCAAGTTTGCCCAAACCATGGCCTCAGACCAACCAACATGACCACCATGGCTAAAAATAGAACAGAGGGGTCAAAATACAGTTTTTTGCTTATAGTTCAAAAAGTATACCAGATACAGGAAAACCGAAGAGACCTTCCTTCTTCAGCATCTAAAGCTCTACAAAACACTCCATTGGGTCAAAGTGGTATGATGACTCCTTGTAGGAGTTATTGCCCTTGAGTTGTCAAAATTGATCATTTTTGCCAATTTTTGCCTCAAAATCTTGAAAATTATTAGAACTAGAGAAAAAGTTAGCATTGCTTAATTGTTCTGCTCTATGAGGGCTACAAAAATGACCTAAGGGTCAAGATTGTCTGATTAACCGTTTAAGAGTTATTCCCCTTGAACTGTTTTTATACCCCGCCACACGAAGTGGCGAGGTATTATGTTATACCCTCAGTTTAGTTCGGTGTCTGTCCGTCCATCCGTCTGTCCGTCCGTCCGTCCCCCGAAGGTTTCCAGATGATAACTTGAAAACTCCTCAAGGGATTTGAAAAATATTTTGCACAGCTGTTCAGTACAATAAAATACAGGTCAAGTTCAATTTTCAGGATGATCCGAAAAATATTATTGAAGTTTTGCCACTTTATAAATTTTCAAATACCCCCGAAGGTTTCCAGATGATAACTTGAAAGCGCCTCAAGGGATTTGAATAATATTTTGCACAGCTGTTCAGTACAATAAAATACAGGTCAAGTTCAATTTTCAGGATGATCGGAAACATATTATTGAAGTTTTGCCACTTTATAAATTTTCTAAATTTGACAATAATGAAATTTTCTGGTCTAAGAAAGATAACTCATTTCTTTCTGTCTCTATATACTAGTGGATGTATAGTATATACAGTATAGTATACTAGTATATACAAATATATTTAACTATTGATGAATATCGTGGCGGGGTATCATTTAATGTCCCATTAGATGCCCTATTTTTTTTAATTGGTTTAAATTGATTTTTTAAAATCTTCTCTGAAACAACTGAAAGTACTGCTTTGAAACTTTGTACACATCATCCGTCAAATGTCCTCAACCAAGTTTGCACCAACCATGGCTGCAGATTAACCAACATGGCCACCATGGCTAAAAATAGGATTGGGGGGGGAGGGGGGGGTAAAATACAGTTTTTGGCTTATATTTAAAAAAGTGTAACAGATACAGGAAAACCGAAGAGACATGCCTTCATCTGCATCAAAATCTCTATGAAACACTCCATTGGGTTGAAGTTGTATGATGACTCCTTATTGGAGTTATTGCCCTTTAATTGTTGAAATTGTTTATTTTTGACATTTTTGCCTCAAAATCTTGAAAATTATTAGAACTAGAGAAAAAATTAACATTGCTTAATTGTTCTGCTCTATGAGGGCTACAAAAATGACTTAATGGGTCAAGATTGTCTGATGAACGTTTAGGAATTATTCTCCTTGAACATTTGTTTAATCAATTTTACTTGATTTTAAAAAATCTTCTCCTCTTAAACCAATGAAAGGACTGCTTTGAAACATTGCACACATCATCTTTAGGATGTCCTCTACCAAAATTTGCAAATCATGACACCTGACTACCTACATAGCTACGTTGGATTAAAATAGAAAAAATGAAAAAAAAAGGGGGGGGGGGGGGGGGGTCAAGAGAGTTTTCGACTGATAGTTAAAAAAGTATAACAGGTACAGCAAATTTGAAGTGAACCTCCCTTCTCCCTCTAACCATCAAAAGATCCTCCTTATAGGAGTTATTTCCCTTAAAATTTCAAAATTAATGATTTTTGCAGAAGTGTTGGGCAATTCCTTATAGCAAATAAAAGCTGGATAAAAAACAATTGTTTGGTTTCAGGTTCAGGTGAGCGATACAGGCTCTAGTTTGAATATGTCAAAAATAGTTAACATTCCTACCCTATAACCATATATATTATTACTCCTTATGAGTAGACGAAACATTTGATACCATAGGGAGGTCCAAGGGGTCATGCCCTGCCTCCACAAATGACAAATTTTTTAATATCTTGAAAACCATTGGGATTCCCACCCTATAACCATATATATTCTTATTTCTTATGATAAGACAAATCATTTAGTACCATGGGAGGGTTGGAGGGGGTCTTGCCCCACCCCCACCCCCCTCAAATGACAGAATATGTCAAAAATAGTAAACATTCCTACCCTGTAACCATATATATTATAACTCCAAATGACAAATTTCTTAATATCTTAAAAAACTATAGAGATCCCCACCCTTTAACCATATATATTCTTACTATGATATTTTTTGTACCATAGGAGGGTTGGAGGGGGTCATGCTTTAAAATTACTTAATATCTTTAAAACCCTTGAGATCCCAACCCCATAACCATATACCCTACCCTACTAGAACATTACCAGAGAAATTGAAGATCGCAATTAACATTACTTGGTAAAGGCTTCCAAAAGAAAATAGATTTAATACATTGTAATTCTAAAATTATCTAAAGTTATAACCTCCTCCTTTACACCACACAATATTAGAGAGACATTGCCTGTATCAAAAGACAAAATATATATATGTTAATCAATATACATATTAAAAACTGAAAAGTAATTCTTATAAAATAGTCATTGATTTTGCTTTAATGTGCAAAAAAGACCACTGTGTGATTTGTGTTTCAGTTTATCTTTAATATGTGGGAGGGAGTTATCTTTGGGAAACTTTGTTTGGGAGATTATTAATTTAAAGTTGGTTTTGTTACCTGGTTTTAATATAGGACTCTAGCCACTTTTCAACTGAGTTTTACTATTTATACTATTCATAGACACTCTGGGTCAAGGAAGTTTTTATACCCCCGCTTCTATACCTCCGCTTCGAAGAATAGGGGGTATATTGTTTTACCCTTGTCTGTCAGTAACAAAAATTTCCTTCACAGTTTTCTAAGCAACTATAGCATGTAGAAAACCTGATATTTTGTATAATGCTTTATCCTATTGTGCCATATGGTGTATAGCGATTTCATGAACCTTCATCTACTTCCTGTTTACCAAATACTTGGATTTTTACACATAGTTGACATACATGCAAAATATCTGTCACATTTTTCACAGCAACCATAAGATGCAGAAGCCTGATATTTTCCATATTGCTTTATCCTATAGTCCTATATAAATGTATAGCGATTTTATGCTCGTAGATCATCTACTTCCTGTTTACTGAATATTTTTTTAAAAATAGTTGACTTACATGCAAAATTTATGTCACAGTTTTCTAGGCAACTATAGGTTGCAGAAGCCTGATATTTTGCATATTTCTTTATTCATAGTCCCATATGGTGTATAGTGATTTAATGCTCCTTGGTCATCTACTTCCTGTTTACCAAATACTTTGATTTTTACACATAGTTGACATACATGTAAAGATTTCCGTCAAAATTTTCTCAGCAACTATAGGATGCAGAAGCCTGATATTTTGCATATAGCTTTATCCTAAAGTCCCATATGGTGTATAGCGATTTCATGCTCCTTGGTCATCACTTCCTGTTGACCGAATACTTAGATTTTTACACATAGTTGACATACATACAAAATTTTTGTCGCAGTTTTCCATGCAACTATAGGCTGCAGAAGACTGATATTTTGCATATTGCTTTATTCTATAGTAACATATGGTGTATAGCGATTTAAATGCTCCTTGGTCATCTACTTCCTGTTTACAGAATACTTAGATTTTTACATATAGTTGCCATGCATGCAAAATTTTGGGAAAAGCAGGGGTATCACTAATGCTCACAGTCCACACTTGTTTTTTATTGAATTAAGATGAGTTTATAATGTGTATTTCATTAATGTGTAAGTCATTTGATAACCAGTCTGAAATGTCTCAATAGATGAAATATTGTACTCAGAAAAATTATCAGTTTCTGTGTAGTATTATTAAAGTGAAATTGATGATTTTTCTGAGGACAATATTTTGCAAGGTGACATTTCAGAATGGTTTTAAAATGTTAGAAACTCATTTATTGACATTTTATTCAACACCAACAATTGTCCTGACACCAAGTGCCTATGATACTATTAAGCAATATTTTCTGCTAAGTTGTCTAAAGATGTTGGACGTGTAGGTTGAGACGCAGAAAATGTTTAACACTAGCACAGTTTTTGCACCTGTGCCAAGTTAAAAACCTTTAGTAGTCTCTGTGTGTCTTGTGTATATTTGATATTTAGTTCTTTTCATGTTTATGAGTTTAGTCTGGTGTTGATTTCACTGAACCAGTATACACGTTTTGTTAAGGGGCCATCATGCTATTTATTGAAGACTTAAGGTTGGCTTAAGGTTTTTGTTGCTCTCCAATCAGGTTGTTATGACCCTCACATTCTTTTCATCATAAATTGGGAACCTGCACTTCAATGTCATGCTTCTTGTAATACTAATCTTACAGAAAGTATTGACATGAGTGTGTTTCTGTTTTTATTGTTATTTTGGAACATATTGGATTGATAAAAAGAAACATCTTTGAGCAATTCATAGTTACCATTCAAATTTGAGCTCATGTTATCAACAAATACAAGAATGAATTTTTAGCTCATCAGGGTCAGGTGAGCTACATGTATTGCCATCACTTGGCATCTGTCATCATCAGTCATTTTAGTCGTGAACTTTTCTTTAAAAATCTTCTCCGAAAGCACTGAAAGGATTGCTTTGAAACTTTGCATACATCATTAGTAAAATGTCCACAACAAAGTTTGCACATATCATGGCCTCAGACTAACCAACATGACCACCTTTACTCAAAATAGAACAAGGGTATCAAAATATTGTTTTTGCCTTACAGTTCAAAAAGTATAATAGATACAGGAAAACCAAAGAGACTTTCCTTCTTCAGCATCAAAAGCTCTACAAAAAACATTCCATTGGGTCCAAGTTGTATGATGACTCCTTGTAGGAGTTATTGCCCTTTAATTGTCAAATTTGATTATTTTTGCCATTTATTCCTAAAAATCTTGAAAGTTCAATTTTATTACAGCTACAAAAATGACTAGGGTCAAGATTGTCTGATGAACTGTTTTATGTTATCCTCCTTGAACATTTTTTTAATGAATTTAAAATGATTTTAAAAAATCTTCTCCACCTTAACCAATGGAAGGACTGCTTTGAAACATTGCACACATTATCTTTAGGATGTCTACCAAAATTGTGCAAATCATGACAGCTGACTACCAACATGGCTACCTTGGCTTTAAAAAAAAGGGGGGATGGGGTGGGAGGTCAAGATAGTTTTTATACCCCGCCACACGAAGTGGCGAAGTATTATGTTATACCCTCAGTTTCATTCGGTGTCTGTCCGTCCGTCTGTCCCCCAAAGGTTTCCAAATGATAACTTGAAAACGCCTCAAGGGATTTGAATGATATTTTGCACAGCTGTTCAGTACAATAAAATACAGGTCAAGTTCAATTTTCAGGATGATCCGTATAATATTATTGAAGTTTTGCCACTTTATAAATTTTCAAATTTGACAATAATGAAATTTTCTGGTCTAAGAAAGATAACTCATTTCTTTCTAGTATATAGTGGATGTATAGTATATACAATATAGTATACTAGTATATACAAATATATTTAACTATTGATGAATATCGTGGCGGGGTATCATTTAATGTCCCATTAGATGCCCTATTTTTGGCTTATAGTTCAAAAAAGTATTACAGATACAACGAACTTGAAGTGAACCTCCTTCCTAAGCATCAAAAGCTCCTTATAGGAGTTATTTCCCTATAAGTTCAAAATTAATGTTTTTTGCAGAAGTGTTGGACAATTCCTTATATGGGAGGAAAACTGGATAAAAAAGAGTTGCTTAGTTTCAGTTGCAGGTGCCGGGGTGATTTTTTAATATCTTAATTTAGTTTTTAATATTTTGCAGCTTGTTACTCTGGTTCTTTTGGGAGTAATTGCTCAGGGATTTGTAATTGTGTAAATCAACCCTGCCAACCTATATCTGGTGTATGTCCTCCAGGAGGATGTCAACCTGGGTACATGGGTGACAACTGTACTACAGGTATGAAATAAACTGGTTCATAAAGTATGTTTTTCTCCAGTATAAATACCTTTCATTAAAGTTATATTATTTTTTTATAAGCTGTAGGCGGAAACATATATAAGTAGTTAATTTTTGTTAACATCACAAAAATAGACAGAAAGATTAACATTTTATGAAACAGTACTTCCATTCATATAATTGTCATTTAGAACATATAATTGAAAATCAAGATTTGGCAATATGTTATTAATAGATGGTACTCCTTTTATAAGAAATTGAAATATTTTAAAACATTATAGATTAATATAGTATCTGTCAATTTTTCTTTTTCATTTCAGAATGTAGCACTGGTAACTATGGTTTCAACTGTAATGAATCTTGTGTTGGATGTTTATTAAACTCCTGTAATGGAAAAACTGGCGTATGTTCAAATACAACGAGTTGTAAACCTGGTTGGCAGCCTGGAAATTCTAAATGCAATATAGGTAACATGAGTTTGTGCATTAATTATCTTTAGTTAGTATTCCTTTGACATTTTATACTACATACACTCCAAATCAGACTTATCATCTTGAAAATTACATTGAAAATGGATTTAAGATCCACATTTCACTATTGGGATTACTTTAACATTCTTATTGTGGTCTTGGTCATTGTTTTAACATTCCATAACCATCTGAATATGGAGAATGTTATTCATCTGTAATTGGCAGATTTCAGGTTGAAATGAGTTCATGCACACTAATTTCTGCTCTTTGCAAGATCCAATGATAACTTTTGCAACAAGAATGTTGCTATGGTATCACAACATTTGGGCATTCTTATTCGATATCTGATATTAAACAGTGCAGACTCTATAGGATATAATGACATGAAAGTTGTTGGTATGTGGAAGACTTAGTTACTTTGATGTGTTATGGGGAAAGATCATGTTATATTCCACTTGTGAGAGAAATTTCTATCATGCCTGTAGGATTTCCAGGTCTTTACCAAAAATGTAAATAAAAATGTATAAATCTCAATGCAAGTGATATTCCTCTATTCCATAAGTCTCCACATCCCATTGAATTTTAAATACAAAGGATTGCGTTGACGACAGAAATAAAAGAAAAAAGAATCAAATTCCATAAACAGAATACTATCATTTGACAAAGGATTTGGGAAATGGATTTAAACATAAAAATATTTGGGGCTTCTTTCTTTGGTTCATTCGAAAATGATTGTTCTGAAATATGTTATTGTATAAATCAAATCTGCTATCAATATCCAGTTGATGACAACCTGAATGGAACTGCCACAACTGTTTAACACTTTTTAAATCATAAGCCTTCTTAATAAATTAAGTTTATTAAGAGCGGAGTTTTATGTATTTTGTTAAACTCTTCTAGAAAAATTGGTATTTAAATAAAAAGTTATTGCATGGTATATAGATAAATGACAGGATGTTCATGTTTTTATATATAAACATATTTTTTTAAGTTTTGTATACTTCAGACATGTACTCTTATATTTTCATAGAAAATGATGTGTTGACTTCAACATTCTAATACTTCAAGTTAGAATTCAAATGTAGCAACATTCCAAGAGCACCTGCCTAGTGGATTTATAAATCTAAATTTGTAAAAAAACTCCAGGGTCTGTGTATTATTATACCCCCTCAAACATGTTTGGGGGGTATATAGGAATCACCCTGTCTGTCTGTCTGCATCCCTTGTAAGTGCTTCTCCTCTTAAACCACCTGACAGATTTGGTTGAAACTTTACATGAAGGAAGTACATCATATATAGATGTGCATGATGAATTTTGGTCCCTGTGGGATATTATTCAGGGGAGATAATTGGATTTAGACTTTTTATATATAGTATTCAGTGGGAGACCTCGTAAGCACAACTCCTTCTAAACCGTTTGAAAGATTTTGATAAAACTTTACATGAAGGAAGTACATCATATGTTGCTGTGCATGAAGAATTTTCGTTGCTGTCGGATATTCAGGGGAGATAATTGAACTTGAAAGCAAAGCGAGGGTATCCCTTTGTGAGCGTGCTCACAGTCCACACTTGTTTCAAAACTTACTTTAATAAGCATAATGCTGATGAAGAAACTTGTTACACTGCTTTATAGCTAACATTACAAAAATGAAGCTTATTTATACATGTAAAGAAATACAGTTTAGCATATAATTTTGATTTTTTCCAGCTTGTTACTCTGGCTCCTTTGGGAGTAATTGTTTAGGGATTTGTCAATGTTTAAATCAACCCTGCCATCCTATATCAGGTGTATGTCCACCAGGAGGATGTCAACCTGGATACATGGGTGACAACTGTACTACAGGTATGAAATAAACTGGTTTATAATGTATGTGTTGGAAATTGCACATATTATTTTAGCACAGTATTTAGGCTGTTCAACTGACCTTAATGGGAGATAACTTGATGAACAGGGAGTTGTGATTTAGTAAAATCAATTTCACGTGGAATTAGCATACCGAATGAAAAAAAGAATGAGAAGTTTACACATTGATTTAATTGGATATGTTTTAATAACTGGACAGCCTTATGTTAGAAGTTAATTCTCTAACTTAAAGGTACAAAAATATGCAATTTTAAACAAATAATTTGACTTTTATCGGCAATCCTGTTGTGACCCATCTTCTTTATTGTCAAAAATAAAATACTTAAAAGCATGGTATCATCGAAAAGCAGTCTTTTCTGAATAGATATTACTGTCCTTTATTTTATTTTTATTTTATTATAATAAGAGACTTTTCCGTTTTAATCCGACTATTTTTTTTTGTCATGGTCCATTATTTATTTGTAACAGTTGCCTCCCTTAGACTATAGTCTGTGTCTTTATTACTTAAAACGGGTACAGTTATACCGTTATGGCATTTACCAATAAAATATTTTGATGCTTTTGAATAGCATATACTTTTATAAGATAATTAGGTACAAATTTTTTATATTTATTATTTTATAGCAAATTTAAAACCTAAACAGAATTGTGTCACTTTTTTGGAAACATGCTATAAAATAACTGGTGTGATAAATAAATTCAAGTTATCTCCCATAGTAAAAAAATAAATCTGATTTCAAAATTTGGTTACTTCCCTTTGATCACAATCATAAAAAAAAAAAAAAATTGTAAACACATTTTTTTATTGGTAAATTGACTATCCAATGAAAAAATGTCATAGATAATTCATTGGTAAGGACATAGCAAGCAGTTACAACAATTTTCATTGGATTATCTAATTATTAAAACTTTCTATTGAACATCCTACAGTATTTTTTGTAACTCTTTGTGTTTAGTCATTCCGAGTACATTAAAACATGGTGTTGTTTATTAAAAATTTTAGACAAGTCTATGGAATGTTTTCTTTGTCTTTTCAAAACTGTGAAGGGCTCTGAAAAGCACATTTGGCACTATTGTTATTGAAAACTCTGATGTGTTTGAGTTAATGGAAGATTACAGCTGTCTACATGGACTACTTTAGTATGTACTGATGAAGCCAATATCTTTCTTACATTTGTATATGCACTGTTCACGAAAGGGCATTAATAGTGTTTAGGTCTGTTCATCTTTATGTTTATATTTCAAGCTTACCATGTTTAAAGTTTGATAATTGAATTGTGCTATCAAAAAAAACCCTTCTACCTATTCATCATTCAAAAAATGTACACTATTAAAGTGTGATGGGGTTTTCGCACTTCTGATATAATTTTTTGAAGTCATGACATTTAACCCCTTATTGGAAGGGGAATAGTTTATATGCTGTACCACAAAGTCATAATCTTCTGATCAGTTGAATTGAGGTCTGGAGCTGGCATGTCAGTAACTGCTTATAGTCCTTTGTGTTGTTTTGCAAAGTTATCAGTTTTATTAACTTGGTTTTGTTATCTGTTTTTCTTATAGGACTCCAGCCACTTTTCAACTGAGTTTTACTTTTCATACTATTCACAGACACTTGCGGTCAAGGAAGTTTTTTTATTAAATAAAAATGAGTTTATAATGTGTAATTCATTATTGTTTAACTCATTTGATAACCAGTTTGAAAGGTCTCAATAAATGAAATATTGTCCTCAAAAAATTATCAGTTTCTTTGTAGTATAATTAAAGTGAAATTGATGATTTTTCTGAGGACAATATTTTGCAAGATGACATGTCAGAATTGTTTAAAAAATGTTAGAAACACATTTATTGACATTTTATTCAACACCAGCAATTATCCTGACATTCAGCGCCTATAATACTATCATGTAATATTTTCTACAAAGTTGTCTAATGAGGTTGGTGTGGGTTTAGATGCCAGAAAATGTTTAACACTAACACAGTTTTTACACCTATGCAGAAACTTCTGTGCATCCTGTGTATATTTAATATATATTTCTTTTCATGTTTATGAGTTTAGTCTGGTGTTGATTTCACTGAACCAGTACACACGTTTTGTTAAGGAGCCATCATGCTATTTATTGAAGACTTAAGGTTGGCCTTAGGTTTTTGTTGCTCTCCAATCAGGTTGTTATGACCCTCTCATTCTTTTCATCATAAATTGGGAACCTGCACTTCAATGTCATGCTTCTTGTAAAACTAATATTACAGAAAATATTGACATGAATGTGTTTTTCTGTTTTTATTGTTCAATATTTTGGTATATATTGGATTGATACAAAGAAACATCTTTGAGCAATTCATAGTTACCATTCAAATTTGATCTCATTCATACATGTTATCAACAAATACAATAATGAATTTATTTTCAATATTTTGCAGCTTGTTACTCTGGTTATTTTGGGAGTAATTGCTCAGGGATTTGTAATTGTGTAAATCAACCCTGCCATCCTATATCAGGTGTGTGTCCACCAGGAGGATGTCAACCTGGATACATGGGTGACAACTGTACTACAGGTATGAAATAAACTGGTTCATAAAGTATGTTTTTCGTCAAGATAGTTACCATAGATTGAAGTTATACACATTTTTTTGTTTTACCAGTTTTATAAACTGTAGGGGAAACATATATTAGCAGTTAATTTTTGTTTACATAACAAAAATAGACTGACTGATTAAAATTTTATGAAACACTTCTTCCATTTATATCAATGTCATTTAAACATGTATAAGAGAGTCAAAACTTGGCAATATGTTATTAAGGCCAACATTTTTTTATTATCTGATTTACAAACCCTCCGACCCTAATTTCCCCAAAATAAAAATAAAAGAGATCAATTTTCATTTTATTTTTATCTTTTGCGCCGACCCGCCGATCTCGGTTTTTCAAAAAATGTAAAATGAACACTTTACATCATACTGCACTGGTTACTGGTTGACCATTTGAAAGAAATTCATAACTCTCAATTTTTGGGAACAGTATAAATAAACAACACGGAATATTTCGTATTCCGGCTCTCCCGGATAGATGAACTGCTGACAAGTTGTTGGGCCTTGGAAAAATAACTAGTCGAAGGTTGACGTTTATTTTAAACAGAAAAAGACAGTCAGATATAGCGTGTGTGCTAAAATAACCATGGATTGCCACAAATCACAGAGAAAGTTTCATTTGTCTTTCGTTTTGAATGACGCGGTTGAGAACAGAGGAGGGGAGAGTGACACGATTATAAATATTATGAATCTATAATTGAAGAGGTGAAAAATCCACTGAAGTATCGAATACAAGTCAGATCGGCACTTGGTCAAAACAGCACCTGGTTAAATCGGCACTTAGTATAGTCAGTTCGGCACTCAGTATGGTTAATTCGGCACCTATGATTTTTTTCTGAATTTATTATAATATGTTCAGTTTTAAACAAAAACGACTGAAAGATAACAATGTTTATTTTATTTCATTAAAAATCTAGCACATATAAACGCAACCAGCACTATAAAATCAAAGAACAGTTCAAAATGATAAAGTAATATATTAAATGATTTAAAAATCATTTCAATTCATCATATTAAAGTTACAGTTAATGTCAGCATTATGATCGTTATGTGCAGGAGGTCGGTAAACCGATGTGCATTTCCTTAGTAAATAGCTGGCACTGATGGTGTTGTTCTTATATTGCTGCCACCAACTGAAAATCATTTGCTGAACCTGACGGTTCTGTTTTCTTTGATGGCGTCTTCATTTTCCCTCTGCAACAAGCCATAGCTGTAAGGGAATATCTTCTGCTTCTGCAAACAGTGAAGGGCCAGAGCTTCCTGTCTGTGACGAACTATTATGACTGCACTTGATGCAACTGTCGTCTGACATTTGGGAATGATAGTATCTCATTTAATATTTTCCATTTTTCTCAAATTTCTCACTTATTAAACAGCTTGGGCTTCGGCCTACTAATCTTAATTTAAACATCATTTAGTTAACAATCATGAATCACTTTCAGGGTCATTATTACAACAACAAACCATATAATTATACAAACAAAAAATTAATTTGTTATTTTTTCAAAGGAATTTAAATGTCTAATCATCGATGTTATTATAACAGTAATATTTACTATTTATCAAACTTAACAGTTGTAAATTTCAAAGAATCCCCCAATCAACATAAATAATTAGTAATTATTTTATTTTAAATTATAATTTTCAACATTTCATGTATTAAAATGTGCCTTTTAAACAATTTTATTGTAATAAGTATAAATCATTTATCAGATGCCGAAATCCAATGCCAATTTGACTATACTTAAGTGACGAATTAACTACTTTCTGATGCCGATTTGACTTTTTCTTTAGGTGCCGATTTGACTTGCACCCGACGTATCGAATGTCCAAACAAGTATAGGAAACGAAATTAATCCATCATTGACGATTTCACAGGTGATGAAGAAAATGTTTTGATAAAATATCTATAACAAATGAAACACAAAGTGTGTAACAGAACACTTCGAGATACAAATTTATTCTGTAACAATTGATAGAAAGGAAGTGCGTAGTCAAAGTAAACATCTACAAATGATCAAGATGGTGGGATGTCATTATTGTCAATGAGGGGATATCATGCAGTACTCCTACTGAAGCAGCAAACGATGCAGGTAATTATTCTTTCTAGACCCTTGGCAAATGTACTTTTTTTTCTTTGAGTTACGTCCATAACTTCATGTTACTGAAGATTACTTGTACATGTAGCTTGTAGTTGGATGTAAAAATCTGTCAACTAGTGTACATGTAGTTCCACAATTTTGTGGACCTCCAAATGAACTTTCTTTGTATCTGCAGGGCTCACCACACTGGGCGAAGTGGGCGACAAAGTCGAAGTCGCCCTGTCATTTCCCTCAAGTCGCCCGATGGTTCACATAAGATACTTGTAAATCTGGTCCAAATACTTCACCCAGACAACCAATTTATCAGTAAATGTGTAATTCCATTAAAAAACGACAAACAAAATGCGTATTTAACATATTTTCAAACGATTTACGTCTTTCAAATGTATTATGCGCCATTTGTTTATTTGCCGGATGTGACTAATTACCGGAAGTGAACAACGAAGAAAAGTAATGTACAACGGCCCATAATGAAAAATCGAAATTTTTTTGATAACCAAACACTTTTAATTGGTTTCAAACTTCAGTTCTTTCCAAGAGTATTGTACTTTAACAATTTTCTTTGACAAGAAAATGAGCTCCACTTGAAAGAATAAAGATGTATAGTAATTATTGACATCATGATAAGTTCTGTAGATGGGTGTCCCATGAAGCAATTTGGTTCAGCACAACTATGAATTATAATGAAAAAAAAAGAAAAAAAAACTGAATCTAAGTGTGTTATGGTTTTAAAACACAAGAGAAATAATCCCGTAAATTGATGTAAATAATGAAAAATGTATGTAACTACTGCGAAATTAATTATTTGTACGGTCCCCCTGACTTCTCCCTAGTGTCTCCTGAAGTCTCCCTATCAGGGCCTGACTTCTCCCTGTTTGGCTGCCAGGGAGAAGTCACTTCTCCCTACTTTTTTAGAGTGTGGTGACCCCTGATCTGTTATAACATATATAAATTTTACTTGTGCTTATAACATTTCACCACACTCTCCCATTTTCAATTTTTCAAACAAGTAAATGTATTAAACAATCTATATAAAATATTTTATAAACCACCACTATATTGTATGACATTTTAATAACATTATTCTAATGTTTAGTTCTGTATCTGTATGGGTATGTCAAAGATTCCCACATTTGATGAACAGGTTTAACAGGACTGTAACAATATTAATATACTGATCTAGCCAACCTAGTTGTAAAAAGTTCTTACAAATTATCATATTTATTACAGGAAAAACTATGCTGTTCAAACATCTACATCTTTCATTGTGGGTATATACATGTACTAGTATCAGATTATCAGTGGTAGAACATGAAGAAATACAGACTGAAAGAACAATTTGAGAGTATACACCCATCTGCCGTATATGTATGGAATCTGGAAAAGCTATTTAACCATGAATGGCAATAAAGACAAAGGAAAAACAGAAAAAATAACTTTGCAGTATAAATAGTAATTTCTAGTGTGTGTTCTCAGTTCCAAATAAAGATGTTTGACATATGTATAATATTTGTAATGCCATTGTGAAGGAAAGATAGAACAAAGTATACAATCACAAGGTTTCTCTTCTTTTAGGGTTTTGTAATACATCATACCCCTTTGATGCATCAACTTCATATGGTAAATTATTTAAGTATAGAAAAAGGAAAAAGCATTATAGCACAGTTCCTTTGCTTTTATCCTTTCAATATTTTATATTGTGCTATTTTGTGTCATGCATATGCTCAATACACCAGTCATCTTTTTTAATGGTTGTGAGGCAACACGTTTTGGAAGTGCATGATTGTATTCTCTTGTTTCATAAGATATTTTGATACATGTTTTTAATTAGGACAGTATACATGGTATACCACATTAAAGGATTTTTAAGGAAACCAGATTTGAAAATTATTGAATTCTTTACTATCTATTAGTATGTAGCCAGGTAGCTGCTAATTCAATGTACAGTGTCTTGATGCTTATATGGACTGCATTTATATTCTAAAATTATAAGATACTATGATCTGCAAAACATCAAATATGGTCAGAATTAACAATATTTAAGTCATTAAACACACTTTTACAGCACACATGTACATAGATTACACATTGATAGCATTCTGCAAACTTAGTTTCACCCAAAATACATAAAAACTGATGTTCAATAAAATTAAAAAAATGATGATTAAAATTACTTTTATTTTTATTTTTTTGTTGACCAGAAGTTTTTCAGCCTTTTATTTTTATTTTTATTTCGAACCCCGACCCTATTTTTTTTAGAAAAAATGTTGTAAATCAGATAATTAAAAAGTGTTGGCCTAATAGATGGTTCTGCTTTTATTAGAAATTTAGATATTTTAAAACATTATAGATTAATATTGTATCTGTCAATTTTTCTTTGTCATTTTAGAATGTAGCACTGGTAACTATGGTTTCAACTGTAATGAATCTTGTGTTGGATGTTTATTAAACTCCTGTAATGGAAAAACTGGCGTATGTTCCAATACAACGAGTTGTAAACCTGGTTGGCAGCCTGGAAATTCTAAATGCAATATAGGTAACATGAGTTCGTGCATTAATTATCTTTAGTTTGTATTCCTTTGACATTTTTTATACTACATGCACTCCAAAATCAGACTTATCATCTTGGATCATCTTGAAAATTACGTTGAAAATGGATTTAAGATCCACATTTCACTATTAGGATTACTTTAAATTTAACATTCTTATTGTGGTCTTGGTCATTGTTTTGACATTCCAGAACGACATGAATATGGAGTTTATTATTCTTCCAGAAATGTCAGATTTCTGGTTTAAATGAGTTATTGCCCACTAATTTATACTCTTTGCAAGATCCCATGAGAACATTCGAAACAAGAATGTTGCTTCGGGTGTTCTTATTCGATATCTGACATTAAACAGTGGGGACTCTATAGAATATAATGACTTGAAAGTTGTTAGTTTGTGGAAGACTTTGTTACTTTGATGTGTTTTGGGGAAAGATCATTCCTGTAGGATTTCCAGGTCTTTCTCAAAAATGGAAATAAAAATGTATAAATCTCAATGCAAGGGATCTTCCTATATTCCATGGTCTCTACATCCAATTTAATTTTAGGATTGCAGTGATGACAGAAATAAAAGAAAAAAGAATCAATTTCCATGAACAAAATACTATCATTTGACAAATAATTTGGGAAATGGATTTAAACACTTAATAAAAAAGTATTTGGGGATTGTTCCTTTGGTTCATTCAAAAATGATTGTTCTGAAATATGTTATTTTAATGTACAAATTCCAAGGGTTGTCAACCTGGATTTCATCAACTTCTATATATGATATATATACAATGATAGTATTTTCATATATTTTATATATAAACATACTTTTTGTCTTGCCTGCGATGAAAGTCGCTGGAGGCTAGACATATATATGGGAATCCGGCGGCGGTGTAAAGACTTGGACATCTTGCTTCATATATTTGTAAGACCGAGCCCTAGGTCCATCAAATTTGGTCTAGAGGTAGCTTATGATAAGTGCTTGCCTGTCACCGCACCTTGACCTCAATTTCACGGTCCAGTGACTACGTTAAAGTTTTTGGGTTACGGCAGTTTCTCTGTAACTATGCATAGTAGGATGACAATATTTGGTATATAGGTTGCTGATGACTAGTACATGACTATCTGATAGGTGCCACCTGACCTTGACCTCAATTTCACGGTACAGGGACTACGTTAAAATTTTTGGGTTACGGCTGTTCCTCTAACCGTGCATGATGGGATGACAATATTTGGTATATAGGTTGCTGATGAATAGTACATGACTGTCTGGTAGGTGTCATCTGACCTTGAGCTCAATTTCACGGTCCAGCAACTATGTTAAAGTTTTTGTATTAGGACAGTTCCTCTGTAACTATGCATTGTATGGTGACAATAATTGGTATACAGGCTGCTGCTGATAACTCATGCTATTTACGTAATGCTTATGACAAAATTTATTTTCGTTACTGATGTGGAATGCAGGCGAGACGTTTTTCTGTGTCCACACTTGTTTGAAGTTTTGTATTCTACAGACACTTTCTACTATGATATTTACATAGATGATATGTTGACTTCAACATTCCAATAGTTCAAGTTAGAATTCAAATGTAGCAACATTCCAAGAGCACCTGCATAGGAAGTATATAAATCTAAATTTCAAAGAAATGCCAGGGTCTGTGTATTTTTTGTAATCTTATTTTAATAAGCATGATGCTGATGAAGAAACTTGTTACACTGGTTGATAGCTAACATGACGAAAATGAAGCTTTTTTATACTTGTTAAGAAATACAGTTTAGCATATAATTTTCATTTATTTGCAGCTTGTTACTCGGCCTCCTTTGGGAGTAATTGCTCAGGGATTTGTCATTGTTTAAATCAACCATGCCATCCTATATCCGGTGTGTGTCCACCAGGAGGATGTCAACCTGGATACATGGGTGACAACTGTACTACAGGTATGAAATAAACTGGTTCATAATGTATGTGTTTGGCAAGATAGTTGTCAATTATGTTGATGATATAATCAGTTTATTTTTGTTTGAAAAACAAAATCAATCAGGTGTAACGAAATTGATCAGTTGGTAATTAACATATTTTAATCAGTTTTGTAAACTGGCCACCATATTTTTGTTACTTTTTGTTTAGACCAGAGTTTATTTTCTGTTCACAAGGTTCATCGGAGCCCAATTTGGCAAAATAGGAATAAAAATAAAAGTCATCAACCTTGTTTTGAAAGTAAAAAAAAAGATGTTCGTTCAGAAATTGCATATATTATTTTAGCACTGTATTTTTTGTTACTCTTTGTGTACATTGGTGAGAGTTAAGGACTGTTCCTGAAAATACTATCTACCCCCTGACGGCAGTTTATATTTTTTAAGAAGGGGGTCATATGGTGAATGAATCTTATTTACAGTGGTGGTCCAACAAACCTAGAATTGAATTATGTTGGTGTTCAGTGTGATGAATAAAAAGGAAAATATTATGGACATGGGTATTATCTTGGTTTTATTTCTATTAGGAATTTTATTATGATATGTTTTAAAGAAAATGTTTGAGCTTGTTTTAATTAAGCATTTAAATATTATTAGTTGCGGTTGAGTAGTCTTCCTTCCCACAGTTTCAGAGAAACACACTTAACACATGGAAAATAAAACAAAACCAAACTTACAAATTATTCAATGATCAATTTTTCTGTATAATAATAAATTAATTTATGGTTTTGAGCCACCTGTTATAAAAACAAACAAAATTTAAACAAAAATAGATAAGATTTTCATAAAACAAATATGAATTATTTGCATTTAAGTCATTGAATTATTAAGTTTGTTTCAAAACAAAAAGTGTCGCAACAGTAAAGTACATTGTAAACATCAAGGAATGGAATAGTATGGAATATGTACAGTGGAAATTTTTTTATTGGATTTTTGTAATAAAAAGTTACAATACTGTAATATTAAATATTTATTTAAACACTTTCCCCATGCTAAGACTCAAATACATAAAAAAACTTCTGCAAACAGGCATGTAATAATAACCTTACACTTGTAAAATATAGGTCACATTGGAGGAATCTATCCATTACATGAATCGGTGCACCTCATTTATTTTGAACAATTTTACTATAAATGTCTCACTTACTGTATAGTTGATATCTAATATTAATCTAATAGTCCATGTTCAACCACGCGAGATAAATTTGTTATGCTTTTTGGTTTTGGAAAACCCTACTACCTATTCATCATTCAAAATATGTACACTATTAAAGTGTGATGCGGGCTGTACTCTTTTCATATAATTTTTGAAGTCATGACACTTAACCCCTTATGGGAACAGGGATGAAAATTAACAGTCGCCCAGTCGCTGAGTAGAATTTTCGTTGGGCGACCAAATGCCTGTGTCTAGATCGCCCAGTTGGCGAACATAACAAGTGTATAGTACCATGCACTGACCAATGAATGCTTAGACACATTTTGCATTTACATTTCAAGTTTTGTCCCTTAAAAATGTTACTGGCAATATTTCGCGCGTGTAGGATATTTAGTGAAGTGGCGTAATTATAATCCCGATCGGGAATAGATAGAACTGTAAAAATGTATAAATCTCAATGCAAGTGGTGTCTACATCCAATTTAATTTTAAATACAAAGCATTGCAGTGCTGACAGAAATAAAGGAAAAAAGAATCAATTTCCTTGAAAAAAATACTATCATTTGACAAATATTTTGGGAAATGGATTTAAGCACTTTATAAAAAAGTATTTAGGATTGTTCCTTTGGTTCATTCAAAAATGATTGTTCTGAAATATGTTATTTTAATGTACAAATTCCAGGGGTTGTCAACCTGGATTTCATCAACTTCTATATATGATCTATAGACAATGATAGTATTTTCATATATTTTATATATAAACATACTTTTTGTCTTGCCTGCGATGAAAGTCGTTGGAGGCGAGACATATGTATGGGAATCCGACGGCGGTGGCGTAAACACTTGGACATCTTGCTTCATATATTTGTAAGACCAAGCCCTAGGTCCATCAAATTTGGTCCAGAGGTAGCTTATGATAAGTACATGCCAGTCAGTCATCTGACCTTGACGTCAATTTCACGGTCCAGCAACTACGTTACAGTTTTTGGGTTACAGCAGTTCCTCTGTAACTACGCATGGTATATAGGTTGCTAATGACTTAGTACATGACTGTCTGGTAGGTGTCACCTGACCTTGATCTCAATTCCACAGTCCAGCGACTACGTTGAAGTTTTTGGGTTATGGCTGTTCCTCTATAACCTACATGATTCCAATAGTTCAAGTTTGAATTCAAATGTAGCAACATTCCAAGAGCACCTGCATAGGGAGTATATAAATCTAAATTTCAAAAAAACACCAGGGTCTGTGTATTTTTTGTAATCTTACTTTAATATGCATGATGCTGATGAAGAAGGTTACATTGATTGATAGCTAACATTACGAAAATGAAGCTTTTTTCATACATGTTAAGAAATACAGTTTAGCATATAATTTTCATTTATTTGCAGCTTGTTACTCAGGCTCCTTTGGGAGTAATTGCTCAGGGATTTGTCATTGTTTAAATCAACCATGTCATCCTATATCAGGTGTATGTCCACCAGCAGGATGCCAACCTGGATACATTGGTGACAACTGTACTACAGGTATGTAATAAGTTGGTTCATAATGTATGTGCTTGGCAAGATAGTTGTCATATGTTGATGATATAATCAGTTTATTATACCCCCCGCTTGAAAAGCGGGGGGTATAGAGTGTTCATGGTGTCCTTCCGTCCGTCCGTCCTTCTGTCCGTCCGTCCGTCCGTCCGTCCATCCATTACACTTTCTATTATTTGCAACTCCTTCTACAGCACTGAAAGGAATTTGATGAAACTTACACAGAATCTTTGTCTCATAGTGCCATTGTGCAGGAGATATTTAACATTTTGATCGGAATGATATTTGGGGTTTCCCATAGAAAAACATGGACTTTGTCATTGACCTAAGGGGTCCCTATCTCTTATGTGCAACTCCTCCTACACCACTGAATGGAATTTAATGAAACTTACACAGAATGCTTGTCACATAGTGCCATTGTGCAGGAGATATTAAACATTTTGATCGGATCGATATTTGGGGTTTCCCATAGAAAAACATGGACATTGTCATTGACCTAAGGGGGGCCTCATCTCTTATGTGCAACTCCTCCTACACCACTGAATGGAATTTAAAGAAACTTACACAGCATCCTTGTCACATAGTGCCATTGTGCAGGAGATATTAAACATTTTGATCGGATCGATATTTGGGGTTTCCCATAGAAAAACATGGACATTGTCATTGACCTAAGGGGGTCCTCATGTCTTATGTGCAACTCCTCCTACACCACTGAATGGAATTTGTTGAAACTTACACAGAATCCTTGTCACATAGTGCCATTGTGCAGGAGATATTTATTTTTTTTATCGGAATGATATTTGGGGTTTCCCATAGAACAACATGGACTGTCATTGACAAAAGGGGATACCCATTTCTTATGTGCTCCTCCTCCTACACCACTAAATGGAATTTGATGAAACTTACACAGAATGTTGTCACATATTGCCACTGTGCACTAGGTATATAACATTTCGATTGGAATGATATTTGGGGTTTCCCATAGAAAAACATGGACTTTGTCATGGACATAAGGGATACCCATCTCTTATGTGCAACTCATTCCTACACCACTGAATGGAATTTGTTGAAACTTACACAGAATCCATGTCACATAGTGCCATTGTGCAGGAGATATTTAACATTTTGATCGGAATGATATTTGGGGTTTGCAATAGAAAAACATGGAGTTTGTAATGGACATAATGGGATACCCATCTTTTATTTACAATTCCTCCTACACCACTGAATGGAATTTGTTGAAATTTTACAGAATCTTGGTCACATATTGCCATTGTGCTTTGGATATTAAACATTTTTATCAGAATATTATTGGAGGTTTGCCATAGAAAAACATGGACTTTGTCATTGACATAGGGGATGCCATTCTTTGGGGGATTGGGGAGGGTTACATGTATTATCTGCAATTTCGCCTTCACGTTTAACTAGATAAAGTTTCAATTTCATAATTAAGAACACCTGAATTTTCAAAGTAATTGTGAAGCGGGGGGTATCAATGGTGAGCATTGCTCACAGGTGTTTTTACTCTAGTTTTTGTTTGAAAAACAAAATCAGGTGGAACGAAATTGATCAGTTGGTAATTAAAATATTTTAATCAGTTTTGTAAACTGGCCACCTTATTTTTGTTACTTTTTGTTTAGACCAGAGTTAATTTCATGATCTCCAGGTTCATCTGAGCCAAATTTGGCAAAATAGGAATAAAAATAAAGGTGGTCAACCTTGTTTTGAAAGTTAAAAAAAATTGCATATATTATTTTAGCACTGTATTTTTTGTTTCTCTTTGTGTACATTGGTGAGAGTTAAGGACTGTTACAGAAAAAACTATCTACCCCCCTGATGGCAGTTTATATTTTTTAAGAAGGGGGTCATATTTGAATGAATCTTATTTACCGGGGTGGTCCACCAAACCTAGAATTGAATTATGTTGGTGTGCAGTTTGATGAATAAAAAGGAAAATATGATGGATATGGGTATTGTCTTGGTTTTATTTCTATTGGGAATTCCATTATGATAGGTTTTATATATTTTTTTTTCCTTAAGCATTTAAATATTGTTAGTTGCGGTTGAGTAGTCTTCATTCCCACAGTTTCAGAGAAACGCACTAAACACGGGGAAAATAAAATAAAAACCAAACTTACAAATTATTCTATGATCGATTTTTCTGTATTATTATTTATGGTTTTGAGCCACCTGTTATAAATCAAACAAAATTTAAACAAAAATAGATAAGATTTTCGTAAAACAAATATGAATTATTTGCATTCAAGTCATTGAATTATTAAGTTTGTTTCGAAACAAAAAGTGTCCCAACAGTCAAGTACATGTAAACATCAAGGGCATAGTAAGGAATATTCACAGTGGAAATTTTTTTATTGAATTTTTGTAATAAAAAGTTACAATACTGTAATATTGAATATTTATTTAAACACTTTCCCCATGCTATGGCTCAAATACATAAAAAAACTTCTGCAAACAGGCATGTAATAATAACCTTACACTTGTAAAATATAGGTCACATTGGAGGAATCTATCCATTACATGAATCGGTGCACCTCATTTATTTTGAACAATTTTACTATAAATGTCTCATTTACTGTATAGTTGATATTTAATATTAATCTTATAATCCATGTTCAACTGCGTGAGATAAATTTGTTATGCTTTTTAGTTTTGAAAAGCGATGCATGATTTGGCAATTCTCGTGATAGATGCTCACTGAAATTACGCATTCCGACAAATATAGTACTGACAGTGGCATCAGTGTTTAATATTTGACAGCGTTATTATTAAGTGATTTAATGATTTTTTGTGTGATAGAGTAGTCGTCATTCCAGAGGGTTTTGCATTTGAATTTTTTACCTGTTTAATTAAATGAAAATCAACACAACAGTGGGTGTTTTGTTGATGTACATATTTTGAGAAATCGACACAGTGGCACCATATATAAAAGTTGTCAGGTTGGGAGAATGGCGTGTCAGGTCGGTTTGCCTAAAGACCGACTGGGATGTGTGCCCCAGGTGGTTGAATGGGGTACCCCTGGCAAGCTGGGGTTGTCAGGCCATAATACGGAAAACCTGACTGCAAACCATATTAGTGCACCGTGTTGGGAAAAATGCCACGTTCCTCGCACGTTAAAGAACGCTGCTGTAGTATTCGCTATGAGTAGGGATTTCGATCCCGCTACAGGAGGCTAAATTGCCCGACCCTATCCATCCTCCCATTTGCCAGTGGCAATCTAAAATCCGTTACCCCTATTTTTCCTTGTGTCCCATCCCATTTTCATTCATCATCATTTCATGTTCATTTTATCATCCATTTCATGTTCATCGCCTGAATATAGCTGAAATATTGCTGCTCGGGCGTTAAACACCATTAATCAATCAATCAATCATAAAGAAAACCCTACTACCTATTCATCATTCAAAATATGTACTCTATTAAAGTGTGATGGGGGCTGTGCTCTTCTCATATAATATTTGAAGTCATGACACTTAACTCCTTATGGGAAGGGGAATAGTTTATTTTTTGTATGACAAAGTCATAATCTTCTGATCAGTTGAATTGAGATCTGGAGCTGGCATGTCAGTAGCTGCTTGCAGTCCTTTCTGCTTTTTTTCAAAGTATTAAGTTGGTTTTGTTACCTGTTTTTCATATAGGAATCCAGCCACTTTTCAAGTGAGTTTTACTATTCATACTATTCACAGACACTTGCGGTCAAGGACATTTTTTTATCGAATAAAAATGAGTTTAAAAATGTGTATTTCATTAAACTCGTTTGATAACCAGTCTGAAATGTCTCAATAGGTGAAATATTGTCCTCGGAAAAATCAGTTTCTTTGTAGTATAATTAAAGTGAAATTGATGGTTTTTCTGAGGACAATATTTTGCAAGGTGAAATGTCAGAATGGTTTAACAAATGTTAGAAACCCATTTATTGACATTTTATTCAACACCAGCAATTATCTTGGCACTCAGTACCTATAATACTATTATGTAATATTTTCTACAAAGTTGTCTAAAGAGGTTGGTGTGGGTTAGATGCCAGAAAATGTTTAACACTAGCACAGTTTTTGCATGCACCTGTGCCAGGTCAGAAACTTTAAGTAGTCTCTGTGCATCTTGTGTATATTTGATATTTAGTTCTTTCCATGTTTATGAGTTTAGTCTGGTGTTGATTTCACTGAACCAGTATACACTTTTTGTTAAGTGGCCATCATGCTATATATTGAAGACCTCTGGCTGGCTTTAGGTTGTTTTTGCTCTCCAATCAGGTTGTTATAATCCTCTTATTCTTTTCTATTTATAAATTGGGAACCTTCACATCAATGTCATGCTTCTTGTAAAACTAATATTACAGAAAATGTTGACATGAATGTGTTTCTGTTTTTATTGTTCAATATTTTTGAATATATTGGATTGATACAAAAGAAACATCTATGAGCAATTCATAGATACCCTTCAAATTTGAGCTCATTCATACATGTTATAAACAAATACAATAATGAATTTATTTTTAATATTTTGCAGCTTGTTACTCTGGTTCTTTTGGGAGTAATTGCTCAGGAATTTGTAATTGTGTAAATCAACCCTGCCAACCTATATCTGGTGTATGTCCACCAGGAGGATGTCAACCTGGATACATGGGTGACAACTGTACTACAGGTATGAAATAAACTAGTTCATAAAGTATGTTTTTCATCAGGATAGTTACCTTACAATAAAGTTATATGTATTGTATTTTTGTTTTACCAGTTTTATAAACTGTTGGGGAAACATATATTAGCAGTTAATTTTTTTGTTTACATAACAAAAATAGACAGAAAGATTAACATGTACACTATGAAACAGTACTTTCATTCATATAATTGTCATTTAAACAGATAATTGAGAATCAAGACATGACAATACATAATTAATATATGGTACTCCTTTATAAGAAATTGAAATATTTTAAAACATTATAGACTAATATATGGCTGAAACACGATCAGGGTGGAAATTTTGGTGTCAAATTTGGCTAAAAATAAATCTACATTTAGCCTGTAAAAAAATTATATTTTCTTAAACTTTAACACTTTTTACACAATGACTCAAAATTTTATGCAAATCCATCATGTAGTTTTGAAGAAATATGGTTTTATGTCTGACTGATAATAGGGACTTTGAACTCTACATAGAACAGGATCATATTAGTATAAATTTTTAATAAACAGAATTTCTGAACTGTAAACTTGCATTTATTCAACCATATTTCTGAAGTTGACCTCAATGACCTTAAAGAACACCAGATTGGAACGAAGCAGACGATCTGCATGATTTATGACAAGTGTAATTAAACCACGTGTAACCTTGTCACTTTTTCCTCAAATTCTATTGTGAAAAACTGAGTGCACAAACTATAAGCTTCAACAAATTACATGATTATGAATTAAATTATTTATTCAACAATATCTAACATTTTTGTCTCGCCTGCGACAAATTTCGTCGCTGGAGGCGAGACATATGTATGGGAATCCGGCGGCGGCGGCGTAAACACTTGACATCTTGCTTCATATCTTTGTAAGCCCAAGCCCTAGGTCCATCAAATTTGGTCCAGAGGTAGCTTATGATGAGTACTTGACAGTCAGTCACCTGTCACCTGACCTTGACCTCAATTTCACGGTCCAGCGACTACGTTAAAGTTTTTGGGTTACGACAGTTCCTCTGTAACTACGCATGGTAGGATGACAATATTTGGTGTATAGGTTGCTGATGACTAGTACATGACTGTCTGGTAGGTGTCACCTGACCTTGACCTCAATTTCACGGTCCAGCGACTACGTTAAAGTTTTTGGGTTACGACAGTTCCTCTGTAACTACGCATGGTAGGATGACAATATTTTGTGTATAGGTTGCTGATGACTAGTACATGACTGTCTGGTAGGTGTCACCTGACCTTGACCTCAGTTTCACGGTCCAGCGACTACGTTCAAGTTTTTGGGTTACGACAGTTCCTCTGTACCTACGCATGGCAGGATGACAATATTTGGTGTATAGGTTGCTGATGACTAGTACATGACTGTCTGGTAGGTGTCACCTGACCTTGACCTCAATTTCACGGTCCAGCGACTACGTTAAAGTTTTTGGGTTACGACAGTTCCTCTGTAACTACGCATGGTAGGATGACAATATTGGTGTATAGGTTGCTGATGACTAGTACATGACTGTCTGGTAGGTGTCACCTGACCTTGACCTCAATTTCACAGTCCAGCGACTACATTAAAGTTTTTGGGTTATGACAGTTCCTCTGTAACTACACATACTAGGATGACAATATTTGGTGTATAGGTTGCTGATGACTAGTACATGACTGTCTGGTAGGTGTCACCTGACCTTGACCTCAATTTCACGGTCCAGCAACAACGTTAAAGTTTTTGGGTTACGATAGTTCCTCTGTAACTACGCATGGTAGGATGACAATATTTGGTATATAGGTTGCTGATGAATAGTACATGACTGTCTAGTAGGTTCCACCTGACCTTGACCTCAATTTCACGGCCCAGCGACTACGTTAAAGTTTTTGGGTTACGGCTGTTCCCCTGTAACTATGCAGGGTATGGTGACAATATTTTGTGTACAGGCCGCTGCTGATATTTAATGCTATTTACATAATGCTTATGACGAAATTTATTTTCGTTACTGATGCGGAATGCAGGCGAGACATTTTTCTGTGTCCACACTTGTTTGTGCTGTAACGGGTAACACACCATGTTGCTAAAAATTATACTTAATATTCCTAGCAATTAGCATGGGCAAATTGTGTGCAATGCACAGTGGAATTTTTTCTCAAGCAACTTACTATTAATAGAATTTATCGATAGTATGTTACTTCCATAAAGACAAAAAATATGCTCTTGGATTACTAAGTGAAAAACACTATCTGAGTTGGGCACATTACTGCAAGATGAATCGCATACATAGGGTGACCGAGCTGGCACAAAGGTGTAGTTGTCTCCAGACTACTTGACCCAGAATGCCTTGGTAAGCAATTCCTGATGGATATAGTATCAACTGATGTCTAAGTGTTACCAAAACCTTGTTTAAGGTAGACCAACAAGGACTGAGCTGAAAAGCAATCAGAGCAATGCCTAAATTTGATTATGTGGGTGACACAGTAATGTCTCAGGAAAGAACATTTTGGGGGAATAATATGTTGGCCTAACATAATACTGCCCATACCAGATATGAAATGTGTTACCAGCTTAAGTGAATGTCGAGTACCCCCAAAATGAAAAGAAGTAAGATGGTGATGGTGTGCTCAGTATTAGCCTGTGTTCTCTGTTTAACTAATTGAAAGTATAAATCAGGTTAATCTTGATAGTTAAAGTCTATTATAAAATCCTTAACAACAATGTAACAAAATTAACAATTTGCTTACAAAGAACACAGGTGGGAGGTATTGCAATATTTCAACTATTTGCAAATCATCGCGACAGTTTCTCCAGAGCTTTTTTAAAGTCATATTTAGAAGTTCTGATGTATCCGAGGACAACCTGATATCCACCTTTCCCAAAGTTTGTATCATGCTGTCTTCAACACCAGATGAGCTAGCTATTGTGGCTGCTCTGGAATGGAAAGAATGGCCACTGAAAAGCTGTTCATTAAATCCTAAGACGGTTAAAATTGTTTTTAACTTATTAATGAAACCATTCCTAGTTAGTGGTAATCCAGCTTCATCTATAAAAAGTGAATCAGTCTGCTTGACTTTTTGGCTCTTTCGGAAGTCCATAAACTTGTGTAACTGTAAACTTGCATTAATTTTCAAAACTCACTTGAAATCTCTCAAATGTTGCAATACAATGTGAAAATGCAATGTTTGTCGAAAAAATAATTATAGATTCTATTGATTTAAATTTTGTTTATCTAATTGTATCAAACTGAACAACTCTTTCAAATTGTGAGCAAATGTTTCTTGATTTTTCTTTTTTAATTAACTTAAATAGCTCAAGTATAAATCTTGTTTGTTGCCTAATGATAAAAAAACTAGACTAATATTATTATTATCTAAGGACAGACCTATGGACTCTACCAAATTCACCATCATCTATTGAAAATATCTTAAAATGGTATGTTTCATCATTAAAAGAAAACTTATCTTTAAAACCTTAAAAAGTGTGACAATACCAATAAATTAAATACCAAATTATGATTCATTCCATAAAAAATAAGCCTGGTTTGACCAGAGAATGGAATGGTCGGATTTGCTTCATAAAGAGTCTATTACCTGGATTGTTTTAATAGATACACTAAGGATAACTTCTAAGTAAAATGGTTTAGCATATTAAATATCTAGCATTTAATTTGTTGCATACACAGTATTCACAATAAAAACTATTGTAAGGGTGTGATGAGTAATTATTGTCAAAATTAAGTAAACATTTCTACAATCAATTTAAATAATATTTAATAAATTATTTCCATATCACTAGTTGAATAATTTTATGCAATTCATTTTACATTTTACAGATTTAGATTCGGTTGGATAATAGGTAAATAGAAGGAATGGTATTGGCACCCACATGTGATATAATTCATTTTGTTGGGGTTATTTCATATTTGTTGTTATAAAAGTTTGAATATATAACAACTAATACATAAACATGTTTCAGTCAAGTTGTTTCTTAAAGTGTATAATGGGGCCTCGGTGGCCGAGTGGTCAAGGTAGTTTGTCTACTATTGATCACGTGGTCTGTCAACACTGAGATTGCGGGTTCGATTCTCACTGCAGGCAGGGTGTACTCGACTCCAATCTTAATTGACAAGGATTGCCAGTTTTCCTACCGTAGGTCGGGGGTTTTCTCCGGGTACTCCGGCTTCCTCCCCCAATAAAAACTGGACGCCATGATATAGCTGAAAAATTGCTGAAAGTGGCGTTAAACACCATCAAACAAACAAACAAAACATAAAGTGTATAATTGATTAACCTTGTTTTTCTGTATAGTACAGAGGCAGGATGTGCTACAAAATCTACCGTTGTAGAGTCCGTAGGCCAACATTTAGGTAGTAGGTATGAAATACTAAATGCTTTAATAAACAATATTTTATTTCTTACATTTCAGGTCAATAAAAAGTTACGGTACTGAGAGTTTCAATGAATTATCCAACAAGAAAGTTTTTGCCGAGTTTATACATAGTAGAGTCAGTCAAGCTCTACAATGTCATGATAGGAATAGCAATAATTACAAAGTTTGCTACTTCCTTAAGAAAATGTCAGAAAATGTTACAGTCGTCATCTTTGCTTTACAATTGACATTTGAACGCAAAATGAGTTAATTTGCAGAAAGGAAAAATGACTTAATATGAAAAAATCCTGAAAGAAAAAAGTTGTCTCATTATTTTTCAGTTAAAAAAAAAAGTCTCAAAAAATATATAGCTTCTTAAAAAAAATTATAATAGAAGAGAACAATCAGGCCCATTGGACTCGACTACAAAAGTGATTTGGCAATATTTTATATTATTGTCATATCAGAGTCCTTATTTTTATATAATGTAATTTCCTTATAATGTATTTTTTCTGTATTAAGGAAGTAGCAAAATTAATTAATAATGCTATTCCTATCATAACATTCTGGGGCTACGGTCTCTACTACACATGGTTATTGTATAATCTGTTGCTAAAACATTCTTGTTGGGTAATTTCTCTTGAAACTCTCTGTAGCATAACTTTTCATAGACCTGAAATATGAGAAAGAAATTATTGCTTTTTAAAGACATATCCTACTATTGTTTCTGCGCATTTTGATTTTAACGTTATTGTTTCGTAATTCGTTTATGACGTCGTCGTCGTCAAAATTCCGCGAAATTTCCATTTCAATTACCGTACTCTTTATGGATCAACTTAGAGGTTTTTTCATGAGTAAAAAGCAATACAGCCTTTTAGAATTTGGGAAAAAACAAAATTAATCACTTTGCAATAGCAAACATACACAAAAAAGAACTATTTTACTTTCGTGATTGTATTCTGCGCTACAAATCTAGAAAAGATATTGCAGTGTATACGAAGAAAAACGTGCCCTTTCCTTCCCGCCAATTCTGGCCTATACTTATTTTTCTCAAATATTTTTTCCCCTGATTCGGTGACCATATTTTTTTATTCATTCAATTTGGAGAGTAAGTTATCATCTTTCTTCATTGAAAATATAGTTTTATTATCATAGGTAAGTTTTTTGCAATCTGCAATTTTGTGTATTCCAAGTGCATAACAAAAATGGCGGGAACGTATTAATTCCACATTTATGCTCGAAACTTACGTATTTTTAAATAGATTATGGCATAGTTGTTTTCTACATGCAATGAAGCCTTCAAAACAATTTAAGTTGATTCTGACAGGAAACTATGGGAAAAATATAACTAAAATAACACATAATCCTAGTACCCTAAAACAGATGATACAGATGATGTCATAACTTTTTAATACGGTTGGTGACCACTAATTTTTGTTAGCTTTATTTAAAGATTTTGTCATAAGGAAAGTTAAGACAAAATATTAAGAAAATATCATATGAAGATCGAATAGTAGGATATTTCCTTAAAGCATTTAATATTTCATAAGCAAACTTCTACATGTAGGGGCTAAGGACTCTACAAAAATGACAAGTTTTCGAAGCCCAGCTTGCAAAAGTACTGTACCGACAAACCCAGATAACTGAATTTTACACTTTGAGAAACCACTTTACTGAAACATTTTCATTTATTTGTTTTTATATATTCAACTTGATACAAAATATTACAGCAACTATGAAATAACCCTACAAAAATGAAAATATCACACTTGGGTGCTAATACAATTTCTTCTACAACTTTTACATTTTTCAACCAAATCTCAGTCTGCAAAATGTGAAATGAATTTGAAAATACATATCATTGAAATTAAATGTAGAAATGTCTGTCTTTAAATTTGACACTGTTTTTTGCACTTATATTTTATGTGTAGGCAAAAAATTAATTCAAGATATCTAATGCTATACCATTTTGGGAGGTTTAAAGTATTATCTCTACATAGATACAGTGTGGGAAACAACCGCTAGCCAACTGGCCCTATGCGAGTAGAGAAGATTTTGGCAAGCTCAGATCAACTGCTACTCGTCAGTTTGGCGAGCTGAAATTATCTGGCGAGTTCTAAGAAAATGTAACAATCCAGGCTTACTAACTGAGCGTTAACTATGTTATTAGCGATGTTTCTCTTTCATTTTTAAGAGTAATTAACTTCAGTTTAATTATAAACAAAACAATTTTTGACCATGATAAACTTGTTTTAACTTCCGGTTTTTACACCGGTAGGGCTAAAAACTTTGCGGCGATTCCTATCTCGGATTACCATAGTCGTGATTTTATTTTTTATTTCTTTATCTAAAATAATTTATTTTACCGAAATACATGTATAGATTTTCCACTAATCCTAGGTGAAATATGATGTTAGAAATTAAAATTATTACTGAATTAAAAGAAATGAAGTTAACAGTTCAATTTCATTAATGGTTACAAGGTCCGAAATGCGGTACTTATTTTTGTATGGCAAAAAGTGCTAATGGTGCCAAAATTTAAACTCAAATTATGGAAAACTGATGATGAAATGGAGACTGCAGTTCATCAGGCCTACAAAAGGGTTATGGCTCTTTTGGAGACTGCTGATAATATGTATAGATTACCAATTGAATAAATTAACTAGCTCTCAGTGTCAACATAGTTGTTTATATGTTATTTAATTTGTATTGATATTGTATGTTGGCGAGTAACTTTGAAAACCTACTTGCCAAATTAGGCTAGAAGATCATAAATTCGCCAAGTCCTATTGTTTTCGTACTGGCCAGGACGGCGAGCTGGAAAAGAAAATCGTTTCCCACACTGAGATATTATCCTTAGAACAATATCTATTAAAACAAGCCTGGTAGTTGGATCTTTATGAAGCTACTATTGAATTCCATTCTGTCATTGTGATTCAGCCAATAGTATCTGTCAATTTGTCTTCATCTTTTCAGAATGTACCACTGGTAACTTTGGTTTCAACTGTAATGAATCTTGTGTTGGATGTTTATTAAACTCCTGTAATGGAAAAACTGGAATATGTTCAAATACAACGAGTTGTAAACCTGGTTGGCAGCCTGGAAATTCTAAATGCAATACAGGTAACATGAGTTTGTGCATTAATTATCTTAAGTTAGTATTCCTTTGACTTTTTATATACTACATACACTCCAAAATCAGATTTATACCTAGATCATCTTGAAAATTACATTGATAATGGATTTAAAATCCACATATCACTATTAGACTCCTCTGAAACTGCTGAACCAAATTTTACAAAACTTGGTATATAGCAAGTACAACATCTGTAGTTGTGCTTATCACCAGGAAATTTGTATCCTCAAAATTTTGTGGGAGTTATGGCCCTTTGAACTTAGAATTTTCCAAAAATTCCTGGTTTCTGCTCAACTCCTTTGAAACAACTGATCCAAATTTTACGAAACTTGGTATGTAGCATGTACACCATGCATATTACAAGGAAATTTTTATCCTCTGGGTTAACTCTGGGGACAGGGGGAGATTTTGTATGCAAAAACAAACTAATTTATTATTCTTCCGTAAATGGCAGATTTCAGGTTGAGATGACTGAGTTGAGATGAGTTCATGCAAACTAATTTCTACTCTTTGCGAGATCCCATGAAAACCCTTGAAACAAGAATATTGCTATGGTATCACAGCATTCGAGCATTTTTATTCAATATCAGATGTTAAGACTCTGTCATAGGCGGGTCGAATGTTGGCATATAATAAACTTCCATCTCCATAGGGCTCCAAATCCGAGACAAACACAAAAATGCGACAAGTTGCATACATCATTTTAATATATATGTAATTAACAAATGGGAGAATTTTTATTACAAATCAAATATTATGGTTGGATGCTAGCCTTCTGTTAAAAAGAACTTTAGAGCAGCAAAACATATTAAAATCCCCATAATGTACTTTAGACTTTTTAGTTATGAACTATATGCAGGTTGAAAGTCGATGTGGTGGGATATCGTTCCCCTTTCCAGTTCAAAAGCTTATATTTACGCTCTGAAAATGATATTATGTCCACTTTTAAATTCCATTACTTTAGATAATTAAAGAAAACTATGTCAGTAAATCTAGCTAATATTATAAGACGAAGAAATTATCTTCATGTTAACTATAGAGAAATTAATTTCCATATCAAAATGCATCGTAACTAAGAATTATGCTTGTAGCTGGGTTTCAACCTTATGTCAGCGACGCCAGAAACGATATGACGCCATCACACGTCAGATACCCCCTTTTTATAGGGTCCTGGAAACTCTTACGCTGGCTCAGGATACTTTTATGATTAATAACTTTTTCTCTATTTTATAAACACTGGCTCATGATACACCAAAAGAACCAGTATAAAATTCTGATTCTAAAATTATATGAAATGCACTTTAACTGTACTTTTAAAGATAAAAATAGACTTTAGTGACGTCACTTAGTGAAGTGAAAGTAGCTAAAAAAACATCGTAGTCTTCCGCAGAAAATTATTTACATATTGAATGGTTAAACCAATTTTAACTTGAATAAATCAGTGTAAATAGAAAAACCCACCAAAATCAATGTTGCCATACACTTGTTGACACCTGCTAGTACGGGCCTATACTATAGGCTACAAATATATCACCTCTATAGGATATAATGACATGATTTCTGGAAGACTTAGTTACTTTGATGTGCTTTGAGTAAGATGGTGTTATTTTCCACTTGTGAGAGAAATTTCTGTCACTCGTGTAGGATTTCCAGGTCTTTCCCAAAAACGTAAATAAAAATGTTTTAATCTCAATGCCAGCGGTATTCCTCTATTCCATATATAGTCTCTACAGTCCTATTGAATTTTAAATCCAAAGGATTGCATCGATGACAGAAATAAAAGAAAAAAAGAATCAGTTTCCATGAACAATTTAAATGCTATCATTTGACAAAACATTTGGTCAGATGGATTCAAGCATTTTACCAAAAAATATTTGGGCTTATTTCTTTGGCTCATTCGAAAATTGTTCTGAAATATGTTATTTATATGATATACAGGCAAATTACAGAATTTTCATATATTTTAAATATAAACATACTTTTTTGAAGTTTTGTACACTACAGACAATTTAAGTTAGAACTCAAATGTAAGAACATTTCAAGAGCACCTGCCTTGTTTATAAATCAAAAGTTAAAGGAAATGCCAGGGTCTGTGTATTATTTCTAAAATGTCTTTAATAAGCATGATACTGATAAAGAAACTTGTTACACTGATTTATAGCTAACATTACAACAATGAATCTTATTTATACTTGTTTAGAAATACAGTTTAGCATATAATTTTCATTTTTTCAGCTTGTTACTCTGGTTTTTTTGGGAGTAATTGCTCAGCGATTTGTCATTGTTTACATCAACCATGCAATCCTATATCTGGTGCATGTCCACCAGGAGGATGTCAACCTGGATACATGGGTGACAACTGTACTACAGGTATTAAATAAGTTGGTTCATAATGTATGTGTTTCGGCAAGATAGTTGTCATAGGTTTATAATATAATCATTTTATTTTTGTTTGAAAAACAAAAGTAGACGGAACAAAATCGACCAGTTGGTAATTAACATATTTTAATAAGTTTTTGTAAACTGGCCACCATATGTTTAATGTAATTTTTGTTATGACCAAAGGTTTTTATTTTCTGTTTAACAGATCTGTTCAACCCCCTTTTAGCAAAAATAGGAATAAAAGTTGTTCAACTGAATTTTATTTTTCATTTCTCTGTTGACATTGCGAATCTACCTTTTTGGGAAAATTTTAAAAAAAACTCTGTCAGAAATTGCAGGGATTTTCCTGCCTTTATTTGGGGGCTGATATTCGGCTCTATTCCCAACGGCAAAAAACCAATTTTTCCCAATTATGAAAGGGAAAATTAAAAATTCTGAACGTTTTGTAATCCCGATTCTAAAAATAAATTCAATCATGCTAAGCCTAAATATTATAAAGATCATCAAATTCTTATAATTTGCGAACATTGGTTTATAATAACGTCTGGTATCTTTAGTCATAATGGCAAGTAGTTTCATATTAGAGCTTGCTTGTTTTTTACCAATAAGCATATTCCGGTACGATATAAAAAAAAACCTTTTATGTTGTAAGTTGTGGAACTTTGTTCAATAGTATGAAAGATAATTGTATGTCACAAATAAACACAAATTATTTATTTACGATGTCCAGTATTATTGGCTGTTTGTGGTTTAAATGGCTTTGTCTAGAAAAGTATAAGTCCGAGGAATACATTTGACTCTGCAGGAACCTTTAAAATGGCATTACACAACACAAAAAATACTACAGAAGGGGAAAGATGGCGCATTGTATTAGAACTAGGAAATTTTGTTTTTAATAAATTAAATATTGACCGGAGCCATGATGAATAGAAAATCACAAGTTTTCTTGCACCGCTAGACCCATCCATTATCAGCATTCAACCGAACCTTCCAACCGACCCTTGTCATTAGATTAGCATTCAAATCAGGGTTAAAGCCAATGCAATGCACATTTTTAGAGTTTAGTATATTTGATTTAGTTTATCCAGTCATTTATAAAGACCCCAAAACAAAGGATAATGATAGTGAAAGTAAAATCTTATTTCATTAAAACATAGATTTTTAAAAGCAATGTTTTTACTTTATTCATTTTCCCTATTTGAAAAAAGGTAGGAAAATCCCTGACTACCATTAATGAAATAAGATTCCTTTTAAGCTGGCTAACCTAGCAGCACATACCGGTGCCCAAAAATAGTAAATATATATATATGTATAAATTTTCCAAAAATAATGGGTTTATGGTGGTGGTGGGGATGTTTGTTACTGGAACTTTACAATTCAAAAATATAGGTGGGGGCCATATTTTATTTTCAATTCTATAGGTGGTGGGATCTAAAAAAAAAGTGCCATCCTATCGTAGGGAATGGGGGGGGGAGATAGTATTTTCTGGAACAGCCCTTAGTCATTCAGAGTACATTAAAGTATTTTGTTGTTTTATTAAAAATTTGAGACAAAGTCTATAGAAAGTCTTCTGCGTCTTTTTTTAAAATGTGAAGGCCTTTGAAAAACACAGTTGGCAATATTGGTATTAAAAACTTGACGTGTTTGAGTATGTGGAGAAAAGGTTACGGAGATCGACATGGACTACTTTAGTACACACTGAAGAAGCCAATTTCTTTCTTACATTTGTTTATGCACTGTCTATGAAAGAGCTTTAATAGTGTTTTGTGTATAATTTTATCTCACCTGACTCAAAGGGTCATGTGAGCTTATGTTATCACTGTGCGTCTGTCATCGGCAGAATCTGTAAACTTTTTTCATGTTAATCTTCATTCTGAAACCACTTACCCAATTGAAGTCAAACTTGGCCATGATGTTCATTGGGTAGATTTTTACAAAGTTTGTTTTTTTTATATTTGGATTGGAAAACTAGTATGGCTCCCACTGCATGCTTTAGTTTAACATATAACCCTATGGGAAACAAGTTTAAAAAGGCTTCTTCTCTGGAACCGGTTAACAAATCAAACCAGAACTTACTAGCAATATTGTTTGGATGGTCCTTTATAAAGTTTTCTATGACAACGAAATTCAAAATAACCTCCACTGCACGACTTAGTTTAACCTTGGACAAAAGTTTTAAAAGGCTTCTTCTCTGAAACCGGTTAACCAATGGTATCAAAACTCACCAGCAATATTGTTTGGATGGTCCTCTTTAAAGTTAGTTTTTTTTGTCCCAATTTTAAATTCAAAATGGCTGCCACTGCAGGACTTGGTTTAACATTGGACATTGGAAAAAAGTTTTTAAAAAAGGCTTCTTCTTTGAAACCAGTTAACCAATGGAAACAAAACAATAGCAAAATTGTTTGAATGTTATTTTATAAAGTTTATGTTTTTTTATGCCAGTTGGAAAATCAAAATGGCCACCAATGCTGGACTTGGTTTAACATAGGACCCTGTGGGAAAAAGTTTTAAAAGGTTTTTCTGAAACCAGTTAACCAATGGAAACAAAACTTACTAGCAATATTGTTTGGATGGTTATCTTTGAAGATTATGTTTTTTATACCAATAGGAAAATCAAAATAGCCACCACGGCATTACATAGATTAACATAGACCCTATGGAAAACATTTTAAAAGGTTTCTTATCTGAAAACAATTAATCAATGGAAACAAAACTTACAGGCTATATTGTTTGGATGGTATTCTTTAAAGTTTATGTTTTTTATTGCCAATTAGAAATTCAAAATGGCCACCACGGCAGTGCTTTGTTTAACATAGAACCCTATGGGCAAATTAAAAAAAAAATCTTCTTCACCAAATCCAGTTAACCAATAGAAACACAACTTACTAGCAAAATTGTTTGAATGGTCCTCTTTAAAGTCTGTTGAAGATTACAGGGGATAGTTTAACATCAGGAAAATGCCATCTTCATTGCCTATTAAATCAGGTGAGCGATACAGGATCTTTAGAGCCTCTAGTTTCAAAGTTATCATGAGTTTTTTTAAGTTGGTTTTGTTACCTGTTTTTCATATATGACTCCAGCTGAGTTTCACCTGAGTTTTATTATTCATATTATTCACAGACACTTGGGGTCAAGGAAGATTTTTAAAAAAAATGTTTATAATGTGTAACTCATTTGATAATTAGTCTGAAATGTCCCAAAAAATGAAATATTGTCCTCAGAAAAATTATCAGTTTCTTTGTAGTATACCGGTAATTTAATTGAAATTGATAATTTTTCTGAGGACAATATGTTGCAATGTGACATGACAGAATGGTTTAACAAATGTTAGAAACTCATTTATTGACATTTTATTCAACACAAGCAATTATCCTGACACCAAGTGCCCATGATACTAGGTTGGTGTGGGTTGAGATGCCAGAAAATGTTTAACACTAACACAGTTTTTGCACCTGTGCCAAGTCAGAAACCTTAAGTCTCTGTGCATCCTGTGTATATTTAATATATATTTCTTTTCATGTTTTTGAGTTAAATCTAGTGTTGATTTCACTGAACCAGTATACACTTTTTAAGTAGCCATCATGCTATTTATTGAAGACTGATGGTTGGCTTTGGGTTGGTTTTGCTCTCTGATCTGGTTATATAACACTTTTATTGTTTTCTTCATAAAATGAGAACCTGCACTTCAATGTTGTGCTTCTTGTAAAACTAATCTTACAGAAAATATTGGCATGAATGTGTTTCTGTTTTTATACCCCCGCTCGACAGAGTCGGGGGTATATAGTGGTCCTCATGTCCGTCCGTCCGTCCGTCCACATTTGGTTTCCGGATGATAATTCAAAAAGTTTACATCCGATTTGAATGAAACTTTGGGATATTGTTATATATCAGGTTGGTAAGAAGCCTATCGATTTTGGGGGAAATCCGTCAAATTTCAAGGTCACAGTCCACGAAAAACGTTAGAAATTTTAACAAAAAAGTTGTTTCCGGACAATAACTCAAAAAGTTTACATCCGATTTGAATGAAACTTTGGGATATTGTCATATATCAGGTTGGTAAGAAGCCTATCGATTTTGGGGGAAATCCGTCAAATTTCAAGGTCACAGTCCACGAAAAACGTTAGAAATTTTAACATAAAAGTTGTTTCCGGACAATAACTCAAAAAGTTTGCATCCGATTTGAATGAAACTTTGGGATATTGTTATATATCAGGTTGGTAAAAAGCCTTTTGATTTTGGGGGAAATCCATCAAATTTCAAGGTCGCAGTCCACGAAAAACGTTAGAAATTTTCACAAAAGCGGGGGTATCAGCGATCGCTAGATCGACTTTGTCTAGTTATTGTTCAAGTCTCTCAACAATCTGTACAAACCAGCAACTTTAAAAGAGAGGTGATAAAAAAAAAAGAAAAATCCAATGGAAAAGTTTACATGCTATATCAAATTGATGCATTTATATAGCCACTTCATATATCTTCCTATTTAACTACTTTTTTTAGCCGAGTTGCAACAAAGTTGAACTCTGCTATTGTTATGATGATGGCGGGCGGCTGGGCGGGCGGGCATCTGGGCGTAAGCGGGTGTCAACAATTGGCTTCCGGACTATAACTCAGAAAGTTGTCAACCGATTTTAATGAAACTTAAGGATATTGTTACATACCATAAGAGGAGAAATCCTATTGATTTTGGGGTAAATCCAAGGTCAAGGTCACAGCAACAGAAAACAGAAAATTTCTTGAATTAGTGGTTTCCGGACCATAACTCAAAAAGTTCTCAACCAATTTTATTGAAACTTTGGGATATTGTTACATACCATAAGAGGAGGAACCCTATTGATTTTGGGTAAATCCGTTCAAGGTCATAGCGACAGAAAAACGTTAGTAAATTTCTTGAATTAATGGTTTCTGGACCATAACTCAAAAAGTTCTCAACTGATTATAAATAAAACTTTGGTATATTGTTACATACCATAATAGGAGGAACCTTATTGATTTTGGGGTAAATCCGTTCAAGGTCAAGGTCACAGTGACAGAAAAAGGATAGAAAATTTCTAGCGTTAGAATTAGTTGTTTCCGGACCATAACTCAAAAACTACATCAAGTACATATCTTAAATTTTACACAATGGTTGAATACTGTTAGAGGATTCACATATTCATATTTTATGCAACTTTGAAAATTTGTTGATAAAGCTTACATTTTTCCTGTTGAAACCCTTCCTCACTTTGTATCCAGTTTACATGTAATGCCTGTAATAACCAATTATGTTAAATCTTAAAATGAAGACAAGGAAAGTTTTGGTTAATAAAATACGGCAACTCGGCTTTTGCACCCCTGTGCATATTGATTTTTTAATTTTACATATCGACTGGTCTAATTTTCCACTTTTTATCCCACTCGAATCTTATTTTTTTCATATTTTTCTGTTAAACAGATAGTAGAAAAGTCTGGCTTTACATAACAAAAATAGATGGAAAGGAAGATTTACATTTTACATAACAATCCTTGTATCCATATACCAGTAATTGACGATTAAGACGTTGTAATACATTATAAATAAATCCTACTCTTTTTATATGTTATTGAAATATTTTTTTAACATTATAGATTTATATAATTTCAATAATGATGCCTTAATTACATCAATTTTGTTTAAATTTTAGAATGTAGCACAGGTCACTTTGGTTTCAACTGTAATGAATCTTGTGTTGGATGTTTATTAAACTCCTGTGAAAAAGAAACTGGCTTGTGTACCAATACAACAGGTTGTAAACCTGGTTGGCAGCCTGGAAATTCTAAATGCGATATAGGTAACTGATGTGGGTTTGTGCATCAATTATCAATTCATAAGATACTATTCCTTTGAAGTCTTGTATTCCTAAAAGTTTACTTCACTTGTTGATTTTTATCTGTAAAATTATGATGCAGAGCAATGAAGATCAAAATATTCATGAAAGAAGATGACTTAAACTTAAAGTCGTCATTGTCAAGAGTCATGAATCTATAAATCTAAATTTATTGACAGGACCTGCCCAGACCAATGTGTTGCATCCTTTTAGCTGACATCTAGTCAATTTTTAGTATATATAATGGAGACCAATAAGCTGGAAATTAAGCAACACTAAATTATACTAGCTCAACTCCCCAAGACCATGCTAAATCATGCTACCAGTTTTTTCAACAGCCAATCCAATATGTAATCCCCCACGACACGGGGGGCATTAAGTTTCACTCATGTCTGTACGTACGTACGTACGTCCTTCTGTACCAATTTTCGTCAAGCTTTTCTCAGAAACCGTACATGAGAACGATTTGAAAATTGGCAGGGTGGTTCAGTATCACAAGTTGTAAGTCCTAAGCGACTTTCAGACCTGTCTGACAACTTCTTCCTGTTTGGGACTTCATTTGTACATAAATACGTCCATCCGTACGTACGAATTTCTGTCAAGCTTTTCTCAGAAACCGTACATGAGAACAATTTGAAATTTGGCAGGGTGGTTCAGTATCACAAGTTGTATGTCCGAAGCAATTTTCAGACCTGTCAAACAACTACTTCCTGTTTGGGACTTCATTTAGCGATAGCATCTGTGTCATATGGACACATTCTTCCATATATTTTTTTTTAATGTACTAGTATAAAATTAATGCAATTTGTAGCATATTTTAAGCATTTCAATTATGTAAATTAGATTGACAGCAGGAAATCAGCGTGTCTGATAAGTAGACTTCTAGTATAAATATGCAAATTAGGTAACCAGCATGTTTTAGCAAACAATTAGTGCATATTTAGCAGGATATAGTGCACATTCATGTATAATGTTGTAGCAAGAATCCACCATGAATTTATTGGGTTTTTAGTTTTGTTGTAGTCTATATTCAGCAAATAGTCAAGAAGATTCTAGCATGTATTTAGCGGGCTTTTAGTATTGTTGTGGTGTGTTTTCAGCACCATTTTACTACTGATTGTTTTATTCTGTCTGATAGGGCTACGTTTACAAGCGTATGGACTGAATCAAATGTTATAATATTAGAAAATTGGTTGCCTCCGCTGATCATTTGAATTTTAACAAAAACTCTTAGCAGTATTATATATTTAAGTTAAAATGTTGATCTTAATAAAAAAAATTGTTTATTTCATTCTGAAATTGAATTACAAGTGCCAATTATCATTTTGATAACTGATCTTTGTAATAAATGAACCTTTTCTCAGTATTTTATACCATAATATATATTGAAATACTTTGGATATATATGCATCATGTGAGTTGCAGCTGACTTGCTCACTTTTAGGCAATAATTAGCAGCAGTAACTTTTATTTCATATGCAAAAACAGGATACAAGCTTGTTTCTTTTCCTATTATAAATACATGTACTATTTTCTTCTAACTTGCATTTTTTGTTGAAGATAATCTTTATATACTGCACACAAAATTTATTAATCTCACACATAGTCCCAACCCCCCTCAAGAAGGTGCTTATTTAATGATCTTGGTATTCAGAATATCTTTTATTATCATAATAAAACAAAAATGAACAAACACATATTAGTACAATATTAGTATTGCTAAAATCATGCCAATTTATCTTAGTTTCTTTAAACTATAAAAGGATTAGTCAGTATTCAACTAACAAATATTAGTATTGCTGAAACTATGCTAATTTATCTTAAAATTATGCAAAACATGTTATTTTTACTGCACATTTAACTAACAGATACCAGGAAGAAATTAGTGCAGCTAAAATTATACTAACTTATCTTATTATTTTATTTTAAAAAATGTTGTGATAGATATCTCAAATTAGCATATAATTAACTGAAAACTGCATTTATCCTTATTCTAACTAAAATATGCTTCAGAACTGTAGTATGCATTTAGTATGGATATTCATCTAATATTTGTGATCCGCTAATTTATGCTGTAATTGTAGTATATTGTTAGTATATATAAGTGTAGTTTTGGTTTTAAATAATTTAACCAAGTAAAAGCAGCACAAATTTAGCAGACTAGCAGGATCTACTAAATATGCACTACATTTTTACAGTGGAAAATGAGCAGGATATTAGTACATAATTAGTAACGCTGTCATAAATTAGCAATGCTACATTTTGGTCTGGGTGAGCACCATTTCTTAATTTACTGTCATCAGGATTAGTGATGATGAGGAAACTTTTAAAACATGGTTATTACTTTGCCATTCATAAATCAATCTCATGCATCCAGCTTTAAAAAAAAAATATTTTAGCATATATTTTTAATATTTTGCAGAATGTAACGCTGGTTTATTTGGGAAGAATTGTGCAGAGATTTGTTCTTGTATAAATCAAACCTGCGATCATGTATCTGGTGTATGTCCACTCGGAAGATGTCAGCCTGGATACAAGGGTGACAACTGTTCCACAGGTATGAAGTCGGCTGTTTATATGATGTGTTTGACTAGTCATGCTGTTGTCGCCTGGATAGGGCTCTCAATTCTTCATGGATTTTAATGAAACTTTGGGAAGTTATTACTTATAGTAGGTGCTTGAATGGGATTGATTTTCAAGGAAATTTGCCAAGGGTGACCATATTTTTGTGAGGTGGTCAACTTTCATGTACATGTATATTCAATGTTGTTGCCTAGAAGCACTTTCAATGATTCATGGATTTTCATGAAACTTTGGGAAATTGTTACTTATAGTAGGTGCTTGGATGGGATTGATTTTTCGGAAATTTTGTCCTGGGGGACCATATTTTTGGGAGGGGGATTAACTCAACTTTCCTGTACATGTATATTCAATGTTTTTGCCCAGAACCCCCTTTATTTCTTCATGGATTTTCAATTTAAATACCAAATACCACCTTGATGTAATGGGAAGGTGTGGGGCATTTTTTATGAACAAGTGAAATTCGCCAGTTTTTTAAACTAGACACTGTTGATAACACATGTATAAGCAATTTTTTTTGTTTATGAAACGAAGGGAGATAGAAAGGAATTGAGCATTTTATGTAATACTCATGCAATTCACAATTCACATCCAAAGTTTTCCAGAAGCTCAATGAAAATTGAAACAAACATACATTACATGTATTAAAACAGACTAATTAGTCTTCAATATGCAGTTTTAATGTTTTAGATTATTCTAGTATTAAATGCTATCAATAATTATATCTCGAGAACAGCAATTTAATACTTTTTTTCAAAATTTTAGAGTGAACACCAGTCACTTTCATTTTTCATAATTTTAGAACTTTAGTGTTAACTATAATAAATCTTGTGTTGGATGCTTTTTTAAATTCCTGTAATAAAGAAAATGTCATGTAAACAAATACAACCGGTTTTAAACTAGAATATATAAAAATACATTTCAGCATTTATTTTTTGATATTTTGCAGAATGTGATTCTGGTTTATTTGGAAATGATTGTGCAGAGATATGTCATTGTATAAATCAACCCTGCAATCATGTATCTGGTGTATGTCCACTGGGAGGATGTCAGCGTGGATACAAGGGTGACAACTGTTCTACAGGTATGAAGTGGGCTGTTCTCTAATGAACAAGTGAAATTCACCAGTTTTTTTAACTAGACACTACTTGTTGATAACACATGTATTATAAGCAATTTTTTTTGTTTATTAAAAAAAGGAGACAGAAAGGAAATTTGGCATTTTAGGTAATACTCATTGCACATCCTACATTTTCCAGATGCTCAATAAAAATTAAAACATACATACTTTATTAAAAGTAACTATACTTAGTCTTCAAATTCAGTTCTAATGTTTTAAAGTATTCTACTATAAAATGCTATCAATAATGATATCTGAAGAGCAAAAATTCAAAACTTTAGAAGGCAACACCAGTAGCTTTCATTTCAGTTGTAATTTTGCTTGGTAGGAAGGAAGGACACCATATGTAGTTTTGCTTTTCGACAGGACATTATGAACAGATATTTTTGTGGAAAATTGTCCCCTTTGAACGTTAAAAATTTCTCAAAATATATATATAAAAGAACTCGTAAGCACTTCTCCCGTGGACCTCCTGATAAGAATTTTATGAAACATGGTAGTAATAAAGGACAGCATAGTTGTGCTTATCAACAGGAATTTATTACCATATATTTTTTGTAAGGTTAATGCTGTTTGAACTAAGTAATTTCCCAAAATATATGTATGAAACAATTCATATGCCCTCATACTCAGAAACTACCCATCACAATTAAAACTGCTTTAAAACTGCCTTCCACTTTGAACTGGATAATTGTGAAAATATTTGAATATTATATTATTCAAGTGTAGAAGAAGTTTGCATGTACAGATTAAGAAACTATGTGTCTATAATATTTGTTTACACATATCCATAACATGTGTACCGTACTTGTGAGTTGTGTTTACTAAACATAATACTACTTTTTTTAAGTATCTATGTAAAAATGTTTTTCCCCATTTTAAATCATTATGTTTTAATAAATATCCCCCCCCCCCTCAAACTTTTTTTTGGGTGAGGGGTGTATTGGATTCACCCTGTCTGTCTGTCCACATCCCTTGTAAGGGCAACTCCTAAACTGCTTGATGACATTTAATAAAACTTAGCATAAAGGAAGTACATTATATGTAGATGTGTATGAAGAATTTTTATTGACCTCGAATATCATTAAGGGGAGATAATTGGACTTGAAAGCTAAGCATGGGTATCCCTTTGTGGCGTGCTCACAGTCCACAATTATTGTATTTGTTTTTAATGTCTATAATCCTTCAAAGTTATAATAGAAACTACATTTTCTGCATTTTTAGCCGAGTTGCAACAAAGTTGAACTCCGCTATTGTTATGATGATGGCGGGCTGCTGGGCAGGCGGGTGTCAACAATTGGTTTCCGGACCATAACTCAAAAAGTTGTGAACCGATTTTAATGAAACTTTAGGATATTGTTACATACCATAAGAGGAGGAACCCTATTGATTTTGGAGTAAATCCGTTCAAGGTCAAGGTCACAGCCACAGAAAAATGTTAGAAAATTTCTTGAATTTGTGGTTTCCGGACCGTAACTCAAAAAGTTCTCAACCAATTTTAATGAAACGATTGGAAGGGATTACTACTTATGAACGGTTGAATTTGTAATAACCAATAATGTTTAATCTTAAAATGAAGACAAGGAAAGTTTTGGTTAATAAAATACTGGAACTCGGCTTTTGCACCCCTGTGCATATTGATTTTTTCAAATTGCATTTTAATTTACTTTGATATTTATTAGATTAAAATGTCAGAATACTGTTTTGTAATATTAGAAAAGCCCTTTAATACACTCACTTCTCCTGTGTTTTTAATCAGGTTTTCAATGAAAATCCTGGTTATTTAATTGGCATATGGTGGGCACCCTGGCAATTGGGTGTCAAACATAAGGTTTCCAGTCAATAACTTTAGTTTAGATATAGCAAGCTTGCATGAAGACCTAGTATGGGATTGTATATGGGGCCAATCAGATCAAGGTCAAGGTCACTGTTACTAAAAATAGTTTCTGTCGCTAGGTTGGGATTGGATTTGAAGCCAGTTGGGTCAAGGTCAAGGTCACTGTTACTTACAATAGGAAAACAGTATTTTGTAATATAAGTTAATCTATTTACTGAATTTGGTTTTCTTTGTAGTAAATTTACTTCTGAAGCCTAATATTGATTAAAACAAAAAAATTATGAGCCATGTGTAGTGTAACATTATTTAAAAATTAAAAAAAACATGGAGATTGTTTTAAAAAGTATGGTTTCATCTTCTATAAATGGTAATACATAATGTATTTGTATATTGCCAGGCTTAATCCCCTTCAAATAAAAATTGTCTCTGGTTTTCATGTGCTTTTATTAAAGGGCTTGTTAAAGGATACACACTTGGTGCTCCAAGGAAGACCATCACTTACCTCAGATGAATCGTTTTTGTCCCCCGCTAAAACGCAACAGAGGGACCTAGTAAGGGTCTGCATCCATCTGTCTTCACACTTTTGTGGACAACTCCTCTGAAACCGCTTTTTTTTTAGTTGTCAAATTTTGTGAAAATTATGGGACTAACCGTTTCAGTCATATAAATCAATGTTAGATCTTGTGGACGCATCTCCTCTGAAACCTCTTGACAATTGCTTTGATGTTTGGTAGGATTAATTGTTATGATGTATAGATGTGCATAGTATACCACCATTTTAATTCATCAAATTTTGTAGGAGTTATAGAACTAACCATTTCAGCAATACAATACAATCATTGATCTTGTGGGTGCATTGTCTGGAACCATTCAATGGATAGCTTTGTTATTTAATATGATCTATTGTTGTGATTTGTAAATGTGCATACTCTACCACCATTTTGATTTGTCGATTTTTTTAGAAGTTATGGAACTTTGACCATTTTAGCAATATGGAACAATATTGAAAGCAAATTTTATCAAGCACTCTACTAAATTTTACATTCTGATGAAGTTTTTTCATGTATGTTGATTAGCACTTCCCAAATACTTGTCAAAACAGTTCTTATATTACAGGCTTATTAATTATTGAGTCAATACATTCTTATAAAAAACAGAAACTAAATTAAAGGGGAATTAATGGCCACAGTTGAAAAAAGGGTTGACGAAATCTGGCAAGTTGAGCAAATTACCGAATAATGGACAATAGGCAAGTATGCACACCACTGGTAACAGTGGATGCAAAAGTTCCTCTTGTTAAAACCACCAAGAAAGAACCGGGTCACAATTGCGAATGGTCAAATCTCAGCAACCTCTGGTACATACAACTTTATTCAGAGGAGGCAACACCACCGAAAGAACATTTTATACATACAATATATAAATATTTATCTGGTAAACTCACACTGGTAACAGTTCAGAACTGGCAACTCATTGAAACGCTAGGTTGTCTTAACCTAACACTTCTGGAGGAAAGATAATAATATTGATATGTTCCGCAGTAGATTACCAGAAAGGCTGGGACCCCTTTCTTGCCAGATTCCTCACAACCCAACTGTGACAGAAGTTTTTGTTTATATATCATATATATAAATAAATATACATGTAACACTCCAAAACATGTCCTTCCCCCCAAACGTGTCCAATCAGCCCAAACGTGTCTACCTTACGCCAAAACATGTCTAGAGCGGTCACAAACTGAAACATGTCCGATTTCAACAACGCCAAAACGTCTCCATTTATTGTGACGTCAGTGGTATCTTACAAATAAAAAAATACAACAAAGTTTCAGGCAATAAATTTTGCTATGCCTGATGCATGATTCGTCTGTTAAAGATTCATCAGAGGTGTTCTACCAAAAAATTGAAAATGCCAAACACTAAATGAATATGAAGAGCATTTAACAATAAAACCAAATTATGCTGAACTGGAAGCCAAATTATTACTAAGATCAACCTATACCTGGGGTAGGCTTCATGCTGTCAACAACCTCCTGTCTAAGGATGTTAATGCTGAGGTATTGTGGTCGCAAATGCAGGACATCAAACAAGCTAAAAAGCATAGAGAAAAAATCCAAAATGGGCACCTAGGTAAATATCATTTAAAAGAAAATGAAAACATAATATGTGCTGCTGTATTTCTTCAAAAAAGAAACCCCAAAAAAGTTTTCAGAAAAGTGCAAACTACAGGAGATACGTGGACACAGAAGATCTATTGGAGTTTATAAAGACAAGGCTGCTGATCATATACGAGAGCATACGGCATGCAGTGTTTCCGGTTGGAAGAGAACACATAAGAATCCTTTTTAAGCAAGCAGTCAATTAGACCAGCAGCAATTTTGGGTATCTTATATATACTTGCAAATTTAATTGTAGCTGAAATTTAAGAAACTTGTTTTAGTGCAACGTTAGTATATCCTGTAGAGATGGTTGTAGAAAAACACTGAGAGCCAGATATGGGGAAATTGCAATGGGCGAAGAGACAGATATATAGTTTCCAGTGGTTTCTGGAAAATAGTACATATAATAAGAACAGAACAATGCTAAAAAAGTATTGTACATAATTAAAGATAATGTTACATTATTGTTTCCAAATTAATAGATTTGAAATAAGAAAAATGAATGTTTAGGCTGTTTAATAAGAATGATTTATTTTCAGTGTATTGTTTATTCAGAAGTATTGGTAAGGTATAAGTATGTTGGGTTCATTATGGTACCCAAGATATATTCTTAATTGTTCTTGACTTTTACTAAACATAAACCCATGCACAAAAGAAAAGGTTCATACAGAATACAAACCAGTATAGAATTTGTTATGTATAGTTCTTAAAACTTAAGTAGGAACCTATACAGAAACCAGTTGACGTATACAGAAATTACCGCATAGTGAAATAAATGTTTTTTAAATGGTGGTGTCCAGTTTTGAGTGAGGGAGGAAACTGGAGTACCCGACAAAAACCCCAACATAAGGGTAGGAAAACTGCCAATCCTTGGGAATTTAGATTGGAGTCAAGTACACCTTGACTTCTGTTAGACTAAACTTGCACCTTTAGTGAAATGAATGTGACAAGAATAAGAATGAAAACAGCCAAACTACACCCCCTGAAACGTAAAACGTTCCCATTTATGCGTTCGTATTTCATTTACCGTACGTCCGTTCATTCGTTCGTTCGTCCGCATGCGCAAAACAAGTAAATAAAAACAGTTCGTTCGTTCGTCCGCATGCGCAGTACAGGTAAAAATAAAGGTTCATTCGTTCGCAAAAGACAATATTTTACACTTTGTTAGTCTGATAGAAAATACTACATTCTGTTATCAAATTAAAATATCAAATTAAATGTCAAATAAATTGTATTTAATATATTTTAAAACAATATTTTACACTTTGTTAGTCTGATAGAAAATACTACATTCTGTTATCAAATTAAAATATCAAATTAAATGTCAAATAAATTGTATTTAATATATTTTAAAACTATAAATTCATTAAAACCATGAACATGTTTTAAATTATATAAATTGCATATATAATGTCTCACAACTGATTTAGCATCTCTTAGTTAGGTCAAAGAAGTTAGTTATAGTATGCTATGGTTTAATATTGCATCTTGTAAGGTCTCAGGAGTGATTTTGTATGTGAAATATGGTTTTTAATTGTATCGCAAAGGTCTCCGGTGTGATTTTATACCTGTAATATAGTTTTTAATTGTATAGCTAGGGTCTCTGGAGTGATTTTGTATGTGAAATATGGTTTTTAATTCTATTGCTACGGTCTCAGGAGTGATTTTGTATGTGAAATATTGGTTTTAATTGTATCGCAAAGGTCTCAGGAGTGATTTTGTATGTAAAATATGGTTTTTAATTATATTGCTAGGGTCTAAGGATAGTTCTATAACATAAAACCTCCCATTTCACGTTGATATTTATCATTTTCATCTGACTTTAACATTTTTTATTATTATTTGAAATGTGAGGTTTTATCTGTCAGTTGATATTTCTCGGAGCAAACTTTTTTCAGAAGTTCTGCATATTTTAACATGTGAAATATCATGAAACTAACATAAACACAAAGACTATACCTGTTTTCAATGAATTAAACTATGTTCAGTTAAGTAATCCATGTTTGAAATATCGAAACGAAATTTTTCTGCAAGTTGACATTTTGAATTTAATGGTAAATCAACATTACGGAATCAAGTTAAATTTAATGGCGGAACGAATACAATTTGTCGCAATTGTAACACATGGAAAATTCGTTTCGTCAAAAACGGCGCCATAAGATAGATTTAAATGGGGTCAGCTATTGAATGTAATGGGAGTTAAGGGACACCTCAAATAAAGCTTTAAACAGGACTTGAAAAATCTTTGACATACTAAGGTAAGACAATTTTTAGAAAATTTAGATATTTTTCTTTAAGTTTATCGCAGTTTGCATGGTTGTACAAACGTTTTTCATATCAAACTTAACTTAAACATTCCGCACGATTTTCTTGCGGAATTTGCGCACGGGAAATTGCGTTTAAAGATGAAACCTCTAATTTCACTAAAACATAAAATATCAATATCCGATAAAAAATGTTGAAAATAAACATGAAATGAGAGGTTTTATTAATGGAACTAGGTCTAAGGAGTGATTTTATATATGTAATATGGTTTTTAATTGTATTGCAAATGTCTGAGGAGTGATTTTATATGTGTAATATGGTTTTTAATTGTAGCGCAAAGGTCTCAGGAGTGATTTTATATGTGAAATATTTTTTTTAGTTGTATCGCAAAGTTCTCAGGAGTGACTTTATATGTGTAATATAGTTTGTAATTGTATTGCTAGGGTCTCAGGAGTGATTTTGTATGTGAAATATGGTTTTTAATTGTATTGCAAAAGTCTCAGGAGTGATTTTGCATGTGAATATGGTTTTTAATTGTATTGCAAAAGTCTCAGGAGTGATTTTGCATGTGAAATATGGTTTTTAATTGTATTGCTAGGGTCTCAGGAGTGATTTTATATATGTAAAATGGTTTTTAATTGTATCACAAAGGTCTCAGGAGTGATTTTATTTGAGGCTTATGTATTGCAATAAGGCAGGTTTATGAGGACAATTACTGTCCTATCCTTAGTAACGTTTCTTCTAAAACTTAGAAAATTGTGCAATTTAAAAGAAATAAATTCATGGGGCAATCTGTTAGTCATCCGTGATTTCATTGGTTAACAATCCGACTACGTCATTGATGCAGTTGTTCCTTTTAGCAAGATGGTGGTACTAGAATTTACAACCACCACCATCCCCGCCGCTCTCCTGTAATTTCTTGTTTTTAATAATTCTGTGTTTATTTACTTGTATTTATATATGTAAAAAATTTATTGTTTTTCTTTTATGACACTTTGCTACACAAGTATATATATTTAATTGAAGTATATCAGTTTATGCATAATGTTCTTAGCACCAATATACATGTATGTAAATGCTTAATGACCTATTGTTGGGCAGATTCAGTAGGGCATGAGTGTCTTGTAAATTAAGTCAATGAAAATACAAGGGTCATGGCCGTTTTAATTAATTATTTGCTGAATAATTACTTAATTTCCCCAAAATTTGGTTGTTTTGATAAGTTAAAATGGATACATGTAAATTTATTTTGGTGGTGCTCTTCCGGATCTTGTAGTGTGGCTACAGGTACATAGCAATGTTTCTTTTACTACACCGAGTTGAGCACCGTTGTGTTTGCACTGTTAATCCGGCTCTTGTAGTATATCCATTTAAATGTACTAGTTATCCGGCTCTTGTACCTTGATAGCTGCTACACCGAGTTTAGTAATTTACTATTCCGGCTCTTGTAGCCAAAGATACACCGAGTTAACTATACATTCATTACATATATACTTATAAACTCAGAACTAGTTATCCGGCTCTTGTGGTCCATTTGCTGCTACACCGAGTTTATTATGTAACTTATTCCGGATCTTGTAGCCTAGACTACACCGAGTTAACTATACATTCATTACATACATGTACATACATTATATAAGCTCTGAATTAGTTAGCCGGCTCTTGTGGTCTATTTACTGCTACACCGAGTTTAGTATCATGTAACTTCTATTCCGGATCTTGTAGCCTAGACTACACCGAGTTAACTGAACATACAATTATATTATTAGACTATTTTGCACAGATACATGTACATGTACTACACCGAGTTTAACAGTGCCAACACGGGATGCAATACTGAGTCTGCCCCAAAGCCAAAATATTTTGTTAATTGTTGTGTAAATATTAATAATGAATGTTGTGTGAAATCAATTAGTAGTAATTGGTAGTTTATTTTAAGTCATATATATGTATGCTGTTGTTTGTGAAATGTATCTCATAGCATGTAGTAATATTTCTTGATTAGATTTATAAAAAATTTCATCTATTCTCTATATTCATGCCTCCTACCCTACAATAAGAATGGGAATATATGTTGAAGCAAGGGTATGTTTCAAGACGACAACTAACATTAATTATTTCTTTAAAATAACAATTGTTAAAACTATGCAAGGAAAAAATGTGCTCAGAGACAACAACCATATGTTGTATTAAGTACTTAAGTATATCCCACAGTGATTCATCTTGATGTATGATGGCAAATTGTAACACAGTACATGTTATATATTCTCATGGCACCTGGGTTGGCATTACTGCCTCAGGAGGAAAACAAGCCTGGTTCAATATTTTGGTAATGCTTTCATTTATAGCTTTCAATAGTTTGGGGTTGGAATATGTAATTATTTGGAAGAATTGAATGGTCAATGAAGTTCACCAGATTACACAATGTGCTGATAAGCATTGTTCACAACTATTTATACTCAGTAATTGGACATCATAAAATGTGAAATTTTGGTTTTAATTGTATCACAAAGGTCTCAGGAGTGATTTTGCATGTGAAATATGGTTTTTAATTGTATTGCTAGGGTCTTAGGAGTGATTTTATATATGTAATATGGTTTTTAATTGTATTGCAAAGGTCTCAGGAGTGATTTTATATGTGTAATATGGTTTTTAGTTGTATGGCAAAGGTCTAAGAAATGATTTTATATGTGAAATATGGTTTTTAATTGTATGGCAAAGGTCTCAGGGGTGATTTTATATGAGAAATATAGTTTTTAATTGTATTGCTAGGGTCTGAGGAGTGATTTTGTATGTGGAATATGGTTTTTAATTGTATTGCTAGGGTCTCAGGACTGATTTTATATGTGTAATATGGTTTTTAATTGCAAAGGTCTCAAGAGTCATTTTGTATATGTAATATGGTTTTAATTGTATTGCTAAGGTCTCAGTAGTGAAATTTTTTGTGTTATATGGTTTATAACTGCATAGCTAAGGTCTCAGGATTGATTTTATATTTGTATTATGGTCTCAGTAGTTTTTTTCATGTTAAATATGGTTTTTAATATTCTTGCAAAGGTCTTGGGAGTGATATTACAAATGTGATTTTAAATGTGTTATTTGAACACCACCTTGATGAACATTTTCCAATAGAGAATTTTTGTAATAAATTACCCCTTAATTTATGAAACTATAAGGTTTAACAAATATATAACACATAATAAATATACAGTTGGATTAGTACATTTTATTATATGCAATAAAGATTAATTAAAAAAGCTTTCTCGGGAATGTGTAATAATTACTGTTAGTAATCAAAATAAAATGGACGATTAAGCTCGTTTCTTTTTACACTGTGATAAAAAATATTCATAGGTCCATTATTAAAACATTTCCATGTTTAGCCCAAATCATGAACATGAATATTTAATAAAAATACTCAACCCCACAAAGTTTCTCGTAGGCTTGTTATGTTGTCACGTTTTTTATGTGTGTATTACATGTTTGAGCTGTCACAAATCATTAAAATGATGATTTAATGAAAATAAAGTATAATTGTTTTATTATTTATTCCTTTTCAATTTTTTATTTGTTTACTATAAACCAGCTTGATTCTCAAGATTTTATTTAAAATGATCGAACGTTTCTTGATTTTTACAAAGCACGATATAGGCGTCTCCATTCATTTTCCCACATACGAACGATTGAAGCGTATTGCTTGTCTCTGATTGGTTAATTTTTAAATGGTTCGTCTGGACTATAAGAGCGTTTGTTCATTCTTCGATTGTTTGTATGTCATTTTTGGTTTGTCCGTTTAACGTGCGTACGGGAACGTTTTACGTTTCAGGGGGTGTATTATACACAAATCAAATCAATAAACTTTTTCAAAGTGGCCAGGTTCGAACAGCACCGTTGGCAGTTAAGGTTAAGGCAAACTGGACACGTTTGGGCGTACAAGAGAGAATAGACTCATCTAAACGATACAAATTGGGCACCTTTAGGCGTAAAGGAGTTGTACAACAGAGAATGGACACTTCTTTATAAGTGATACAAATCCGTTTGGGCGGATCTGACAGGTTTAGAAGGAAGGACACGCTTGGGAGTGTTGCATGTATTGTTACACACACACGCAAGTCTAGAAGATTATGCAACAATACAAATGATGGTGTTTTGTTGTCAAAATTATAGACACAGACTGACCAATGAATGGCCTTAGACATTGAGTTTCAATATAAATAAATATCGTAAACAAGTCATTGATCTTGAATTTTCTCACTCCAATTGAACTTAAAACTTCTATATATTGCTTCCCTGTCCGCCATCAGCTGACGCTCTGTTACTTGGCTTTGTTTAAATATTCCAACAAAATTAGCAAGGTATTAAATTCATTACACCAGACATGTGTTTCATCTATTCAAGACTCATCAGTGGCGTTTAACTCTAAATGTTTAAGATATTCTTCATTGGGAGATGAAATAATAGTATTCTTCAATGGGAGATGGAATAATATAGGTCCATTGGGATCGTGTGAATACACAATACAGGTAGTACAAAATATTATATAAAGGGTCTAAAGAAAGCTACCAAACCAGTACACTCATTTAGTATCGGATCAACATACATGACGATACAGCATAAACAAAAAATAATATACAAGTATAGAAGGTTATGCAACGATACAAATGACAGTGTTTTGTTGTCAAAATTATAGACACAGACTGACCAACGAATGGCCTTAGTCATTGAGTGTCAATAAAAATAAATAACGTAAACAAGTCATAACATATTGATCTTGAATTTTCCCACTCCAACTGAACTTAAAACTTCTATATATGAAAAAATTCAAGAACTTCAACCAATGGAAGCAAACATATTTGTTTTTCTTTTTGAATTACATCACTTGAGTGCTACTACTAGTATCTCGGCCAGCAGTCTGCATTCTTTGGCATTAAAAACAAAGAAACAGCAGCAGAACATATTCTTATAGAGAAGGAGAATGTAGGGGAAGGAGGGCTGGAGTTTTATTAAGAATTTCACTGAACGAAATGGCGTTTGTAGCAGTATGAAATGAAAAGGATACTGGGAAAATTTACAATACCATGCAAATACAGATAAAACAGAAAGAGATCTGCATTTTTAATAAAATCTCAATTTGACCTAGAAACGATACCCATTAACTAAATTGATTTATGGAATAGGCGATAAACCTTATTATTTTGTCCCGAAATTATATGTATGAAAAATATTTTCAATTTCAATCCAAGCGAAACATAGTCGGACCGTTGCTCATGTCCAGTAAATTTGTGTCAGGTCCGATAATTTTAGATAATTCCCAGGACCTGCTGTCCTGTAATTTTGTTGTTGTTGGTTATTAAATATATATATATAAAACATGTACAATGTGTGTTTGTCACTCTCGGCCTGTCCGATGACATAATGTTCTGTAAACAATGGATCAGTCACGTGTAAGTGATTTCCACGGCGCTGTATATTGATTTTCTGAAGAGTACTAAGTTTCACTAGGTCTGCATTTTATTTTCTCACTCCTCTTAGGCAATTCAAGTTATAAAAAAAATTAAAAAATAAGAAAAAATAAACACTTGTGACTACATTTGTTTTGACCTTCAATCACGGGTGAAATAAAATCAATGTTTCATGTTCATGTACTTGGTGGCCTTAATAACTCTGTTATATCATTCATAATATTACAAATTGGGCCTTACTAAGTATATAGTAACCAATATTTATCTGATTTGATTGTTTATTTGTTTGAATGTTGTTTAACCCCACTTTTAGTAATTTTTCAGCTATATCATCGGAGGAAGCCGGAGTACCCAGAGAAAAACTGGAAATCCTTGTCAATTAAGATTGGAGTAGAGTACACCCTACCTGCAGTGAGAATGGAACCAGCAACCTCAGTGTTGACAGACCATGTGATCAATAGTAGACGAACTACCTTAAGCACTCAGCCACCGAGGCCCTATCTAATTTGTATATTTGTGAGACATAATCGCACATTGCTACTGCCTTTATTCCATACATGTTGATATATTATACTCATATGAATTAAATATACAGAAAATGAAGGACTTCTTATTTATGTCAAAAATATTTAACATTAAAATACTGGTTGTGCATCCTCACAAGTCATGGTTTCTGTGTCCACATGTGTCCACGAAACCCTGACAAACTTAGCTAGGAAATTCCCCGGGCTAGAATATGTTATTTGACGTCAATTCTTCAAAATATCAACCAATGAAATTTATGGAAAGAAGCAAGTGTTTGACAGTAGTCATTCTTACTCATTCTGATCCATTCTTTAGTGGGAAGAAAATGTAACGCATTCAATAAATTACGCGGTATAATAACAAACTATTAACACTACTGTACAAAATACACTGATTTTCACATGGTTGATGCAACACATCCTTTTGGTTTATTTACAATCGAGATAGAGATATCCCCTAACCAAGTCATGAATGAAAGAGAGCTTCTTATTGGCTACATGCAGGTATGATGTAGCCAATCAAAATAGTGACTTCTAGCCCGGGAATTTCCTTGCTAAGTTGTCAGGGTTTTGTAGACACATGTGGAAACAGAAACCCTGACTTGTGAGGATGCTGGTTGTGTAAAAACATTTTTAGTAACAAAAAATTAATAAGAAAATGGGACATGTCTTTTACATGTCTAAAAGAAAGTATTTAATTTGTTAAAATATTTAATTTAAAGAAATAACATACTTGAATGTCAATGGTGGTTGATAGTTACAGCAGTTACCTTCGTTTTAAGCTCACCTGACCCTATTGTCATCACTTTGCATCCTTCGGCAGCGACGTCCGTAAACTTTTTACATTTTAATCTTCTTCTCTGAAACCACTTTGCCAATTAAACCAAACTTGGCCATAATGTTCATTGGATGGACCTTTACCAAGTTTGTCTTTTTTTATTTGGATTGGAAAACTAATATGGCCCCTACAGCAAGACTTAGTTTAACATTTGACCCTTTGATAAAAAAGTTTTTAAAAAGGCTTTTATCTGAAACCTGTTAACCAATCAAGAAAAACAATTTACTACCAAGGATGCATTGATTGTCCTCTATTGTTTTTTATGCCAATCGGAAAATCAAAATGGCCACCACTGCAGGATTTAGTTTAACATAGAACCCTGTGGGAAAAGGTTTTTAATGGCTTCTTCTCTGAAAGGGCTTAACCAATGGAAACAAAACTTACTAGCAATATTGTTTGGATGGTCCTCTATTAAGTTTATGTTATGCCAATTGGAAATTCAAAATGGCTGCCACTGCAGGACTTAGTTAAAAATTGCACCCTACGGGATTAAAATGGCATCTTCTCTGAAACCAGTTAACCAACAGAAACAAAACTTACCAGCAATATTGTTTGGATGGTCTTCTTTGAAGTTTATGTTTTTTATACCAACAAGAAAATCAAAATGGCCAGCACCACATGACTTAGTTTAAGATAGGTCCCTATGGGAAAAATTTTTTTTTTAAATCTTCTCTGAAACTAGTTAACCAATGGAAACAAAACTTACTAGCAATATTGTTTGGATGGTTCTTTTAAAAATTTATTGAAAATTACAGGACCTAGCTTAACTTCAGAGAAATGCCATCTTCATTGCCTATAAAATCAGGCGAGGGGTACAGGCTCTTAAGAGCCTCTGGTTATTTTTTGTTGTCTGTGTAATCAATTTGAAAACGTTGCAATATGGTTTGTAAAATTTTTAAAGCTTTCTTTGATACATTGCATAGACAATTTTTCTTTAAATGGCACATACAAAATAATGTACAGATCAGTTTATTTTGGTTCAGAATTGCACAAGAATTCTTTCCTACAATCAATGCAGGTTCATCTTTTTTCATCAAGAGGAGTTTTGTTTTTGGAATTGGAAAATTAATCGATTGATGATTGATTTCTCCTAGACAAATTTAAAGCTCCCATTGTATAAACTGCAGAGAGAACAATAGCTATTGTATTTGTCATTTTGATCATTTTGTAAGACAGCAGAACTAGTAACAGTTAACCTTCAACATCAAAATACTTCTGCCAACATTCTGATGTCAAGGGACGATGAATACAGAGTCATATTATATCGATACAAATTACTCCTTTAAAATAAAATTATAAAACTAAGCATTCTATTTTGGTATACAATTAATACCAAATCAATTTATGCTGTTATTTTTTCATTATTTTAGAATGTAGCACAGGCACCTTTGGTTTCAACTGTAATGAATCTTGTGTTGGATGTTTATTAAACTCCTGTGCTAAAGAAACTGGCGTATGTACCAATACTACTGGTTGTACACCTGGTTGGCAGCCCGGAAATCCTAAATGCAATACAGGTAACTAACATGAGTTTGTTAATACATTATTAGTTTATACTATTTCTTTGAAGCCTTATATATTATAAACCCTTTATACTCAGCATCAAACTTTAACTTCATCTAGGAAATGACAATGCATATCGATTGATATTCAAATCTAAAATTAAGATGACATCCCATTCATACATTGCAACACTCCAGTAGCCCCTGCATACAGATTTGATTAATGTACATTAAACAATAATCTAAGGTCTGTATATCTTTGTTTTGAAAGATAAGAAAGAAAAGAGGATTGTTGCTGTTGAAAACATCTTGAAAAATGATTTATAATTTATAGAGGACTATGCCAGAAAATGGGCAAAACTAGAAGAATTGGAGATTGATACCTTGTCCGAGTGGATTAAAGATTTGAGGTCATTGATTAAAAGAAGAATCACTCGTCTAAGAAGGTCTACGAGTACTAAAGCATCACCAGTCTTCAGAAATCTTGATGCTGCAAAAACTTTGTATGAAATTCATGACAAATAGCAGGATCATCTAAATGTACCACAAACTGCTATCGAAACACCTGACCACTATTTTAACAGAAATTAAAACTGGGCTTGATAAACACAGGAACACATGCTACTCAAGGAGTGGCATAAATGAAATGTGAAATCCTGAAAAATTCTTTAAAAAAAGACTTGATAGACATTTTAAGCACCGGGTCTCTTCCCGATTGTAACAGCATTAAAACGTTTGATTTTTCTACACTCTATACAGCAATCTCACATATGCGACTTAACACCAGGCTTAAAGATATTATTAAATCCTGCTTTATCAAGAAAAACAGATGATATAAAATACCTGGTAAAAAGCCATTAAAGAACTTTATTCATCATCAATTAATCAAATATTAAATATACTGAAGACCAGTTCTATCAGATGTTAGTTTTTCTGATCAACAACATATTTGTCATGATGTTTGGTGTTTTAATGGGTACTATGTGTGCTCCTCTCCTCGCCGACCTGTTTTTTATAGTCTGATGAAGCTAAGTTCTTAGAAGTCCTGCTGGTGAAGAAAGAAAAGACACTGGCCCAATATAGAGGAATTTTACATTCCGCTATTTTGATGATGTTTTTTTTTATGATGTCCTTGAAAAATACTACATTCTTTGACTATTTGAATTCTATCGATCCAGTGAGCTTGAAAATAAGGACAACACCATTACACATGGGTCGGCCTCTAACTTCTAGAAATAGACGTGGGAAAACTACAAACTAGAATCTATGACAAACATGATGACCGCTTTCTAATTGTTAATTTCCTGTTCATCTACAGTTTCAGCAGCTTAGTTGTACTAAGGTTGATGTCATCACTTTTAAAGTTATATGGTCGTCACCATGATTTAATTGATCGTAATGGGAAATCCTTATCTCAAATAGGATCAGACATTTCGGCTTAGTCATAAGTACAGTAGAACTTCGATAACTCGAACTCGCTGGGGTCGCCAAAAATAGTTCGAGTTATCGGTTGTTCAAGCCACCAAGTTGGACCACATAAGTTGCTCGTTAATTTTCCTACATGCGGTATGGTTGTTTTGGGGAACTAAAATTCGTTTTGAATGTATGTAGATGTTTATTTCATGAATTTTGACACAAATAAAGTTATTTTAGGTGTAATAGTTTGTGAAATTTGAAATTTCTACATCGCTTACTATTTACTTCTGTTATTGCGCAAAAACCCGTTTGTACTCGGTATATCCATCACAGTTAAATTAAGTAAATAATTTCCACAATATTTATTGCCGTAGTTAATTGCTTCGCACTGACGCTTTTAATTTTAGTTTGAGTTATTGATGGTGACTTACACGAGTTTACTATCAAAGGGACCTATAAATGAGTTCGAGTTTTCGAGAAATCGGTGTTCGAAAAAACGGGGTTTTTTTGTACAAACATATATAGAAATAAATGTCGGGTTCGAGAAATCGGTGGTGTTCGAGCCATCCGAGTTCGAGCTACCAAAGTTTTACTGTAGTCTTTCCTGAGCTATTGTCATCACTTTGTGTCTGCTTTCGTCTGTAAACTTTTTACATTTTAATCCTTTACTCTGAAACCCATAGGCCAATTAAAACCAAACTTTTTCAAAATATTCAAAAGACAGACCTTTAGAATGTTTGTGTTTGTTATTCTGTGTGGAAACTAATATGGCTACAGTGGGACTTAAGTTTACAAATATTGTTTTGATGGTCCTTTATAAAGTTAATGTTTTTTTGCCAATTGGAAATTCAAAATAGCTGCCACTGCACATCTGAGTTTAACATAGGACCCTATTGGAAAATAGTTTAAAAAGTCCTTTTCTTGAAAATTGTTTAAACAATAGATAAAACTTATCACAATTATTCATTTAATGGTCCTCTATATAGTTCCTGTTTCTTTGTCAATCAGCACTTCAAACAGGCTTCCACAGCAGAACTAAGTTTAACATAGGCCAGTAAGACAGTTAAAATGGCCACCATTACCATTTCAGACAAGTTTAACAGAGGACTCTATTTTCAAATGCCTTTTTTTAAAACTGCAAAGCTGATTCAAGCGACATGTGAATGTTTATTGGATGGTTGTCTTACGCTTATTTGATAAAGAAATCAATGATGGCTGCAATTGTAGAAATTAATTAAATGTAGAAACCTACAGGATAATGTTAAAATAGCTTCCTATCTGTAAAAATTGAGCCAGTTAAAGCAGCAAAATAACAGGAATTTAACATCAGGGAAATGCCATCTACATTGCCTAAAAACTCAGATAATTGATACAGGCTCTTGGGAGCCTCTGGTTTCTATACCTGATAATAAGTAACTTGATGGGTGTCTATTAGACACAGACACTACTTACTTGTCTGGAGCACAAGAGTGCACCCATGGTTTTTATTGGGTTCGGGTTACTCTGATTTTTCAGTTTTTATGTTTTTGGATTTTTGTCTTGTGTTGTATATATGTTTGTTTTTATTATGAATTAATTCTATGTTTGTTAACTTTCTGCTTACTGAATATAGCTAATGTTCGTCTTGCTAGTGGTTAATCAGCAGTTTAATGAAGCCACAATCCATAGAAAGAATAAACCTCTTCAGAAGTACATTGAAGTATATATTTTAAATATTTTGCAGCTTGTTACTCTGGGTCCTTTGGGAGAGGGTGTGCCAAGAGTTGTCACTGTATAAATCAACCTTGTCATCATATTTTTGGTATATGTCCATTGGGAGGATGTGAACCAGGATATGAGGGTGACACATGTTTAAAAGGTATAAAATCATGTTTCTAATAAATAATTTTCTATAAAAATGAAGTGTTGGCCTCCTTAAGTATGTTTTATACCAAGATGTGAAAGTAGTGATCGCGTCAGAAGATAAGCAGCTTGTTTCCTCTTTAGAATCATAAGAAACTATACTAAAAGTCAATGTGTTTTGAATGGCATTTTGTGTGTTTGAAGTTTTTTGCATAAGAAATGAAAGCTGCTTACTGTGTTTGCTTAAGCTTATGCTTCTTTTGTAGATTCAAAAAGGTCCAAATTGAAATCAACAATTATTTTCCACATTTAATCAAAGTTTTGAGATGCAGCGGTTTTTTTCATTTTGAGAGTAAAATTTTGACCTAAATTAGAACCATACACATTAGGAGCAGGTGAATGTTGTTTGTTCGAAACCCTTGGAGCAATGACGGTGTCATTTGCAGTTGATGTGGGGAAAGTCTTGCTGTTTGTTTGAATACTGTAGAGTATTATGACAGCAGATGAACCTTTAATTTGTAAATGTTATGTCCTGGTAGAAACAAAAATGTCTGATTTACATTGTAAAAATTCCCATAGAAAATGTCAAAGACCATTTGTGACATGTAAATAATAGAGGCATTGTATTTTCTATCAGAGTTTTATAATAAAAAGGTACAATATGGAAAAATACAACAAATATAAGCACACTGCATTACATGGGGTGTGACTTTTAGTATAGATAGTTTTTAAACATTCTTTTCAAGTGCAAAAATGTTAAAAAGCATAATTTTGATAAAGAGATATACCTGATAAATAGAAACTTGTCATTAATGCTGTCCAAAATAATAATGAGTAATTTCTATATAAAGTGTGGATGTTGTTAATTCTATTTATTACCACAACAGAAATAAATAGATGTACCAGCAGGAAAAGAGAAACATGGGAGAGTGTTTTCCATCAGTTTGTTCTGTTAACGAAATTTAACTTCAGTACTCTATACATATAAAACTGCTTCGTTGTTTATTGGCGTAAACCGACCCAAAGTCGTCTATGTCCAATAATCTAACCAGCAACAATCCTTAAATAACTAAGGCTGTAGATATGCAAAAGACTAGTGTCAAATTTGTGTTATTCTTGATAAGAAATAAGGAGGTAACTAAGAAGCAAATTATTGTATTTTGCAGTGTCTGAATGTATTGTTAGTCCATCCTATGCTGTATTTGGGGAAAAGTTTAATATAACTTGTTTGAATTACACAACATACTATGAAGATATCTTATTTGCTTTGTATATACCCGATTTTGAAACAGGTAAGTTACTTCTGGATTTAAATCTTTATTATTTTTTCAGAATACTTGCTTCCTTTTATACACAAATGAAACAAATTTTACAATTGTGGTTGTTGAAGTCTGAAACTCATATTTATCAAGATGATGGCCAAGGGGTTCAGGACTCCATCCCACATATTTTCAGAAAATCTTTGCCAATATATTTATGGTCAAATAATGTTCAACTTCTTTCATTATTTTTCTTAAATTTCATGGTTTTAAAAGAAAGATAATTCTGTCGAAACATCTTGATTTTTACTAGATTTTTTTTTTAATTTCCAGTTTAAATAAACACAAAAGACCCATATTTTTCTTTAAATTGTTTAGCAATTGTTTGTTATTATAGCAAAATTTCAGAAAAATGTCATAAAAATAAAATGTAATCCAAGATACCAAGGTTAAAAAATTTACTATGCCAGACGCACATTTCTCCTGATCAAGACTCATCAGTGGCTCACAAACCAGAAAGATATTAAAAATAGAGTTTTTCTCATCAAATTTTAAAATCTATACAAACTTCCGCTGAAGCCATGAAGACCTTGACAAATAAAAAAAACTTAGAATTTCAAATAAAAAACTTAATATAAATAAAAAGTTAAGTATTATTTTATGATCTTCCCTGTTCGTCTATTTTGAGCAAACAGTATGTTATTTTTATTGCAACTGTTGTTATCATAATATTGTGGCTGCCTTTAATTAAGTCAAGTATTATGATTTTTGTCTTGCCTGAGATGAATGTTGCTGTTTTGATAAATTTTTTTGGATTAAGACGATTTCTTAGTAACCAGGCATGTTAGTATAACAATTGTTTCTAATGAATAGTACATGACCTTCATTTCATGGTCCAGTGACTAAGTTACAAGTTCAGGTAATTAACCCAGTTACCAACTATGGTAGGATGATTAGTACATGACAGTCTGGTAAGTGTAACCTGACCTTGATCTCAGTTTCATAGTCCAGTGGCTACCTTAAAATTATGAGACTAGGTCATTATTTCAGTAATCGCACGTGGATGAATGACAATATTTTGTATATATTTTGTTGATAAGTAGTACATATAACAGTCTGGTGCGTGTCACCTGACCTTGACCTCTATAAATGGTTCATAAGGTCAATTCCTTAATAACTACAAATGACAGTCAAGTGTCACCTGATTGTAGCTTCAATTTCACAGGCCAATAGTAAGCTACATTAACTTATTTAAATAAGTTAATTATGCCCACGCCACATAGTGGCGGATGCCTTATAGTGATCAGTTTTTCTGTCTGTGTCTTTCTGTCTGTCCGAAACTAATTGTGTGCAGGCTATGATTTTTTTATCTTTTGAGGTAGGCTTGTGATATTGGGTAGATAATATCAAGGAGATGTGTCGCATACCATGGTTGATAACCTTTGACCTTGACCTCAAAGATGGATACCATCTCAATGTAGTTTCCTCATAAAGCATGCATTGTAGAATGACAAAATTGGTGTATAGGTAGCTTATTAGCAATACATGACATTCTGAAGTGTCTCTTGACCAATGACTCCGTCAGAACTTTGTAGCATATATTGTATGGTAATATAATGCTTTATATATATTAGTCATTAATAGTACTGTGAAAGAGCTTTTCTTTTCTTAAAAGATTCTTGATTTGCATAGTACTCATTTTAAAAAAAAAATTATTTTTTTGTATGGATTATTTGGAGCATTAAATCAACACAGTTATATATATCTTGGGATTAGATTTCCTTTGAAGGTATAATTTGTCTCTAATGTTTGTAAAAACAAGCACAGTTGAATGTATCAGATAATGCCTGGTCACACATTAAAACGGTCTTCAAGAACTATTTTTCGTTGGATTTTGAAATTTGTTTGATTAGCCCAAACATGAAAACCATGATATTGACACCCTTATAATGCTTTAACAGTAATTTCGTTACTTTGTGTTGGAAATTCAGGCCAGATATTTCCCTATGTTCAGACTTGTTGCTCATTCAGCCTGATGATGTTGAACTTTTGTGTACAAATGGCCTCAATATACATTACAATATTAATTTTCAGTGTTTGATCTCAAAGATCTGAAAGATCACAATGATAAACTATCCACTTATTTATTCTGAACAACCTGTTGGCTGATGGGCTGATGTGTCCTGGGCACATAACATTTCAACCGTGCATTTAATTTCCATTCCGAAAGCATGCATGACAAAATGTCTGCTTATCCATCTTAAGGAATGTGTTCTAGAATATTTAATTTATGCACTATCAGTTAAAGATTACAGGAATCTCTAAATAATGACATAGCTTGAAAAGTAGGGAGTATATAGTGTAGGTGGGTTTCCTTCACTCCTTCCATTTCTTACACTTGTTGGTACCCATCTCTAATGCAACTCTATCTACACCACTGAAGAGAACTTGATTTGAACTTAAAGAGAATCTTTGTCACGAAGTGTCCTTGTTCTACTGCTATTAAGACCCCGTTTGAAAAGTAAGGGTGTGTAGTGATGGGGTGTTCTTCTGGCCCTTACACTTGGGAGTAGCTTTTTTTTTTTCTTAATAGTTACTTATATGAAATATATGTTATGTTTATACAAACAGCAATTAATGCACTTGTGGTCAAATCAGTACTAATTTTCCAGATCATATAACATCTAGATAGTGAAATTATCCCACAGGGATTAATCCCCACATTTGACATCTATAGGTTAGGTTTCCTGCAATTGACATTAATTACCGGTAGTTACAACTGGAATCTCACCAGGGAGCTTCTTATTCCTTATCTAATACATAAATTTGTCAGCACACATGCAGTGTTTGTTGATGAAAACATCTGAAGTTATGAGATTAATTACAGGACACAATGTAAACAGTAGGTCTCCTCCCTTTTCTGGGGTATTCCATTCAAATAACTGTGTGTTCTTAAGCCATTAACCAGGCCTTGTGTATTCAGTGTTCTGGTTTATAGCAGTCATAGAAATTGCTATACTCAAAACAAAGTTGCTGTTTAAAAAACTCCACCTATACCACAGAATAATAAATGGACTTTAACGAAATATTTGTCACATTCATAGTGCTCTTGTGCAACTAATATTTATATAACATTTTGATCATAATGTTGTTTGATATTATCCATAGAAAAACATGGACATTGATGTTCTTTGACATAAGGAAGCGGGGTTTCAATATAAGTGAGCATTGCTCACAGTTTTTCTACTTTAGACTGGACATATTGTTCTGATGAATTCAAAATGTTGTTAAATGGATTGTGTTTTAGAATTTTTCTGCAAGAATTGATCAAATTATATAAGTCCTGCAAATAGTACAATAACTTCATTAGATCCTCTATAATTGAGCAGTGTGAATAACTCTGATCATGATTATGTTCATATTTAAAAAAGAACAAAACAAACACAAGATGACTACTGGTGTCTAAATAATCCTGTTTAGATGACAAAACATAAGGTCATTAGTTCTAGAGAATAATTGATATCAACTTGCAAAGAAAAACTGTTTTAAATGGCGTTGAAATTTAACCTCTAAACATTTTTCCTTTATAAATCTAAAGACGCCTGTTGTAGATTTCAGAAACAAGTAGACTCATTGTAGCCACTACAAAAGGCTAAATTCTCTGCCCCAACCCAAAAGTCCATACTTTTCAAGGATCAGTCTAAATTGTGTTCCCTGCGTCCCTTCCCACCCCCTTTTTCTGTTGATTTATTGTTTGATAACTTGGTCTTTTCTTGAAAATAGCTGAAATTTTTCTCACTGGACGTTAAGCAAACATCCAATCAATCAATCAGTCATTAGAAATTAGCACAATAGATGATGATGAAAAGAACTGTTAAGATATCAGTTAAAATTGGAAAGGACAAATTTTTGAGCATTATGACATTGACTGTATCTTCATAATATAAACAAATGAAAGAAAAAACCATTCATATATATGGAAAATGAAAAATTTCAAACAATATGATTTGCCCATCAATGATCAACAGTGAAGATCCTATGTCAAATATATATAATAAATGTCAGTGATCCAGAGGAATGTTAAATGTAACAAGTCATTCAATATATTTGACACCCAAAGATCTTTAAACTTTAAAAGCTGTACGTTTGGTTGCTGTTTTAGTTCTGTATCTGTATGGTTAATGGAGATGTGCAAACAACATATAAAAATTGTAAGGTCCTTGACCTTTGATATTGTGACCTCTTTTTTCAACATCCATGTTATGATGACCAATAGTGAAGTGAAGGTCCTACAATTTACAATAAATGTAATTTATCTATGGGAGAATACCCTTATAAAGGGAAAGGTCTTAACCTATAAGTTCAGGCTGCTGCTTAGAAAAAACCTAATTTATATTGCAGTCAATGTAACGGTCACAACCACATAACAAAACCTAATATATAATATATATGACAATTCGAGACTTTAAAAAGATATCAATTTTCATCATGGTGTCAGTTTAGTATCTCTATGGTTAAGGAGGAGATCTGCACATAGTGCAAAATAAGAATGTGACCCATTGTCGTAAACCCATGTGCTTTGTTTGCTACCACTTATCGACCGTGGCACACTTTTAGATAATTTTCTCGTTTTCATGAATATTCATTAATTTTAATTAGCCAATGTGAACACACATTTAAGGGATTAAACTGTAAACTCATCGCAGGAAGTACAAACAACCAATCAAAATAAAACATTAAATATTCATGAAAACTAGAACCTACAAGTGTGCCCATGATCAGTAAATGGCGTCAAATCAAGAACGTGACCAGACATGAGTTTCTGACATTGAATGTGATCTGGACATTTTAACTTGTGACCTTTGTGGAGCTCAAGGTAAATGATGACTTAGAGTGCAAACCTGAAGTGTATCATATGTCCTTCATTACATTTCAACTTGCATTAAAGGCGGGGAATAACTATTATAATGAGCCATCAAAATCCTTTGTGGGATATGTAACAAAGTGCTGTGATATATCACTGACCATGTTGGAACATCTTTCAATGTGAAATTTCTTAAGGTCCAAAGTTTATCTGCACACAAAGTGTTGTGTCAGGGGAGATAACTGAAAAGAAAAAGGGTTCACACTTTGAAAAGAAAAAGGCTTCAATGTGTCAGGGTGTACTGTAAAGCATAATGTGTAACTTATTCATGGTTCCAAATGTCGACAACTAGTCGTAAAACAAAATGAATTTTAAACAAAACATGGCTGAAAAAAATAAGAAACAAACTAAAACTAAAATTCTTTCAACTACATAAGTGGAAAGACTCAATTAGTCCCCTACCATCATTGCAGAACGAGACCATAGGTTTGTACTCAGTCCTTCAGTCCATATTCCAGACTTTTTGTTTAAATTCTTGGAGATATTGAGCTGATATTTGGTATAAGAGTCAACAATCATGAGTTACAAATCAAGTTTGAATTTTTGTTGCAGGCTGGTGATTTTGACAAATTATGGCCTTTTGAAATATCAGTTTTCCAGACTTTTTTCTATACAGTTGTGTATCAGCTGATATTTTATATGGGAGTCAACAGTGAATGTTGTATCATTCCAATAATTTTTGACAAAATTATGGTCTTAGGTAATTAATGGGTTAAAATAATAGTTTTCCATACTTTTTGATGCAGATATTGAGCTGGTATTTGATATAAATGTAGTGACAAATTTTCAAATGCGTTCCTCAGACCTTATTCACAAAGCCTCCGTAAAGTTACAGCACCCGTAAACTTTGCAGAATCTATCCGGTAAAGAAAAAAACGTATTCATGAAAGCTCTGGTAATTCTGTACCCATTAACATTGTGGAAAGACTCCAGTTAAACTTGTAAAATATTACGGAACGTCATGACTATCCGTAAAGGTTGCGGAAATGGGCACTTTTTTAAGTAACCATCTTTATGTTCAATTATGCAACTCTAAGATGTCAAATTGAACAATATGTAAAATTTGGGAGACTTTTAATGGCCCTTTGTGACACGAATAACAAGTATCTCACTGTCTACTGTATATTTATAGTGCCACTTTTGTTTTTCATAATGCGATCCTAACTTTGTCAGTGGGTTCTGTCACATATGGATACGCTCCCCCTCCCTAAGGATGTCATTAGCTTAGGTCAAGACCCAACATCCGCATGAGAGATAATGTACTAAGTTCCATGAGTTTTTGAGACAAAATCATTTTTTCAAAACAAATGGAAGGTAACGCACAGACACCTGATCGTCCTGTTACATATTTTGTCTGTTCTGTGCTCATTTAAATGTGTTTCCTGGACATCTAGGTTTGAGTGCCTGCTAGTATTTATTTGCTATGTTTGTCAAATAAACTAAGAATTAAATTATTATATGATGACGCCTAATTGAAATAGCTTTACTTTAATCTTTAAAGTAATTATATTAACCCTTTACACTGCAAATAGACCGATATGGACCGGTTTAATGCCAGATGGTCAACCTGGCCGATTGATGTAACGTTTCACTGCCAAAGGGCTGATTTCAGCCGAAATTCAATTAAATATGTTTTCGAAGTGATATTTATATTTAAAACAGTCAGTTTGGCAAGATTTGAACTAGACATATGACGTCATACAATGCAAAATGAGGTCAAGTTGACGTTATCCGGGTATTTGTAAAATATTGGGCAAAAGCTTTTATTTGGATGAGAGCATTCACCCCAGAACCCTAGTAGCTGGATATTTTAGGACCATACTGAGAAAGTTCCTGCAAAGCTCGACCCACAGAGCTGCCCAACACGTACCCGGGTGGCGGATAGGCAAGACCCTTTCATTGGTGGGTAGTTAGGTCATAATACGGAAAGTCTGGTCAATGACCATAGCGATTGACGTGTTTGGGGAGTGCCACGCCCCTTGCACATAAGACCCCGTTTGTAGATTTAGAAAAAGAGTAGACTCATTGTAACCTCTTCAAAGGGCTATATTTTCAGCCCCGACCCAATACTCAATATTTATCCAGTGGCAGTCCAATTTTTGTGTTCTTTTTTGTTAACTTGTTCTCATCCTGAACATATCCGCAATAAGGCTTGCTGGAATAAAACATCCAGTCAACCAATCAATATTTTTTTAAGGTATTAATAAATACCAAATGGTAATACTGTGCCCAATTGCATATTTTAATTTGCCTTAAACCATGGATTTGAAGAAAACTGAACCAATTTTATTACATCGATAGAAAAAAGTATAATTATTTTTCAGTGCCTTAAATTTCACACTATTAACACAGGGTCAAAATAGTATACCCAATCATGCAGGATTTAAATTATTATGGGAGAAACTTTGAACACAATTATTTCTCCAATACGACCACTTTTATTTGGACATTTTGCTTCTTAGTTGTAACTCGTTTAAGTCATTTTTAAAATCAAGAAAAGTAAAAACACAAGCAAATGACATTTAAGAAAAAAGAAAACACTGAGAACAGAGAAAAACTACATACAACATCAATAATAGTTTAAACAGAAGCATGTCCTTGCGCATAGAAAGCTTGTGGTGACAAAAATATGATGCAGAGCAGACTTTCTCTTGAGAATTTGTGCAGTTTTTTTTATCCTTCATTGTATTTTTTCCAGTGGAAAAAACAAGATCAATAAAACCTGGCCGTTGTGTAATCGGTATTATTTTATGTCTCATAAGGGCCTTATATGTCTATTTCAATTTATTTTTGGTCTTCTTCAACATTTTCTTTTTTTTGTCCATCTTGCGTTAATAGAATGTATGACGTCAGAAAATGTAGTCATTTGTTGCACAAAAGAATGCCTCTTGAAATCAGCATAAAACGCTGAAACATTGTGTCTTATAATAGTTAAGTAAAGCAGTACATTCCCTGTTGTGAACACTTGCTTTCTTTTTGTTTTATTATACCCCCGCTTGACAGAGTCGGGGGTATATAGTGGTCCTCATGTCCTTCCGTCTTTCCGTCCGTCCGTTCGTCCGTCTACATTTGGTTTCCGGATGATAATTCAAAAAGTTTACATCCGATTTGAATGAAACTTTGGGATATTGTTATATATCAGGTTTGTAAGAAGCCTATCGATTTTGGGGGAATTCCGTCAAATTTCAAGGTCGCAGTCCACAAAAACGTAAGGAATTTTAACAAAAACTTGATTTCCGGATGATAATTCAGAAAGTTTACATCCGATATGAATGAAACTTTGGGATATTGTTATATATCAGGTTGGTAAGAAGCCTATCGATTTTGGAGGAAATGCGTCAAATTTCAAGGTCGCAGTCCACAAAAACGTTAGGAATTTTAACACAAACGTTGTTTTCCGACAAAAACTCAAAAAGTTTGCATCCGATTTTAATGAAACTTTGGGATTTTGTTATATATCATGTTGGTAAAAAGCCTTTTAATTTGGTGAGAAATCTGTCAAATTTCAATGGTCGCAGTCCATGAAAAACGTTAGAAATTTTTACAAAAAAGTTTTTTCCAGACAATAACTCAAAAAGTTTGCATTTGATTTGAATGAAACTTTTGGATATTATTATATATTATGTTGGTAAGAAGCCTATCGCTTTTGGGGGAAATCTGTCAAATTTCAAGGTCACAGTCCACGAAAAATGTTAGAACTTTTTACAAAAGCCGGGGTATCAGTGATCGCTAGATCAACTTTGTCTAGTTTCGTAGAACTGTGCTCAATCAGTTAACAACCAAAAAAATTAGAGCAATTTTAATTTCGTAAATCTTCGGCAAAATGTCCGTAATCATTGCAAACTTTACGAGGCTTTGTGATTACGACGTAAGTTTCCGTAAACGTTACGTAAAAGATGCGGAAATTGTCCGTAAAGACTTCCACACATGCAGAATTTACAGAGGCTTCGTGAAAAAGGTCCCTGGTCTGAAACTGCAATGCTAATTAAAGCTTAAAGTTGTTTAGACTATGATAGTACACTCTAATTTTAGGTGATGAAAATGTGTCGCTTTAACTGACAGTGATTTCATTGAAATGTCCTATATTTTATTATTGATTAGTCATTGATAAAGCAATAAATGTAAGATATTTTAACAGTTATTTAGCATTGGATTCATTGTTTACATTGCTAAATGAAGTAAAATCAATGAAATTCAAGTGGGTGACCATACCTTAAGTAAAGGCATTTAAATTGAAAAATAATGAGGTTAGAATTGTACCTTTTAAGGTATTCGACCCATAATTGAAGCAACCGTTTAATTTTATTTTTCGACCAAGAAAATCGATATATTGCTGATTAAGGATAAAAATTAAACATATTGTTTTACTTTGAATCAATATTAACAGTTTTGAGCAAGAAAGTTAGTAGTTACTCAAATAGAAATTCCGATGTTTGCCGAACATTACCGAGGTCTGCTCAGTTAAAAAACAATGGTAATCCGGGACACCAAATATGATCACGTGGTCAATTGTGGTCCGGATACCTTAAGTGTTTATTCTTGACTGGTGGTCAGTTCAAATCAATGATATGCTTTACTATGCATTGCACAAATCAACACATTTGATGAACATTAAATGTAATTGTTATGAACAAAATTATGACTGTATCACTTTTTTGTAAGGACTATTATCAAAGAGTAGACATTATAAATCATGCAAATTATGAATTATTATCAACATTATTGGAAAATAGTAAGGTCTTTTCATGTGCCCCTCTCATCGATATTGTTTAGTACTTTTTGCACCAAAATCGGCTCTAATATTGATGTGTGGTGTCACGCAGTATCTTATTTAAACATAAATAATTTTTAAAAGACAAAACAACTCGGCACAGTGAATGATTTTGAGTTAACTTATCTCACGAAATTGACTAGTTTAAGAAATGTGAACAAAATTGACTACTTAAAGAGATTTGAACATTTGACAGTTTTAGTAATAGTAGGCACATTAGTCTTTTAATTACATCTGAACTACATGTAATTTGTTTTCCAACATTTCTTTTTTATAGGAGAAATTATATACATTGCAAATTCAGTGGAAGGAATGTTCACAGATATCTCACTACCTGCTGGAAAAATGGAGAAACACTTTATGTACAATATTCAAGTACATATAGATATACATACAGAAATAAAAGGCTTTGAAATTGTAAAGAATTGTACAGTAATGGTAATTGTAATATTCATGAACTTATGTAGATATAAAAAAGTCTAAGGTCTGGAGAGTAATTTTTGATCTCCATTTTCAAGATCATGTTATTGTTTGTTTGTTTGTTTAAATGCACTTTTTATAACCATTTTTCAGACCTTCTGCAGGAAAAAAATATTAGGTAAATTATAAAATGTTACTGAGTTAGATGCTAGAAACCAATATTTGCTATTTTCATGGTAAAAAATAATCCAAGCTATTGATGTTATAATGCTTTATTTTCATTTTGAGTAGAAATTTATCATCATTAAATAACTTTCATGGTTTATTATTTGAACACTTACAATTATTTATTATAGGTCTTGGACTCATTAGTAAATAAGGACATGATTAAAAATGTGGCCGAAAACATTATGAACACAGAGAATCAAGCACGTTAGTATAATAATAGTAAAAAAATATGTGAAGACACCAAAAGGTCTTTTTCTGATGTTTGTCTTTAAGTTGGATATAACTTGAAATTTGTTAAAAAATTGCCTATACTAAATGCCGCACCCCCTTGGAAAAATTTGTTTGCTTGCATTTTTTAAATTATTTTATATTTTACGTTTTTATTACAAAAATCTAGTAGAAAAAGTTTAGATACGCTAATTTGTCCACAGTTTATACTATGCCTCTGTTTAGTTGTTACAAATAGTCCTTGACTTTTGCTACGGGAATTTTACATAATAAGTCAGCCATTTTTGTTTCTAAAGGGACCTTGCGTTGTTTACAAATGTTGTCTACTTTCAATGTTTCAGTGCTATTCGGACAAACTGTGAGACTTTTCTCGCCTTAACTGCAGACGACATCACCGGAAAGATTTGAAATAGACAACAATCGATTGTTCCTAAAGTACAAATCTGTTAAGGTCAAATATTAGTAAGGAAAATGGCCTGATAAAAATTAAAAAACTGCCATACTTCAAAAGGCTGAATATCTCGAGGAAATAAATGCTGATTTCAAAAAGTACCCTTCTTGATCTACAAAAGGAGCATAAACTGAACCATAGGCGGTAAGCAATTTGTCATGCAAAAAACCCTGCCCAGAATATGTCAACACTTACTATAGTTAGGAATTGTTTGTTTGTAAAGTCTTACAAGTTACCTACACTATTGATTTTATTATTGATTTCCTGATTTCATATGCTTTTAAAACTGTATCTACAGAATGTACAATGTAAAGGAAAGCGTTATTTATGGAAATTGTACATCCAGTTCATTAATTCAGCTTTTTATTTTATTTAGTTGCAGCAGAGTTTATAAATGTTGTTCTTCAATTAAATATGACAAAGAGTGATTTTGCAGAGGTAAGACTTGCATCATACAAATAAACACAATATTATTACAAAATCATACGATACAGGCAAGAAAAGGAATAATATCTCCATACTGCTACATTGTGCATTTTTAGCATTACATTCTTACAGGTAAACTCAGTACTACTATTTTACACTTGCTGAAAATCTTAACATAGATGGTGTAGTATGACTGAGAAACTGTCACAAAAGGTTGATACTGTAAGTCTGAGTGTAAGGATGACTAAATCGTGTATAAACTGCTAAAATGATTTGGAATAATTTTTTGCATCATTGAAATACGCTTATTGAGAGGCTGTTATGTTTTCTCGCTGACTCGCTAATTTTTGGTCGCAAATCCGAGTTGTATTATGGTTATATTATAGTATGACAATTTTGATTATTAAATAGAAGCACATGTACATTATGTGTAATAATAAATTGTGTAAAATGCGAGAAATGTTTTATATTTTGAATTCAAAATAGATGGGAAAAATAGGACAGGGAAAAAAATGTTCAGAATATCAAGGAGTTAACAGGTGTTGTTGTCTTTTTCTGGCAATTTTTCCCTTCCGGGCATGACCTGTATGTACACATTTTCTTAAAAACTCAAGAAGCATCGACTAAGGAGCTTTTGTTGTCAGTAGTTTTTGTCCTTTAAAATGCTGAAAATAACAGTTTGTGAAAGCCTAGACCACATGATTTGAAATTTGGAAATGTTTTGGTGGACCACTAAAACAAAAGACTTTACTTATATCATTCTTGTGATTCTTTTAAAATAAAATATATGCCACATAAAATCTATCGTCAGGTAATGTTGAGTTTCAGCATACCTTTTATGACAACTATTATTATTACTCAGATAATTATTTTGACGACTAATACCAAAAATCTGGTAGGTATTAATGTCTAAATTTATTTGGTGGATGTAACTTAATATACAAGGTATCTATCTTTTTAATTGCTTTATCAAACATGTTTTTGAAAGTTACTGTACCAGGTGATCAAATAGTGCAATAGAATTCATTGCTCAGAAATTGCATTGATTTTGAAAGTTAATAGATTATGATACAATCGGAAATATAATGCAGTCTTTTGAAGGTTGTAAGTGTCCTGCTGAGTTTCCAGGGTTTACTTTTTAACTCGCCTGACCTAAGGAGCGTGTGAGCCCCTCAACTTATTTTTAAAAATACTTCTTTGATACCGGTTAGCATATTGTAATCCTTCAGTAAATCAGCAATATTCATTAAATGATCCTCTAACAAGTTTTTATGCCTATTGCAAATAATGTTCAATTGCCTCTTTTGCGAAAACAAAAAAACTGGTTTAAGAAATAGTGTATGTTAATTTTTATTGAATGGTTCTTTAAAAAGCTTGTGTTTTTTGTTGGATAAGAAATAAAAAATGGCCACCGTTGAAAGACTGAGGGGTCATTATCCTAACAAAATACATGTGCAAAAGTAACCGAGCAGGTGAGACATCAAATTTTTTATTTAATTTAATCATTCTTTCGCTTGAAATTTCATATATGGGCATAACAAAAATAATGCTAAATGTCATAAAAATTGTCAAATGGCTTCTGTTCACTGTGAAGCTTATTATACCCCCTGCAAACTTGTTTGGGGGGAGGGAGGGCAGGGTATATAGGAATCACCCTGCCTGTTTGTCTGTCTGCCCACATCCCTTGTAAGCGCTTCTCCTCCAAAAATAGATAACAGCTGTAAAGAAATTGCTTTTTTATTTGTTTTCTCGAAAGCTCTTAATCAGAAATAGCTGGACATTTAAATTGCAGCTATTCATGTGTAACTCAGGTGAAATAAATCTTTTAACTTGATTATCTTACATTGTACCCTATGACAATATTCTAAGTAAGAAGCTTAAATTTATCCAAGTCATGCTTGAGTGGCTGCAAGTTAAATGTCCAAGCAATTACTGATGAAGATCTTTAAAGAAAACAAATTGAAGCAGTTTTCTAAACAGCTGTATTTCGAAATGATTGACCAATAGGTAAAAAATACCTGACAGTTCACTGTATTTTGACTATAAATGTCGAATAAGGCTTCCAGTTGAAATTGAATAGCTATCCTTACTTTATATTCTATACAATTGTTTGTTATTTATGCCAACAGATTATTTAATGACAGATGCCATTAAATGTTTTCATTTAAATAGAGATAGCAATCTTGGATGCCATAATAAATCAAATCAGTGATACAGTCTATTAAGAGAATTCATTTATCTACTTGCCAAGGGCTGGACCATTGATACACAAAAGAAAATTCTATCAACATTGCAATTTTTATTGAACAACAAACATTTTTCTTTAAAATATCTTAATATCAGAAAGAAATTCAAAAGGAATACTATGAAAAAATTTGCAAGGGGGGGGGGGGGGGGGGGAAAGGGGGCTGGGCTTGGAATAAATCTATCTTTTATCACATGGTCTGTCAATATTAAGGTTGCACGTTCAAGCTTTATTGCAAGCAGGGTGTGCTGTGCACACCCCTAACAGCACACCCCTACATTGAAAAAGATTGCCAGTTTTCCTGCAGAAGTTCTGGGTTTTTACTGTGTACTCCAATTTCCTCCACTCCTAAAAACACTGGATGTCATTATATGGCTGAAAAATTCCTGAAAGTGGCATAAAATACCAACTAACCGTTTCAGATGAAAAATAAACAATCTGTTTCAAATTTTTCAAAACCAGAAAACACATATATTTAGGCGTACAGAACACACTTGTTACGTCTACAAGAATATACTGACAAGCCATAATATGTCTACAATTTCTCCCTTACAGTGCTATAGCATTTCCATTTTCAGCTTGTACCAACCTCAATGGTTTTAGGGGCCTCGGTGGCAGAGTGGTTAAGGTAGTTCATCTTCTATTGATCATGTGGTCTGACAACACCCAGATTGTGGGTTCGATTCTTACTGCAGGCAGGGTGTACTCGACTCCAATCTTAATTGACAAGGATTGCCAGTTTTAATACCGCAGGTCAGGGGTTCTCTCTGGATACTCCGGCTTCCTCCCCCAATAAAAACATGATATAGCTGAAAAATTGCTGAAAGTGGTATTAAAACACCATTCAAACAAACACACATCAATGGATTAAAAAAACAAAGTGTTTTTTTTGTACAAATTGCAATCCATGTTGGCCTTTTTTATAAGCAAATTTATTTATTGTTAATTTTAGATAACTGAAGTTCTATCTGAACATTTATCAGACATAGAGTACAAAGATGGCTTTTCTGTTTTTAATCCTGTTTCAAACGCAGTCAATACAATGTTAACATGTCCAGAAAGATTATCACAGAAGACTGTGGTATGTGGTTTTGATAAATTTTGCTATACTATCCTGGGACATTTATGCATTAAGGAAAAAAGCTGTTTTTTGCTGTGTATGATTATAATTGTGTTTGGATTGATTGCATAATGCACAATTTTCACTTGGATATTTCATAAACATGAAATTATTTCAATAGTTAAGTGTCGGCAAAAATTTATAATTTCAGACTATATTTCTGTAACACTAATTTCTGAAATTGGATTAAAAACCCAAGCCCTGTAGCAAAAATCATACATGAGAAACATGAGATAAAACATTGTTTGAATGGTCAGTATTTATAAACTTTTTATATACATATTTTTCAGGATAATTTAGTAGACTGTCTGTATAAGTTGTCCACATATTATACTGACTCATCAGTTCCAGAGATGGCAGCCACGGATAAGATTTCTTTTGTAGTGTAATAATTATTTTCTTGTTTTATATAAATATACAAGTATATCTATAGTTATACTAAAAAAAAATACAATCTTGTCAAAATTTGACTGACCATTTCTAGCTTTTCCATTAAAACCTTTATTACAGTTAGGCAAGACTATGATTCTTACTTTAAACCTTAGATGTCATCACTTGCTGTGTTCATTGTAGTTTTTTATGGACATTTCAGTAATATTTATGTTTGGTTTGTAGTTAACAACAATAAATGCTATAATTCAATCAAATTATAAGGGAATTTAACAATGACATTTATATATCATTTCATACAAACTTTATCTTTATATATTAGAAGTTATCACATTAGAATGATTAGATGATAATTTTTAATTTCATGTTGGACATTCCGTTGCACATTTGAGCTAAGCATTAATCAGTCATCTTTTAATAATAGTGGGAATACTCTTCTCATTTACATGTACAAATGAACAGGGTCTCAGAAATTCAATCATTAAAAGTAAGAAAAGTTAGCTATACAAATATGCAATCAAAACATTGCAAATCAATATGAAAAGGCAAGAACAACAGAAAATCAACTTGAAACTGGAGTTGAACTTAGTTATTCCACAAGAGTTTCAAGGTTAATTCATTGTAGTAAAAAACATTCTTAAGATCGAGGTTGTAATCTCTTTCTCTACTGAGATGTCATCTTTTAAAATTGCTATAACCCTGAAATAAAGTCAAAAAGTAAGTCAAGTTACTTTTTTTTTTCAGTTCACTATTTCAAAGTTCTTCAACAATTTATGACCTTACAGTAGATAATAGTGAGACAACAGAGTTAATTGATATGAATAATGCACAACTTGATACAGCTAAGGTAAGGATGGGTGTTATGCTTGTGACATTTTTATGTGCAGCCTTAGAATTGAGAAAAAGAATTATTACCGTAAAAAAAGAACTGAAATAATTATAATTTAGATTGAAAGGATCCTTATATTTGAGTAAAACAAAATGGAATGCTATTTTTAATAATTTTTCAAACCTGCCACAACACTCGCCCGCATGTTTTAGCCCCCAACCGGCATTGCTGGAGGAGACTATTTTTGCACCCTGTTAGTTATTAGGTTATTACGATTGCAGATGTTGAGCTTATATTTTCTGTGACTGTCAACTATTAGAGCAACAGATCAATTTCGTGTTTTGTTTTAGTTTGAAAATTTTTGAAGAGGGTATGGCCAATGAACTTGGAAAATTTCTTCAAAATAACAGTTTTCCAGACTTTTTTTCAAATGATTGGAGATATTGAACTGATATTTGGTGTAATTCTCAATCATCATGAGTTACAGATTGTTTGAATGTTGTACCTTTCTGATCATTTGTGAAAAAATAATGCCCCTTGGAATAGCTTATGCAATACCAGACAATATCTGCATACATTTGATCCTTCTGTCATATAGCAGATCTATATTGATATCAATTAAATTTAAACAGAAGCTTGTGAATAAGTTACTGAGTCTGATACAGAAATATAAATGATTTTCTACTATTTCAAAGAATACTGCAGCCAGTGTGTCCAAGACTCCAATCTTCAATGACTAGTAATGCTTTTTATCTTCTAATGGTGATTTTTAATCGGTACTCCGATTTCCTATACCATTTAAAAAACTGTATGCCATGATACAGTGGAAAAATCTGTGAAATTGCCACTTAACAAATGAACAGTATTGATGTTGTTTGTTTGATGGTGTTTAACGCCACTTTCAGCAATTTTTCAGCTATATCATGGCGTCCAGTTTTTATTGGGGGAGGAAGCCAGAGTACCCGGAGAAAACCTCCGACCTGCGGTAGGAAAACTGGCAATCCTTGTCAATTTAGATTGAAGTCGAGTACACCCTGCCTGCAGTGAGAATCGAACCCGCAATCACAGTGTTGACAGACCAAGTGATCAATGGTAGACGAACTACCTTGACCACTCGGCCACCGAGGCCCCAGTGTTGAAAAAACCACAGCATACATCTTCTGGTGCTCACATTGCTGCATGAATTTGAGCCAAAATGATGCATATACTAACTGTCATTAATATAGTTAAAAAATATTCTTTAAAACATTGGCTAACTTTAAACCAAACTAAGAACTGCAGGTCCCTGTAAGATCATCTGCTGAATGTCATAAAATATACTCTGAATTTGTAATTGTTCTCATTCAGTAACCATAAAATTGGAAAGAAAAGTACTATGTTATTTCAGGAACATTTGGTCAAAAATCAATACTTTCTTTTTTTTTTCACAATTATATAATCCAATAATGGGTATTGTACTGGAAACAAGAGCTGGACCATTTGATACACAAAAGGAAAATCAGTTGAGATTGCAATTGTTATTATTGCTTGACAGAAAAATTTCCTAAATAAATAGGAAAGAAATTTAAATTCCCTTAGGAATATTAGGGAAAAACTGCAAGGTGGAATAAATCTATAATTTATCACATGGCCTGTCAACACTTAGTTTACTGGCTTGAACCTTACTGTGAGCAAGGTGTGCTGGATACACCCTTACTTTGATTTCCTACAGAAGTTTGGGTTTTTTAGAAAATACTCCAACTTCCTCTCCCTCCAAAAAAGTTCTATTCAAACAAATGATCAAATTTAAGAAAATTACACCATACATTTTCTAGTGCTCACATTGCTGCATGAGTTTTAGCAAAAATGATTCATATACTAACAGTCACTAATACAAATGTATAGTTAAAAAATATTCTTCAAAAACATTGGACCATTTTAAACCAAACTAAGAACTGCAGGTCTCTGTATGATCATAAAATGAATTTGTTATTTTTCTCATTCAATAACCAAATTAAATTTGAAAGAAAAGTATTTCATTTTATGAAAATTTATGTCAATTAGCAAAACTGTATATTTCACAATTCTATAATCCATTTTTTTTACTGATCATGTTAATAATATTAAATACATCAATAAAATAGAGTTAAAAGGAGTGAATTATATCTGACAGAACCATTGTTAAACAAAAGAGATCACAACAACAAAACAAAGAGACACAACACAAAATCTGTGGTGATTCCAGGTGCTTTGGAAGGGTAAGCAACTCTTGCTCCAAATGTTGTGACAATCATAAGTCAGATTAAATTCTAGTAATTAGTCATATCCAGGGGTAGTCATAATTAAGTAAGAAGGAGCGAAAATGGTTACGAAAAATCAATGTCTCTAACATTCAACTAAGTCATGATGTCGACTGTAAAATGTTTAAAGTGAAAACAATCTTGCTTATGTTAACCCCCTGGTGAAGTAGCTTTTATGTCAGGAAACACTCTTTATCAGGAAATCTGGCCATAAAATACAGGCTTTTAAATACCTGGTCAGTTGTATTTTTCATATGAAGATGCTTCTGGAATATTGCCACACAAAAATGGAAAACGCACAGTAGGAAATTTAAAATCATCCATATTGATGTTTCAGGCTGCATATTTATATATGAAATATTTCAGTGGACGAAATGTAGTTTGTATAGTTGGTTTTTCAGAAGGGTATAGGAGGAGAGATGTTGAAAAACTGTTAAAAGATGAATGGAGTAATATGTATATTGTTAGTCACTTCAGTAATAAATGTGCTGGTGTGTTTGTGCTCTGTGATGTTAAAACAGAAAAGTGAGATTGACTGTAATAATCGTTTTATTGTGCTTGATTTATTTCTGTTTGATCAATACTCACATTTGTTGCTCTTTATGATCATAACACAGACAAACCAGATCACAATATTTCATAGTACAAAAAAACAAACATTTTAACGTGCTGAGATTTAAATGTAGTCCATCATTTTCATCTTATCTGAAAGGGTTTGACCTTTTGGATCCTTGGCAAACAAGGCACCAACAATTGACTATCTATGATCATTTTTTGTTGGTCACTTTCTGTTTATGATGAGCATGGTTACGTTTCAGACTATCAGATTCAGAATTGGTTTGTAATATGATTAATTGCTATTTTATGATAAATTTGATTTGTGTAAACTCCTTCACATGACGTGATGTATTTGGAGAGGTTCTTTGAAAAGGGCTGATAAAAAAGTGATGTTGCAGCCTTGTATTTAGAAATCATTTTATTGCACGGCTATTTCTAAACTTTTAAAAATAATTTGGAATTCTCCAAATTTTCTGTTGCTTTAAGGACAAAATTTCCCTCCAGTCATGAAAATAAGTTATTTGAGTATACAGCAAGTAGTCCTAAGTCCAACAATATATATATGGTTGTTAAGGACATTTGTGCAATTGCTAAGCAAAAATTATCACTTCCAGTTGGAAAATGACACGTAGCTGTTAAGGCATGTCATCCTGAATCTAAAAAATATATGGCTGTTAAGGATTTTTCATAATGGTTACCTTGTTGCCATGGTATGACTTTGACCTTGGGCTCAAATTGAAGTTCTTTTCCTTCTGTTCACTTTAAGTACACATGTTTAGTATATTATCTCTAACCATTTTTATGTTATAAGACAATAACTAATTAACCAAAACATGTCAAAGACAATAACTCAAAAAAGGTTCACCTAACAGTTTGGAACTAGGACATCTTTTACATTTTTTTAAGTTCTAATGATTAGAGGCATAAGGTAGTCATTACTGAACTTTGACCTTGAGACTATCTTGAAGGTCATAGTGAAGACCTAAGATGTTTTCGACTTACAGTTTGTGAGTTTTGGGGATCAACAAACTTTTTGAAACATTTTCGGTTTAGCGCTTGCTTCTGCTTGTCAAAATTTTTTAGCCAAAATATATCACAAAGTTGTCTCAAAAGTTCCTTAACATTTCCCACTGTTTAGTTTTCTTGCTTCACTTATGGCTCTTGATTTATTTCTAAAACAAGGTTTTCGTTGTTCTGGGAGACAACTCGAAGGAAAAAGTATTCCGCTTGCAAAATGTAGTTTGCAATAGAGAATATAGTCCAAAATTCCTTTAGAAAGAGAAAAGACCTTAATAATAAAAATTATTATTTAAGAAATACTTCAAATTTCTGAACAGGTTATACGATATAATATGGTTTGGGTTTATGAATGGTGTAAACAGACCCCAACCATATTATATCGTATAACCTGTTCAGAAATTTGAAATATTCCTTATAATTTAATTTTAACTATAAGTTTTAACAATTTTTATAGTAAATGGAACTTTGAATTTTAATGGGGTAAGAATAGGTCAAAGGTCATGCAAGTTATATCTTATAATATGGGTTGCTCGATTTGAATTAACCAATCAGATTTCAGCTTACAAAGCAAATTAAATTGTAATAATAATCAGAAAAAACCATGAAATTGGAAAGACCTTAATTATATACCATTGTTTATAATTTAAATTATAATTCAAATATTGATGATAACTTGAAATATATGTCAATATAGTGAGAAATGTACTGTGCAGATCACATCCAGTAAATGTTGTTTTGCCATAGAAAGCAGAAGATAAAAGAAATTCTAAATCAGTATGCAAAAACAAACATGTGATGCAAAAACGAGCATTGGATACACAGAAATTTAAAAATATGAAATCAACGTAAACTTGGATGACTTTGGGCCATTCCTGATCTACATGCCATGTTACTTTTTGTGATTGTGTGTAGAAAAGTTGTTAATGAGGAAAAGGGACTTGAGAAGGTTGCAACATAGCAAACAAATCCTAACTAGTGAGACAGACACTATCTTATAATAAAATTCATAATAGTGGAACCATTTAAACACTTCAATCTACTTGACAAAATTATCATTTAATTTTCATGTAATCAGCTATAGGCCCTTCTCAATTCCTTTGCAGATAAAAGATTAATGAAAGGTATCTCTATGCATGTCACTTACGTTTGTATGTTGGGTAAATTAGTAATGAATAAGACAGTGTACAAACCTGGGTTCTAAACCACACTGTACTTTTTCTGGCATTTTTTATTATGTAGAAAGTTACTACATGTACATCTATCTACAACAGTAAGTTTTTAGTTTTGATACCTTTTTATTTAGATGAAAACACAAGTAAAAATTAATATTGTCATACAATTTTATTTCAGAACGAGAAGCTTAAAACACTTGTTAAAGTAGTCGAAAACCTTGCTGATGGATTTTTGAATGCTATGAATAATGAAATGCCTGACAGAATGGAATTTGTAACAAACGCAATGAACATTTTTGTTGGAGCAGCAAACAATAGTGAAGAAACTATTGTAAACAGTTCACGAGAAATAAATAATAAGACATTAACAGGATCTATCCAAATACCAATTCTAGTTAATTCCAGCCTTTCAGGGTACAAGTTCCAGGTAAATTTTGTTGACAATGAATGTTATTTAACATCATTACCTCTGAATGCTAAATATTTCTTACCACCGCTTTTTCAGTTGTAATGATATAATACCCTTCTTGATGCATCACACATTTTTTCATGCACTCTCATGCATAACATTTACTTTATTGCATCGACAAAGGCAGATTAATAATTTTGCCCTTTATCATTTTTGACCGAGTAGCAATTAATAGGGTCACATTTACTCATATTGTCAGTTTCCTTTAAATACTAAAAAGAACAAGAACTTGGTAAATCTTTCATTATTTCCTTGGTAAGTCTGAGACACAAATTGTTTTAAAGAAAATTATTGCAAAATAGTTCATAATAAAGTTAATGAAAATACACTTATAGCAGAACACATGAAACCTTTCCTGAGTATAAGTTGGTGTTGGTCAGGGTATTTAAACTTTTTAGAAGATGAACTGTCCCATTGTTTAAATACAATACATATTGTTCTCAGAGGAGTTTATTCCATTGGAACTTTAAATCTGACAGGTACAAGTCAATCATTCATTGATTAATTTTGATGTGGAAAATTTAACACTCTTATGAAAATATATATACATCTTTTTACTGGTGACACTCATAGTAACAGTAAGTTGTTATTGCAAAAATAAATATAAATGACTTCTGAAGAAAATTTTTAATTTTTTTCATATATTGTATATGCATAGAATTTTTTGGCCATATTCCTTTCTCACTAATACATGTACCATACTTGATGGCAGTCATGTTGTCATTAAAACAAAATAATGGGGTTTCCATTAAAAACTAACACTTTTCAAATGAATTTAACTGGATACTAGGGCAGTTCCCATGGTCTTTATTTACCCTCCATGCTGCCTAGTACCCCCCCCCCCCCCTGTTTTCTATTGGTTGTGAAATCTGACTTTGAATTGAATTTTTATGCTAATGCTTTATATAATAGTATGAGCAGCTCTCTCCGAGAGTGGGGTGGGGCCTGTCCAGTTATGATACAGAAAGCATAACCACAGATGATAAAATATTTCTATAGAAATTTAACAACAAATTTTTCACTTTTCTTCCGTTTCAATCTTGTTATTTGAAAACATTGAAAAAAAGATTTTAAGATTTCTAATTTACATTGTTTAGACAGTTTTTTCTTCAAATGGCACATATCAAGAGCTTATTTCTCCCTATAATCAAGGTAGGTTCATATATTTTCATCAGAAGGAATTTTGTTTTTGGAATAGGAATATTAATGGATGATTGATTTCTCCTAGGCAAATTTAAAGCTCCCATTGAATAAACAGCAGAGAGAACAATAGCTATTGTATTTAAACAATGGGACAGTTCATCTTCTAAAAATTTAAATACCCTGACAAACACCAACTTATACTCAGGAAAGGTTTCATGTGGTCCGCTATAAATGTCTTGGCCACAGAATCCCACCGCTGTTTTGTCAATTAAAGATATTAAAAGCATGAATAGAGCAAAATTCCTAACCTTGTAGTGTCAAAACTGCACTTTTTATCCCTCTCTTGTATAATCCGAAATCTCTCTCTTTGCATCACATTTTTGGTGCATGAGTGCATTTATCAGCTGTGAGTGTGATATATGTATGTTATATATAGTCAAAATACAATGACCTGTCAGGTATTTTTTACCTATTGGTAAACCAATTCTTAATACAGATAACAGCTATTTTGAAAACTGCTTCATTCTGTTTTCTGTAAGGCTCTTCATCAGTGAAAGCTTGGACATTTAAATTGCAGCTACTCTTGTGTGACTCTGGTAACTTTAAACTCTAACTCAAGAACCAACTACATTATACCCTATGACAATATCTTGCAGATTAGAAATTTAAAGTTACCTGAGTCATGCATGAAGGTAGCTGCAATTTAAATGTCCAGCTCTTTCTGATCAGGAGCTGTAAAGCACACAGGTTGAAGCAGTTTTCTAAACAGCTGTTATCTATTTTTGAAATTGATTGAGCAATAGGTAGAAAATACCTGACAGGTCATAGTATTTTGACTATAATAATTTTTATTTAAATAGATGTTATTCACAGAAAAATTACCATTTTCCTCATCAAGCATAACAACACCAATGTTATCACTGAAAGTTAAAGACGAAGCGAAGATGCCCTTAGTAGATTTTCCAGAACCAGTTATTATTACACTCCCTAGTGATAGTAAGTGATATCAGCTTATGAGGTAAAGTCTGTTATATATACAAATCAAGTTTTTAGCTCACCTGACCCGAAGGGTCATGTGAGCTATTGCCATCACTTGGCGTCTGTCGTCGTCCGTCGTCGTCGTCGTCGTCGTCGTTAACTTTTCTTCAAAAATCTTCTCCTCCAAAACCACTGAAGGGATTGCTTTGAAACTTTGCATACATCATCAGTAAAATGCCCTCTACCAAGTTTGCCCAAATCATGGCCTCAGACCAACCAACATGGCCGCCATGGCTAAAAATAGAACAGAGGGGTCAAAATACAGTTTTTTGCTTATAGTTCAAAAAGTATAACAGATACAGGAAAACCGAAGAGACTTTCCTTCTTCAGAATCTAAAGCTCTACAAAACACTCCATTGGGTCAAAGTTGTATGATGACTCCTTGTAGGAGTTATTGCCCTTTAATTGTCAAAATTGATGATTTTTGCCATTTTTGCCTCAAAATCTTGAAAATTATTAGAACTAGAGAAAAAGTTAGCATTGCTTAATTGTTCTGCTCTATGAGGGCTACAAAAATGACTTAAGGGTCAAGATTGTCTGATTAACCGTTTAAGAGTTATTCCCCTTGAACTGTTTTTTTTAATCGGTTTTAATTGATTTTTTAAAATCTTCTCCTCTGAAACAACTGAAAGTACTGCTTTGAAACTTTGTACACATCATCTGTCAAATGTCCTCAACCAAGTTTGCACCAACCATGGCTGCAGATTAACCAACATGGCCACCATGGCTAAAAATAGGATGGGGGGGGGAGGGCGGTAAAATACAGTTTTTGGCTTATATTTAAAAAAGTGTAACAGATACAGGAAAACCGAAGAGACATGCCTTCATCTGCATCAAAAGCTCTAAGAAACACTCCATTAGGTTGAAGTTGTATGATGACTCCTTGTAGGAGTTATTGCCCTTTAATTGTCAAAATTGATGATTTTTGCCATTTTTGCCTCAAAATCTTGAAAATTATTAGAACTAGAGAAAAAGTTAGTATTGCTTAATTGTTCTGCTCTATGAGGGCTACAAAAATGACTTAAAGGTCAAGATTGTCTGATTAACCGTTTAAGAGTTATTCCCCTTGAACTGTTTTTTTTAATCGGTTTTAATTGATTTTTTAAAATCTTCTCCTCTGAAACAACTGAAAGTACTGCTTTGAAACTTTGTACACATCATCTGTCAAATGTCCTCAACCAAGTTTGCACCAACCATGACTGCAGATTAACCAACATGGCCACCATGGCTAAAAATAGGATGGGGGGGGGGGGGGCGGTAAAATACAGTTTTTGGCTTATATTTAAAAAAGTGTAACAGATACAGGAAAACCGAAGAGACATGCCTTCATCTGCATCAAAAGCTCTAAGAAACACTCCATTGGGTTGAAGTTGTATGATGACTCCTTATAGGAGTTATTGCCCTTTAATTGTCAAAATTGATGATTTTTGCCATTTTTGCCTCAAAATCTTGAAAATTATTAGAACTAGAGAAAAAGTTAGCATTGCTTAATTGTTCTGCTCTATGAGGGCTACAAAAATGACTTAGGGTCAAGATTGTCTGATGGACCGTTTAGGAATTATTCTCCTTGAACATTTTTTTAATCAATTTTAATTGATTTTAAAAAATCTTCTCCTCTTAAACCAATGAAAGGACTGCTTTGAAAAATTGCACACATCATCTTTAGGATGTCCTCTACCAAAATTGTGCAAATCATGACACCGGACTACCTACATAGCTACGTTGGATTAAAATAGAAAAAATGAAAAAAGGGGGGGGGGGGTCGATAGAGTTTTCGACTGATAGTTAAAAAAGTATAACAGGTACAGCAAATTTGAAGTGAACCTCCCTTCTCCCTCTAACCATCAAAAGATCCTCCTTATAGGAGTTATTTCCCTTAAAAGGTCAAAATTAATGATTTTTGCAGAAGTGTTGGGCAATTCCTTATAGCAAAGAAAAGCTGGATAAAAAAGGGTTGTTTGGTTTCAGGTTCAGGTGAGCGATACAGGCTCCTGGGAGCCTCTAGTTTAAAATTATTTTATGTAATGTCAGTGTTTGTAGCCTGAATAATTGACAAAGTGGGTATAGCAGAAAATACAATGTTCTGTACTAGGGTTCATTCCCCACCCCATGTGCCCTTAGTGTATTTTGCATGTTTCCCTTTGGCCAGACATATACACCCCCTGAAACATAAAACGTTCCAATATGGAAGCTATACAGACAAACGAAAAACAATGGACATGCGGATAAAAACAAACGGACATGCGCATCGTGCAGTGGAACAATCAATAGACATATAATCATGCACATCGAAGGTATTTAATACAATTTTGAGAATTATGTTTTTTAAAGTATACAAATAAACACTAAACAAAAGAATAAATAAGCATAATGCATATATAAAATCCCTCCTTGCTGAGACCTGAAAGATGCAATTGAAACTTTTGGAAGATGAACTGTCCCATTGTTTGAATACAATACCTATTGTTCTCTCTGCAGTTTATTCAGTGGGTACTTTAAATCTGACAAGGAAAAGTCAATCACTTATTGATTAATTTTCCTATGCCAAAAAGTAAACTCCCCAATGGTGAAAAAACATGAAACTTCACTGATTGTAGGGAGGAGTTGTTGTGCAATGCTGAACTATTATAAGCCCTATTTATCATTAAGGAAAAAATTGTCTATTGCTGAACTTTTTCAAAATTTTGCAAAATATTTTGCTATGTTTTCAAATACTAGTAACATGTTTTAATGTCCAAAAAAAGTTTCTGTCATCCAATCCAATTTATTTCTATTTCCACATGTATTTTATTCAAACCAATTATGTTATTGAAATTTGTAGTTAACATTTGGTTTGACAACTACTACATGAACTTAATAATGACCATGTTTATATTTGGGGAGATCGTGGGCTTGTTGATTGGTTAGTATTACAAATTTTATATCTATATATATCATATTTCAATAATATCAAAATAGACTTACCACTCAGTATACATGCATACAAAAATAAAAACATGACGGAGCACCCGGTTTCACCACAGAATTTATGTCTCCAAATAAAGTTTTGTTTGTCCCACAGAGTATGATTCCTTACCCATTAGTAGGGTTACATGTTATGTTTCTATTTTTAATTCTGTGTATGGTGTAATTAATCTTATGTGTCATAATGTGAGGAACTGCCCCCCATAGATTTGTGAAAAATCTCAAAATGACAATAATTTTTTTCCTTTTTTTTCAGACATTAAATCCTAAATTGTAAAATTAGTAGCACCTTTAAATAAATACATCATTTTTATACAATAACTGAAAGTTGACACACAACCAAGGGAGATAATTTTATGAACATATCCACAGTGTTTAAAAATGTTCTCTGATTTTTCATGTGTTATTCCATCTAACACATCATCACAAATTGCAGTTCTTGTGGGATCAAAAGTGAAATCCCTGTTTGATCTCAATATCTGTTTCATTATATGAAAACAGTATTCACATGTATTAAGTCATCGTGATAACAAGTCACCAGATAAAAAATGCATTAGGGAAAATAAGAATAAACCAGTGAAAAGAACATTCTGACTGAAAACAAAATCTAGAAATAGAATGGATTAAATAGTGCTGCTTTTCTAATTGTTACAATTTGCTTAGTCGAATCTTTTAACATTTACACATTATGTTGGTTTCTTTGGCATGCAACTAAATTATACCTTGTGCACTAGCTACTCATTGTCTGTGGTTAGGCTTTCTGTATTATGTCTGGAAACCCACATTCATTTGTAAATGCCTGTTTTTAATGAAAACCCCTTTAATTTTTTTTTTAAATAAAGAATTGTGGGGAATTTGACTGGCAGCGAGATGTATTAGTGAAAAAGGAATGCATATACTGCATATACTGTTCAAATAAAATATGGTTTCTTCAGAATTCATTGACATCAAATTGTTACAATAATTATTTGGTCACCGTTAGTAATAATACAATTAAGTATAGGCATATATATTTTCATAAGGGTGTTTAGTTTTTTCCATATGAAAATTAATCAATCAATGATTGACTTCTCCTTGTCAGATTTAAAGTGCCCACTGAATAAACTGCAGAGAGAACAATAGGTATTGTATTCAAACAATGGGACAGTTCATCTTCCAAAAGTTTAAAAACCCTGACCAACACCAGCTTATACTCAGGAAAGGTTTCATGTGGTCCACTATAAAAACCATATTAGACATATAACTCACTCCTGACATGTAAGCAATGCAATTAAAATCATACATATATACAGTCGAACTTCAGTAGCTTGAACTTGGATCGCTAATTTGCAGGCAAATTGTTGAAATAGGTTTTAATTAATTAAAATATGTGCCAATAAATTCTATCAAATCCGAATCGAGGTCTTTGACACAATTACGTAATGCAATAATACTTATCAATCCTTGTGCACAATTTAAACAAAAATACGTAAATATAAGGTTTATATATGAAATGCATTGAAGAAACACAATTTCATTAATCCAATGTGACACGGGAAATTAATTGAAATATATAACCCGATATTAATTACGGTTTGCACATGAATCATTTCCGGACATCACAAGCCCCAGTTTCTCAAACTTCCAATTTCTCGAACTATTGTTGTCGGCCCCTTCCAGTTCGAGCCATCGAAGTTCAACTGTATATATAATCAATTCTGATACCTAAGCAATTCAAATAAAAACCATATTGCACATACATAATCACTTCTGAGATCTTGGCAATTCAATAAAAACCATATTACACATATAAAATCACTCCTGACACCTTAGCAGTACAATTAAAAGAATATTACACATACATGGTATGAAATCAATCCTAATACCTTAGCAAAGCTACTACAACATTTATAGAAGTTATAGGTTTAAATAACATTTTATATTATTATAGGATTAAACACAGTGTTTTAGGAAATTATCAATATGTAAACTCCGGCGACTCATCACTCAAAAACTAAATAAAGTCCGAAGGACTTTATGTCAAGTTTGTGAGGGAGTTGACTGAGTTTACACATTGATAATTTCCGAAAACACAGTGTTTAGTCCTTATAATTCTTATAAATAGTCATTGCCATTTAAAAACTGCAAAACCAGTTACAGAAACCCATCTAGAGCTCAAAATGTACCAAAGCCAGAAAGCGTGGGAATATACAAAACATAAATACCGGTTTACTATATATTAATAGAAAAAATTACAAAATGAAACCAAATTTTTATATGAGTATTATATTTTATTTGAAATCTTAATTGATTTGATTAGAAATCATTGCAACAAACAAAACATTTTTTCCTCTCTCTTACGATACGCTAGGAGGACTCCATCTTTGTTTACATTGGATACCGAAAGTTCTCCGCTCAGAGGAAATATCGATTTATAAATTATCAGAGATGATGTAATTCAAGTGTTTCTATCCAATTAAAGCACTTAATATTCATTAACTACAGCATGAATAGAATTATCCTTTTATGTACAGGTTATTTTAGTTTGATAATTCTATCAGACTAAAAAACGTTACACAGTATATTTCGAAAGCTGAAGAATTAACGTAACTTTATTTATACCTGTACTGCGCATTCGGATGAATGAAAGATTTCTATTTATTTATTTGTTTTGCACATGGGGATGAATGAATGGACAGATTAATGGAAAATGATATCCCAACAAATTAAAACGAAAAACAAACACAAAAAAGTGGCACATGTGGCAGCCTTTTCTTTTTCTTTGTAAACTTTAGCCATAGGCAAACTAAGTTTTGTCCAATGCTAGCTTATCAGTACTTGTCAGTTGGGAATCTGTAACCTGACCTTGACCTCAATGTCATTGTCTTTGTTCAAGTTTTTGGAATAAGTCAGTTCCTCTATAACCATAGTAGGATGACAATACTTCGTGTATAGGTTCCTAGTGATCTGTGCATGAGTCTGGTAGGTTTCTCTTGACCTTGACCTAATTTTCATGGTCCAGTGACTATGTTAACCTTATTGGGTTAAGTCAGTCCTCAGTAACCATGAATGGCAGGATGGCAATATTTAGTATATAGGTAGCTGATAAATTATACATGACAGTCTGGTAGTTACCACCTGACCATGGCCTCAATTTCATTGTCCATATACATTGAAGTTTATGGATTAGATGTTTGTTTGTTTGATGGTGTTTAACGCCACTTTCAGTAATTTTTCATCTATATCATGGCGTCCAGTTTTTATAAGGGGAGGCAGCCGGAGTACCAGGAGAAAACCCCCAACCTGCGGTAGGAAAACTGGCAATCCTTGTCAATTAAGATTGGAGTCGAGTACACCCTGTCTGCAGTGAGAATCGAACCCGCAATCTCAGTGTTGACAGACCACGTGGTCAACAGTAGACGAACTACCTTGACCACTCGGCCACCTTTATGGATTAGAGGTACAATATTTGTGTATATATGTAGCTGAGAAAAGTTACATGACAGTCTTATAGGTGTCATCTGACCTAGAAGCAGTAAAGCTCCATGACAATAATTTGAATAACTTTCATTGTATTGAGTTTTCAGCCTTTGCATCTGTTATTTTTGAAAGAATATTTTAGATTTTAATTTAGCTGAAGATAGTAAAATTTGTCGTGTTTAGTCATTGAAAGCTTGAGTCGGTGTCGGAGTTTCAGGTTCTCTAACATTTATTGACTATAATTGCTGTGGAGGGTTTTCGATTTCCTTGCACATATACATAATGTATGCCATGACATTGATTAACAATTGCTACAAATTAGCATGAGAAATGAATCAAAGAAACTTTCATTTGAACAAAGCTTATTCATTTCTGAAGTAGAATACTTTATTATAACTTTTGAATCATTGTTTGAATTGTACTGAGGAATTTGAATTTAATAAAAATTTAAAGGAGAACTGGACAGACAATGGGCTCAATGACAAATGATTTACCTGGGTTTATCTTTTTGCTAATTTGTTAGCTTTTTCTGATGTAATTTATTTGTTTATTTGAAATGAAGTGCAAATTGGTAAAAGTATTTCCCCATTGTAATTTTACTTTTCAGAGGAAGAATTATTTACTGTATACACATGGAATAGCCTGTGTATACATGGAGTGTTAAACAGTGATGGTTTCTTACGTTTATATATAGATCAACCAGCTAATCAATATTTGATAGTGAAACTTAAACTACAGATGTCCATCCCGATTTTGTATGCAATTAATATGGAAGCAAAGGTTACTTTTGCGGATGCTCAAAATGGAACATTGCTTACAGACATGTTTACGGCTTTTGTTAAAGACCCTGAAGAAAAACCATTCAGGTGGAGTATTGGATTGCTTTTCGCAGAAAGGGAGTGTCGGGAAAATGTAAGCATGAATGTCAGTGTTTCTTCAAGTGCCATAACTTGTCAGTACTGGAACACAGAATTGGATATATGGTCCACTTCTGGCTGTGAGGTAATTTTACTTATGAATTATTGAAGTTTGATTTCTTGTGTCGTATCTCGGATGCAAATTAGTCAAACAAGTTATTATCTGTCATTAATTGTTCACCATCCAATGTCAGTCTTCATCTCTTAACAAATTGAAACCAAGCCTGAAGCAAGTTATTTATTTTTCATTATTCATTATAATAATTCCTTTGGATTATAGAGGTATTTATATAAGAAACAATTACAAAATATTTATGATCTATGGTTGGGCTCGATAGTTATCTTTTACATGGCAGGTGAAATTTCCATATGCCCACCTAAGTTGGACAAAACTTAACACAATCTAATTAATATTAAATCTTTCACTTGCTCCCCCTTTTTGTTGGTGGTTGCTGTGTTGTAAGACAGAAAAAAGGAGGGAGCAAGTGAAAGATTAAATTTTATTAGATTGAATTTTGACATAACATAACTATATCCTGTACACTGCTGTCAAAAACAGGAATTTGGTCTGTATTTGGTCAAACCTGTTGCCATTTTAAACCTAAAATTTGGAGACAATCGATACCATGATAATCACCACTGTTAAAAACAAAATGTATTGTTTACATATATTTTTACAACTGTTTCAAAGGAATCGTATGACAGATTGTTTTGAAGTTATTTCTGAAACACATTAAGATGATAGTAGCTTACAGTGCTTAACCAAAATATATATATATATATATATTATTTTTTATTTATGTTTTAAAATGAATTTGTTGGGAAGGGTGGGATATATTGCATACAATATATAACTTTCACGATTTATAAGTTATACTACACAACAAGTAGTATATGTGCTGGATTAACATTTATAGGGGTGTTCCTTTTTTAGAATGGTTTTCTGTTTCATAGTTCAAGAAAGTATCATCTCTTCCCAAAAAATTCTTATATATATGATCTTTTTTCTTCAAAATTTTCATCATGACTCTTTATTGCATGAATTTGTTGTTAAATATGTTGTTTTGTGCAATTTTGGGACACCTTTGAAACTAAGAACAAATAGCCAGTTATCCTAAATCTAGATGTAACACATTCCTGGAAATTATGTAGAACCTAATATGGTCCTAATCTTGACATGATTCCAGGTCTCTCTCTCACACACACACACACATCGGTATTCTGGATTTCTATTGGTTCTAACCGTTCCAGATGACACATAATCATTTTTTGCATTTCTCAATAACACCAGTAGCCATGAAGAGCACATGCTTCCTTGAAGAAATCCACAGGAAACAACAATACGGAGTAACTTAAATCATCAAAAATACATTGTGCACAACTTTAATCAGGACCCCTGCATTTTTTTAATGAAATAAAATGTAACTATAAGAATTGATTCCATTCTTTTGAAGTTTTAATGACATTATCATCAAGAAGCACTACTTCCCTTCATTGAAAATGTGTTTTGGCCAACACTTTCATGTGTCATTGGAACTTCAAAAAAATGCTTTCACTGCTTATTTAAATAAAGTTAGAAACTATCACTCTTACCTCTGAAATAACACAATGTCAATCACAATTGAATAGAATATGAACTATATTATATTTAGAAAAAAATAGCATTTTTGCATAGTCACTCTTAAAATCTTGCAAAATTTAGATATAACACCTCATTTTAAAGTGGAATTCGTGACATTTTGAAATCCAGTTTGATTTTTAAAATATCTCTTTGTATGTAAAAGAAATTTACATTTTATGTTGACAAGGATTGCCAGTTTTCCTACCGCAGGTCGGGGGTTCTCTCCTGGTACTCCGGCTTCCTCCCCCAATAAAAACTGGACGCCATGAAATAGCTGAAAAATTGCTGAAAGTGGCGTTAAACCACCATTCAAACAAACAAACAAATACATTTTATGTTTTTTTCAAAATATTCGATCTTGACACAAAACTGTTTCCACAAAACAATTATATATAAAAAATTGTAAAATTGTAATATTAATTGAAATTAATATTTGGCTTGATTAACTTAACCTACATAATATCAACTCAATATGCTTTAATAGCAAGTAGTTTGACAACAATTGTCTCAAATTGTCTGCAAGATTGTCATGTACAAAAGCAGTCTTTTTGTGTTTTCACATTGAAGAGGGATTTACCATGTTTGATCATGTATTACATGGGAGGTAACTGCGTCATGACAATTGTTACATGATGTTTACATTTAAGTCAGGAGGAAGACCAATTCTATTTTCACCAACAGTGCAACATGCAGCTGTGTCATAATTTTCAAAATGGTCTGTAAAATGATCAGGCGATGAAAAAATAATTTTCAGCTTCTAGGTTGTAAACTTGACCCACAAGTTCTGCTCTCCCATATTATGCTAAAATACATCATGGCCTGTCAATTTTACTAGAGTCAATAAAAGCAACATACATAGCTAGTACAAGAGTCAGGCAGTGCCCAACCTTTTATGCCCCATTTTGTTGGCTTGTGGTATATTGTTTAAAATTCACACTTTCTTTGAATGGAATCATACATTAATTTGGCTACAAAAATTTGACAATTTGGAACCTGTTTCTTGACATAGGGTTTTTTAAAACAGAGATTCTGTGTGAAGATCTGTTGACCAATATAGTTTTAATTCAAGTTTTACATCAATGGCCATTAGAAAGCTTACACTTAAAATGCCTTCATTTTTTTAATAGAAAGACTTGGTAATTGTGATTTGGTGTTATCAGGGTCATCATGTGTTTGTTGAAGTGCATATTTGTCAGTTTCAATAATAAAGTCACTTAAAACTGTATCAGATAAAACTGAATGAGAAGCCAATGGGTCCTTTATCAGCAGTAAAAGTTCTGGATTGTCCTGTTGCCCAACCTTCATGCAATCTAGGTAAAAGAAATGACGAAGACCCCTTTAATTAAGGATAAAATGTTGATGCCATAATCCTAGAGCCCAGTGGGAGATCCATTTGTGCTACTATCTAATTGATTGATTGTTGTTTAATGTCCATCTGCTACGATTTGGTCATTAATGTCAAAAATTGAAATTAACCTGTCATTGACTGCAATTATTATCATCACGTATCAATAATGATGGATCTTAAACATGAAACCGATATAAATAAAATGGTAACACTGTGAAAAGGTATCAAGATTGACCATGCTGCTACTTTTGGACATTAAATTGTTGGGAGTGATTCACTACCCCTCTGCTACATTACGAGAAATGGGACGTAATTTGTACCCTTGCGAGGATAAGATTATTTGTTCAAACCTACAATAAATCTATTTTGCTTTTTTTATGGGTGGAGCAGCTTTTTACAAGCCCTTTCTACAATACGGTTTTAAACTTGTTTTTACAGAGTTTTACTTTTTAATATTTTGATCCACTCAATGATAGTTGCAACGAAATATATATGTGTGTTTTTCAAACGGTACTACATTGGTTCAACAAACGGGCTTAATGGAAATGAAGTTAAAATAAAACTCTCACAATGATGTCTAAGGTATCCTTGGGGAGGCTTGTCAGGCGATGCCTTAAGACATCGTTGGGCATGCAACAGGTGATGCTTTAAGGAGTGATTATTAGGGATGAAAGGGTAAATAAATAATTAACATCCCTATAAACAATCAGGTAGCACAAACTAAAGGTGAACAACACGGACATTGTGTCCCAAACACACATACTATTTGTATTAATAATAATACACTTATATTATCTTCAACTGCAGGTGTCACCACTGTCAACAGGACAACAAGTAGTATGTAAATGCAACCATCTTACACATTTTGCAGGAGGATTTTTGGTACTACCTAATACGATTGATCCAATTGCCGATTCATTACTATTCTTGACATTTTTTGACAATCCTGTTATTGTCTCAACTGTTATACTGCTTTGGATGATATATTTATTTGGGCTGGTTTGGGCTCGAAGAGCAGACATTAAAGACACAGAGGTAACAATTGTTTAGTAAAAATGTATTTAACAGAAGTTTTCATGTATACAATATTGTATCTTTTGAAATAACTGAAATAAGATACTTAAGTTGGTGACATCAAGCTTTTATTCATTTATTGTAATATTACAATATAGCTGTGTAAGCTAGTTCAGGTCAATATATATGCATATGCTAAACATCTCCATGAGACATATTCACATTTAATACATTAATGAGAATATTTACATTTTTCATTTAACACAATATCATATTGCCATCAGGACTTCTCAAAAACTGCCAGTTCATTTCTGCTGTATTTCTACTCAATTTTTTTTTTATCTCACTGGATCCTGGACTACAGGTTCTAGTAAATTATTGCATTCGTTGGATGTTCATCATCAGCCTAAAAAGCAAACTTGCCAAACTACTCATCAGAAGTAGTGCCCTGTATTAACTTATTTAACAATTTTTAGCTTCTTGGATAAACCTTTAATACTTGTATATCAAGAAACACTGTAAACAGCAAAAATGTTATCAAGAGTGTCAAAAAGAGAAAATTATGATTATTTGTATGTATAAATTTATTATCTCATTAGTTAGTCTATAATCTTAGGATAATCTTTTCAAGCTTTACAGTTGTAAGTATTCATGTATCAATATGGAATACACATTATTTTTCAGTGATTAAGGATTTTTATTTGTTTTGACTAACCGGTATTAAACTTTATGTTACTACAGGTTAGGGAGTTAATTACACAAGTCATGTTTTGATTTTAACCTGCACTGAAAGTCCATGGGAGCTTTTGCCATCACTTGGCGTCCATCCTCCATAGTTTCAAATTTGTACACAGGGTGTTGATCAAAGAACAAAAATGGCCACTGTTACTAAAAATAGAACATGGATGTCAGCACACGTTTTTGATCAATATCTAAAAAATTATAAAAGCTATAGTTGAAAACTGTTATGTACTTCAAATTGATCAGCACATTAATGTCTACAATAGTTGCTATTAGTTTGTAATGGCTTCCTGTAGGAGTAATTGCTCTTTAATGACAATTTTTGACAAAATTTTCTGTATTAACAATATACTTGAAAACTATAAGAGCTGGAGTGAAACTTTAAAGGCAAAATTGATCAGCAATTTAAGTCCTATAATTCTCTTCACTGGTCTAAAATTGTCAGATGATTGCCCCTTTTTATGAATGTTTTCATATTTGTCCTGTAACCTAAAAAACTTTAACAGCTAGAATGAACTGTAAAACACAAAAATGATCAGCAATACAATTCACTTACTGTGACAGTACTTTTGTGGGCATCAAATTTCGTTTTTTTTTTTTTGGTGAAATTGTACTTGTTCATGGGTTCTTTAATTCATGGACTGACGGGTTTGGAAAATGCAAAACATGGGTAATTAACGATCCAAATAAATGATTACAGAATCCTTTTCACTGTTAACAATAAGTATCAACATATAAAGAAGACACAATGTGTTGCTGTTTACTCACGTGGTTACGATTGTACACTAAAGTGTTCATTAATGTCATGATTGTGTTTATTTTGTAATTAGAAAACATCATATTTTTTAAAAAGAAAGTTTTGGGGCCTCGGTGGCCGAGTGGTCAAGGTAGTTCGTCTACTATTGATCACGTGGTCTGTCAACACTGAGATTGCGGGTTCGATTCTCACTGCAGGCAGGGTGTACTCGACTCCAATCTTAATTGACAAGGATTGCCAGTTTTCCTACCGCAGGTCGGGGGTTCTCTCCGGGTACTCCGGCTTCCTCCCCCAATAAAAACTGGACGCCATGAAATAGCTGAAAAATTGCTGAAAGTGGCGTTAAAACACCATTCAAACGAATTCAAACAAAAAGAAAGTTAATTATTTGGATCTAAATATTAGCCATAACAACATGAAATCAATAGTTAATTATAAACTCGCTAATGTATTAGTTAATTAACTGTAGTCAAAATAATTGGGGTCTATTTAATTATAATCAAAACAAACATTCCTAGCCGAAGGTTGTTGAGTAGTAATAAACACATGTGACAATGGTGTAAATTAATGTCATTTGTGCCAGCTCGTTATTATTACAAAATCCGTTTGATACAGTTTGTCATTGATATGCGCTAATGAAGATAAAATAAAGCTTATCTTTTAAATATTTTATTTTATTATTTTAATTTATGTTCAAAGAAGCAACCAAACTCATAATTCTGATAATAATGTGTAACTTTTAACATCGAAAATGAACACCTTATATCTCCCCTCCTTATAGGGAAGTCGATGTTTATTCGTACTCGTTACACTTAAATGATACCTACATTTAATAAAAACACAATTCGAACAAGAAACCTTTTGACATAATCATATAAGATGGATATTGAACTTAAACTTACATTGATCGAACCATAAAATCGTATTTTGCATTTACAAATAAAAGACCTGTCTCGGACATTTCCAGATTGTTGTTCCTAAGTTCCGATCTGTTAATGTAGTTTTATTCTTCATTGGATTTTTAATTTCGTGGACTGAGGCCTCCACGAAAACCACAAAAATTGATACCCCACAAATAAAAAGTATTTCACAGTAATTGGTCTGAAATTGTCATTATTATAGAAGTTATTGCCCTTTTATGAACATTTTTTAATGAAATTATCTTTTTTTGTCCTGTAACTTAAAAACTATACCAGCTGAAGTTAAACTGAAAATGGCAAAAATGATTGGCAATAAAATCCCTACAATTCACTTAATTGGTCTGAAATTGTAAGATGACTCCTTACAGTAGTTATTACCATTAAATTACAAATTTTTCATGAAATTTTTTGTTTTTGTCCTGTAACTCAAATCTATAACAGCTAGAGTGAAACTGTAAATTGCAAAAATGATCAGCAATACAAGTTCTGGAATTCACTTTATTGGTCTAAAATTGTCAGATGACTTCTTATAGGAGTTATTGCCCTTTAATAAAACGTTTTGGTGAAATTGGTAGTTTTTGCCCTGTAACTTAAATGCCATAACAGCTTAAGTGAAACTTAATGCACAAATGATCAGCAAAGCAAGGCCTACAAATCATTGCTTAGTCTAAATTGTTAGATGAATCTTCATATGAGTTATTGCCTTATAACTACGAAGTTGAACAATCAGTTTTTGTTATAAATTACAGTCTATTACACCTAGAGTAAAACTGTAAATTACTAAATTAACCTAAATTACAAGTCCTATAAATCATTTAATTTTCAGAAATTGTCTTATGGCACCTCGTAGAAGTTATTGTACTTAATCAAAATTTTTGAAGCAAATGGGTTTTTTTCAGTAACTTAAAAACTATAACAACAGGAAGGAAACTGCAAATTGCAAAAAATTTATACATAATTGAAGCCATTAGAGTTCAGGGTTAGTGATTACAAGCTACTGGGAGCCTCTAACTACAATAATGGAGCTACCTTATTGTGGCTAGTGAGCCTCTAGTTCTTGTCTCATTAATTTTTTAATACATGTGTAAAATCTATTCCAAGGAAACTGCAAAACCAAATAATGTTTTTGCAAAGACCAAAATAGAAAATAGTTGGTAAATACAAGTAATAGTGTTATATTTTGAAACTATAACAGATAAAGAAAACAGATAAAAAATGCTTAGGATGTCAAAAATCTACTTAAAATGATCTCTTGACATTCTTGCTCCATATTTGAAACAATTAAGTACAAGATAAGTAGAAAATAGTTCTGAACTCTGTGTTCTATCACCATGAAGATGATTTTGATCATGGGGCATTTTGTTATTTTCCAAACAAATTAGTTTTGATTGCTTGTGAAATCTAGCTATGTGTAACATATATACTTTTAAGATCGCCAATGAAAAATGACTGAGTGTATAATTGCTAATAATATTTTTATATTGCTTAAATTTATTTTTACAGTTTGGAATAACTATTCCTTATCCAAGTAATCTAAATGATCCATATAAATACATGATGTGCATAGTAACTGGTTGGCGTTTTAAGGCAGGAACGTCATCTAATATTTCCTGTTATATTATTGGAAGCAAAGGGCACAGTGCTAAACATGCATTATCAGTACACAACAGAGTTTTATTCCAGTCAGGAGCAGAAGATTGGTTTCTTATTACTTCTTCATTTGATCTAGGAAAGCCTACAGAAACAGTTTTATGGCATGACAATAGCGGAGCATCTCCATCCTGGTATGTGTTATATTTCGTGCCTCATTCCATATATTATGGTCTTCTATATATCCTTTTTTGGTGATAAAATCTAATTATGCAAAATATTATAATGTTGATGGTTTAAATAAAAAATATTTGTGTAGTGACTTAAACACAATTTAAGGACAAGGCTTAGAAATAAGAAAAAGGCAAGGCTTTGGTTCCGTTTCATGCGGAGTTCATATTTTGTGTTTATATCGGGTCACTACACAGTATTATGTTTATCCTGCAATCTACACTATTTACTCCCATAGCCTTTAAAAAAAAATTTTTTTTTAATTCACTTTAAAATTATATCCGGATGATGCCTCAGACATTGTGTGCAGTATTTTGGGATGTAACATGGAGTGATTAGTTATATACAAGTTTTCCTGTTCGGGGTGATTTATAAATGGAAAAATATTTTTATTTCTTTTAAATACTTTATAGCTGAGCAACTAATTGTAAATATCATTTATTACTTGTTAAATATTGTTATTATTTCTTTGTATAATATCAAATTTAAAATTTAAGGATTGTTTTCAGTTGTTGATTAGATTTTTGGATATAGAGGTTGCGTGACTGCAACATATTAATTTCTTTACATTTCATGGGAAGGTCAACAAGTATATTTAAATTCTAAAGTAGGCGTGGCTAAAAAAATTTTCATTGCCAGTGACATATAATCACATACAAATAATAAGTTAACACATTTAAGTTGTTCTAATAGGACCATTGCAGTTTAAATACTTGTAACATTGAAACATAATATTGATTTAAGGTAGCCTGAAATTGCTTAAACAAACCATCCTGTATTTTGTTAAATATATAGAGATATGATACATGAAAATGCAATTGTTCTGTGTTGAATCAGTATAAATCTTGTGTCACAGAAGTTATGTCAGTAAATGTTGGGTAATGGTAATATTATAGTTTGCTAGAGGTTAAGAATTATATGTTGTGAACACACATTTTTTTCCTGAAAATTAAGATGCATAGTATATGGGTTTTTTTCAGCTCAAAAATGTTTTTACTACTAAGGCCACACATAAAAATATTTCAATTTTTACAAAGCTGACCTTGTCTTATTTGCAGCATTGAGTAGGTAGTTTCATGAATACTTTTCAACACAGATAGAAAGATTGAATATTGATGTTTTTTCTGCTGGCCTGATGTCAAAGCAGACATAGAACTGAAGACAAATTCAGAGTTGTATTAATAACCATTGTGTTGGTGCTGAACAACTTTTTGTCAGAAACTATGCATGTAAAAACAAGTGTTTTAAAGTGTTATCTGATTTCAGACATTGTAATCCTTCAAGTTCTTTATACCAGATATTCTGAAGTGGAACCTCCAATGTTGGAAAGATACTTTCTTTAGGGCCTCGCTCTTTGTGGAGGACGCCCTATAGTGATCCGTCAATCCGTGTGTCCAGATGTGCATGCGTCCATCCAAAACTAATCGTCTCCAGGCTTATCTTTTTTATCTTTTGACAATAAATCATTTTTGTCTCGCCTGCGACGAAAGTCGCTGGAGGCGAGACATATGTATGGGAATCCGGCGGCGGCGGCGTAAACACTTGACATCTTGCTTCATATCTTTGTAAGCCCAAGCCCTAGGTCCATCAAATTTGGTCCAGAGGTAGCTTATGATGAGTACTTGCCAGTCAGTCACCTGTCACCTGACCTTGACCTCAATTTCACGGTCCAGCGGCTACGTTAAAGTTTTGGGGTTACGACAGTTCCTCTGTAACTACGCATGGTAGGATGACAATATTTGGTGTATAAGTTGCTGATGACTAGTACATGACTGTCTGGTAGGTGTCACCTGACCTTGACCTCAATTTCACGGTCCAGCGACTACATTAAAGTGTTTGGGTTACGACAGTTCCTCTGTAACTACACATGGTAGGATGACAATATTTGGTGTATAGGTTGCTGATGACTAGTACATAACTGTCTGGTAGGTGTCACCTGACCTTGACCTCAATTTCATGGTCCAGCGACTACGTTAAAGTTTTTGGGTTACGATAGTTCCTCTGTAACTACGCATGGTAGGATGACAATATTTGGTATATAGGTTGCTGATGAATAGTACATGACTGTCTGGTAGGTTCCACCTGACCTTGACCTCAATTTCACGGTCCAGCGACTACGTTAAAGTTTTTGGGTTACGACAGTTCCTCTGTAACTACGAATGGTAGGATGACAATATTTGGTGTATAAGTTGCTGATGACTAGTACATGACTGTCTGGTAGGTGTCACCTGACCTTGACCTCAATTTCACGGTCCAGCGACTACATTAAAGTGTTTGGGTTACGACAGTTCCTCTGTAACTACACATGGTAGGATGACAATATTTGGTGTATAGGTTGCTGATGACTAGTACATGACTGTCTGGTAGGTGTCACCTGACCTTGACCTCAATTTCATGGTCCAGCGACTACGTTAAAGTTTTTGGGTTACGATAGTTCCTCTGTAACTACGCATGGTAGGATGACAATATTTGGTATATAGGTTGCTGATGAATAGTACATGACTGTCTGGTAGGTTCCACCTGACCTTGACCTCAATTTCACGGTCCAGCGACTACATTAAAGTTTTTGGGTTACGACTGTTCATCTGTAACTATGCAGGGTATGGTGACAATATTTTGTATACAGGCCGCTGCTGATATTTAATGCTATTTACGTAATGCTTATGACGAAATTTATTTTCGTTACTGATGCGGAATTCAGGCGAGACGTTTTTCTGTGTCCACACTTGTTTAGAGTTTTTTTTATCTTTATTGAAAATTATTTAAATGCAAATATAATCTCAGAAGTTCTAGCTGTCTCATCCTCTATGTTGTCAAGATTCTTTACTTTTCCATATTTCTAGCATCAGAGTGCTTTATATAAATATGGCAACATCTTTTAAGAAATCTTCAATATACTGCCATCAAATACACAGAAATGCAACAAGTGTATATCAAAAGTTGTGCTTTATGGGTTTGAAAACATCTGTAGCCTTATAAAGATCTGCCATGTAACAGGTCTCCTAAAATCAAGCAAGTGTTAAAATATTAGTGCAGGCCAACTAAAATTGAAGGCATAGACTAGTTGAAAGATTGACACAGAAATACAATTAAGTTCAATGTCACAGCATGTCAAATTAAAATATTAAGACCAATTATCCCTAAGCACCAAAATAACTGAGACATGACATGTCTCAGATTTTGCTGATTTTAATTTCATAAGTTGCAATTGACCATTGGATCATAAAAATGATGACTGTTTGTTATGATTGACCACAGTTGCCATGGTAACTGAGGCGGTCATTTTTTATTATTTCTCATACTGCGAAATAGCCTATATTCAATTCCCAATTTGTTATTCAAAAATAAATGCATATTCAATATAATGTTTTATTTGCTTAATTCAATACCTCATTGACAATATTCAAAACAGTTTCAAGACTAAACATAAATGTGTAGTCAGAACGAGGCTATCCAATATGTCAAGAAATCATGCATTTTTTCTGGAATTTTTCTACTAAAAAATTACCATTTTTGCCACTTTACTGACTCCATTTTCAGAAAATGCACCAATCACAAATACTCATCATGAATATAATTACATAAATTGATGATTAATATTCAAAACTTATAAAAATCTCAATGGGGTAACAAAAGATGTCTATAGAAAACACTGTCAAAGATGGTTACCATGGTAACTTGTGAAAAAAAGCCATTTTTGTATTGTTCAATATTTCCATGAAACTACTGTTTCTCTTAGGAATAAATTAAATCATCCTTAATTATTATTTTTAACAGACATACTATAAACTTAAAATGACATTGAAATCATTTCAGTGTACAGTGTCTCAAGGTCAAGGTCAACTAAAAATTGAACTTTCAAATATGAAAATCTCGAAGCAAAATCAATTTTAAGTGACCTTGAGAACATCACAAGTGACCTTGAAAGTTTTCTAAGGTCATACTATGTTGAAAAGATCCTTTTAGGTACATATGATGACAACAATTGTTATCTTGGCTCATATTAGAAGTATGATCATAGATGTATTTAAATATCGAAAAATTGCCGTTTTTGTTTTATTACCATGGTAACCAACTTTAACAGTGTTTTTTAAAGACATTTTTTCTTACCCCATTGAGATTTTAAAAATTTTTGAATATTAATCATCAATCTATGTAATTATATTCATGATGATTATTTGTGATTGGTGCATTTTCTGAAAATGGAGTCAGAAAAGTGTCAAAAATGGTAATATTTTTTACCAAAAATTATAGAGAATAATGCACTATTTCTTTACATGTTCAATAGTCTCAGTCTGATCACACATATACTTAAAGTGTTGTAACTGTTTTGAATATTGTCAATGAGATATTGAATTAAGCAAATAAAGAAATTCTATTGAATATGAATCGATTTTCCACTGAAAAATTGGGATTTGAATATTGCCCTTTTCACTGTATTTTAATCGGCCCAAAATGGCCGCCACCGTTACCATGGCAACCGAAGTCAAATCATAACAAACAATAATTATTTTGTGGTCCAATGGTCAATTTCAACTTATAAAATGAAAATCAGCTAAATCTGAGACATGTCATGTCTCACCCTATATGGAAATCCTTTGATCCTTATGGAGAATTGGTGTTAAGATGTGGAGGATAAATGTTGAGTAGACAACTCAACAGCAAAATATAAGTTTGATGATGTCACTGTCCATAGATGGGCCATCCTCATTGAAGAGGCTTTCTTCTTAATTATGGTTTTTAAGTTCCCTATTGATTTTCAACACAAACAAGATTATCTGTTATTGTTAAGACTTAATGCCATTATGTTGGTTTATATCTGTGTACTTCTTTGATAAATGCCCTTGAGTTACGTTTTGTTGATCATGTATACTTACAGGTTTCTATCTAGAGTCATGATACAAGATTTGCAGAGCACACAAGTATTTAATTTCTTTAATGAGAACTGGCTTGGTGAAGAAAGTGGTCAGTCCAAAGTCCGATTACTCTCTACATCTACGCAAGATTTGAAGAGATATTTTGGTAGTCAGATTTTCCTAAAAACAAGCCAAGGTTTACGTAGCGATCATCTTTGGATCAGCATTGTGTCAAAACCACCACGTTGTGAATTTACTAGAGCTCAAAGATTATCTTGTGCCCTGTCACTGCTTTTATGCACCATGCTTACATGTTTAATGTTTCATGGAATACCGTCTGATGATGTGATTGCAACCAATATTGCTGGATTTTCATTTAAAATTTCCCTTGAAGATATAATAATTGGAATAGAAAGTGGGGTAATAATGTTCCCAGTTAATTTAATTATTATCCAACTTTTTGAACAATCTAAACCTAAAATGTCTAAAAGAAAAGAATCTTTCCTTGAATTAATAAACCAAAACATGACTGCAACAATTAAACAGACTGGAACTGAATGCAAACATCCTAAACCAATTAGGAATACAAGAAAAATGTAAGTATCCTATACAGATATAATGCATAATTGTTTATACCCTGCAACAAATTGTTGCTTAGTATTACTGTATACCACTCCAGTCCATACAGTATGGTGTCTACTATTCATTACATGGTCTGTCAACACTTAGATTGCAGGTTTGATTATTACTTTGGAAGGGTGGGCTTTACTTCTATCTTAATTGACAAGGATTAGCAGATTTTACTACTGAAGGTTTGGGGTTCTCTCCAGACCCTTGTTCCTCCCCAATAAAAACTGGACGGCATGATATACATGTAGCTGAAAAATTACCGAAAGTGGCATTAATCACTATTCAAACAAACAAACCAATCCCCAGGTTCTCTGCGTTTAGTTTCCTTTTCGTTAACTGTATTCCTCTTACATATTAATGTTATATGTTGGAATTATTATACCCCCCACTAGGGCATAAATAGTGATGGGGGTGTCCCTCTCTCCATCCGTCTGTCCATTACATTTTCTCTTATTAGTAAATCCTCCTAAACTACTTAAGGGAATTTGATGAAACATACAAAGAATCTTTGTCACATAGTTCCATAGTGCACCTGATATTTTACATTTTGATCTGAACAATATTTAGGGTTTCCCATAGCAAAACATTGACTTAGCCATTCACATAAGGGGGGTACCTATCTCTTATCCGCAACTCCACCTACACCGCTGAATGGTACTTGATGAAAATTTCACAGAATCTTTGTCAAATAGTCCCATTGTGCATCTGATATTTTACATTTTAATCGGAAAGATTTTGGGGGTTTCCCAAAGAAAAACATAAACTTTGTCATTAAGTATGGGGTACCCATCTCTTACCTGCAACTCCACCTACACCACTGAATGGAATTTGATGAAACTTTTACAGAATTTTTGTCACATAGTCCCATTGTGCACCTGATATTTTACATTTTAATAAGAATGATTTTGGGGATTTCCCATAGAAACACATGGACTTGTCTTTAAGTAAGGTAGTACCCATCTCTTATCTTTCACCTACACCACTGATTGGAGTTTGATAAACCTTTTACAGATTCTTTGTCAAATAGTCCCATTGTACATTTTTACAATTTAATCAGATTAATATTTGCGATGTTTCTGAAAATGGGGAGGCGGAGGGTATCAATTAGTGAGCATTGCTCACAGTTTTCCTAGTTTATATTTAGGATAAAGCGAATACCAAATTTGAATTCGTTTTTCGTATTACCTGTCCATTAAAATTGCTCATTTTGCAACATTTTGGATTTTTGAACAAATTGTTTATTTAAGTTACGACTGTAATTTAGGTGTCTTCCCATTTAGCCAACTTTTTTAATTTCAGGTATTCCCATTTAGCCAACTTTTATTTTGCTCACCTGTTGACTTGTTTATTTAGCAATTATTCAGGTGAAATAGGTAAAATAAATTAACAGTTTTTATACCCCCGCTCGACAGAGTCGGGGGTATATAGTGGTCCTCATGTCCATCCGTCTTTCCGTCCGTCCACATTTGGTTTCCGGATGATAATTCAAAAAGTTTACATCCGATTTGAATGAAACTTTGGGATATTGTTATATGTCAGGTTGGTAAGAAGCCTATCTATTTTGGGGGAAATTTGTCAAATTTCAAGTTTGCACGAAAAACGTTAGAAATTTTTACAAAAAAGTTGTTTCGGGACAATAACTCAAAAAGTTTGCATCTGATTTGAATGAAACTTTGGGATATTGTTAAATATTATGTTGGTAAGAAGCCTATCGATTTTTGGGGAAATCTGTCAAATTTCAAGGTCACAGTCCACGAAAAACGTTGAAATTTTTACAAAAGTGGGGGTATTGGTGATCGCTAGATCAACTTTGTCTAGTTTTGTTCCAGGCCACGTTGTTGATATTTCATGAAAAAAATAAAGCAAATAAATATCATTTAATTTTTTAATAAAATGAAATAAAAATAGTTTTCACTCATTGGGCAAAAATATTAAATAAATAAATGACAGTTATGATATAAATGATACTCAAAATAATTGTAGTTCTCACTCATTCAGCAAAATAATTAAATAAATAAATGATAGTTAGGAATTAAATGATACTAAAAATAATTTGACACAGCTAAAGTTCAACTCATACAAGCCAATTAAGCATATATAAATACCTGACTGACTGAAATTTATCATTAGTTGATATTTTGAAAATTTGACGTCATAAGAAAATCTTCTAGCCTGGGAATTTCCTAGCTAAGTTTGTCTGGGTTTCGTGGACAGATGTGGACACAGAAACCCTGACTTGTGAGGATAATAGAAAGTACAAAAACTTGATCCGACAGAAGAATACAAACACAACCCATTACTGCATCAGCATGTCAGAAGATCAAACATCATCTTCCTGACAGATAATCCTAAGATCAACAGCTTTAATGACATCCCCACTAACTGGGTAGAGACAACACCAGACAGATGGAATCACCATACAACAGTAGGACCATGTACCACCAACCACTTCAAAGGGTGGCACCACAACTTTAACAACCACCTCCACAAGGCCCATCTGAACCTTTACTTCATAATACAGAAACTCCAGAAATACAGGCCGCCAATGAAATCCAACTCATTCATTACGCTACAGGTGGTAAACGAATGATAAGGAAACTGAAGTATCGCACCTTTGACTCAAGACTTGATTGTCTTAAGCAGAGACTTCAACAAGGTGACATCAACATACTTCAGTATACAGATGCAGTTGTACATCTTCTTAAGTTAGGATAATTGACATTTATTTACTGTTTAAGTACATGTCAAGTTGAATATGCATATTGGAACATGAAATACATGAAAATAATTGTATAAAACTAGTTCCTTTACAAATGCCGTGGATAAAAGAGAGAGTTTTTAAAATGCAACACAAACTTCAACAGCCCAGAATAATGATGAAAATAAACAATAAAAACTCAACACAAGTCAATACAATCCATCCAATACCAGGACAAAATTCACTGACCCAAGTTTCAGATGACACATGCCAAGCCCTAATTGTATTTTCTTTTGTTCTTAGTTGCCTTTGATCCCATATAGCCAACTTTTATTTTTAGCTCTTGTTATCATTTGCGTCTGTCGGCATCGGCGGCGTCTGTAAACTTTTTAATCTTCTTCTCTGAAACCACTTGGCCAGTTGAAACCAAAAAGTTTAAAATGGCTTCTTCTCTGAAACCGGTTAACCAATCAAAACAAAACTTACTAGCAATATTGTTTGGATGGTCCTTTATAAAGTTTATGTTTTCTATGCCAACTGGAAATTCAAAATGGCCACCACCGCAGGACTTAGTTTAACATAGGACCCTATAGGAAAAAAGTTTTAAATGGCTTCTTCTCTGAAACCGGTTAACCAATGGAAACAAAAACTTACTAGCAATATTGTTTGGATGGTCCTCTATAAAGTTTGTGTTTTTTATGACAATTGGAAATTCAAAATGGCCGCCAACACATGACTTAGTTTAACATTGGACCCTATGGGAAAAAAGATTTAAAGGGCTTTTTTCTCTGAAACCGGTTAACCAATCAAATCAAAACTTACTACCAATTTTGTTTGGATGGTCCTTTATAAAGTTTATGTTTTTTTATGCCAATTGGAAAATTAAAATAGCCGCCAACGCAGGACTTAGTTTAACATATGACCCTATGGGAAAAAAGTTTAAAATGGCTTCTTCTCTGAAAACTAATCAAAACAAAACTTACTAGCAATATTGTTTGGATGGTCCTTTATAAAGTTTGTGTTTTTTATGCCAACTGGAAATTCAAAATGGCCGCCACCGCAGGACTTAGTTTAACGTAGGACCCTATGGGAAAAAGTTTTAAAAGGCTTCTTCTCTGAAACCGGTTAACCAATGGAAACAAAAACTTACTAGCAATATTGTTTGGATGGTCTTCAATAAAGTTTGTGTTTTTTATGACAATTGAAAATTTAAAATAGCCGCCAACACAGGACTTAGTTTAACATAGGACCCTATGGGAAAAAGTTTAAAAGGCTTCTTCTCCGAAACCGGTTAACCAATGGAAACAAAAACTTACTAGCAATATTGTTTGGATGGTCCTCTAAAAAGTTTGTGTTTTTTATGACAATTGGAAATTCAAAATGGCCACCAACACATGACTTAGTTTAACATTGGACCCTATGGGAAAAAAGTTTAAAAGGGCTTCTTCTCTGAAACCAATCAAATCAAAACTTACTACCAATATTGTTTGGATGGTCCTTTATAAAATTTATGTTTTTTATGCCAATTGGAAAATTAAAATGGCCGCCACCGCAGGACTTAGTTTAACATAGGACCCTATGGGAAAAAGTTTAAAAGGCTTCTTCTCTGAAACTGGTTAACCAATGTAAACAAAACTTACTAGCAATATTGTTAGGATGGTCCTTTATAAAGTTTATGTTTTTTATGCCAATTGGAAATTCAAAATGGCCACCAATGCAGGATGTAGTTTAACATAGGACCCTATGGGAAAAAAGTTAAAAATGCTTCTTCTCTGAAACTGGTGAACCAATCAAAGCAACACTTTCCAGCAATATTGTTTGGATAGTCCTCTATAAATTTCATGTTTTTTATCCCAATCGTAAATTCAAAATGTCCCCAACCGCAAGACTTGGTTTAGCATTGGACCGTATGGGAAAAAAAGTTAAAAAAGGTTTCTTTTCTGAAACTGATTAACCAATGGAAACAAAACTTACTACCAATATTATTATAGATGGTCCTTTATAAAGTTTATATTGGAAAATCAAAAGGCCACCACCACAAGACTTAGTTTAACATAGGACCATATGGGAAAAATTTTTCAAAGGCTTCTTCTCTAAAACTGGTTAACCAATGGAAACCAAAACTTACTAGCAATATTGTTTGGATGTCCTCTGTGAAGTTTATGTTTTTTATGCCAATATTAAAATTAAAATGGCCACCACAGCATTACATAGATTACTTCATTTAATATAGGACCCTATGGGCAAATTTAAAAAAATTCTTCTTCTCTATATAACCGGTTAACCAATGGAAACAAAACTTTCTAGCAATATTGTTTGGATGGTCCTCTTTAAAGATTATTGAAAATTACAGGACTTCGTTTAACACCAGGGAAATGCAACATTTATTGCCTATAAAATCAGGTGAGCGATACAGGCTCTTAAGAGCCTCTGGTTTACCTGTAGTACCTAAAATTTAAAAAAAGTTGGCTAAATTGGAATGAACCGTAATTTATGTTGTTTTTTTTATCTGATCATGAGAAAAGCTACAACCTTGTTGTTTTGACAAAATATAACTAAGTTTAAATATGGGCACCAATAATTATATCTTAAGATAAGATATGACCAGATGGTACATATTTGCTCAACACTTACACATTTTAAATCGAATCGGAAAGGATTTTTCATCCAATTTTTTATTTGCATATCATTATGCTTAAAAATCACATACAAACAAAAAAGCTGAAATCTAGAAGCTAACCACTCTCCTTTGTGAAACCAGGTGCAGGCTTGTCATCAATTTTTGATTTATAAAAAAATAATTATGCAAGATAACCTTGTAAATGGGTGACAAGCCAAACAAGATTCTACTTAATAAACAGAAGTTGGAACCTCATAATAGTTTGTTTGAATTTTGTTAAACGCCAATTTCAGCAATTTTTCAGCTATATCATGTTGTCCAGTTTTAATTGGGGGGAGGATGCCTGATTTCCTGGAGAAATCCCCTGACCTTCAGAAGAAAAACTGGCAATCCTTGTCAATTAAGATTGGAGTAGTGCACAATCTATCCATAACCACGTGATCAATAGTAGATGATCTAACTTAACCACTAGGCCATCAAGCCCTTGACAGGTTTTTATCTTGAAAAAAAATTAAATTCTGTTATACATGTTTAAGTAAAACTTTTTTTTTAAGTTAAATTTTTAACCATGTTTGAACTTTGTAGAAGAATCCTTTCTGGTCTTTTAAATTAAAAGGTATATACATGAAATTTAATTTAGAGCCATACATACCAGTAAAATGATAACAAATGTTCTCAAATTAAAATATGTTATCTGCATTTTTTTCAAATGATGACTGTTACAACAGTTTTAAGTCAAATTTAATTTTACTCATTAAAAATTATCATAATTTGACAATCAGATTTTCATGCTTTTTTGCAGGCCCAACATAATGCAGTACACTAGATCTATGTAAATTAGTTAGTATTCTCCGTGATATTCATGTCACATACAGAAAAAAAAGTTGGTACACTTTACTGTGAAATAGCTGTATAACATGTAACATGACAACAATATTTCATTTAACCATCTATAGGATGCAAATACTTTTATCGTGCCTTGATATACAATATAATTTTTAAATTGCATTTCTTGATTGCAACAGTACACTAGATTTGTAGTCTAAAGAAAATAAATTAATTAGTAAGTTTCTTGATATAAATTTTTTGGATGAAAATAATCATTCATTCAGTATATGCTTTTAACATCTTTTATCTGGACCCAAGACCAATGTGAACTTTTTTCATCACATATGACTTGATATCTGCCGTCTGTCCATTTAAAAATTAAATTTTATCCTTTGGCCAATTTTTATGCCCCCGCGATATGTCGGGGGCATTAAGTTTTACTCATGTCTGTCCATCCATACGAATTTTCGTCAATCTTTTCTCAGAAACTGTACATGAGAACAATTTGAATTTTGGCAGCGTGGTTCAGTATCATAGTTGTACATCCTAAGTGACTTTCAGACCTGTTGGACAACTACTTCCTGATTGGGACTTCATTTAGCGGGGGCATCTGTGTCCCATGGACACATTCTTCGATTTTTTCAAGTGAGCCACAATCATTCTCACGGTTTCTAGTTTCTAATTTGTATCCATCAACAAACATAATAGCTGTTTAAAAAAAATAAAACGAAAGGATTAACATCTGCCAGTATTTCAAAAATATTTGGATGTAAAGATGTACAGTTAACACATTATCACATTAACTCTACAAATGTCTCGGTTGATCCAAAGTTGTGACTTTTTTAAAGAATTTTTGACATTGAATATTTTAGTTTTTGAAGTATAACTTGAAAATTATATGAGCCCAATTGATACTGTACATTTAAAAATGATTAGCAAGAGAATGCCTATAAATCATTAAGTTGGTTTCAACTTGTCTGACTACTTTTTTTATCTTTTGAGATAGGCTTTTGATATTTGTAATGTGGGTAGATAATATCAAGGCGATGTGTCTCGTACCGTGGTTGTTGACCTGTGACCTTGAGCTTTGAACATAAAGTTACATTATTGCTTTCTGAATAACAAATTCATGTCCAAGTTGTAACTTTTTTATCTTTTGAGGTAGGCTTTGATATTTGGAATGTGGGTAGATAATATCAAGGCGATGTGTCGTATACTATGGTTGATGACCTTTGAACTTAACCTCAAGGTCGGCTGGGCCCACAGAGATGGGTACCATCTCACTGATATCTAGTTGCCCTGTAAAAATGATTTTTGCAAACTGAAAATGTGTTATGTTATTTTTGTTGCGGTGATGTCCAATCGAAAATGAATCCTCGTGGATAATTGTTTTTTTATTTTGCAGGTTACCATGGTGGAATTTATACATAGCATGGACAGTTGTTATTTTAACTTCACTAACATCATCATATTTTGTGATGTTATATGGACTTAAATATGGTTATAAAGAAAGTTTGCAATGGCTGGTATCTTTTCTTACTGGTTTTCTAGATGATATTTGTGTTTTGGAACCACTACATGTTGTTTTTATGGCAATGATTGCAACGTGTATTTTGAGAAAACCTTTTGGTGAATGTCCTTTGATTGTACAAAAATCAGATGGTAAGATACGTTTAACACAGCTTTATGCAGATGGGGGCAACAAGTTAAATAAAGTTTGTCAAAATGTCTGGTCTCAATATTATTGTGAAAAATTCCATTTAAGCATACTAGACCACAAGTCTGAGTGCTGACCATAGTTGGATATAAGGTGTCAGCTTTGGTGAAACATTATTTATGTGTAATTGTGTTTACAAGAACAATATTTGAGTATGTCATGTTAACTTGTTGATTAGGATTTGTCTGCAACCATCTATACATCTTGAGTGTTAAACTTCGTGTGTACAACATATAATTTTGTTCAATGTCTTCTGTTTCTCATTTCCCTTATGTCTTTTTGACAAGAAACAACACAAATTATTTATACTTAAAATTATCTTCTTACAACAGTATGGTTCTTAGTTTGGAATTGTACATGGCATGATCTGAAACATTTAAACTGACTGAAACTGTTTAATAGATGTGAGTAAAACATTTGATGGGGTACATCATACAGAGATATGTAAGGAGTTGCTCAGAAAATGTTTAAAATGCAATTGGTTGGTATTTCTCTTAAATCCTAATACTGTGAAAGTACTTAAATTCGTGGGTATCAATTTTCGTGGTTTGGTGAAATTTTACATGTTCGTGGGTCCTTAAATTCGTGGACTGACGGTTTCCGAAAATGCAAAAAGTGAGGTAGCGATCAAAATAAATGATTACAGCAGAATCATGTTCACTGTTGATAATAAACATCAACATATAAAGAAGACAAAACAGTTTCATTACATGATGTTGTTTACGCGCGTGGTAACGAATGTAAAATTAACAACACGGAAATCAATAGCTAATTATAAACACGGTAATGTATTAATTAATTGATTAATTGCAATAAAAACTACTTTGAGTCTATTTAATTCTCTAATTGTTATCTATAGAAGCATTCCTAGCCGAAGGGCATTTGTCACTTCATGTGTTGAGTAGCAATAAATACAAAGGTATAATTTTATGTCATTTGTATTATCACAACATCCATTTGATATAGCGTGTCATTGATATGCACTAATAAAGATAAAATATAGCTTATCTTTTAAAATATTTTGTTATTTTAATTTATGTTCAAAGGAGCAACCAAACTCATAATTCCGATAATAATTTGTTACTTTTTAACATCGAAAATGAACACCTCTTATATCCCCACCTTGACCGGAAGTCGATGTTTCTTCGTACTCTTTACAATTAAATAATACCTACATTTAATAAAAACACAATTCGAACATGAAACCTGTAACATAATCATTAAGATGGATTTTGAGCTGAACATTAGTAATGGATCGAACCACACAATCATATGTTACATTTACAAATAAATGTCCGATCTCGGACATTTTCAGATCGTTGTTCCCAAGTTCCCATCTGTTAATGAAGTTTTATTCTTCGTTGGATTTTTAATTTCGTGGTCCGAGGCCTCCACGAAAACCACGAAAATTGATACCCCACGAATAAAAAGTATTTCACAGTAATGTTGGCATTAAATAACTAAAATTATTTGAAAACATGTTTTGTAGCTCTTGGAACTTGTGGCAAAACTACAAATCCATTTCCTAGACGACAACTGAAAGCTTCAAAACACCAACATGAATTGGAGGCAAAATTGCAGACAAAAGTTTTTGATATTATTCTCTACATATTGTTCATGTTTGTTATGTTAATTGTGGTTCACAGTCACCGCTCTATTGAATTATGTTATCACCAAACTAAAGCTGTACAGGAGGTGTTTGTTCAGAAAGAATTTGAAAATGTAAGTTGTTTAACACTCTACCAAAAAACTACTTTTAAAGACTAATATAACTGGCAGGAGATATGAACTCAAGATTTAAACTAGTAAATAAGAATAAGTAAAGATATATAGAATCTAACAGCAGTAACTGTACAAGACACCTACTATTAAAATTTGACCAGTTTCTGATGATGTCTAAGATTCTCTGAATCTTGTACTGACATCGGTGTGTGATCTAAACACATTTACAGTTTTTTGGCAATTATTAATTATCTATTGGTTATTGGTAATTTTACATATTGCATTGTAAAACGAATTTTGTGGAAGTCCACCTAAATATAGTCGACAAACAGAAAAAAATTGAAAGAATAATTTAACAATAAATACATTAGAAGTCCATGAAGATATGTCAAATGATTTAATGACAAACAAGCCAACAAAAATGGTGTAGCTGGTCTTTAACCTGTGAAAGACAAGGATATCTCAACCTGGGAAAAAGATGTATAACTGTTCATATGATGAAATAAATTGTTTTATTGAAATTAATATTGAAGTCAATTCGTTCTGGAACTGCAGGAAATGATTTCTTGTTTGAAATTGTCCAAAAGTCAAGAGACAATAAAAGTTTTATAGTCAAAATACAATGACCTGTCAGGTATTTTCTACCTATTGGTCAACCAATTCTTAATACAGATGACAGCTGTTTAGAAAACTGCTTCATTCTGGTTTTTTTAAGCTCTTCATCAGTGATAGCTTGGACATTTAAATTGCAGGTCTCATGCGTGGCTCAGGTAACTTTTAAACTTCTAAGGTGTTCCATCTACATTGTACTCTATGGCAAGATTAGAAGTTTGAAGTTACCCGAGTCATGCATGATTAGCTGCAATTTTAATGTCCAGCTCTTTCTTATTAAGAGCTTTAAAGAAAACATATTGAAGCAGTTTTCTAAACAGCTGTCATATATTTTTGGAATTGATTGAGCAATAGGTAGAAAGTACCTGACAGGTCATTGTATTTTGACTATAATAGTTTTAAACAATATTCAAACAAACAAACAAAATATATTTCTTTCGCACAAAACTGTGTCAATTGGCAGTTAGTCTAATGTCTAGTCTAGACTCAAAGCTCAAAAAACAATGAGATGAGTGTCCTGGTTTCTCGTCCTGAAAATAATATATTCATATCAAAATGAACTTACGATATCTTGTTATAGATAAGGACTCATAACCATTTTTGGACCTACCTGAACACAAGTTTGATAGACAGATTACAAAGAACTTTACCATATGATGTGACCAAAAAAGACCCAGAGAGTGACTTCTACTTGTTGGGAAAATTTCGCCTCCGACAACTACGTGTTGAACAAGGTGAGTTGAAAAAAAGTTATCTTGATTTTCTTTGACCACTGAAACTTACAAAAAATATATATATGCAATAGCCGTTTTATGACATTTGTTCATTTTACTTTGACACACAGTAAAAAAAGTCTAGCTACAATAGCTTCTTTTTTTCTTTTCTTTTTTTTTATTGACAGAGCTACAAAGAGGTCCCATAACTCGTAATGGAGCAAAACACTCTTGGGATTTACACATATTTTCCACTATTTAACCTCTGTCTTTTAATAATTTAATTAATATGTTTTCTTCCCTCTGCCATTCATCTGACATGTCTACAATGTCTAATAAAAAAATTTTAACACTTTTTCGTAATCACATAATTAAAATTGTGGAGTGTAGAATTTTGGAATCGTATCGGCAAAATTTGTAATAAGGGGACATAATCATAATGCAATGAATACAGCTGAAATCATCTGGAATGATATTTTTTACCAAATCGATTCCAATGTTATCAAAATTATGCACTTCGGGAATTCATATGTTGTCAACAATGCCATGATTACGAATAAAGTGATAAAACTAACGAATACCGTGTTGTGGAAATATCAGTTAAACTGCAAATACATAAAAAAAAGTATGTATCAAACTAGGGAAACAGTTTAATTGCTTATAATACACATAAATCCCCCGGCTGTGAATGACTCCTTGCTTGCTCCATTACGAGTAATGGGACCTCTTTGTAGCTGCATCCATATAATAAAAAAAAAAGGAGCTACATTATTGTAGCTAAAACAAATCTAGCATACAACTTTGTCAACTGAATAATGATAAGACACTGAATTTAATTTATCTCTCAAAGTGAAAAAATGTACTCTAAATGTCAATCTTTTCTGTTGAAGCTTTCCACTTTAGTAGTGGAACGCCTTTATATTAAGGTATCTGGACCACGATTGATCATGTGATCATATTTGGTGTCCCGAATGTCCATTGTTTTTAAATAGAGCAGACCTCAGCAATGTTCGGCAAACATCGGAAATACTAAGACAGACAGACAGAGCTTTTATTTTAAGTGGGATATATAAATATATAAAATAACAAACCTAAGCTCTTTAGAGCTTTTATGCCGACTATTCAATAACATAAATATCACATATAAAACAGAACAGACATGCATTAAGACATTTGACATAAGCATCATATGAGACACATTACTACAAGCACAAAGGTTAATTTTGTACCATGAATGTATTAGACATTATTCTTTCACAATTCCCATGGCTCACTGGACTATTTTCTTCAGTTATCTCTCCTGTCACAAAAAGCTTGTGTGCAAATAAACTTTGAAATCATAAAAGGTGTTGCAATGAAAGATGTTAAAGCATGGTCAGTAATGGATCACAACACTTTGTTACATATCAAGAAAGGATTTTGATGACTATTGAACCAGAAGTGACAGAAACTTGGGCTTTTCACTAATATGTGATTTTTTTTTACCTTTAAATTCATTATGTATTTTTAGTTAGTGTATTTTAATAGTAATCCTTGAAATATACATTTTTAAAGGTTCTCGGTGAGTTGTCCTAACATCTTTTAGTATTTTGAAATGACAATAAACTTCACGTGATCGTGTCATCTGGTATGTACGATTTGTGCATTACACAAGACACAAATTTGTTTCCTTTGACAATGGATTGAAAGTAGATTCCTTTGAAATACAATGTTGTAGTTGCATCATTGTTGATGTCCTGAAACATGACCTTTATGACACTGATAGACATAGCATTTGCTGATATTTAATAAACATATATATTAATAATCGATAATTTTGCTGTATTTTAATTTGTCCAAAGTTTACAACATGATATTTAGTATTTTGGCGGATTGACTGATGTATAGATGGCAAGGTTACAAAAAATAGAACAAAAAACTTTTAAAAATCGTGTGACATTTTGCAGTCAGCCAATCATATTTTACATCCGGCTGTCAATCGTCTTCTAGAACACAACAACAAACAATGATTAGGGCTGTTTAAAAAATAATGACCCCATGATGTGAAAAAAAATGTCAAATTTAAACATGAGCATATCAAGTTTGTGTTCATAATTTCCAAATGTGCATACGTTGAAGTTAATAAATCAAAAAAGAAATTAATGAAAAGGTAAGAAATAAAGTTTTTATAATATTTTATTGAACAAATTTTGAAAGATAAAAAATTAAACATTTATACATTTTACTTCAGTTTAACAATGTTGTGCTTCATATAACTTGTTGCTGTTTTCTTAAACAATGTAACAAATACTAATGACTTCCTGTGCAAGATTTTGAACAATATGAAATTGTACTTTTTCACAAAAATAAATTTTCAAGAATTTTTAAAACATTCTTTTATTATCTACCTCTTAAAATTTTTATTAAGTCAAAAGTAGTATGTATTTTTTGCATATGGCAACAAAATTATTAAATTGTAATTATAAGTCATCCCTGGAGAAAAAAATATCATAATAAAGTTAAACCATTTGAAAATGATAGGTTGTACAAAAAGTACTATGTTTAGCCAGATTTTGTTGCACTCCTGACACTCTAGGTTAAAACAAATTAAAGAAGGAAATGCATTCTTTAAAAAGTACTCATGTAATTGTGTGATATTCCTTAGAAAATTTCATATATCTTAACATTTTCAATAGGATATTTGAGACAGAACAAATTAAATGAGCTGTTTACAAAAATAATCCCAACAGGTTATGACTTTGTCAAATTAATAGATATATTATTTCTAAATAGTTAAAAATCTATGTCTAGTTGTTGGGAACATGTCTGCAAAAAATCTTGAAGATATATCAGAAAACAAAACAGTTATGCAAAAAAACATGCCAAAAACGCTTTTCTGTGACTCCTAAATATGTCTTTTTTTTTTAAAAGGTCACAAAATTGTCAAATCTAGAAATATGTGCATAATTCTTTTTTTATTACACAGTTTCATGTTTTAACTTATTGAGAGATATCAAAAGAAAGTATGTTGCATTTTAAAAGTATGAAAATATTGTTTTCCTAGTCATTATACATCTCTCAGTCGATATAAACTTGTATTGACTAAGAGAAAGGCTGTATTTTTTGTATAGTACTGCATCACACCGTAGACCTGTATCATTTTTGTTGAAGCCCTTTGAATATGGCTTACGTTCTTATAGGGGAATGTGTTAAAATAGCTCCCTTCACAAAATGGTGGCTTCCGCATGAATTTTTCAGAAAAATGCTCAGAATTTTCAACTGTATTAGTATACCGGTTTCTTTAGTCATCCCAGAAATCTGAAAATTGTACTTTTATATTTAAAGGCAGCTATTTTTAAGTCTTAAACCAATGTGTACAACTAGACATGGCATTCTATGCTTGTTCAAAGTTTCATGAGGATTGCTCGACTCGTTCTACAAAAATATTACAAACAAATTCTCTGGTAACGGAAAGAAGAAAAATTATGATTATAAGAATCTCTGCAAAAACAATAGGTCCTTCGACACTTTGTGGTTAGGGGCTTAAAAAAATAACAAGAAAAACAAATAGAGCAAAAACAATATGTATTTGTAATCTTCTTTTGGGAGCCATAATAATAGTAATGTCTAGTTTTCTCTTTTTTACAGAAATATGTAGTTTTCCTGGAAAGCTGAAGAAACTATTTACAGTTGAATTTCAGTGCACATCGTTCCCAAGTTTACATAATTATGATACACGTCATTATAATAAATCATGGCACATTCCTGTTGATGCAGTCCTTACAAGTGATGAATGGACATATCAAAGTGCGTGGGATTTAGAGTCTCCGCCTTACATTGGTATAAAATCGATATACCGTGGTGGAGGATATGTTGTAGAATTAAAACCCGGAATGTCTTCTATTCTTAAATTGTCAAGTCTATCAAAAAACTTATGGATTGATGCAAAAACAAATGTTGTCATTGTTGAATTCAATTTATATAACCCAAACGTGAATCTATTCAGTAATGTTATGATGTCAGTTGAGGCTGATAGTCATGATAATATTCTACCTTCTTATCAGATTTTGACAGCTGCGCTTTTTCATTACTCCAATCTAAGTGACAAGACTTTACTTATTCTTGATTTAATATTCTTACTGTTTACAGTTTTATTCACTTTTCTCGAACTAAAAAAAATTGTTCAGATCGGCATTAAACCATACATTAAAGGGTTTTGGAACAAACTGTCCGTGTTTCAGTTTGTCTTGTGTTACACAATGATGGGAGTCTATGTTCAAAGAATAATCTCAACAGAAAAGATTCTAAAAATAAGAAGAGAAAGAGGCAATGAAATATTCCTGAATTATTCACTTCCTATCCTCTGGGATTGTATCACGATTTATGTAATGGCAATATTGGTTACAGTAACAGTTGTAAAATTCTTAAAACTTTTAACACTAAATGCTAAACTAAATTTTTTATATTCAGCATTAAAGATCACAGAAGGCCCTTTACAACATTTTACGATAATGTTCATAGTTTTCTTCCTGGCCTTCGTATTCACAGGAAATCTTCTGTTTGGGGCTGTATTAGTAGACTTCAAAAGCATTGGTAATAGTTTTATGACTTTAATCGGGTTAACAGTTAGAATTTTAAACAGCTTCGAACTGATAATTGAACTTTATCCAATAACAGGTCCAATTTTTCTATTTTTATTTATTTTTACATTTGTTATCTGCTTAATGCCACTCTTTAGTGTTATTGTGATAGATGGTGTGAAAACATTACATGCATCAAAGGATATACCTACTACAACATATACACCATTATTACTAAAGTACGTAGTAGACAGTCTAAAACGAATCTTTCGTTGATGGTTGAATTTGATTATAACATACATCTTGATATATATTTTTTTATAAAAGACTTGACCAATACCGATTTATGCCTAATATCCAATTTAATATAGCAACTGTGTATTGTGGCGTCAAATAGAAATCAGGGGCTTATGCCACTGGTCAATTTTGTGTCTTAATCAACACTACAAAACAAAATTCTCACAATATGCAATAATGTCTTACTAAACAATTATTAAAACTATCTATTAGATCATGATTCATATTCTGGTGTAATAATTCATTGTTGTTAAGAAATGACAAACATTTGTAAATGGTAAGGTTTTCTGAATTGTTGGCTACTGCTGTTTTTGTTTTCTTGTTTTTCTTCTTGTTGTTGTTTGAATAAATATTTCTTAAAGGATTTTTTGTTGTGCTTCTTGGCCCCGTTTCATAAAACATCTCAAATTTGAGGATTTCCTCAACTTGTCCTCAACTCAAAAATTTGACCATTCTGATTGCTTGAAAATTCAAATTTGAGGAAAATCTCAATTTGAGAAGTTTTATGAAACCCAGGCCTGGTGTTACATTTAAGGATTTGTTTGAGTAGAACTTGAAAGTGTTGATATCTACAAATGTTCAATTTATTATGGCAAATGGTGTCACAATTAGCTTTCGAATAAACAAATATAAGCACTTGGTTGGAACTTCTGCATAAAAAATCAATAGGTGACATGAGAGTTAAAATTTTAAGTTCAATGGCATCTGAACTAACTGTACAAATCTCATTTGTCAATTTCGGATTGGTCCTACTTAAACATGTAATCACACGGAACTAACAACACCAGCAGCGTAAAACAACATGCTTACAACACTACAATGTCCCAACACTTCAGGAACGCAGACTAAAATACAGACTCACTATGTTTTACAAAATCATTCACCAACTAGTAGCAATACCAACATCTGTCTTACTACCTACTGATCACAGAATACGCAAAAATCATGACTTCATATTTCGGCAAATATCAGTTCTAAAAGACCGCTATAAATTCTCTTTTTTTCCATACACAATCATTCAATGGAACTCACTAAATGCTGACGTTGTCAATCAATGCCGCCACACTAGACACCTTTAGAGTACCAGCTATTCTCTACACGCGCTATTAAATCTCATGCCCATTAATCACCTTATTCATTTTGTAAAATTGCACTTGTTCATTTCTCTAAATTTAATATAGATTTTATACTTTAGCCCAAGCCACGCTGCGCAACAGTTTCGTTTATATCCGTAATTGATACTGAACTGTATACCCAAAGAAGAACGTTTGTTTAATACTCAATGTGTATTTTGCATACCCTATAAATGATTATGATCAACTGCTTCTAACATATATATATTAGATATACCATACTTAATAAGCTTACTGGTTGGTACATTTTTTAGACCCCAGTGGACTTGTATTATTCCATCGCCAAATGAAAAAATACTTTAAGCATTTAGAGTTAAACGCCACTGATTAGTCTTAAGTAGACGAAAAGCGCGTCTGGCGAAATGAATTTGTCACCTGGTAATTTTGATTACATCTCGTTGGAATATTTGAGCAAAGCCAAGTAACAGCACGGCACGTCCGCGGCAGGCGGACTGGGAAGTAACTATTTTGGGTCAAGTTGGAGAGAGAAAGTTTAATATCAATATGTTATGACTTGTTTACGTTATTTATTTATATTGACACTCAATGACTAAGGCCATTCGTTGGTCAGTCTGTGTCTAAATATATATATATATATATATATATATATGTATATATTTCATTGGAATATTATAAAGGAAAGCAGACAGCAGAAGATACCAAGACATGAGACAAAAACGTGAATCGATAAAACAAACACATAAAAAAACGTTGGGATGAAACCGATAGAAAACTAAGCATGAGCTACACTAACGACATATAAACGTTTGTGCTTCGTGAGAGTAAGTAGTCTCTCATGCACATGTGGGACCGGATTATTTAAGGGTTTTATAGATCATTAACGCGGAAAGAGTTGACTACAGTGCAAACAAATTCTGAGTCATTTCTGAGCCAGTCAATCCGCTGAAACAAAAAATGAACGTACAACCAACTACAAGCAGAATATTTGTCTTATTTCAATTATCAAAATCTTGTCTTTTGACGCTCGTAAGAAGTAACTTAAAACTTCGTCTTGTAGAAATCGGCTAATTCTCGGGTGTAGCCTAGCTGTGATTGCATTTAACTTTTCAACTTGTTCAAGAGATGTTGCAAATGTACACATGCAAAACACAAACGAAAAAAGTAATTTTTTAAGAAATTGCATTAAGTACATTTTTTATATCTTCTTTGAAAGTTAAAGCTCGAAGCAATTTGGTGTGAAGCTTTATTTTCACGCTCGATTTACTGGTAATTTAAGTGCAAATTGTGTGATAAACATCAAATAAAATATGGAGCAGATATTTAAAAATCCGCCTCGTATTATCTATCATATTATAAATAGTAAAATCTAACTAACTTTGTATTAAGAAGATTCAAGGATTTTTATTCTATGCGTATGTATCGTATCATTTCTCATATGTTGTGTTGGAGAAAGGATTTTTGGAAATAAGGATTGCTCTATTAGATCTTTCATGTACGGTCTGTGTTTTCATTCGTTTCGGATGTTGTGTTTGTTTGTTTTTGTTTTTTTCGCTTCTAGTTAACACGCTTATTTTAGTGATTAATTGTATTGAAAGGTATGTTTTTGTTGTATGTATCTCATCTTGAAATATCGTAAGTCCAAATTGTAGGACAAGCATGATGACTTCAGTGTTTAATTTAATTTCCATTGTTACGACAGGTTCTTAGTGTTGTGTCTCCAATATACAATTTTGTTCAAAAATATTGCTGATTTACAAACATTGTGAATTTATAAATTGTGTAAACGTTTAAGCGTCTCCTTCTGGTTAAATTACCTGATTTCAATTATTGTTGTTTGTTGTTTTATTCCATGCAAAACTAGGCAAAATCTTAATAGCAGGAGATTTGAACGATCGTACTGCACAGTAATTTAGACTTTGCATGACAAACACCTTCCATTATATAATGATTATAAATATGACAATGTCTCGCTATCTAAAGCAAGTGAAGACAAAGCTATAAACACCAAAGGAAAACAACTCCTCTCTTTGTGTATTTCATCCCGCCTAAGAATCTTAAATGGGAGAACTTTTAGAGATTTAGTTGGGAAATTTTCATGCAACCAGCCACTAGGAAGTAGCATAGTAGATTATATGATCTTATCAGAATGTATGATGAGATCTGTTATATACTTTAAAGTAAATGATTTCTGTCCATAATTTGCAGATCACTGTCGGATACATGGCATTATCAGATGTCCTATAAATATAACACAGCCTATATCAGTAGGTCTTCCAATACCAGATAAATATGTATGGGATGAGACTGCAGGTGTCAGACTATAGAACGAAATGTGTTAGATCATATTGAAAAAAAGATAAAAGATTATGCTAATACAATGTATAATAATACCATGATAAACCAAGCTGCTGAAGATCTAACTCAAATACATGTACCTATAACCGCAGCTGATCAGTGTCTGAAGAAGAAGAAAATTTAATAAAATTTTTGAACAGGAAAAAGAAACCTAAACCTTATAAAGATCAAGAACTTAACACTCTTAAAAGGAAACTGAACCATAAATTTAGTCTATTGCAAAAATATTAAAAAAAGATCCAATTGTCAGAGGATTATATTTTAAACTTCTTAAATTGTTTCGCAAAACAAGAAAACAAAAAATAAGAAAATATGAACCAGGTCTTAAAAAAAAATTAGAAATGTTAGTTGGATAAGCTTCGCATACAAACGCAATTTTAATGTAAAATTTTATGAAATGTGCATATATAGAGACTATATAAAATTAATAAGATCTCGTGTATTATTTACAAACATAATTATACAATTGATGCCTTTGATATATAGGTCGCTATCAGGATTTATCAGCCAGAGAAAATGTTTTATTCACCGGGCCGATAGGCGAGGTGAATATACATTTTTGAGGCCTGAGAAATCCTGATAGCGACCTATATCAAAGTCATTAATAACTCACATTCTTTGATCAGAAAACAGAGGATGCTTACATTTTGTATTTGTTGTAATGCTGGTTACTCTTCATAATATTTATGCTGCATTTTGATATTAATTTGCTGATAATCTTGAAATTCAGTTTGATCACATTTCAAATATTGACAAGAGTAAAATTAATTAACAATTTAATCAGTCTTACATTTTTAACAGTATATTTTATAATTACAGATTATCAAATTCAAAGACCACTAAAATTAAAATTTATAGTTATATTATACAATTATAGCCTTTAAATTAGGTCGATATGAAAAAATATCGACATGAGAACATATCGACCGACAACGAAGTTGGAGGTCGATATGTTATCTCATGTCGATATTTTTCATATCGACCGTAGTTAAAGGCTACAATTGTTATATTATTAATTGATATTTTTATGCACATCTGTATATACTAGTATTTTAAAGGAATTTAGTTCAATGTTCTTTTGATTAGTTTACTGTTTTGATGGGTTTTGTCACATGTACGAAAATATCACATTTCATTTCAATATCATCTGAAATTATGAAAACTTTCAATTTAAAAGATTTATAAATACAAAAATACATGCAACATATTGAAATATTTGCAATTTTTCACAATGTACATACTTTCCTAACTTTCAAACCGGAAACAGACAGAAGTCATTCTGATTGGCTGTTTAAAGGGGAATTCCAATTATTTAAAAATAGCCGTGCAATATCATGTTTTCTAAATATAACCGTGCAACATCACTTTTCTATCAGCCGTTTTCAAAGAACCTTACCAAATACAGCATGTCATGTGACAGGCTTTACACTAATCAAATTTATCAGAAAAATATCAATTAATAATATATAGATATATACATGTAGTAACATTCATGAAATCCGGCTTGAACTAGTAGTTGCCAGTTCGATATTGGATTCCGCTGCATAGTAGTCAAGCGGAATCCAACATCGACCTGGTAACTACTAGTTCAAGCCGGATTTCATGAATGTTACTACATGTATATATCTATATATAGTCGGTTCTATTCAATAATTTTATGTAATTTTAGTACTATTGCGATATATCTAATCTAATTAAAATTAAATTTTCACTTGCCGCCCCCTTTTTTTGCTATGGTTGCTGAGAGTGAGGGGATTGTGGCTGATGTAAGATACCCAGAATGTTTGGGTAGAGATTGGTTGTTAATAAGCAGTCGCAAAAAGACGTCAATACATTATACAATTTGAAAAACAACTATAGAAAAAGAAAAGACGTTACTGAGACGTCAGCATATAATGTCATTTACAATGAGATTGCAACTAGTTTTGCCTGCTGTGATGCTCTAATTTATAGGCGTAGCAGCCGGTACGGCTTTGGCCGTACCAAAAACTTTTGCAGGTAAGGCATGCCGTACCAATCATTTTTAGAAATATAAAAAAATTGTTCATATTTTTCTATTTTTATTGATGTCTTTTGACTCTCCTCTCATCTCAAATACATAGGCGTAGCATGCAGCCGGTACGACAGGTACGACTTCCGCGGTACCAATATCAAATGCGATGCTACGCCTCTGTAATTAAAGCATAATTTACAAAATTGCAAGATTTTCCTGTCGACAGTTCAGGATTCCCATTGGTACATTCGAATGCTATAGGTATGTATCTATATATCGATTACAAAGTTTAAAAATACTATGTAGATTAATTTTATTCATTTTTCATTGTATACCTCTAAACAAAGCACACGCATTCTTCACTTTAAGACAACAAATGCCCCAAATACCGAAAATTCATATATACCCATAATCCAATCCGATATATATGTGATTCTCTTCATGGTAGGTTGATGCGTTTTTAACCATATGGGAATCACGCACAGATCCAGGCCACTCTACGGTTATCTGCACGAATTTTTTCTTGACAAAAACTAATAATTTTTACATAATACTATATAATATCTATCATTCATTAATTAAAAAAAATGTAAGGCCTGTGTGATTTTTGATATCATGTGGAATATGCCTTGACAATTTCACTGAAAATGTAATAGATTTTTTGTTTAATTTTTATTTTTCTTTGCTAAAAGTTCAAGTGATTTCTATACATATTTGCTATTGCTTTATGTATGGTTCATATCTTGTTACCTGAAATTTACGTGTTCATTTAATGAATAAGGGAGTATATTTTTGTTTGCTACTTGCATTTATTTTATGTTTTAAGTTTACTTGAAGTACATGTAAATTAATATTGAGCTTATTCATTATTTATATTGAATAACATATTGTACATTACTACTTTACAACGAATAAGAGTTGTCTTTCTTAATAGAGATTGAATCATTAATTTAAATGCTAGAATAACGTAGTTCCTTTGATTTTTTATGTCGCGGAGCCATAAATAGGTATATCTATCCTAACCCTAGAAGTAGGTAACATATTATTTTAACCAAGGATTAAACCACAGGATTAAACTGTAACCCTGGGTTATGATTTTTTGCTTGTTTACATGGTTTTTTAAAGCCACTTTCGGCAATTTTTCTGCTATATTGTGGCGCCCAGTTTTTATTAGAGGAGGAAACAGTTGTACCCACAGAAAAAACCCGACCTCAGGTAGGAAAATTGGCAACCCTTGTCAATTAAGATTGGTGTCGAGTACGCCCTGCCCACAGTGAGACTCGAACCCACAACATCAGTGATGACAGACCCGTGACCCTGAGTTATGAATTATAATCATTGGTTACAATTTAACCACAAGATAAAAAATCAGGTCCAGAACACAACATTTATAAATGTTTGCTACTTGCATTTATTTTAACCAAGGATTTAACCACAGGATTAAACTGTAACACCGGGTTATGTTTTTGGTTTGTTTTAACTTTAAGCAATTTTTCTGCTACATTGTGGCGCCCAGTTTTTATTAGAGGAGGAAACAGTTGTACCCACAGAAAAAACCCGACCTCAGGTAGGAAAATTGGCAACCCTTGTCAATTAAGATTGCTGTCGAGTACGCCCTGCCCACAGTGAGACTCGAACCCACAACATCAGTGATGACAGACCCGTGACCCTGGGTTATGAATTATAATCATTGGTTACAATTTAACCACAAGATAAAAAATCAGGTCCAGAACACAACATTTATAAATGTTTGCTACTTGCATTTATTTTAACCAAGGATTTAACCACAGGATTAAACTGTAACACCGGGTTATGTTTTGGTTTGTTTTAACTTTAAGCAATTTTTCTGCTATATTGTGGCGCCCAGTTTTTATTAGAGGAGGAAACAGTTGTGCCCACAGAAAAATTGGCAACCCTTGTCAATTAATATTGGTGTCGACACAAAATCAGTGATGACAGACCCCGTGATCCTGGGTTATGAATTATAATTATTGGTTACAATTTAACCACAAGATAAACAATCGGGTCCAGAACACAACATTTATAAAAAAAATATAAGTGTAAGGACTTGACATAAAAACAATATTAGGATGAGGCATAAAAACGCATAGAATATATTACCTTTGAGTCGCTTTAAAATCAATTTCAGCGACAGACAAGAATAAAGACGTAATAATTTTGTGATAACACCGACTGTACAAATATACAGTCAACTGATGTGAGGTGCTTTAAAAAGACGATTACAGTATAATTAGAGGTACTCACTGTTTTACTGAATGTACGATACGTACACAATCTGGGAATTAGGGCCCCGTCACTAAAAGTGGCGTACACCCTATAGTGATCAGTCTGTCCGTCCTTAATATGTTGCATATCCATACGTCCGTAACAAATCGTGCCCGGGCTATAACTTTTTTTCTCTTTTAGTATTTGACATGTGGGTAGATAATTTTAAGGCGATGGATGTTCCATATACCATGGTTGATGATCTTTGACATTGAACTTTGACCTTAGGTTATATTATTGCTTTCTGAATAACAAGTTCGTGCCTGGCCTGTATCTTTTTTTCTTTTTGAAATAGGTTTTAATATTTGGCATGTTGGTAGATGTTTTTATTGCGACCTGTCGCGTAGCATGATTGATGACCTTTAAACCCTGAACTTTCTGAATGACACAATCGTATAAGGGCTGTCAATTTTTTTCTCTTTGGAGCTAGGCCTTTTTATATTTGGCATGTCGATAGATCATTTCAAGGCGACGTGTCACATAACATGGTTGGTGACCTTGACATTGAACTTTGACCTCGAGGTTGCATTATTGTTTCTGAATAAGAAAAAAGTGTCCATTTTGTCATTTTTTCTTCTTTGAGGTAAGCTTTTGATATTTCGCATATGTGTAGAACATTTTAAAGGGACAGGTCGGGTTGTTGGTGACCATTGACCTTGGACTTTACACCAAGAACACGTTGCTTTCTAAAACTTTGTTTCTCTTTTGATGTATGATTTTGATAATTGTACATGTGGGTAGATCATTTCAAAGCGTCGTGTCACGTACCATGGTGGTGATCTTTTTCCCATGTTCTAATCATAACCCATTGACGGCGGGGCAAACAAAGATGGATACCATCTCACTGATATCTAGTTTGTTACTGGTACACATTTACTACCCATATACCAGCCAGGAACGTGTTATTTACAGATATTTAATTTAGCTTTTGTGACTGAATGACAGGAACTTTGTCCACCTAAACAATATAAAAAAATTATTGCCTCAGATTAATGCATATTATTTACGAAAACTATTTTCACGCTACTATGCATGTATCATGTCTGTCTCTAGATTCACTACGTTTCACTTCGGTTAATGAAGCTATATTTTCCGACATGTGCATTTTGTATAGTGGTCTTGAGCGCTAAATATAGTGCAGTCTACACGAGACTAACTGCAGGATGCATATGGCGTTCCCTAGGTTCCACTTACAAGGCTGTCTAGTTCGTACTAGGTTTTTAAGTAAATGGTTGATTATCGTCAAGCAGTAAATATAGCTATATTGAGGATGAGAACATTTTTTTGTAAATTAAAATTTTTAGAAGGAGTAAATGGGGGAAAATCCGCCTTGGACGCACTGAGCCGCCATGTGATCAACCCCTAGGAATCCTTCCGTACTGAGTGGCGGATATGAAAAGCCCTCTTGTTTGTGGTTATCAGGTTGAAATATCGAAAGCACGGCTTTTTTGTACTATAATGATCTCTCTTAGAAATTAAGAAAAAGGGCGAGCGCATTGTAGTCATTACTGAAGTAAATATACATTCAATCGCTCACAGTGATAGCCACAAGCCATAATGTGATACATTTCTGAAAAATAAGATAGATTTTAATTTTGATCGTTCGATATTTTACAAAATGATAAGCTATAAACAAGATGATAAAAACTAGTTATAGCTAGATATATGAACATTCCGCATTAGTAGTTCTTGATATGAACAAAGTTACCACGTTCTTTGTTCCAGGTACCCCTATGTAAAAAAAACATAAACAAGAGAGGGAAAAATAATTAGAAGAATAACTATAAACTTTTGAATTTCACTGGGGAATTGCACATTTCTGTGTTATGCTTTTTAGTACACAGTGGAATGGAAAACTTTAAGTAAAAAATAGTTAACTTTTCGTAATTCACAATTCCACTTTTCTTGAAAGTTAAACATTTGAAGCAGGATGTGTACCACAAGCATGTTCCACACTATTAATATCTATACTGTGTTGGTCAAAGGTCAAAAGATATGATATATAATATTTATTGGTATTTATCTATATGAATAAGGTCTTTAATGTGTGTCAATCGATATATATATAACACATTTATAATAATATTATTAAAATACGCAATTCGCCTCTAACATAAAACTCGTGTACCGAAGTCAATATACATGTCGCATTGATCTAGAACTGGGACAGCTTTTTGGAAATAAGACAAGACATAAAAGCAATTTGTGAATTAATGCCTCTTAAGGATATCTCAATGTTTGGTTATCTTAAAAACTTGATAGTATTTGTATCCTCACGACAAAAGTATAGTAAACACAATAAGCAGCCTAAGGGTTAAAACAAAATAAGTGTTTGTCATCTTGTTCGACAAAATTCTTTCAATGCAAATTGTTAACTATTTTAGGACGATTTGGGCACACACCAACGGGTGTGTGATCAGACTTTGAGTGATTAAAATTCATTTGAAAAGTTTTACGTGTATTAATCACATTGTTTAATAAAAATGTTGTCAAACTGAAACAGAAAATTATAATATTATGAAAAATATTGTTTGGATAGAACGGGTGTAATGAAACCCAAGAAAGTCAACAGACAAGTATAATATTATGAAAAATATTGTTTGGATTTTATTTTATATCAGTAAAGTGGCTGGCAAAATCTTTTCTGTTAATGTGTTTTGGGCTTTTTTACAGGTGTGTTAACTGATTTTTTTTTTAAATAAATCAACTGTTAACTGTTTTTCAGCCATTTGTTGTTATGTTTTCTTAAAACTTGACATATGTTGTTAACTGTTATAATGAAAATAAAAACCATGTTTGCTGTTAATAGTAGTGTCCTTCGGTAAGATTCTGCTGTTATCTGTTTTTTTTCTATTTTAAAACTCACTGTTTTCTGTTTTATCATGTACATTGCTGTTATCTGTTATTATCGCCGCTCAGGAGGGCGGCGATATATTTGTATTCACTTTCGTTGCTAACGATGGATAAAGGAGAACATATTTTTAAGTACGCTTAGTTACCATAAATGAACAGAATTTTGCTACAAGAATGTTAATCATTTAACTTGAGTGAAAAATAAAGATAGTGTATGAGTTTCGACTTCAAAATTGCTTTTGTGATATCAAAGTTTCATGTAATAATAACTTTTTTTAGTATTCTATTTACGGAAGTTAATAATGTAGGGAGACCATTTTTTATCCTGGTACTAAGTCTTTCGTTGATAGCTCTATCGACAAGCGTAGCTTTGAAAAATCGGAAACCAGAAAAAAGGCTATTTTGCGTAGACAATTCCGGAGTATGCCGATATTTGTAAGATTCAATAAATAAATATTTTGTCAAAAATTTAATTGAACCACGTGAATATTAGTTTTAATTCAAGTATATTTATGATTTAATATATGACAAAATATTACATGTGCACAAATTTAGAAATTGGCAATTGAAACTAGCCACAACAGCAGGGCTTAGCTTTACATAGAAACTTATGGGGAATAAGTTCATGTGCCTTGTTTTTAGAAATCACTTTGACAAACGCGTGCAGAATGTAGAATAAATCGGCGGCGAACTGATGCTTTGCATCAAAAGTTTTCTTGTCATTATTTTAAATTAACTGTGGGGGCCTCGGTAGCCGAGTGGCTATGGTAGTTTGTTTACTATTGATCACGTGGTCTGTCAACACTGAGATTGCGGGTTCGATTTTCACTGCAGGCAGGGTGTACTCGACTCCAATCTTAATTGACAAGGATTGCCATTTTTTTTTATCGCAGGTCGGGGTTTTCTCTAGGTACTCCGCAAATTACACAAGTATGTACTAGATATGCATTCACACTCGCATTTCGTCCACAATCGAATTTTGACTATTTCCCCTTCATTCAGCATGTGAAAAATGAATCCCAAGCAAAGTGTACTGTTAAAATATAGTCTTGTGTGTATATCTCTAAACAAATGATTCCTTAATATTGATATACAGCTGCTTCTTCCAAGAAAAATATGCAAAGAAAACCGACCGAACAACATGAGCGAAAGTCAAGAGACAGTTAAAAACCCGGATGTAGACAAAAATACACAACGCAACACCAAAATAAAAAACACAAAAACAGAAAGAGAGTAAAAGAACCCAATAAAAACCATGGGTGCACTCAGGTACTCCGGACGAGTAAGCAGTGCCTACCTCTAATTAGAAACCCGTCGAGTTACTCATTGTCATGTCTAGGAAAAAGTCAAATCCAAGAATAGGGAACACTACCTATGACTCGGCGAAAATGTCAGATCGTATTTGAAACACTGATTTCCCGTAACGATCAATTAAGACATCTAATAGTTCAACTAAATAACTTTCCGCTTAAGCGATATGCATGTCGCTCAAGATATTTTTATCGCCAAAATTTGAGTGTACTGGCTAAATTTATTATCTGAAGCGTACACGTCACATGGTTGCCATATTTGTTTACGTCTAGTAACAAAAAAGTAGTTCCTCGGCAGTCGTTCATGACTATAAACGTAAACGAGTGTGATAAGAATTATATCTATGTAAATTCTGTACTGTATCCACGTTGCATTATCTTAAACCACGAACTATTGATTATTGTACATGCAAAATCTTATCAAATCTACATGGAGAAATGGCATAAATATTTTAAAGTTGTATGTGGTTCTCGGGTCAGTTTTTAACACTTTTTTCGAACTCCGGTAATAAAATTGATTAACTTAGTAGAGTATGCCCGTTGAGTACATTGCGACTGAAATGATTTTGGGTGAGATTCTGAAAGTGGTACTGCAGTGACTAAGGATCACTAAGGTTAGGACAAATATTTATTTAATATCATCAGAGACATATAGTACAGGTGAAAACAGGTGTAGAATTACAATGTCACCAAAACTACAGTAAAATATATTATTATACTCTTCTATGTTAACCAGTACTAAAATAAATTAGATGTTACGAGCAATTACTTCTTTTTTTTTTCGCTCAAAACTGCACGTGGATAAAATAACTGTCTGGGAATTTGCACGTATACAAAATAACTAGTCTGGGCTCCTGACTATTCTGGTACCCTGACGATGATATCCTCTTTAGCCTAAGCGGCCTTCGGATATAACGTCAGGTCAGGAGCATTGGATTTCAAAGGTGACAGCGTTGAAATTTGACGTTCGGGTATTCTCTAGACTAATCATTTCGTATTATAGATAAGTTCAAGAAGACCGAACGTATTATGACGTCATTCTCATTGTGACGTTCAATGTTTACATTTCTCAGCTGAGTTTACGTTATGATTTCATAATTTAAACGTGATGTTTAAAAATAATTTATATTTAAATTTTATAAAGAAAAGGTATTCCTAGATTTTAAAAAAGATTGTCATGTGTATGTGATATTAAATGGCGTCATATTATCAACCAATGAAAATGCTTACATCGGAGGTCCTGACCTGGTGTTATATTTGAAGTGAAGCTTGCGTCAATGAAAAATATTGCACCAGGAGACCAGGTTAGGCTCCTGACTAAATATTCTCAATACCGTAAGCGGACTTCCGGTTCGAATATACAGTCAGGTCACCAGCAATGAATCCGGTCAAAATTTTGACCGGTTTGCAGCATTCGGAACGCCTCAAAATTTACGTCAGTATTAACTGTAACTGACGTAATTCCGATACAAAGCATTATGACGTAACGTCCGGCGTCCGGTATTCAAATTCAAATAAAAATACAGTTTATCAAAAGAATGATTATAGATTTCTGTCTCGTTTTTGGAAATAACTCTACGGGAAATGGTCAGTTTTACTCGAAAGTTGAAGAAAAAAGAAGTAGGTAGCTACTTTATTCAAATTTAAATTCTGACGGACTTTTCTGACGGAACAAAACGCGCGAAAAGTTAGCTAAAACATGGCGTTTTAAACAACCAATCAAACTGGTTAGTATAATGGTGGTGACCTAGGGTTATATTTGAAAGTGAAGCTTGCGTAAATGAAAAATATTGCACCAGGGGACCAAGTTAACAAAATAACTAGTTATTTGTTCGACGTGCTAAAGCGCGCTAAATTTGAAAAAGGGAAATATATAGTTATTTATCCGAGGTGCAAAAGCGCGCCAAATTTATAATGGTTACTCAGTTATGACTACCAGTTCCCTTGTTCTTGTTTGTGTTTAGTTCAGTATAATAATACAGTTATGGCCTTTAATTGACTTCAGGTAATATCCAAATTATTAAATCTCGAAAGAGTTATTTTTCCTCGTCGCTGCGGACCTCGGAAAAATATCCCTTTCTTGATTTAATAATTATGATATTACCTTCGCTAAAGGCCATAATTGTATATTATGCAATAGTATTTGTCAAAAATATATTCAACAACTAGTAACACGCAAGAGTGTTATAAAAGAACCGATTAGTTTTGCACAAAATCCTAGCTTTTTGTAATATTAGATATTTGTATCGAGTGTCTACCTTCTAATATATATTGCATAACTTTGCGTTTTCTCTTTTTCTGCCAAAAATCAGGGACACATACTAGACTAGCAATATATAGTAAAGATTGTTATACTATGGACTATGGAAGCCCGCACGTGCCACGGAAAAAAATAATTTTTAACTTGTGCGCAGGAGTTTCAAATTTGTGCGCAGAAGTTACAAAAATGAGCGCTCGCGTTTCAAATCTTGTACACAAGTTAATAATTTGCGCGCAGGAGATACAAACGAGCGCACAAATTTCAAATCTTGTGCGCACGAGTTACTAACTAGCGCACACGAGTTATTAACTTGCGCACACGAGTTACTAACTTGAGCGCACAAGTTTCAAATGTTGTGCCCACGAGTTACTAACTTGAGAGAACGAGTTTAAAATCTTGTGCGCATGACTTACTAACTTGAGCGCACGAGTTTCAAATCTTGAGCGCACGAGTTACTAGTTTTTTCGCACGATTTCTAAATCGATATGATTCCGCCAAAGGCCATGAGAGCTTATGCCATCACTGTGCGTCGGTCGTCGTCCGGTAATAATTTGAAAAATACTCTACTCTGAAACCACTGAACCAATTTGATTGAAACTTGAACCGCTGTTTCTACAAATAGAACACAGGATAAAAGTAATCTAAAATGGCTTATAACTCAGGAACTATAACAGATAGGGAAAATCTTATGTATCCTAGGCACTCGAAAATCAAATGTTCTACATAAGTCTCCATTGGGGCGAAGTTGCCAGATGAGCTCGTTTAGTGGTTATGACCCTTTCAAGAAGAAATTAAGTTTTTCATATTTTTGTCATATATGTCCTATATAATGAAAACTATTGAAGATGTTGCTTTCTTAAACCTTCAGCTCATTAAGCTTTTCAAGAGTTTCTATTGAGTCGAAGTTGTCAGATGACTCCTTATAGGGTTTATGGCCCTTTAAAGGTTAAAAATCACGGTTTTTAATGCTTTTGCCCTATTAAATGAAAACTATTGAATTAGGACATATATGTTGCCCGAGTTTTTCGACCAGGTATTCCAAATGCCGGGCTTTGACAAAACCACCATGGCGGAGTTCATGGAGTGCTAACATATCTAACAACCGTTCTACCAAGGACATTAAATTTTCAGTGTAGGACGTTAAAAAACCACCATCAGTCAGTATGGCAGTTTTACCTTTGAGTTCCAGCAATGCACGTGACACTATGCTAAAGTCACACACCCGTGAATTGCGTTTGCTTGCAATGTTTCCTTATTCTTTATTAGTAAAAATACTATACACGATAACATGTCCATATTTAACACTCTTGTTTACATGTCACAAACCGTACTTGACTCTTGCTACGTGAATTGTACGTTGTAAGTCAGCTATTTTTTGGTTCTTTAGGGATCTTGTATTATTAAAAAACGTTCGTTTCGTATAATGGTATTCGAACAAACCGCGAGACTTTTACCGCATCAATCGCTAACGAAAAAGCTTGAAGGGATTCAAATACAAAAAATGTACTGCACTTAGGTTATACATCAGTTCTAATTAAGGTCAAAATTTAATATGGGAAATCGTCCTATAAAATAAAAAACCGTTGCATATTTTGAGGAAATAAAATACTTGATATCAAAATATATCTTTTGGATCTACAAAAAGGTTCATAAGATTGACAATACGCGGTAAGCAGTTTTTATTTGTGCGGCAAAAAACCTCCACCAAAAGACGCTGACTTTAACTATAATTGGTTTACAGGTATAGGACCACCAAATACTGGGAACCAGTCCAGAGGTTGTACGACACTGTTGCCTTATATAGAATTTGAACTGCACATGATACAGGAAAACCGAAGAGACCTTCCTTCTTCAGCATCAAAAGCTCTACACTCCATTAGGTCAAAGTTGTATGACAACTCCTTGTAGGAGCTATTGCCCTTTGCATTGCTTTATTGTTCTGCTCTATGAGAGCTATAAAAATGACTTTAAGGTCAAGATTGTCTGATAATGAATTTTAATTGATTTAAAAAAATCTTCTCTTCTTTAACCAATGAAAGGTCTGCTTTGAAACATTGCACACATCATCTTTAGGATGTACTCTACGAAAATGTGCAAATCATGACAGCAGACTACCTACATTGCTACCTTGGCTTAAAATAGAAGTGGGTGGGGGGTCAAGAGAGTTTTTGGCTGATAGTTAAAAAAGTATAACAAGTACAGCAAATTTGAAGTGAACCTCCCTCCTAAGCATCTAAAGCTCCTCCTTATAGGAGTTATTTACCTTAAAAGATCAAAATTAATGAATTAATAAATTGCAGATGTGTTGGGCAATTTCTTATAGGAAAGAAAAGCTGGATAAAAAGGGTTGCTTGGTTTTAGGTTCAGGTGAGCGATACAGGCTCCTGAGAGCCTCTAGTTTGTTTAGTTAGCTCTATCATGTGTTAAAACTTGGAACTCGTCATTGCGGCTGATTTGTGTATCACAGGCCATGTGAATAGTGACACACTTATTTATTAATTCAAATTAAAAAAAACCAAGCATCTGTCATGTTAGCTGTATCTTTTATTATCACCTTTTGTTAACTAACCACTCCAAATATTACCACTAAAATAATACATATCTCGTGGAATAATTGTTCAAACGAATTATCCTAGTTGTCTGGAACTCCGCGAACTAATTTGACGCCGAACCAGAAGCATTCTCAATGACAACGAAAACTGGCAACACGCGAGTTTTCGCGAAGAAGGTGAAGTACTCAATGGGTACCGCAAACTCTGCGCAAAAACATGATAAATTTGCTAATAACATTTTTTAATCGCACAAAGTGGACCGATTAAACAAAAATTGTAACGTATATTAATTTGATCATTAGTAATATTCTGACAGATTTTTTTCGGTAAATTTCCTGCTAGCTTATATTTTTTTCTCAAAAATAACAATTAAAACAAATTTTAATCATGAGAAAAAAATACAACTTAAATTATTTACCTGTAATTAAATTTTTTTCATAATTTTTATAATAAAACTAAATCACTTATGACATGAGCAAAACATATATAATTTCTTTACTTTGGAGATAATGATTGTACTTGAATAAAAGTCAGCGTTAATCTGTTATTGTTCTGTCTCAAACTGATTTTACGCAACGAGACATCGAGTTGCATGATACATGGATGTTTTACTATTAATTTTACCACCATCTGACACTGCAACTATTTGTGCAGCAGACTCTTATTATACGTCTAAGACAGCTTAAAGACCTTGCAATTTTTATAGGCATGTATGTAATTGAAACTGAACTGGCAGCTGGACTTTTGTCACGAGTTGAATTTCTTTTGCCATGTTGACCAGTTTTCGTTGTCAGTTCAGTGTACTGAATATTGATTTGTTTGTTCTAACGAAGCGTCGAACAAAAACCCGTCATTCTGACAAGATATTGTGCAATTGTCCTCGTTTCCAGAAGACGTTGGAGCGAACCTAGATTCACTTAACAATATTGATGAAGATCTAGATGAAATGTCGTTCAAGGTGCCAGTAGATAACTCTTCATATCGAGGATGTTCCCCGTCACATGGCAGACTATGGTGATCGAAGTCTACTTTGTGAATCTCGGAATATTTCGGTGGATTAAGTTCATCATACGATTGTTTTATTGCATCTTCGTATGGAGGTGGATGGATAACTTCTACCGAGCAATGATGTTGACGCTCATTCGAACTATGTAAGAGATCAAATATTGTAGCTATCATTAATCGTCTGCCTGTAAAATAAAATGTCAGATAGAATTTGAAGTAAAATATGTGCTTATTGATTATTCTTATCACTTATCTGTAAAATCAAACAATGAACACTAGAACATTTTGTTTTATGGCATTTTTATGTAACCCCTCTTTACAGTTTCCAACTTAAGACAATTTGATTGAAGTCTTTTCAGATTGTGTTAGCTAGGAAATTACCTGACATTGTTCCATGCAGATTATCAATCCTACTAGAGGGACGAAGGATATTGCGGCAGTAATTTTTACATCTTTTTCCAAATCTTTGTACAATCACCACTAAAATTCCACAGGGAATCAATAAAGCAGCGATCATCACCATATATATATATTGCGAGGTTTCTGGTTTTCTGAAATTTGCGTTTGATATAACTTTTATTGTAGTAAACTAAGTTTAATTGATTACATCGGCACACGGTCTTTGGATTTGTGTTCATACACATATAATTTTAATTACAAAACCAAACAAAAGTATCATTTCTTTATGTCCAAATGATAACAAGTTTTATTATCCGATTCTAAACATTAATGTTCCTTTCAAGCCATTAATACTGGTTGCCAAGAAACAAATGCTAAACACAGTAAAACCAAATTTATTCAAGATTGTGTTGCTAAATAATCATACGTTAAAACACTTACTGGCAACATGGTAGAGTCTCCAAACCATCAACTGTCGTGTTACCACAACATCCGTAATTACAGTAGGTCCAGTATGCACTGCTTAATGACATACATTTGGTCGAGCTCAAAACTGAAAAAAAAAACAATTTAAATATTAAAACATGACACAAATATGTGTAACATGTGCAAATTTTACAACTACAATCTTGTAGAGGTTGCCATATTTAAGTGAATGATATAGGTTTAGTAAATTTTTTTTCTTTTTCTTCTTAACTACTTTTTTTATTGGCAATAATTCAGTTTTCCAGCTCTTTTACGATTAATTTTAAAAGCGATTTTTATGCGCTTGCATTAACTTATTTCTTGCTGTTCGTAAAAGTACAGCTATTACATATTTAGAAATTGACAGTATACTAACATGATCACTGCTGATAAAGGACCAAACTGTTGACAGTACACTAACATGATCACTGCTGATAAAGGACCAAACTTTTGACAGTACACTAACATGATCACTCAGAACTGACTGCTGATAACATTTAATAATAATAATAATAATAAATGCTTTATTTAAAGAGGGTAACTCAGTTAGTTAAAAACTAATCTTCCCTGAGGCCCTCATAAAGTTCATCATACAAAGTTACATGAATACAAGAGATAACATAATACATGTATTACACAATTACAAAAAAAAAAAAAAAAAGTATAAAATGAAAGTTCACAATACATTTAAAATAATGAAGCATACAAACACATATCATTAAAACAGATGAACAAGAAACATTAAACATGTAAATGTTAAGGTCCATATTGTATACAAAATATAACATTATAAATTGTCTAAATTATCTCTTGATTTTGTGTATTCAATAAAAATGATTTTAATTTAATCTTAAAAGTATCTAGAGATTTACAGGAACGTACAGTGATTGGATACATTTATATATCAAACTGAAATAAGCAGAACGCCGCGGCACTTCTTAAGCACACCAAAAAAAAATAAATACGAAATCTGCAAACCTTTAAAATGAAACTCTTTAAACATTTTATTTACCTATCAACAACAAGTGTATACGACTTCATTGGACTACGTCGACCTAATTAACGACAATTGTAAACGTTACGTTGACTTGATAAACATGGCATAATCTAAAACCTGTCCTGGCCTCAACTGCCTGTCTTGGCCTCAAAATTAGCTTGGCCTTAAATATGGCCTGGCCTTAAAATTGGCCTGGCCTCAAAATTAGCCTGGCCTTAAATATGGCCTGGCCTTAAATTGGCATGGCCCCAAAATTGGCTTCATTAAATGTATGGCCTGAATATGTTTGTAAATTACAATAAATTGTAAAATATCATTATTAAAATCTGCTTATCAGTATTGATTGTCAATTTAGTTTACTTATCTGATTAGATGTGTTAAAGAGGTTATGTAGTTTTAATAAGATGATATGTTTCTAATCATTTGTAGTGTATTGTGTTTCACACAAGGTCACACTCCCTGATTTATGATTTCTGTTTTCTCTAAATTAAGGTGTGGAGATAACACAGTGTGAGTGGGTTATTATTGTTTGTTTACTATGTATTTTGGTGGAAAAAAGCTTCCAAAATGTTAAAAATTATAATTGTATAACATTGATAAAAAAACATGTTTGGTCGTAACTTATATGACATTTCACACAAAACAGATCTTTAAATTTAATGCGTTGAGACATTAATGGCAATAAAAATTGGAACCATACACACAATGAAGTCATTACAGATTTACTAATCGTCCAGAAAGTTGAAGACATGAGATATAGCATACAATAAGAAGTTTATAACTATTGTTTATTGATGACATGACTATGGATTATTTTTGCAAATTTTAAAACAGGTGTTAGTTTAAGTTTATTGAATGTAAGTTGTGATAAGAAAGTAAAATAATGGTGTTACCGAATTTTTGATAAGAATTTTTGTTAATAAAAAAATACAAGTCACCAATTATCCATAAAATTATACAAAAATAACACACATCTGTCAGTTTAATCTCAATGACCTTAATTAAAAGAAAAGTGACATAAAGTACGTGAAACACAATATTCTACAAATAATTAGAAACATTACATTTTATAACTTTAGTTTGTAGGATGCAATTAAAAATACATTTGTCTATATAACTACTTTTAGACAACTTATCAGATAAGCCAACTAAACAATCAATGCAGGATAAACAGATTTAAAATAATACATTTTACAAATTTAATTATCATATACAGACTTATTTCAGACCATACAATAATTTTGAGGCCAGGCCAATTTTAAGGCCAGGCCAAAAACATGGCTATTTTTAGGTCGGGCCAATTTTGAGGCCAGGCCAATTTTAAGGCCAGGCCAAATTTAAGGCCAGGCTAATTTTGAGGCCAGGCCAGGTTTTAGATTATGCCGATAAACATAACTGTGACCACGGTGTCAATGCTAGGTTATCTCGATGCGCAAATGCTATGCAGACTTGATTAACGACAGGTGTAAGAATTATGTTAACTTGATCAACGATATGTCCGATATGGTTGAGGGTTATGTTGACTTGATTAACGACAGGGGTAATGAATACGTTAACTTGATCAACGACAGGTATGAGTGCTATATTGACTGGATCAATGACAAGTTTAAGGATTGCGTCAACTTGATCAGCAATTTAAATATTAGACATTATTTTTCGAATTTAAATTCTAATTTATATTCTACATTCACTTGTCAAACAATTAAATTAAACTTTATCTCGCATCGTGTGGGACGTACTAGTAAAACGTGATCGATGAGAGATCAAATTTTAATTAGATTTCGGAGTTTTTATATTAAAATGGTCTGCTGAACACATTAGCACAATATTTCATGCAAAAACCTGATTTAACCGGTTGCATCTGACCATATATTTTCTAATTGCGCGTACTTCTATTTGTGACATTCCTTAAGCCGCCAAAAAAATAGTTAACACGAACATATAAGTTACTTTTAACAACATGGGGAAACGAAAGCTATGTGTTAGAACACACCGATCAACCGACTTGTATCATGTTGGTGAAAAGTAGCTTGACACGATAAAAATTGATTGATTGGATGTCTGCTTTACGTCCAGCGAGCAGTATTTCAGCTATATTCAAAACGGGAACCAGTTAACAAACAATAAATCAACGGAAAATGGGGGTGGGATGGGTCAGAGTGAATACAGTTTTGACTGCCACTGGAAATGTATGGAGTTTTGGGTAGGGGTGGAAAATTTAGCCTTTTGTAGCGGCTACAATGAGCCTTCTCTTTTTCGAAATCTACAAAAGGGGTCTTTATCGTGCAAGGAGCGTGGCACTCTCCAAACACGTTACCCACTACGGTCCGCGGTCAGGCTTTCCGTAGAGCGTGGCACTCTCCAAACACGTTACCCACTACGGTCCGCGGTCAGGCTTTCCGTATTATGACCTGACAACCCCCCAACGAGAGGGTCTCCCCTATCCGCCACCCCGGGACTCGATGGGCTGCTCTGTGGGTCGAACACTGGGAACCCTCCCAGTATGGTCCCAGACACGATAAAAAAGATCTAAACGCGTTAAGACCTATATGTATAAGGGGATCGGGTTTTTTTTGCATTGCTACGTTAAAAACTACAGCATAGGCAACTATTGTTATAATTATTATTTTATTTTCCATACTTTTAATTTTGTACTATTGATAATTATAGAGTTATCTTTCTTACTACACTATTACTGTTACAATGTATATTTCATTATTCCATAATTGAATGTAACCTTAATAGAGAGGATTTATTTCTGAATAAATGTGTTTAAAACAAAACGAAAATATCATATTTTTCGAGATTTGTTTCATAGTAGAAATTCATTAGTTTTTACAATTTATGTTAATTAAAAAAAAATTTCTGTTGGTGTATTCATGGTACTGTATACTATCATATATGTATGTGAACTGATTCCTGGGTACAGTTATGTATTTGTTATCTCTTATTGTAATGTGGGACCTAAAATTGTTGTTCGCTTGGATAGAAGAAAACACCAATTTTGAATAAAATACCATGTAAAATAGTGAAGTTAAGTGGTAGTTCACCAAAGAACATTAAATGGTCATATTTTATTCCTGACTATACGCTCGGATCGGTATACATTTTTAAAACAAAACGAGGGGAATCCAGTAAATAAAATTTGTGTTATTTTTAGAGCTTGGATAAGAAGCATGCATTGTAGATTAAGTATAATAAAAGAGAAATCATTATTTTATTTGGGGGGCGCAATATTTTTGACTTGTCAGACTGGTTACCAAACGAGTGAGTACAAACTGTTAACATATATTACCATTTTATTCCACAAAACATTATCCTGACCCCAAGTGCCTGTGTCACAGTCAATACGAGAATTTATATTCATTAATTCTACTTTGCTTATAAGTAAATGCTTGCACATGCCATGCAGAGCGTAAATCGTTTCTAAAGAATTCACGACAGGTCTTCTATATGATGACCTATATTGAGGGTTGATATCGATTAAAGTTAGGGCAAAGCGTGTGGATCGTACCTACGTTACTTTTAATATACATTTACAGGATGCTCCTTAGTAAAGGGAGTATTTAGCAATTTTAACATCAATCTAAATAAAATTAAATTAAATCTTTCACTTGCCCCGGCCACCCCCCCCCCCCCCCCCAACCCCCTTGTCGCTATGTCGCTGCGTTGTGAGAAGCGACATAGCAACAAGGGGGAGCAAATGAAAGATTTAATTTTAATTAAAGAGTTTTAACATTCACTATGTAGACTAGGTTCTATCACAAATTGATGAATTTCTGCAAATGAGCTTGAATTAAGGGAAATCTGATTCATGCCTTGACCTTCACCTTGAATTTGACATGAGATAAAATTTTACAAAAAAACAGGATAACATTCACTCTGTAACTCATTTTAGCAACATTCCAGTGACACCTGCATATGTGTATATATCTCAGTATTGTAATCCAGGGCTTTGCATCGTTCCATATTTTATGGAAAGAACATTCTTGCTGATAAATAACACGTGGATTCGGAAGTTCTATGTTGAGTGTCGGGTTGTTCGGTATTCCTTTAGACTGTCTAATACCTTTTACCGTTTACAACTCGTTTAGGTATTGAGTAATTAGACGGGTGCCACAATTTAAGCCCCCCCCCCCCTTTTCCGGTCGCGGTTTTCAGTTGGGTTCGTTTTTGGTTTTTGTTTGTATGGTGTTTACCGCTACTTTCAGCAATTTTTCAGCTATATCATTTTCTACTGGGGCATGAAATCAGAGTACCCGGGGAAAACCCGGACCTGCGGTAGGAAAACTGTCAATCCTTGTCAATTATAAATTGGAATCGAATACATCCTATCCGCAGTGAGACTCGAACCCGCAACCTCAGTGTTGACAGACCACGTGATTTAGTTGACGAAATACCTTAACCCCTCGGCCACCGAGCTCCAAAGTTGGGGTCGGAAAGATTAGTTGTAGTTCGATGACCAAAGTTTGTTTTTTATATTTGTATTTGTCGGCACGTTTTTATCTATTTGTCTCTTTAATCTGACGTAAATTGCGCGACATATCTTAACAAGGTAAATATAAACAAAATATTAATGGCATATCTCAAAACTGCTGATATATTTAGAAATTAAGAGGACCTGTCTCAAATCGACGAATTTGTCTTGATGCTGCGTGTAAAATGCGAAGCCGATATAAATGATTGGCGCACTAGCTGTCAATAGCGTTGGACGGCAGAGCCATCTTCCCAAGTCAGGGGTTCTGAGTTTGCGTCCCGAATGAATCGCCGGTATATGTCAATGGAATGTTAAAACTGTTTTTATCATATCAAGTAAAAATATATAAAAAAAGTTTGGTTTACTAAAATAAACTATTATAAACTGCAAACACACTGGGACATCTCCTACAAGGGTGAATGATTCCGTTTTCTAAGGAAAATTAAATTTTAAAAAAACGCAACCGTGCATTTAGTCAAGAATTAAATGACAACTTACATTGGTACCATTTTTAACCAGGGTAAACAGATTCCATGGTTATTAATAAGACAATTCTTGTGGATACACCTGTAAAGAACACAACCTATGATCCTTACTATAAATGAAGTATTTCACTATAAAACAAAATACTTCATGTGTTATATATACAGTTTTTGTCAATACACATTTATGACATGAAGGAACCTGTGATATGATAAATCATTCATTAATTTAATTAAAATATAAATATTTCTTTTTTGTGTCACAGGGTCATACATAATTTTTTTTGATCTTGTAATAAACAAATATATATTTTAATAGAAAGATAATACAAGTTAATAGTAACAGTTTATGGAACTTGTTTTAAGTTTGTTTTGCGCCATCTTGCTCTAAATATACTTTGGGAGTTAGAAACAATCGAAAGTAAATAAAAAAAACATAATAATATATACTCACAATATTCCAGAATTGAAAGACATATCAATACTAAAGTATTGTAATTAAATGATACTAATGAATTACCTTTATCAATCATTTTCTATACAAGGAAAATCACAACTGTTTCTGTCGTTGTATAATACACAAGGGATGGGTTTAAACGTGATTTCAAAATTACAGTGGGCCAAAAATAACCGACATTCACATTTAAATCAATGTAATATGCCTGAGGTACTGCGTTATTGAAATAAAATATATATGTAATTTTATACTGGGTATGTTTGTTTGAAATATGAACTGTAAAACTAAAAAACTAAAGTATCAAATATATTTATTTGTCTGATAAGATAAGATACTTTATTTTACTAATCAAGGGCCCATGGAGGGCTTCAACGTACATTTTTTTAATTAAAAAGGGAGAAGATTTTGATTAATAAAAAAGTACATAATGCAGTGAACAATACGACAATTATTAAAAGAGTTGCTAATCTTAGCAAGTGTGGTTGTTTACATTACTCCTATGCCATAGACAAACCTGTGGATCAAAATGATCTTCCATCCCATAATAGTTTTGTTCTTATCTGACATCAGGGTCATTCAATTGCATTAAAATTTTCTATAGCCTGTTTCACAAGCTACACTTGTCAATTTTGACATTTTATGACAAGTACTATCTTTAAAAAAGATAACCGACGCAGTAAAGATATAAATTGAGTTATGCATTGAACTACGAATCGCCTTTATTGTCATACAAATTCCCCGTTTCAATAGACCAGAAATGTTTGATGGAAATTTTTGGGGGGAAGTACTGACGGACAATTATTACTACGTGAATGAAATCATGAACCTATAAATTAACACTAGTCCCAGATGAAACGAGTTTGAAATTATTCATTTATACATGTGTGCCCTCTTTATTTACGTGTTTTTGATATTAACAGATTTACCATGCATACAGTTAACCTAAAATTGATAATGTACATACAACTACATGTACTTTGCTGTACATGTACATGTATTCCAGAAAGTTTATTGATATTATGTATTGAAACCCACTGCCTAAGATATAGAAATGAAGTTTTTCTGCGAGCACCAAAGCAGTTATACAATAAATGTAAACAAATTGAATATTAGAATTTTTTTAATAAAATGTTTATAGTTTAAAATTTACTGAATAAGCAAAGTATACTTTACAATTAGAGCCACAACCCTCTATCTATGTGTGTACTACGACGGACGCCCAAGAACAATAATACATTTAATATAATATCAACATGAATATAAAATGATTTGTATTTAGAAATTAATTAAAATTTCGTCTCTTCTTCTTTTTTATCCTCCATAAAAGCCCGCTAAAATCCAGCGTGTTAATATGCATTTAATTTGCGCTGTACTTCAAATAAAAAATATTTAACATTTTTGTACAAGTTGTTTGATATAAAATTTTACAAACTGCAGCCCATCTCTATCGTTCTTTATACTTAAATTGCACTATGAAATAATTTTATAAACAGACAGACGGTAAAATCTAATAATAATAGTACACAATTTGAAAGGTGAATTACCACCCTGTTCCGAGCCCTTGTCCAATTTACCACCCTGTTCCGAACCCCCGTCTAATTGGTTTTTAACCAATCAAGAAGCAGAATTACGAGAGGTGAAGTGTCATGAGGTCAAAGGGTAAAAAGTGAATATAATACCGACTGCGTCGGAATAATAGCTGAGGTAACAGAATGTTATTAATTACTTTTATATATACAAGACTGAAAAACGGAATACAGTATGAACATTTACAATAGATACAGATTTAGTGAAAGAAAATTTTATTAAAATAATGGTACTATAAATTGAATCACATGACTTTACTAAGTATGAACCACGATCTTGGCAAAGAAAAATTGTCCATAATATGTAGAGCATGTAAAATTACTTTGTATTGAACAGCGTTGAAACTAGATGAAAAGAAAAGTTAAGCATTTAATCTCTTATTTTTTACACTATTATTCTGAAAATGTTTGAATATTTCAAAATTACTGTCTAAAGACCATATGAGTGATACAAAAATGCAGACAAATGCTTGCCACATGTCCATTGTATACACACGAGGAAGGCTTTGGATTAAACAGATTTAATTCTCTAATTGCAAAAAATTCAAATGGACTTGTGTCAAGTCTAAGTTTAGATTTCTCATAAAGAGATGTTCTACAATTTATGTGGAGGCGAGACTTGAGACTTTGCCCTATTAATATATGTACATAAAAACCAAACCAGTTGTAGATCAAGAAGTCACAAAAGGGGGGTTCACCCAAACAATTGTTCACAAAAGGGGGCATGGGGCATTTATATAACACAGTTATTCTGCAGATGCATCTCCCAGTTCTAAAGTCCGTCTTGATTTTCTGTTCCTGAAAAAAAAACCAAGTAGAACAAATTATCAATGTTTTTTCTTTTATAATCAGTGAAACAAAGTTTAAATCCACGGGTGTAACTAAGGATACTTTTAGGTACAGGTCTGCGGACGGAGATTTGAAAACCCACCCTATTCATATATTTTCAGATGTTTTCAATGGGACCCAATCATATATTGAATTATTAAATCAGACCTATTCATATATTTTATTACTGCACATCCCCATTGACAAAATAGTACATTCACTACCAAAATGATCAAGTTATGTTAATGGAACACTTTGTAAAATAATTGTGGTTTACATAGGCTTAACATGCTCAATATGAGAATTGATGATTGGATATATTTAGATAATTTACAACTGTATCCATTGATATATTTTTCAGTGAAAAAAGCTACCCCCCCCCCCCCGTGTTTAAATCACATTACTGTTATTATACAATAAATATATTAGTATTTTTTATGTTAAGGTAAGAGATGACAATGCAGTTCGTTCAAGATATATATATATTTACTTACTACAACTAATTTTTTTATTAAAAAACCTGTCTGGCTTTATGTAAAATATATGATGCAAATCTGGTAATATTGTCATGTGTACTAAGGGGTTGAAAATATGGAAACTATCAGAGTTTATCTGAGTTTGTAGAATGGCTAAAGTTATTAAGAAGGTAGTACAAATTCTTTGTTAAAACATTGTCAATGTAAGCTTACTTTGGTGTTGAGATCCATGTATATGTTAATACTTCGTATGGTGATAATTCTTCCTGTGATCAAGGCATGACGTCGGCAATTTGCAAGAAGGATTTATTATCGTACGTAGTAAAACGTTAGACTATCCTATCCTACCCGTGTCATGTGAACCATAAGTACATTAAAAGTTGTATGTACTTTTGATGCAAATTTCACCAAGGGATGGTGCCTCAATCAGGATTTGGCTTGCCAAAGTGTTAATATTAATATTATCATCATTATATTTGTAAAATGGGTAAGGAATCCTTACTAACAAGGAATCCTTACTAACAAGGGTCCTACTCATCATCACATCTATCTTTCTCTCTATTCCTTTTTTTTCGAATATATTTGTCATCAATTCTTTACCTCTTATTGTTCATATCTAACAAACATAGTACAATTTGTAAAATTATTACAGATATAAGACATATAACGATCAAGGAAGAAGTGTTTGCCAACGATAGTTTTAGACAGATTTATATTTTGAGTCTGCTATCTGAGAATTTATCAACTTGCTGTTTCCATTTTAGTGGAAAAAAAGAAGAAAGAAGAAAACAGTTTATTATAGTCATTTTTTTAATTTATGACAAAATTTACAAGATAAACAATAAACAGCTTTTAATATAACATCCAGTGATCCAAACCATGATTTTTTATTTTCCTGTTTAAGTATTTTAGATTCGATATATGCTTGATTTAATGAGTAAAATTTATATCTCAATTTTCCAAGCGGTACCAATATATTAGTATGCATTTAACTACATTAAAATCAAGTGCATGGAAATTGACAAACATTCTGATAACAGCAACATCAGTTGTATTGTTTTGTGAACGTCAACTATAAATTTGCAGAATTTTACATTAATCTTTCGCATGATAAACCTTAATATACCTTTTGAAGCGAGATATTTTCTGTTTACATTCGGGCAATAAATGGATAAATATTCCCCATATTTTTTATTTCCATATAATAATATCGGCGTTGTCATATATATGATCAAAAGTATGAATACTAGTTTTAATCGATGGACATATGACAATAATCGGTTTATAACTAAAAAAGCTTTTAAATTAATTTGACCATAACTAAATGAGTTAAAATATAAGCCAAAAATATATATCTCCCTTTGATATGTCTGCCTGCCTTGATGAAGGTCAAAACTTGTTTGTATTGTTTATTGGGTATTAAATCTTTATCTTTAAAGTATATGTTAAGGTTTTTTTGTAAACCTTTTGCGAAAGTTGATAACAAAACAATATCGTGAATCATTCCTTAAACAGTGGAGATGAATTTCATTGCTCTTTACTGGATCAGCAGTACAATATATAAACAATTAGGAATAGATTAAATAAGTCAGATTAAGATTGTCCCCTTATTTGACACCAGTATTAAGTCGAAAAAAAATACTGATTAGTTTTGTTAATAATATATAGCACAGAACTTGCTGACTTCATGGATTTGTTGTTATTATAACACTGAACACCAAATATCAATTATTTGATTATAATACCAGTATGTATAACACTTTTTGAAAGTCAATATAGCAGGCACACAATCTAAATTCTATATTCTGAGTTACAAAGCCTATTGATAATGAGATTTATGAGTAACATATGACTTGCAGTTAGGCTTTTCTAGTAAAACCAATTTGGGAATCAAGAAATAAGCAATTTAACTTAACTGCAATTCATTCGCCTTTTTGTAACAACCTTAATTTAGCAAATAAAAGAGTTTCTCCTCAATTTCTTCGCCAAATTTTGATTTATCATTTATCATTTTGGGCACTCGAAATCAAAATTACCCTCCTTAGTTATATAAATTTCGAAGTCATTAGCAAAATAAACATTGTCTTGATGTCTGGATCTCTCCCAATGTAACAGCATTAAAACATTTGATTTTCGACACTCTACAGGACCATCCCTCATATGCAGCGTAAAGCCAAGCTTAAAGATCTTATAAAACGTTGCGTTTTCAGGAAAAACGGAAAGAGACGATATAAATACTAGTACCTGGTAATTAGCTATGACAGAACTTACTTCGTCATCAATGACTCTAAATCAAATACTAAATATACTGCAGACCAAATCTGTCATATGTTAGATTGACAACATATTTGTCTTGTTTGGACGACATGTTTTTTCAACATATAATGCTTTATTGATGATGTTTTGTCCCTCGACAATGCTAAATTCGGTAACTATTTGCATTCAATTTACACTAGCGAGCTTGAAATTAAAGACACCACAAATGCACTAAGGTCAGTCTCATACTTGGACCTTCTTCTAGAAATAGACTCCGGGAAACTACAAACTAGACTATACGACAAAGGGGATGACTACAACTTTCCAATTGTCAACTTCCCGAGTTCAACATTCCAGCAGTTCAACAGTATGGTGTGTACATTTCACGTTATTCCAGATCCGGTATTCCGTATTTCTAGTTGACTACTAAACTACTAAAACAAGGGTTTGTTGTACCTAGGTTGATGTCATCTCTCCAGAAGTTCAATGGTCGTCAGCATGACTTAATTGGTCGTTAAAAGGAAATCAATCTCTCTAATACGATCGGACCGCTGATTTTCACTGAGTCATAGGTATAGTATTTCCTGTTTCTGGATTTGACTGTTTTCTAGACATGACAATGAGTAAGTCGACAGATGCCTTAGAGGCAGGCACTGCTTACTCGTCTAGAGCACCTGAGTGCGCCAATGGTTTTTATTGAGTTCGGGTTACCCTTTCTGTTTTTTTGTGTTTTTGGTTTTGTGTTGCGCGTTATAAGTTTGTCTATATCCGGATTTGCAATTCTCTCTTGGCTTTCGGCTCTTGTTGTTGCTATTTTTTCACCAGAACATTCCTGTCTTTCATTTAAATTATAATCGTAATGCTTCTCGTCGTGTATTTCAGAATGTACGGAATGTTCAGGACTTTGGCGCCACTTTTAGAATCCATTTCATTAATTGATTCCATTACACGACCAACTAATTTTCTTAGTCAGGATCCGAATCAACATCAAAGCTTTGGTCTCAAAGTGTTTCTGTTTACTAGATTTCTTAGAGGTCTTCGTTCCGTTTCCTTTGTTAGCAACAATGCCCTTGTCGGATTCATCTTTAGATATCGTATCTTCGAAATTCCTTTTCATGACCCGTTTAAGAATGTAAATGTATAAATTTCTAATTCATCACTAGACATATAGCTAATTTCAGTAGTACTACTTGTACAACTTTCGGCCAATTACTTTTAACAAAAGTTTTAAATCTTTCAATGGTCATAAAAGACACAAGTAGGGTAGCGTGGGTAGATTGATTTTATTTGGAAAAGTAAGCAATACATGAGTGACATTATTAAGCCATAGGGTCATTATGTAGTACCATGGTCAATTATTACATACAATTACCAATTGTACAAACTGTTGAATTGTAACCCATATGAGTTTCTTCTGACATATTTTTCAATGTGTTAAGGAACTATAGGTCGCCTTCCTTAGTCCATGCCACTTGAGTACTAGCAACCTATTATAATATTTTTTTTATTGATGGGACATAAAATAAATAGAAAAAAGTGCCATGTGAAAGAGTATAAATCTATTTAAAAGGAAAAACAAGAAGTTATATCAATAATAAATATAGTATGAAAAAAATTGATGATATTAAGGAGAAATCAAAAGATAAGTAAAAGCAGACACACAAACAAAAAACTGAGTAACACACATCATATTTAAAACCGTCTTGACATGCTGGCTGTAGTGTTGCAATGGTATAATATATTACATACTTGTATTACACATATACTTAAATTTTAATTTTGAAAATAACCTCTACCTCTTCTGGAACGAGATCTAGATCTACTTCAGTTGACATGTATAGGAATGTTATTTGGAGAACTGTGTATAGAAAGCTTTAAATGAGACCGAGGTTTCTAAGTTCCTCTTTTTAGCTAACCTGATTCGCTGTTGTCTTCAGCGTCGTCCGCGTCTGTAAACTTTTACATAATAATCTTATTTTCTAAGACTACTTAGCCAATTGAAACCAAACTTAACCAGAATTTCATTGGATGGACCTTTATATTAAAGTTTTATGGTTTTTTTATCGGATTAGAAATGGCAACCATCGTTGGCCCTATGGCCCTACTTTAACATAGAACCCCATAGAAAAAAGTTTTAAAAGGCTTCACCAATCGAAACAAAACTTTCTACCAATATTGTTTCGATGGTCTTCTGTAAAGTTAATCTTTTTTATGCCAATCGGAAATTTAAAATGCAGGACTCAGTTTAACATAGGACCCTATGGGAAAAGTTTTTAAAAGACTTCTCCTCTGAAACAGGTTAACCAATAATTGAAAAGAAAACTTACTAGCAGTATTGTTTGAATGGTCCTCGTTAAAGTTTATTTTTAATGCCAATCGGAGATTCAAATGGCGGCCACATCAGGACCTTGTTTAACATAGGACCCTATTACGAACAAGTTTTTAAAATGATTCTTATCTAATCGAAACAAAACTTGCTGCTAATATGGTCCTTTATAAAGTTTATATTTGTTATGCAAATTAATTATGACCGTAACAGCAGGACTGAGTTTAACATAGGTCTGGGAAAAAATATTGAAAAGGCCTCTTCTCGAAAACTGTTTAAACAATAGAAACAAAACTTATCGCAAGTATTCGTTGAATATCCCTCTATAAAGTTTTGGATTTTTATGACAATTGGAAATTTCAATATTGCCGCCACCGCAGGACATACTTTAACATAGGACCCTCGGGGAATTTTCTTCTCTAAAACCGGTTAACCCATTGAAACACAACTTTCAAGCTATATTGCTTGGATGCCCCTATAAAAATTGATGATGTTTATGACAGTCGAAAATTCAAAATGGCTACCACCGCAGGGCTTAGTTTAACATAGGCCTATAAGGTGACGCGTTCTTAAAGGTTTTTTTTCTCTGAAACTGCTTTAAAAATCGAACCAAAACTGAGAATAATTTTTACAAGACTTCTCCTCTTGAACAGTAAACTAACCTTAACAAAAATTATTAGGAATATTTCTCGGATGATTCTCTACACATTTTTATGCCAGTGAGACAGTACAAATTACATCCTCTCAATTTAGAGGTTCGGAGTCCGCGTTCGCACCTTCGAACGCAGACTCAGAACCCCTGTCTTGGGAGAATGTTAAAATGACCACCATCACCATTTCAGACCAAGTTTAATATAGGACTGTTTTCAAATGATATCTTTTCTGAAACTGCAAACTGATTTTAAAAAACCATATTGTATATGAATGTTTACGTGATGGTTCTATTGAAAGATTATTTTTGTTTATTTAATAACAAATCTATGATGGCTACAATTGTGGGAATTAATTTAACATAGAAATCTACAGAATAATGTAAAACTAGCTTCCTATCTGAAACTATTGAACCAGTTGAAACCAAACAGCCAGATTCATTGGATCTCATTGGATGATCTCAACAAAGATAATGTTATTTTTGTGTATTTATGCCAGTTAAAACATGGAAATAGCAGGAATTAGTTAAACATTAGGGAAATGCAATTTAGTTTAAACATATTTTATTTGCTCAAATATGCAAATAGGATAAGACACAAGTTAATAAAACTTATAAAAATATATATGAACCATTTCTAACAAACATAATATAATTTGTATTGTATTACTATGTATACTGCTCCATCAATATATTTTTGTAACATACTGTATTCTGGAGAAGACTTTATGAGTTTTATAAAACAAACCATTTGACAAATATTATAGAAAAAAAGGAATAGAGAGAAAATGAAGGATAGATGTGATGATGAGTGTGATTTAAAAACCTTGTGAAAAGAATCAAACAATTGAGAACTTTTCTTACCATTTAATATACTTAAAAACAAGCTTAAAAACTAGTTCGTTCTGCTCATTAGTCAAAAGCGAATTACCATTTGTAAGAAGTTCTAAATTTACTGGACAGTAGATTGGCAGCCACTAAAGGTTTTCAAATAATCTATTCCTAATGTTAGCATACTTCGAACATTCCAAGAAGTAATGATTTGAATCTTCACGATCAGATCCCCAGCGACGAGATGAATCAGATATAATATTTACCCTGCATAGGTCATAATTCAATGTTGATGCTGAACATCTTAATTGGGTTAGGACAATATTAAGTTCTCAATGACTATATTCATATAGTGCTTTGGAACTCTTCTGTGTGGGTTCAACTTTTTTAATTCAGAAATGGAAATGCCATTTTCATTGCCTATAAAATAAAGTGAGCAATACATGCGCTCGAGAGCCTGTGGTTGTAGGAAGACTTAATTACATCTAACGGTGTGTTTTCAAAATGTCTACTCTCAGAGATGGGGAGGTCCGTTGGAGGTTTTAACCTGTAATTAACCTGTAAAATAATTCATATTTTGCGAGTAGAGGTTTCGGGAATACCTGTAATTTACATGTAAAATAATTTTATATTTTGCAATTTATTCTGAAAATATATTTACACCTTTAAGATGTTAATATGCAAATCCAGCTCTTATAAAACAATTACTGTTATGTAAGTATTTATTTCAAGAAATAGCTGAAAAATTTCAACTGCATATTTTCTTACAGGAGATCGATGGTTTTCACAATATAGCTAAATGATTGTTGTACATGTATAAGTAAAGTATAAGCTAGCTTAATAAGGCATGCACATAACTTTAGAATGTCTTGTTTCTGCAGATGTAACCTTCAAATGCAAAGTGTTACCCTTTCTGGTTTGCTATAAATCGAAGGAGTCGCCGTGTTGAATTATGATACAAAAATATGCGCTACATCTCATTATTTAGTCTAGATCCAATACCCAACAGAACAGATATTTTGGCTGCTGAAGAGATGACATTTTGTTAAGAACTCACGATTTACGCAACATTATTTTATTTAGAATCATCAATTAGTTAAATCAATGATGATTTGTGATATATTTATTATTAACTTTTTATTAATAAAAAAACTTTGTAAACTGAAATAATTCTGATTATATTTATGCATATCCTATACAGTTTTATCGTTTGATATATTTCATTAAATTTTCTCTTGAGCCTACTTTTTAAATTTTGAAGCGATAAAAAAATGAACTCGGTCTACTTTACAGATAATTTATGTATCTCTTCTAAACTGAATTTGTTCATATTTCATTTTTAACAATATGAATTATTTTACATATTAAATTTTATGTTTACAATATGAATTATTTCATTTTTAACAATATGAGTTATAGGCAAGTTAACAAAAATTCATACCCTCCAACAGACCTCTTAATCCCAATTCCTTCTTAATTAAGTTTATTTTACGAGTAGACGTTTTGGGAATAAGGGGGCGATGACAGATGACCGAGAATAAATCTATAAAACAGTACACGGTCACGTTTATTTTCATTACAACAGATGACAGCAATATAAATTTGTAAGGAAAAAAGACAAAGTGATAATATCCCCAATAAAGTACCCAAATGCCTTCAGAATTTCTTTGAAGTTATGCCTTTTTGTCGTACTTAGAATTATGTTTTTGTCAACTTTACACGGATTTAGTTGTATCTGTATGTATACTTGTAGACACCAATGTTGGCTTCTATATACGGAGTTACTTTTCATTCTCAAATTAACAAATGATCTCCACAAGAATAAACATCCACCACAATGTCTTAAGTTATTTCACACTGCAATGGCCATTCGTAGGATGCATCATATACACTCGCCTATACATTATTCGTAGTAACACAAATGGGATAAAAATAAATCAATGCAATGCCAAACCACAACAATTACAAAACTACACATAATGGTGTCCCAAACACAACATTATTGTGTGATTACTGGATCCACAGTTTAAGAATCGGACATGTTTTGAATTAAATTATTTTGAATTGACACTTGATTGTATGGTAGGCTTAATTTAGGCGATAATCCGCACAATATAAACAATCATTGTGTGTAAGAACAGTCACTGAGTGGAACAGACTTCCTGACAGTGTCGTTTGTGCAGAGAAATTCATATCTGCCGTGGCATTCACCTCGCTGAACAAACCTTTCAGCGCGCTCTGTCTTCCGTTACCATTGATGCTATAATCCAGATCCAGAACCAGCGAGGGTACGATTATTCGTTCTAATGGTATGATGATGGTACATTGAAAGTCGAGGCTAGAGGGGGGTCCATTAACAGATTAAGGACCGGTCAATATTAATTGGGAGGGAGGTGGGCGGTTGCGACCGGTGCATTTCAAATTATCAGGTTTTAAAAAGGATATGTCCTATCTCATTGAAATACAAAAAAGTTGCTGTCCTACGTCAGATGTGTTATGAAAAGGTTGGTGTCCTATCTTGTGAATAATTATATGGTTACAATTCAGTATTTATGTTTGTTAAACAAATTATGCGATTACAGTATATTGTATATGAGTATGAAAAAAACTGGCTGAAAATAACAAAACTTGGGAGTACCATATTTATGCCAGCATAAAAAAGTATGTGTCATATTGAAGTCTGCACCGGTCCTACAACCCCAATAAATATTAACCGGTCCCTAAAAAATAATTTTTTCCCAAAACAGATAACAGTAAATTTAAAATGATGATATCAGATAAAGGCAATTTACAATAGAGAAAACAGAAAACATTCAAAAATCGAAAAAAACATAACTGTTACAACAGAATCTCATCGAGGACGATAAATTAATTATTTATTCTCTACATGCAGTCATGGCAGGGCTTCCTTTAATATTTAGATTTAAGTTCGTATCTTTATATAGTTCTAATCTTTTCTCTCTCTCAGTATGAATATATACCTTATTTTTGACAGCTATTGATGTGTTCAATACCATGGTAATAGTATCTAATACTAGTATAATACATATTAATTCAAAACAATGTTGTTTTAGTCTATGCTTTTACGCTTTTTTAGCTCACCTGACCCGAAGGGTCATGTGAGCTATTGCCATCACTTGGCGTCCGTCGTCTTCCGTCGTCGTCGTCGTCGTCGTTAACTTTTCTTCAAAAATCTTCTCCTCCAAAACCACTGAAGGGATTGCTTTGATACTTTGCACACATCATCAGTAAAATGTCCTCTACCAAGTTTGCCCAAATCATGGCCTCAGACCAACCAACATGGCCGCCATGGCTAAAAATAGAACGGGGGTCAAAATACAGTTTTTTGCTTATAGTTCAAAAAGTATAACAGATACAGGAAAACCGAACAGACTTTCCTTCTTCAGCATCTAAAGCTCTACAAAACACTCCATTGGGTCATAGCTGTATGATGACTCCTTGTAGGAGTTATTGCCCTTTAATTGTCAAAATTGATGATTTTTGCCATTTTTGCCTCAAAATCTTGAAAATTATTAGAACTAGAGAAAAAGTTAGCATTGCTTAATTGTTCTGCTCTATGAGGGCTACAAAAATGACTTAAGGGTCAAGATTGTCTGATTAATCGTTTAAGAGTTATTCCTCTTGAACTGTTTTTTTTAATCGGTTTTAATCGATTTTTTAAAATCTTCTCCTCTGAAACAACTGAAAGTACTGCTTTGAAACTTTGTACACATCATCTGTCAAATGTCCTCAACCAAGTTTGCACCAACCATGGCTGCAGATTAACCAACATGGCCACCATGGCTAAAAATAGGACGTGGGGGGGGGGGGGTAAAATACAGTTTTTGGCTTATATTTAAAAAAGTGTAACAGATACAGGAAAACCAAAGAGACATGCCTTCATCTGCATCAAAAGCTCTACGAAACACTCCATTGGTTGTATGATGACTCCTTATATGAGTTATTGCCCTTTAATTGTCGAAATTGATTATTTTTGACATTTTTGACATTTTTGCCTCAAAATCTTGAAAATTATTAGAACTAGAAAAAAAGTTAGCATTGTTCTGCTCTATAAGGGCTACAAAAATGACTTTAGGGTCAAGATTGTCTGATGAACCGTTTAGGAATTATTCTCCTTGAACTTGATTTAAAAAAATCTTCTCCTCTTTAACCAATGAAAGGACTGCTTTGAAACATTGCACACATCATCTTTAGGACGTCCTCTACCAAAATTATGCAAACTATGACACCTGACTACCTACATAGCTACATTGGCTTAAAATAGAAAAAAATGAAAAAGAGGGGGTTGGGGGGGGAGTCGAGAGAGTTTTCGACTGATAGTTAAAAAAGTATAACAGGTACAGCAAATTTGAAGTGAACCTCCCTTCTCCCTCTAACATCAAAAGCTCCTCCTTAAAGGAGTTATTTCCCTTAAAAGGTAAAAAGTCAAAATTAATGATTTTTGCAGAAGTGTTAGGCAATTCCTCATAGCAAAGAAAAGCTGGATAAAAAAGGGTTGTTTGGTTTCAGGTTCAGGTGAGCGATACAGGCTCCTGGGAGCCTCTAGTTTAAAAGCTCTGAGCTAGTGTTTGCTTTTATCAGAGACATATATATCTCTGCTTTTATTGATGCACCGACTTTAAATAAAGCTTTTTGTCTTTGTCTTTTTGTCTTTCATACGGCGAGAAAATGCATACATTAATCAATGTTTCCATAATAACTAGTATGTGATCGTATGTATATAACTCCCTTCATAGTAAGACCGAAGTCCGTGCGAGACCGTTGTACGGTAGTCAAGGACGTTAAAAACCCCAATAAGTAAGTAAGACTCAATTACCCGTCCGACCAAGTGTCGGTGTAGGACGTAAAAAACTCCCCAAGTCAAGTCAGACTGAATTACATTTTAAAAAGTGGTGAATGAAATGAAATAATGGATGATAGAGAAAAAAATATGTAAAACAGTTAACATTGTTCTGACTTTTAACATCAAACATGGTTTTTATTTTCATTACAACAGTTATCAACAATGTAAATTTAACAGTCGCTTTATTTAAATAAAACAGTCAACAGACGTGTAGAGATGCCCAAAACACGTTAACAAAAAAGATCTCCCCCCCCCCCACCCCCCACTAAAATTGCATACACGAGTACGAAAAAAACTGCTCCCGTTCCGACATGGAGCAAATATTATACAACATCCTGTTAAAATGAAACTAACATGATGATATTTGCAGTTCTAGTTACACAATGTCAGGCGATGAATACTTGACAAGCGGGAAGGTTGTGCAATACGAAACATTTTTGAACGAAAGATTAAAAGAAGATTTAAGGTATAGACGTTATATACTCCGCTTACACTTACAGGGACACAGTATATATCGATTTCCACACAGGCACTTTTCACATAAGAAAAGCTGGATATTTTCTTTGGATAAAGAAACGTTTTTTATGGTAATCTTATGTAACACACAATTATCAGCAAATTTTCCAAAATGAAAGTTGGAAATTTTGGTGATAGTTGTGTGTTACATAAGATCTGCTATACACTGTATAGCAGATAATTTAGTTTGATGTTTCCAACTTTCATTTTGGAAAATTTGCTGATAGTTGTGTGTTACATAAGATTACCATAAAAAACGTTTCTTTATCCAAAGAAAATATCCAGCTTTTCACACTTAAACTCAGTGACTTATTTATTGCACATTGCCATTGCTTGTGTCAACAAAATAAGGGGAAATTATGTCACCAGACCACCGTTCCTTGACCAGGTTTTCAATGTTTTCAGGTTTTTTAAAAATATGTTGTGCATTCATTTAACAGCACATGGGATAGTCTATAACCCTGTTCACACTTACAATATTACATGTAGAATCGATCGCAATTGATTCCAGTGAGTTTTGTCTGTTCACACCATGAAGAGATAGATTGCAATCAAATTTTTAAACTATCCCATAAAAAGAGTTGGTCTCAAAAAGATCAATTCAAATTAATTCAGCTTTGGTCGGTGTGGACAGTTGGAATCAATTGCAATTGATTCAAATGCTATGATGGGTGTGTATCTTGGCAACAATCTGCTGCTGGCAAGTGCGTGCAAATATAAACTGATTGCAATCTAAAGGATCCGTTCTTTTGAGAACAATTTAATTCAAATGTCTCAAACGTTAACACAAATTAATGGGTTTTAAAAGAATTGATCTTAATTTGAATACATCTCATGCAGTTCTAATGTGAACACAATATGCAACTGACTAATGGTGTAAAGTTTTCTATGGTTATGTTTTAAAGGTTAATTTTCATTATCAAGCTCTGGTATCCTGAATAACTTGTTTAGGAATAAATTTACTAATCAAGTGTACCCCCTTATGACATAATTATTGAATAACCTTTACATCTTTATAACCGAATTTTTTGGTTATATAAAAATTCTGACATACACTTATCTATTTTTCAGAAAAATATTGGAACAAAGAGATGAAATTTATAAGCAAACAGCAGAATACTTACAACTTAAAACTGTCATAGAAACTACCAAGGTATTTCAAGATTGATTTTGTTTGTCTGTATGATGTTTAACGCCAATTTCAACAATTTTTCAGCAATGTCATGGCGTCCAGTTTTTATTGGGGGAGGAAGCCGGATTACCTGGAGAGAACCCCGACCTGTGGTAGGAAAACTGGCAATTCTTGTCAATTAAGGTTGGAGTCGAGTACTCCGTGCCTGCAGTGAGACTTGAACCTGCAACCTCAGTGTTGACAGACCACGTGATCAATAGTTATAGTAAACAAACTACCTTAACCACTCGGCCACTGAAGCCCCATTTCAAGATTGAAGTATTCATAGAAACTATCGAGTTAGTAATGACTGAGACAATTATCATTTTTCATTATTTACCATTTAAGCTCCATATTAATATCTATAATGTATTTTCTCTGATTACATTATTCTTTGATGCTTTTCTGAGGTAAATTACTATAAATAGAAGAAATGATTAGGCTATTTGGTTTTGAAATAAATCATGCAAAAATCTTGCTTCATTTTAGTGTTCACTGAGGATGAAATTTAAGTAAATATCAATTGTGTTTACAGGAAACAGATTATACAAAAGAGGAATTGAAGACTAAAGTAGATTTAGGATGCAACTTTTATGTTCAAGCTAAAGTGTATGTACATGTACCTTTTCAGTCAACTTTAGCTGAATAAAAACCAATAATAATGGATATGTTTTTGCCATTCTGATCTAAACATGTTTATCGGAAACAAGCATACTGGAAGTCAGGGATCATATTTTGGCTTCCACTCCCAATAAAAACTGTGCCATGATATTTCTGAAAATTGCAAAAAAGTGGCATTAAACCCAATTCAAACAATAAAAATAAATACAAAGGTTTTCTGAGATTTCCTAGACATCATAAAAAACAACCGTTTGTCATGTAGGTAAATTTAAAAACTAACACATGGTTGCAATGTCTATGCCCAAAGAAAAATTGAAACACAGAATTATGTGTGCATAATGTGCCTAATGTTGGTCTGAAAACTATATTTGCATACTAAATGAAGGATCGAAAGAAACCTTACTTATGATTCCCAGCCATAAATAAGAAATTAAATGTTTATTATGTTAAATTAAATTTTGAGTTGAAAATAGGAAAATGTATACTTTTACTGAATACATGACAAGCCCAAATATTGTTCATGGTTGTTATGACCACAAGATAACTCTGTTATATCAGGTCTTGTCAAATATTTTATTAATTTTCTAGACCAGACACATCAAGAATCTATGTAAATATTGGGTTTGGATTTTTTGTGGAATTCACACATGAAGAAGCATTGAAATTTATTAAGAAGAAAACTGATAGCCTGAATGAGAAAGCTGAAAACTTAACAAAAGATGCAGTCACAGTCAAGGCTCATATAAAAATTGTGCTCGAGGTAAGAAATATGAATAATGTCTATTATTACCCTATATTTGACATGACCTTTCAGAGGTTAACAAATCACCATTATAAATATATAACATAGATAAGAAAATAGCACATTCTCTATTTTTGTCTTACCTGCGATGAAAGTCGCTGGAGGCGAGACATATGTATGGGAATCCGGCGGCGTAAACACTTGGACATCTTGCTTCATATATTTGTAAGCCCAAGCCCTAGGTCCATCTAATTTGGTCCAGAGGTAGCTTATGATGAGTACTTGCCAGTCAGTCACTTGTCACCTGATCTTGGCCTCAATTTCACGGTCCAGCGACTAAGATAAAGATTTTGGGTTACGGCAGTTCCTCTCTCACCACGCATAATAGGATGACAATATTTGGTATATAGTTTGCTGATGACTAGTACATGATGGTCTGGTAGGTGTCACCTGACCTTGACCTCAATTTCACAGTCTAGCGACCGAGTTAAAGGTTTTTTATTAGGACAGTTCCTCTGTAACTATGCATGGTATGGTGACAATATTTGGTATACAGGCTGCTGCTGATAACTAATGCTATTTACGTAATGCTTATGAGGATGCGGAATGCAGGTGAGACGTTTTTCTGTGTCCACACTTGTTTCATTAATCTGCTGTATTACCTTACTGCCCACAGCCAACAAAATACTGTTTAATTAAATGATGGAATGTAAATGAAACAATTTTTGTGAGTATCAGTTTTATTCATTGAATCAGATACATGTATATAGAATCTAACACCAGTAATAGTACAAAATAAGAATATCTGATAAAACTTAGGGTAAGATTTGACTTAGTCTCTTATGACTAATGCAAAAGAGCTAAGTAAGTTAAGAGACATCAAATCCTACCCCATGGTGCCTCAGAATGTTTGTATGCCAGTCGAAGACAGGTTGTATTATTTGAACTATGGTGGGCAGCAGACGGGCAGCCTCCACAGTGATGTCTGCTATCTGTCTCAAACCAATGTTGTCAGATCTTCACGAAACTTTGGGAAAATGTTTACAGGCAAAATATCTCCGCCAACTTAGATAAAAGCCAAATCACTTCAGCCACCTCAGAGTTATAAGCCTTTATTATACCCCTGCTTCAAAGAACTACTTATCCATCTTGGATAAGTAACTAATTATCACAGCCACTTGAAATTTTATATGTGACCTTACCATGTGGTCCTGTATTGCAAGTACCGATTTTAGGTCTGTTGCATATCTACTTCCTGTTTACCTACTTAGTCAATTCAATGATGTGAATAGCGGGGGTTACTAGTCTATAAAAAAATAGCAAATTTCCCTTGTCCGCTCTCTAACTCAAACAGTTGTTGTCTGATCTTTAATGAAACTTGGGGAAAATGTTAACCGGCATAAGATCTCGACCAAGATGGATAACCAGCCAAATTGCTTCAGCCACATCTGAGATATTGCCCTTTCTTTATACAAAAAATCGCTAATTTTTTATGGATGATTGTAGCACTTTGGCACTTGTTTAAGTTTGTAATGCTCTTGTGGCCAAAATTAAAATATTGTTTTTATACCCCCGCAAACTTGTTGGGTACCCTTCTAACGGCTAGGGTGTAGCCAAGGTCTATCAGTACCCTTCTAACGGCTAGGGTGTAGCCAAGGTCTATCAGTACCCTTCTAACAGCTAGGGTGTAGCCAAGGTCTATCAGTACCCTTCTAACGGCTAGGGTGCAGCCAAGGTCTATCAGTACCCTTCTAACGGCTAGGGTGTAGCCAAGGTCTATCAGTACCCTTCTAACGGCTAGGGTGTAGCCAAGGTCTATCAGTACCCTTCTAACGGCTAGGGTGCAGCCAAGGTCTATCAGTACCCTTCTAACAGCTAGGGTGTAGCCAAGGTCTATCAGTACCCTTCTAAAGGCTATATAGGGGGGGTATATAGGAATCACCCTGTCTGTCTGTCCGTCTTGTCCACATCCCTTGTAAGCGCTTCTCCTCCTAAACCACTTGACAGATTTTGATGAAGCTTTACATGAATGAAGTACATCATATGTAGATATGCATGAAGAATTTTGGTTGCTGTCGGATATTATTCATGGGAGATAATTGGACTTAGACTTGTTAAATATATAATTAGTGCGAGACCTCGTAAGCGCAACTTCTCCTAAACCGCTTGACAGATTTTTATGAAACTTTACATGAAGGAAGTACATCATATGTAGATGTGCATGAAGAATTTTCCTTGCTGTGGGACATTATTCAGGGGAGATAATTTGACTTGAAGCAAAGCGGTGGGTATTCCTATGTAAGCATGCTCACAGTCCACACTTGTTTTTTCGGTTTTTCTACTAACCCTTTAAAATTAGACTGACTGGACATTTTTTACAATGTATTGCTTCTTATTTTGAAATACTTTTTTTTGATAGTTTGACCGTTATCTGAAACATCATGGCTGTTCCATTTCCAATTTGAGTATGCATCAAGATCCATTATGTGCTTTAAATTCCATGGTTTTTTTTTTTGCTTTTACATCAAGCACTTCAGTGACTATTTTATTCAAAAACATGTGGGAGATTGTGTTGATACATGTAATGATGCATGTTTCCATATTAAAAATATGACAGGGGTGACTTGGGCGAGATAGCATGTCTATAAATTACGTAGAGGCATGTAGGCAGTTGTGTCCTATTGCAGCATGGCAAAACAATATTAAACAATACAAATAGTACACGTAGCACACTTCAATACCATAGGATGCAGACAACAGCGCTAGCCTGCCATTTATGAAATATAATCTCATCAAAGATAGTTCAGAAAGCACTAGAAATACCCAAAATTGTTCCATTTTGCAAAAATTTTCTAACCTCAGGGAGGGACCCCCTCTAAGACTCTCACTCAAACCATTGTTGCCGAGAATTACAGATACATGTAGCCATGTTTAAGTACCACATTACCCATCTTAACGTTCTATATGGTTTCTTGTTTATCTGATATTCTCAGTGTTTGTTATTTGCATTAAAAGTTTTCTTTATTAAGGGGAAATAAACTTTGATCAACAATTATCAAAGTTGATAAAATAAAATATTTTTCCTACCTATCGACCAAGAGCTCTAAATGTACAGTCAGAAAACTGCAAACAAACATATTTTTAAGGTTGGTCTGTTGTTTTATTCTAATACAGTTATTTATGGTTTCATTGAAAATTCATCTAGTGGCTGATTCATGATATGACATGTTGCAACAATATAAACCAATGTATGTGTAAATTTATGATAATATAGTTTCAGGAATGATGGCATATTTAATCAAATTTAAAAAACAGAAATCTTTTCTGCAGGTGACTGATATTTCTGTGCACACAGTTTCAATGGTCTTTGGTCCTTTTTTTTGCTTACCCACGATGTAATTTCCCTTTCCAATAATAGTAATATATTGTAATCAACAAATTTAAGAATTTGAATTTAATAGATTGTAATCAACAAATTTAAGAAGAATTGTAATCAACAAATTTAAGAAGATGAATTTTTTTAATGATATCATACTGGTTTCCTAAGAGAGTAAACACATATATTATATTTATTTGGAATCATAAAAAATTTTGTTTAAAGGGATGAACAATACATCATGCATAACTTAATTTCTTTTTAATGAAGAAAATAAGTAGTTTTTATTAAAAACTACTTATGTTCTCCATTAAAAAGAAATCAAGTCATAAACAGTCACGTGGAACCAGGTCATGTTGTGTATTTGTGTAATTGTTTATGTAATAAATTATTATGATGTTGATCTTTAATGATTTGAACAGCTTTTGAAGTCAATTTTTATGGTTTTATAGTTTATGGTAATTAATAAAACACAAAGATAACAACCATTTTCATTGTAATATTATATATATAGGATCAATGACAAATAGTGGCAAGAAGCATCATATGAATTTTGCCAGTTTTAAATACATAATTCTACCAATATGAAGTTTCTCTGTAAAACAGTTACATTTGAATATATCAAAGCATATTCAGTAAATTTTTAAAACACACAAAGAAATTCTTTTAAAACAGAAAAAAAAAAATTCTGACAGGAATTACCACAGGGTAAAGAAATCATTTTATCTTCCTGTCTTATCAAACGACACTGCAGTCATTAAAATCTAGATACAGGCCTAGTTGTAGTATGATGTAGAATAATCTGGTGATATTGCTGGTATTTGTCTTTGCATCTCTTTCAGGGATTAAGAGAACTACAAAACTTGCCAAGAGAACCAGACAAAAAACCATACAGAGACGTTTTATCATAGAGTAATAAACCCAGCTTAATAAGTGACCAACAGACAAGTTACCATGCTATAATATCTGTGTGATGGAATACAAGTGGCAATCAGATTGTGTGTAATGGTTCCAAAGTGGCAATTGAACAAAAAAGGGAGATAACTTCTGCATCTTTTGGTAGACTAATTCTTTGATAAAAAACGTCTGTTATGAGAAGTCTCAAGAACTGTGCCAAATGTAGACATAAAAAATTAATTATTATATTCTGGTCATTTGGACTATTAAAAAGGCTTTAAAATATTTTCTGGAATTTTAAAATTATTATTAATGATGAATTTCAATGTATATTGTTAACTCCATGAGACAAAAAATGTAACCTCGACCCTTAAGCAAAGTTACTGTAAAATATATATTGTTAACTTCACGAGACAAAAATGTAACCTTGACCGCTTAAGCAAAGTTACATTTTACACACTTGCACTTATTTCTAAGGAAACAACATAGAATTTCATAATTAATAGTATATATAAAATGGTCATGTACATTTGTTAGTCTGTTTTAATTATATATAAACAACTTAAGGAAATTTTGTATGGAAGGAACAAAATTCTCAAATTGTGAGATGTATATTCTTATGCGAGTTCTTTTTTTTCAGAATGAGATTTCTTTAGATTTCCTTACTCTCTTCATAATAACATCCCAATCTGTTGTATTAAAACAGTATCCCAATTTGTCAGGAGGATATCATGTAAATAGTTTATTTAACTTGTGTTTCGTATTTTCACTGTGAAGATCAAGTTCAATTTTCAGCACAATCCAATTTGTAGTTTTTGACCTAGGCCAATTCAAGGGTTTTTTGGTCAATAATTGGCGGTTTCCAGATGACAACTTGAAAACGTGCCAACAGATGTTATTTAAACTTTGCACAGCTATTAAATACTATGACATGAAGATCAAGTATGTAGTTTTCAACTTAGGTCAATTCAAGGGTTGTTTGGTCAACAATTGGCTGTTTCCAGATGATAACTTGAAAACGTGCCAACAGATGTTATTTACACTTTGCACAGCTATTAAATACTATGACATGAAGATCAAGTATGTAGTTTTCAACTTGGGTCAATTCAAGGGTTGTTTGGTCAACAATTGGCTGTTTCCAGATGATAACTTGAAAACCCGTCTACAGATTTTTTTTTAAAACTTTGCACAGCTGTAAAGTACTATAAAATGAAGATGGGGTTGAATTTTTCAGCACAATGCCATTTGTAGTTTTGAGTTGTGCCAATTAGAAATAGTTTTTATAGGCCCATGGTCAAGGTAAAATTTGTGTTCCGAGATGGACCCTTATCATACTCAGCTGTTCCTGTAGGCTGATATGTAATTCAGTAATATGTGTTTATGAATATTAAAAACAATGCAATGTGGTGGGGTTTCATTTTATGTCCCATTAAATGCCGAATGTTTTAGATTTTGATGGTAGTGAGGGTCTCACAATCCCGTCAAATCTAAATAAGCATTTGACCCCATAGAAATCTCTGACTTAAAAGAATAATTTTTTTTAATGTTAAACAATATTGAAGGAAATTTTATCACGCAATCTAATAGTTTGCACTTCAGATTAAGTTTTATCATTTTTATTGCTGTGCTCTTTCCCATCTACCATATCTTAATGTTGCATGCTTACAATTATTTCCCAAAACCAAGATACCACAAACAGAATTTCTCACACCTCTTATGCAATCCAAAACTGCAGCAGTGGTGGACATTGGACTACATGTTGCTAGCTTTTTATGCCAGTAACTTAGGAGTTATTCATTTTCTTGTTTGTTAAAAGATTTATCAGAAAGGATATATATATATATATACAGAGTCTGCACGTCCGCGGTTAGCGGACTGAGAAGCAACTATTAAAAAGTTTTGGGTTCACTTAAAATGAGAAAGTTTAAGATCAATATGTTATGATTGTTTACGTTATTTATTTATATTGACACTCAATGACTAAGGCCATTCGTTGGTCAGTCTGTGTCTAAATTTTTGACAAGAAACACCGTCATTTGTATTATCTTCTGTTTGTTTGTTTGTTTGAATGGTGTTTTAACGCCACTTTCAGCAATTTTTCAGCTATTTCATGGCGTCCAGTTTTTATTGGGGGAGGAAGCCGGAGTACCCGGAGAAAACCCCCGACCTGCGGTAGGAAAACTGGCAATCCTTGTCAATTAAGATTTGAGTCGAGTACACCCTGCCTGCAGTGAGAATCGAACCCGCAATCTCAGTGTTGACAGACCACGTGATCAATAGTAGACGAACTACCTTGACCACTCGGCCACCGAGGCCCCTTGTATTATCTTCTAGACTTGTGTGTATATATTTATATTTATTTCTTTATATAATACCAATACATGTCATATATATATATAGTCAAACAAGATAAAGTCCAAACGACGGCATTAATATGAATAAAGAATAAAATAACATGAAATAATCTGTATATAGTATCATATCGCTAGTACTTTCACTGCTTCCTGCAGCTCTGCAGGTGACAATAATGTTTACAAATATTGTTTACATAAATGTAAGATACAAAGATGATGTGATAATGTGTTTAAAAGTTCTGGAAAAGTAACGTTCATAACGTCACATAAACAAACAATGCGTTTATATTCATTAATTACAAGTTAATCAGTTGCTATTAATAACAGTTAATTAGCAATAAACGTCTAGCCATTTACATATAAAATGTATTTCCTCTCATCACACAGAGATTGTTTGTCTTCCAAAACTTTATATAATGCGAAAATGTTAAATTTTATGTTTAAACATTCATGTAAATGTTTGTTCACTTTCATGAAGCGTAGTTCTTCTGTTGACGTTTGTTGACTATGCAAAGTCATTCTTTTCAGTAATTTATTTTTAGTTTGTCCAATATAGAATTTTTTACATTTCGCACAAATAATTGAATAAATTACATTTTTAGTTTTACAAGACATATTATGTTTTATGGTAAACGTTTTACCGTTAATAAAAGTTATGGAAGTCCTTCTAATAACCTGTCACATGTTTTACAAGTTTTTACTCCACATTTTGAAACCCAACAAGTGTTTTCAATATCAAAGCATGATTTGGTTAAAATTCTTTTCAAATTTTTAGGCTGTCTTCCGCTATATAGAATCTTCTTGTCTTGCTATATATATATAGTGGGAGAAAGGGTATATGTTTTCCATTGTCTCATTATTACCAGTGCAGAGCGTCTGGTTTGCTGTGTTTCACTATATTTCTCTGTATTATATTATTATATTACCCTACAATTTGAAAGAACAGGTTTAATGTAACATATTTCTGGGCATGTTGATATTGAACATTTCCTTTGTTTCTATCAGGTATATATGATGACCAGTTTCTTACCTGTTTGAATAAAATCACATTTACCATTAATTGACAGTATTTCAATTTTGATAAGAAAGTCCAATCAGTGACTATCAAATAATTTAATTTTAGTGATAAACAAAAAACAATTTGTGATTGTGTCAGTAACGTATATTTGCTGTTATACTTTTATCACACAAAATGCTGAAAACCTAAAAAAAGTATTGGGACATATGCTTCAAAAGAAATTGAAAGATTCCAAACAGAAAGATTTTGTTAGAAAGAAATGGATCAGCGTAGCAATCAAAAAAATGAATCAAGAAGCAACTTAAGAAAAATAAATAGAATATTTATTACAAAAATATTCACAAGAACTATATCACTCAAATTTAGTTTGAAGTTTAAGAGATTCCATCCAGTCCATATACTTGACAGTAATATTTCCATTGATCGTCTTTGCTTTTATCTTTCCTCCTGTTCCAGAAAGGTTACCTTAAAATAACAACAAGATATGGTGTCCAAGCAATACATACATCATATATTTGAGAACCTATAGATCATTAATAACAACACAAGACAATCAGCAAACTTATCTTTAGAATTACAAACATACAAAAATGATAATTTAATATGTTATTTTTCTGGGAGAAGAAATACAGATTGTGCTGTTCTATTTATGGTAAAGTTTATATAGTGGAGTTAAGACAATACAAATTCAATATATGTGGGCCACCATTCTATTTATTTTTTACAAGGCATCAATTGATCAGCTGGTTTCTTAAGTATAAATTACAAAGAATCCAGTTTTTTTGTTTTTCAGCTTTCCCTTTATAAATAATCAAGAAATATGCTGATGACCTATGACCATATACAAGAAATATATTGCCATAAAATTCATGTTTTTATTTAGTAACTATATTGAGTCTTGATAACATAAAATAGTTTATATAAAAGAGATATTCTTATTTATTTTGTTGTAGGCATTTTTAACACATAAATATAAGTATATAGCCAAAGGGGCATAAATCTTACACACAATATCAATTCAAAAGTTAAAGTTTCCTGTTGTTTCATACATATATATTGAAAAATGCATAAGTTCAAATAGGCATAACTCCTAAAAAAAATATCATAACTTCCTATTGATACATGTATGCATAACTACATACATTGTATTCTTCATTCCTACCAAGATTTATGTAGTTTAAGAGGAGAAGTGCTTACGAGCTGTTTAATAATTATATTTTTAGAAATTTCTTAGTTAACAAGGGGAATAACTGTAGAAAAAATATCTGTTCTTCATTCCTACAGAGTTCAAAAAATTTTCATCAGTTGGTTCATAAGAGTTGCACTTTAAAGAATAGGACTGACGGACCATTTAAAAACATTATACCCTCTTCAACTACAATACAAACCCAATTTGTATTGAAACTATAATTCTAAGAGATCAAATTAAGGTTAAAGATTGACTGTGGCTAAATTCATCATTTCTAAAAACCAATTCTAAATCTTGGTTTGTTCAAATTTATTTTAAACCAATCAATTTTTATATATTTTAAGGCATGTCGTTGGATTTGATATCACTTGAATAAGAGACTCCATAGCTAAATAAGATGCTCTTCTTTATGACAGTGTAACTTCTAATTTGTCAGATATAAGTTGCAAACTAAAATTAAATTGCAAACTGTAATAAACAGACTTTAAAGAACCCCTCTATAACTAAGGTTATAGCAATTATTGGTGTCTGCTGATCAAGAATTCCTTGTGTGTTAAATAAGTTAATTTTGATGCTTGGAAATTGTGAGAATGAGGATTTTGCACTATTTTTTCAAGAGCTTGTGGGGCCTTAACCCCTGCCATAATTGCGACTCAGAAGGACAACTTTGTAGCCCTCCTTTTCTAATATATCTTTTTTACACCCCCCCCCCCCTTTGAAAATCTTGTATCCGCCCTTGATAACATTTAATAAAATTGTATTCGACTGTGTTCAGCAAACTACATCATGTAGTACTGTACTAACATAATGGTCTGTTGATTTTTTTAAATATTAAATAACTCTTTTTATAATGAAACATAAGGTTATGGAATAAGTATGTGCATTTAAGGTGTTCATCAAGGCATTTAAACCTAGAATCCAAATGAAGTTACAAAATTGCAAATATACTTGATAATTTAAAGAAACACATAATCTATAGCCTGTCACTAAAACTGATGTACATACTGTAGTAATATTGAAAATAATGACCATCTAATTAAATAAGTCACCATTTTGAACATCATGTTACTAACATCCAGCTGTTTCAAGTACCTTCTAAGCAGAAAATTGTATTCATTTTTCCACTCTCTGTAATTAAATTTAGGTTCCAGGTAAATCAGCATAAAAATATTTGCTAAACAAATTTTGAAATCAGAAGATTATCCTGTAATTTACCTTGCAGCTTTTCACCGGTTTCTGTCCCATCTTTCCGTAAGTCTATAAAATTAAGTTTCTGATCACATATTACACTTATTCCTTCTAAATCTATGGATGTAGATTGTTCTGAAAGTTTAATATCTATATCACCTGAAAATGAAATTAATATTTCAGCTGCACATTTCACTAAATGCACAAAGTAAATTTGTGATTGGTTCCTTGTAAAACATAATACACCAATAAAGTCAATTTTTTTATTAAGCTCGACTTTAATTGAATGGTAGCTTTGTGTCCATTGAACTGTATTTTGGCTACATGTTAATGTATTATTAAAACAACCAATAAATTAATCAGGGGAACTGGGATGACAGGAAATTTAGATAACCTCTAAAATGTATGGCGGATGGGTACCTTACCCATCCGCCATACATTTTAGAGGTTATCTACAAAGAACTTGTGCCTTACAACCCACTACACTACAATTACTAAAAGAAATAATCCTGTCCCATGAATGTTGACAAAACAGCTACTTGTTACTTGAAATAATTTAGAAAAACATTAATGTTAGAGATTTGGTTTACATTAGGATAAATATACATTGTAGTGACCTCCAAGTTTTGTAACTACAGTTAAACTTACAAACTGGTGTTTGATGTCTATTTGAATACACATAACATGTATCAAAGTATAACATCTATTTTATTTAAATGTAAAGGAATTGATTAAGGTTTATTATTTTCCTCATAAATAAGTGCCACTTTTTGTAAAAAAAAAAGGTATGTTTTTTTTTCTTTTGGGTTATCTCCCTTTACCTTAGTGGCTTACTTTTCCCTACTTTGTAAATGTCTTCTTTTCTCCAGTTTGTAAATGGCTTACTTTTTGCCTGCTCTGCGAGTGCTTACATGTCAACTTTCTCTGCTGTGTAAATAGCTTACACCTCATTTTTTGTACATAAGTGGCATAACATTCTCTACTCTGTAACATGCTTATTAATTATCTATCCCTGTTCTTTAAGTGGTTTATCTATCTTTGCTCTGTAGTTGCTTATCATCTGTCTTCTGAATATGCAATACCTTTTTCTGGTTTGTAAAAAGTGTACTTTTTTTTTTCTTAAATACCTTCACCTTTCTCTGCTTTGTAGATAGCTTACCTTTCTCTGATTTTTAAGTAGCTTACATTTCTCAGCATTTGAAATGGTTTAGATTTCTCTGTCTTTGTGATGGATTACCTTTCTCAGCTTTTTAAGTGGCTGATCATTCTCAGCAACTGAAGCCCTGTTACCTTTCTATGCTTTGTAGATGGCTTTCCTATCTCAGGTTTTTAAGTGGCATACCTTTCTCAGCTTTCAACGCAACATCTTCTGCTCTTGCAATAAATATATCAGTTCTTCCATTCCTTACTTCTGATTCTAAACTTCCATCAAGTGAATCTATGTTACACAAGTATATACTATTTAAAAGAAAATACATGTACACAAAATCACAAACTCTGAATACACAGACTTTTCAAATCAAAACCATGCTGTGATGTCAGAAAAGCAATTATATACATATTGGAGTTAGATGTTATAAATATGTTGTACTGACCTACATTTACACTTAATTCATAACAGTCTTTGACTTTACTGAACTAATGAATTCTAAGATTTCTATTTACCTAATACAAGATCTCCGTGGTTAACAAATATTTTTGAAGCTCCATGAACATTCATCAGATTTATGTTTCCATGTCTACTTATAAACTCTGCTGCAGTGCTATAAGCAGATGAAATGTTCATATTCCCTTCCTCAACACTACATTTTATACTCTGTCCTTGCAGTCTGTCTGTTTTAATACTCTAAAATAAAAAAAATTTTAGATCAATAAATGTTTAATATTTAAAAGTCATGTATTACAAAAAAGCAAACCATTCAAGAATTTTTTTGTGTAGTTTCATTTAGGGGTCATCAATAATTGTCAACATTTGTCACAAGTTTGCAAAGAGCACCCTTTTTGAAAACCCCCTCTCTCCCTCCAAAAGAGTATGTCAACATTTTTTGCAAGTCTGCACATCCACATTACTGGAAGTTTAAAGAACGTACCGAAAAAATGTTGAAATTGAACCCCCCCCCTTATAGTGCTCTTTGCAAACTCATGACAAATGTTGACAATTATGGATGACCCCTTAGGTGTAAAATCAATGACTGTAGCACATGATGATCCATACCAAAAATGTCTGTTCTGCCAAATGCTTTGTAACCATACACAATTTTAATTCTTTTAATTTCATTTCTAAATTGAAATAAAATTATTACATGTGACTCTGAATTTCCATCAGTTTCTGTTAAGTCTGTACTCTTATATGACTTCGATTTTTTGGTTCACTGTATTAAGAATAATTGATTTTTAAAACAGATTATCCACTATATGCTGCCAAACCAAATGCCTTAGAGTTTTGTATGTTGTATTATATAATGTTATCAAAGTCTTAAAAGACAGTTTCAGACTTGTGTAGGGGTGTGGAACAAATTACATATCTTACACAGTTGTGAAGAAAACAACAAAAGAACACTATTAAGAACAATGTTGTTTACAGATAACCACATTCCTGTAAATAATTCCATAATGACAATAAAAATCCACTCATAAACATATAAAACACTTACACCAAATCCTGTGACAGCCATGTTTATATTGCCTTGGATAACTTTGGTACATATTATATCACCATCTTTACTCTGTACTGTAATATACTCACCCTAAAAAACAAATTGTAAAAATAAAATATGTCAGTAATACTTTTGTTTAACTTTTTCTAAGTCCTGTAACAAAATTTGAAGAGTCAAAATGGGGTAGAGTATGCATATGTACCCATCATAACAATTAATCCTACCAAATAACAAAGCAATCTACCAAGCAGTTTCATAGCAGTTACATCCACAAAAAGCTGCAAAAGGACGAAGAGCAAAACAATGCTCTGATGCTTCATGGCAGGGGACAAAATGGTGTCATTATTATGCAAGAAGGATGACCCTATACAAAACATTTTCACAACTATAGTCAGCAAACCTATACTAGAACAGCTGTACACAGAACATATGAAATCTATACAGTGTTCATGTAACTTTAAAATATTAAAATGTTCTGCTTTATAAGGAATCTTGGATTCTTGCTAAAAAAATGTAAGGAAGACAGGTTTACCTTAATGTTGTGTAATGTACATAATGAATTGGAAGTAGATATGTTTATTTTGTCACTTTCAAAGTTTTTCACTGATGTTGAGTTTCCTTGGCATTCCACATCCAAGTCTGAAAACAGAAAACAAATGAATTATTAGTTGTAAATTTGTCCTACATGGGTGGCTAAATGTTCTAAAAATAACTTAACATGTATATTCAGCTTTTTGGTAGAAGCTTTATTGAAATTTAGTAAACAAAATGTCAGCTTAGCATTTTCAAGGACCATAACTCTACAATTTACAGGAGTTTGCATATTGTACACCTGGTTAACATGTGTATTAATATAATTTGGCATTCCCTTTCCATCTAATGCTTCATTTTATTCTAGCCAAAACATAAATAGAATTCCTCATTGTGGCAATCCTTGTCAATTAAGATTGGAGTTGAGTATACTCTGCCTGCAGTGAGAATCGAACCCACAATATCAGTGTTGGCAGACCATATGATCAATAGTAAATGAACTACATGACGCAGTGATACTTGTAGGATTTTTTTATGGTGAGTCCTGGACTCATCACTTTTGAGAATGGTGAGTCCCAAAAAATTTTCATGAGTCCCACATATCACAGATGAGTCCAGCTAAGTGCATGCATACACCCGTTTTCTTTGATGACCGACCCATTAAATGTCTTTTTATAAAAAGATATAATATGGCTTACTATAGTATGTTTATGTCATGCTATGTTATATTAGTAGTTAATGTAGTGGAGTTTTGCAGTCTTCTGGAGTATGATTGAACTGCATTCATTACTTGAAACATGCTGATGTTTGCCCATTAAAGAGAGACTTGTGTATTACAAGTTACCTGGCTCTTCTTAGAATTGAATTTCAGATGCTGACATTAATATTTCTTCCAAACAACTCATAACCCCTCCCCCCTTTTTCAGATCCTAGTCTATAGCAGATTATCTTCTTGATATATACAAAAATTAAAAGTTTATAAGATAACTAATCTAATGTTCATATTGAAGATATCTTTTACCGGTCAAGAATTCTTACTTTAAAAAAAGCGTAAGAATTGCAACTGCAAGGTTCCGACCGTGTATTGAAATTTGAAAACACGAGTGTATTATCAACGCTTAAATTTATCTGTAAAAACTGTCCATCAATACCGAACGTTTATTGTTTAATAAACATCTTAATTAAGGCAAATTTGCCGCCCGAGTGATTGCTACCTGCTGAGAATCAGACGAAACAGGTAAACATCGATCGCCATTTGTAAGAATATGTAATCACGCATCGGAGACGGAATTGACATGACGGAAATTCGTACGCGTCCGACAACTGACATGGACGCGTACTGGGACGCGTTAGATGTTGAAAAGGCGCGTCCAGAACTGAAAAGACGCGTACAATACGCATCTAGACGCGTTGCGAGGATCCCTGATCATGTACCTTAACCACTCACCACCATGGCCCCATGAAGGTTTGTAAAGGATCTATTATAGTACATGTATAATACTGCAAAGTTACAAATCATCTGGCCTTGATGACTTTTTTGTAAAATAGTAAACAAAAACAAAAAAGCAAAAAAGAAAATTGGGTGGGCATGGTAGACAGACAAGGTGTTTTTTTCACTCTGCCCTGTGCCTTCTTCACTTTGGATGGTTGTCAAAAACCAAAACCCTTCCAATGAGTTCAGTCTGTTGTGCAGTATACTGCTTAAAAGCCCAGACACAAGCCAACAGAGAAGAAGGCATTTAAAATTCCAACCAACCTGGATTATATTTGGAGAGAAAAACTCACATAATCATTTGTACCAACTTACAAAACCTTTAGACTTGTACTTTCAGAGAAGAATTTGAAGGTTGTAACAATTTTAAACAATCAAAGCAAGAAATTTCCATGGAGGCCATAATTTTATCAGATCAAGACAGGGGGCCTCGGTGGCCGAGTGGTCAAGGTAGTTCGTCTACTATTGATCACGTGGTCTGTCAACACTGAGATTGCGGGTTCGATTCTCACTGCAGGCAGGGTGTACTCGACTCCAATCTTAATTGACAAGGATTGCCAGTTTTCCTAAGGCAGGTCGGGGGTTTTCTCTGGGTACTCCGGCTTCCTCCCCCAATAAAAACTGGACGCCATGATATAGCTGAAAAATTGCTGAAAGTGGCGTTAAACACCATCAAACAAACAAACAAACAGATCAAGACAGTACACATAATTGTTGTAGAAGACCTCACATTGCATTTAAGTTTCAAAACGTTTAAACCTGTACTTCATATATCGGTGGGGATTTTTTTGTTTTAATTCAGCTAACCAGAAACAAGAATAGGGCATGAAGGACATGTTTTTTAAGCCATCAAGAAGAAATTGTCTTCAATTCATTGGAAAGAATAAAAATGTTAGGAAATTATCATGCAACAAGTCACTCTTTCAATTGTATATGTTATTCCTGCATGTAGCCAATCAAAAACTCTATTGTGCTTTATTAATGAATGGGTTTGAACCGCAAACACAGGTTTCTTTCCAGTAATGTGATTGATTAATATTTTTTATGCCCTGGCGATGACATGTCGGGGGCATTAAGTTTTACTCATGTCCGTCTGTCCATACCTACGTACGTACGTCCGAACGAATTTCCGTCAAGCTTTTCTCAGAAACCGTACATGAGAACAGTTTGAAATTTGGCAGGTTTTTTCAGTATCACAAGTTGTATGTCCTAAGCAACTTTCAGACCTGTCAGACAACTACTTCCTGTTTGGGACTTCATTTGTACGTAAATATGTCCTTCCGTATGTATGAATTTCCGTCAAGCTTTTCTCAGAGACCGTTCATGAGAACAATTTGATATTTGGCAGGGTGGTTCAGTATCACAAGTTGTTCGTCATAAGCAACTTTCAGACCTGTCAACTACTTCCTGTTTGGGACTTCATTTAGCAGGGGGAATCTGTGTACCATGGACACATTCTTCGATTTTTTAGTTATGACCTCATATGAAATCTAATAGCCCAGGAATTTCTTAACTAAATCCTAGTATGTCAGGGTTTCATGGACTTGTCAGGATATGGTTATGAAACAATTTATAATCATATTTGATCATGTTACTCTGTGAGAAACACATTTTTAATAACCTTGTCAGCAAATAAATATCCCTAACAGTAATTAACTAAAAACTAGTATGTTAAAAGGAAAAATAAAATACATGTACATGTAGTGAATGCAGCATATTTGGTGGCTAAAGTGGTCATTTAATAAAGTTGTCAATCTTTGGTTTGGTTAAACATATTTTATTGTTAAAAACAAATGAATTAGATACAACTTTTTCATCTTAAGCAACTAATTAAATGTAATCAATCAATCAACCAATTAAATACAATATTAATATCCACCGAGCAGTTTTCAGCTACATTCAGGACAAGAACAAGCAAACATAAAATCAGTTCAGGAATTGGGATATAGACAGCCACTGTGGTCTGTAGTCAGGTCTTACATGTTATAGCATGACAATACCCCAAAAAGTAGACCTATAAACCTATCCATCACCTGTGGTGATACTGTGCAGCTCTGTGGGTCTGGCACTGGGAACCCTTACCAGTACTAAGACTGATCATGACCAGGTCATTCTTCAAACATCTGTACAGTACTAGGAGATAATTACAGTAAGTTTTTACATATAAATTGTTATAATAAATTTTTCTGTGTTTAACATTTTAAACTAAACAAACAATTAAAAAACATTAGAATATAAAAAAGCGTAATGATTTCTAATATAAGCAGGAAGGATAATTAAAGCCTGACAACTAGTCTACTGTAAAGTTTAACCTGAAACCTTACCGTAATTAAGTGGCATTTGAACTGTACAAACAGCTGGAAATCTTGCCATAGTATTATATTTTGCAAAAATTTTTATATTATCAGTTTGTGATAAATCAATATCAAAGTTATACAGTTTTGTTAAAGCTGTAAGTGAGGTATTATCATACTGTTCGGATGTCCCACTATCACTGTCTGGAGAGTAGGTCATTTTTATAACCAGTTTACCCATTTCTGGGTACTCGTGAGGGTCTAAGGACTCAATATTTAAACTGAATGGAACTGATATATGTATTTTTCCAAATCTTTCTACGCCATAGAGCCAAGTTTCCAAAAGTCCTGGCTGTGTTGTTACAAGCTTTTCACGTGATACTTCCTTGTAAGTCATCCATTTCGGCGTTTTCTTGGAACTCATCTCTCGACAGTGGCATCTTCCTTTTGTTGAGTGATGTTTTAATATTCCATGGATATATTTTGTTATGAATTTCGATGAAAACACAGAATTCAACATTCTTAAATAGCGGATGATGAGGTACTAGTAATCTGACAGGAAATAAATATTAGGTTATAAATGACAACAAGTTAGGAACAGACCATAAATCCGAGATCCTGCGGCTTCTTATTCAACATAAGTCTCAACTGATCTCAACTTTGCCATCTTAACTTAATTATTTATTTTTAACATTTAAATCATTTTTTTTAAGAAAAAGTTGAATATGAAAAACTAACGATTTTATAATTTTCTTAATACTTTTTCATATTCTGTAAACAAACTATTCGCACAGGTGTTGATTGAGTGATTGATTGAATGTTGGCTGCCGCTTTACGTCCAGCGTGCAGTATTTTAGCTATCTTAAATTAGGAGAGAACGAGCTATAAACAATAAATCAACGGAGAAAAAGGGTGAGAAGGGACATATAGGAACAAGATTTTGACTGCCACTAAAAAAGTATGAAGTATTGGGTATAGCGGCGAAGAATTTAGCCCTTTGTAGATTTTGAGCCTACTCTTTTTCTACCATTTGTGAAATTAGAAAAAATGAATTGTGACATCCAGTAATCTTTTAATTTTACATACAGTATATAATCGATTTCCTATACACATTTTTAATACTCGAAATAAGTCCAAACATATGCGGATGGCGCTTGAATATATCCTGATGTCATTATTAAAAAAAATGAATTCCTTAAATCTGCTGAGACATAACAAAGGTGTCATGAACATGTTTTAAAGGTTTAAAGACAAACCAAAACTTTAAATAATTTGTGTCCTGCTATTGTTCAACTTTGTGTAGTTTTTAAAGATGTATCGCATCTCGTTTAATTGGAGAGGCTGGGTTTTAGAGAACCCGTGGTATGGTAACTCCAGTTGATTACTACGACTGTTCTATGTGGTAATTACATAGCAAATCCCGGAGTTGCGCATACATGATATTTCTTCTTTTTTTTTCTTTTTTTTTTCCTTTTGTTTATTTCTTTTATGGAAGGGATATATATTCTAATTATTTTGGTAGTTTCAACCCCGACAATTGTGGGTAACGTGTTTTGAGTTTGGCCGAGTGCAAGCTCCTGCGTGATAAAAACCTCTTTTGTGAGCTGCGTAAAAGAGTAGGCGCTTATTCAACTTTCCAACTTTACTTTTTAAATGCTTCGGTCCAAACTCACTCTTCATTTATCCATTCTATTTCCCCAATGTATTTATTGTTTAGTAACTTGTTCTTTTTCTGCACTGTAAAAATGGCGTTTAGATACTAAACACAATCCTAAACACTTTCTTGATGCCTTTTTTTAAACGCCAAAAAAATCTAAACATGTTTAAAATCTAAACACGTTTCGAGTGTAAACATGTAAAGATGAAAAATGTGTTTAGATGCTAAACGTGTTTAGATATTCATGTGTTTAGACATTTAGCCCTAGAAGAACCCAGGAAGACCCCATTTATTGGGGAAAAATATCATCTCATCTAAAGTCCTGGATCTGCCAATGTAAACATGTGCTATTCAGTGTTTTGGTGTTGTTTCATCCAGATTTTCTATTTTTCAAAGTGTCAGTCAGTGTCATCCTGAATCAATGAAGACACTACTTAATTTTTCTCTGAAAATATGTTGTTGACAGAAGATTATACGTTAGTTCATTCAGCTTTGTTTGATTTGTTATAAGCTTGTGTTATTCAAACAACTATTTCTTGGTTTTTTTTTTGGCTCGAGTTCCTCTGTGTGGTATATAAAGGAAATAAAAAATCTTCCAAACTTGGAGGATCAATCTTAAATAACAAAACAAGGCAGATATACCGAGAAATTGAAAATCACAATGGTACTGACTTGGTACAGGCATTTCATTAAATTTACTGTGAACTTAGTTGAATATGTTTGGGAGAAGGGGGAGTGGAAACATTTCGATAAAATAGTTGACAGATGCATACTCAAATCGTTTTTTGGGATTTTCAACACCTTTTTCAGTACCTTGTTGGTTCAACAAACAACCAGCCGATTAAATTTTTTGTCAAAAATTACAGACAGTCAGGTGCATAGGTGAATAATATAGAAAAATTAATAATAGAATGAAGAATTACCAGTTTATTAAAATACAAAATAAAAAACATTCTTAAATACAAATTTAAGTTCAAGTAAAATCTTGTGTTAAAAATCAAATAGATTTTTTGAATATCAATCAGTTAAATGCATAGATTCAATTTCTTTAGAATAGCGAACATCCTTAAATTGTTAGAAACATCATTTGTTAATTTCATATAATCTGGTGAACTAAACCTAAGTTATAAGAAACCAAATGTAACCAGACAACACTGCCTTAACAATAATATCCTTCATACTCATAGACAAAATACATGGAAAAAATCCAAAGCAATCTATATAAACATTATAACATGCAAAACAAGATTTTACAAAAATATAACTGCTACAATTGTAGTTCAATATCTATACTACCCTACCTATAGATTGAATATCTATTCTAATGTACCTATCAGGGTTTGAAATTAGTACTCGCCACTGGCGAGTAGATTTGATTGTGGGCCACTAAAATTCTTTTTTCTGTCCCCCACTTGGCGAGTGTTTAATGTGGGCAAACTAAAATCTTTTTCTCCGCCGCCCATGATGTCAATGTTTATCATTTCACATTTAAATCAACATAGTTTAGTTATTATTGCGCATGCTTCGTTTTAGGGGGCGCTTTCCGAGTTATGGCTGTTACGTTAATTTAGCAGCTGTTCCGCTAAATTGGTTGTGCGATTTTAGGACATAATCTACTGTTTCGACAACCGATTTTTTTTAACTTTTTAAACTTAACATGGAAATGGAACATTTGTTATTATTGGTAGCATCCCGCCCATTGCATTTACTTAAATCGGGTTGACGACTCGTGTCGCCAACCTGATATTATTGTGATAACTTAAAGACAGCTTACGTGCACCTGTGGGCCCCTACTTTCTGATGTGGACTACTAAATTCATTTTTTGGGACCCCACATGGCCCCTACACACATTATTTAAGCTTCAAACCCTGCCTGTAGTTTCTTAACTTAACAAAACACAATATATACATCTGAATGCTTTTTCAAATGATGGAAAAGTAAGTAAATACATGTTCATATAAAAGACAAAAATCTTTAACAGCTAAAATAAGATGAAGTAGATTGTATATACAAATGTGAACACAACTCAAGTTCATTATATTGCTTCATAAAACACCAAAAACACTATAATAATAAGCTGTTAAATAAAAAACATTAACATTAGGTCAATTAAAAAGTAAATAATAGACCCAGACAACAAAAATTTGAAATTGTTGCTAAACAATGTTGTCCTTATTATAATACATAAGTGTACAAAGTTTTATGAAGATACATCGACTTGTATGTTTTGGAATAAACCTGGTTTAAAGCACTGAAACACGTATGCCCTAACAAAAAAGTTGAAAACATTATCATTTAAAAAAATGTTTAAATGATAATTTAATAACATGTCTTAAAATCAAATAAGAAATACCATGTTTAATGGATTCCAAGGAATCAGGGATTAGGCCAATATAAAAAATATTCTTGATTCTCATCCCCTCCCGTCCCGATTTTTTCAGCCGACTTTTTAAATTTTTTTTGGCAAATTATGTTCATTTTGATAAATTTCCTTTAAAAAATAGCAGAACATTTTATCAAAATGGATGAAAAATAAATAATAAAATTCGCCCGCTGCCCCATATTTTCAAGAAATTTGGATGAGAATCTAGGAATTATTTTATTATGGCCTTGATGAACCATTGGCCAATTGTATAATTTAATTGGCTATTTTTATCCCTGTTTGGGCCTTGGTTTATGGTTATTCATTTAGAATCCAAGATAAGAATCAAACCCATTACATGTACATGTATATGTACCAACAACAACCAATGTACATAATTGTTTCATACCAATTAGTTGACATCATCATTTGACTTAGAGTCCCTTAATTCTAAATATTGTTTTTCAAACTTCGTGAAAACTGCTGTACTATAGAAGGGGCATTGTCTTTAAAAAGGGCAATCTGTAAAATCCAAGTAGTTGAAAGCATTTGGGATAGGTCAAGTCAAAAATTTAGTATACCATCAGTAGTTTCTCGAAGGCTTTTTGAATCTCTGACCCAACACAAATTTGGATACCATCACCAACAATTTAGTTGTTGTTGATACTCCCATTGCTATTTCTGATAATAATTAGTCGTGGAGCACTTTTGGACTTCGAGGATAGATTCAGATCTTTCAACTGAAAAAAAAAAAAAAAAATTTAAGACAGCCATAAATGTGTATTGGAATGTAATTCTCATCAAAATACAGGTTACAGATAATAATTTTGAAATTAAACTATATGAGAATATAAAGTTCTTTATTAATGAACAGATCAGTTGAATAAAGCAAGTTATTTTTCAGCTTTTCTAGCTTTTATCTTTTGGGACGGATGGACGAAAGGACCCGAACACTATATGCCCCCCCCCCCCTACTTTCGTAGATGGGGCATAAAAATACTTCAAACTATAAAATTTAAAATGACATTTGTAAAATGTGTATGAACTCTAATATCTTAAGAAAAATTATATGCATTGACCATAATAGTCCACATTGTTCTTTTACCTATCCAGCAGTTATTCAATGCTACTTACTTCCATCTCGCTAAGGAGATCTAAAGTCTTCCTTATTAGATGCGTCATCAGAACAATTTTCTGTTCTTGGTTTTTCTTGAATCAGCTGACAAGATTGGTGAAGCTGAAAATATAAGACAATCAAATTATAATTGTTGGTCAAGCTAAAAATTTTTAAAACAATAATTATATTTGAATGGAATTATAAGAAAAAAAAGGAATGGCTGGAATGTGTCCATGGGACACAGATGACCCCACTGAACAGAAAAAGGTGGTCTGACAGGTCAGAACATGGCTTAAGACGTTCAGTTCATCATACTGAACCACAAATTAACTTTCAAATCACTCTCATGTCTGGTTTGATTTCTGACAAAAGCTTGACAGAAATTTTCGTACGGACTGACATACTTGAGTAAAACTTAATGCCCCCCACATGTCGTCACGAGGGCACAAAAATAAAATTTGTTTGTATTAATAACTGGGCCTTAACCATGTTGGCATGTAAAAATATACAAGTTTGTTCCAATAAAAGAATTTGAATAAAATGTTTTGCATTTTAATTGCTACAAAATACATTATTGTTTTCAAAGTAATCAAAATGAACTTCAATAAAGAATGTGTCCGTGGGACAAAGATGGGAATAGCTCAACAGAAATTGGCGGTTGTACGGACAGACACGAGTAAAACTTAATGCCCCTCGTCATGTCGTCACAGGTGCAAAAAAAAGTGTGAAAAAAAAAATAGCAAGTGGTCTTCAGAACAAAATCAATGGGGAGATTAAACATAATTTCACAGAATTTACATGTACTTACATTATGTACCTCTGTTGCATTTTTGCTATCTTCTGTGCTTTGCAGATGTTTTGCTTTTAGCTCATCACACAGCAAGGCCAATTTTCCTGGTAGCATGGTATATATGTCTGCATCTTTCAAAAGCCTCAATGAAAGGCCATCCAATTCATTTTCTGTTTCAAAAGTATAAATCTGAACTTGTAATGTCATCCTTCCAGTAACATGTACATGTAGCTGTATTAGAATAAATTCTTGTGTGCGAAAAAAATTTCTAAAAAGAAAAAAATCAAGGACCCCCCTTTCAAGTTATATGGTCTGTCCCAAAAAATATTTTACATGCAGATCCGCTGCCCTTCATTCACCATTTTTTTAACCAGATTTGTGTGAAATCTAACCAAATATACAATCTCCACACTAAATTTCTGACAACAGTGGTTCATATTCATATTTTATGACGTCACGCTAACATGTCAGCCATTTTGTGAGCAGACCCCCCCCCCTTTTTTTACAAATACTTAAAACAGCTTTATGTTGGTCTTTACCTCCGTAATTCAAGACATGATAATGTCAATATCGTAAAGTCAAAGATATAAATCAATAATGCAAATGATTAAGAACGAAAACAAACAGATTGTGTCTATGCACGCGCGCCACGTTCTGGCCCGTGGTGTCTTGTGAGTAACGCCCTTACAAGGGAAATGTACGACCTTATGTTAACATACCTTAGACTGCTCATACTATGGCACTTATTGTTCTTTAACAGAATTTCTATTACTTCTTTTGTCCCAAGTGCGTCTTGAATGATTATGCACGCCTTCGTTATGTCCTCCATCGCGCCAATTTTTGTACACCAACAGCAACGCCACCTATTTATACGAACGATAACCGCGATAGAACAATCGAGAAATATTTCAAGTTCCCCAAATTTTGAACGAAATGTTGTATTTTTCTATAGAAATACAGTAGCGGATCCCAAAGGGTGCACCCTTTTTGGGGAAAAATTATAATGTAATCAATCGTCCGTGACAGAGTGAGTTCTCTCTTCTCCAGTCAAGAGGGGGTGAAAAGGGGGTCTTTAAGCCCACGACTCCCGGCCGCTAGAGGAGTATCCCAACTTTATCGATCTCGACACTTCCCTAAATTAAGTTTGTTCTCGCCCTTCTCACTCCCGTCTCCCCCTGTAACTCCCGATTCCCACCCCTTCAACTCCCGGTTCCCGTACGGTACCCACTACTCCCGGGCTCCCGCACCCCCTGTCCCTTTGACCGCCCAAGTCAATGCCCCCAACCTTTTAGGAGCTCTATTAAAAATCTTATTATTTCTGTTGGACAACATCACCGTACTTGGAGCCGCATTTAAATAGGCGTTATAAACGTGTCTTAACTCTAAACGTGTATAGATTATTTTAGCTGGTACTGACATTCGGCATTTAATATCTAAACGTGTTTAACTCTAAACACGTATAAAAAAGTACACGTTTAGATTTTAAACATAATCCTAAACGCGTTTAGATTTAAACATGTAATAAAGGTGTTTAGAATCTAAGCGTCATTTTTACAGTGTGAGTAACTGAAATACTGTCTGTGTAATATAAGGCAACTATATAATCAATTAAGGTTGGACTAGAGCACAAATTGCCTGAAGTCAAGTTGGAAATCACAATCATTAGCCCGCCCGGTGTCGCGTAATTACAGGTCCGGGGGAATGGTAACATGTTGTGTCCGCTTTCGATCGAATTTTGTCTTCTGAAACTATGGTGTTTAAGTGTTTCATTAATGGTGTCAGAAGCACGGCCGAAAGCTCCAAGCGGTTTTAGTGTTTTTTTATAAAGAGTCCCGGTTCCATAAAATTTACAGTTTATAGGTCCGCCTTTCTTTTAAATTTAATAAGTACGGACCCATATTACTTACAGTTTACGGGTCCGCCTTATTTAATTAATTTAATAGCACCAGACCCATAAATTATACATATTACAGATCCGACTTTCCAAGTTACGTTTAAGCCACTGACCAATGAAATTTACTATGGGTCCTCATTTGTTATTTTAAAAACTCCTTGCATAGCCCAGAGCCCTAAAATGTACAGTTTATATGTCCGCTTTTCAGATAAATTTTATAGCCAGGACCATAAAATATAAAGTTTACGTGTCTGCCCTTTTTTTTATTTTTAAGTAATATAAAAGCCTAGGAACACATGTAAAATAGAGTTTTAAGAGATGATACTCGTTGGACTATTAGAAAATGCATACATTGATCTATAGACTATCAAGTCCAACGATTTTGGACTTTTGCATTTATGGTTCCGGCCATATTTACAAAGACCAACGACGCGATCACATTCCTTTCCCGTTTTCCTACAAATTATTTTATAATATAGAAATTAAATTATAGAGACCCGGGCCCAAAGTGTTACGACCGATACGTAAATTGGGCGGACCTATAGTTATACTACACCGGGCGTGATTAAAACATCATATGTAGTAGGTTGGAATACTATACCTTGATCTGTCAAGGCCTCTCCAATGATATAAAGAAAGACATAAAAAAGCGTGTGTTAAACTTATTATATATCACATAACTTATTATATATCACATACCTAGCCTTGGGGGCCTCGGTGGCCGAGTGGTCAAGGTAGTTCGTCTACTATTGATCACGTGGTCTGTCAACACTGAGATTGCGGGTTCGCTTCCCACTGCAGGCAGGGTGTACTCGACTCCAATCTTAATTGACAAGGATTGCCAGTTTTCCTACCGCAGGTCGGGGGTTTTCTCCGGGTACTCCGGCTTCCTCCCCCAATAAAAACTGGACGCCATGATATAGCTGAAAAATTGCTGAAAGTGGCGTTAAACACCATCAAACAAACAAACAAACATACCTAGCCTTATAGTATCGGTTATATATAATGTTTATGTTTATTTGTTTTCTATTCAGGAGATAATATTTTTTCGAAATTATTACTTAATATAAAAAAAATCTGATTGCTGATTTAAAAAAAAACTTTTTTTTTCATATTAAACATTCGAATTCCTGACATCAGAAAGCACATTTTTATTCAAGAAAAACTATTATTTGGTATTATTAGATTTCAATATAAAACTTATTTATGATATCGAGAAATGTTTTTGTTTGAATGATGTTTATAACGCCACTTTCAGCAATTTTTCAGCAATATCACGCGTCCAGTTTTTAGAATTGTAGATGATTTTATGAAAGCATGCAGGAATTTCAAATTGAATTTCTTATGAGAAAAACAGAAATTAGTTTTCGAAATCAAGAAATATTTTTTTATTCAGAAACATGGACATAAATAGAAAAACGTCTTTTAAATACCTGGTATTTTTTAAATGTTATTATACTGTATACATAATAATAATTATCTATAACATTTAAGACCCCTTTTTATAATGTTCAACAAACGGTATATTTAAATGAGCTTAGCAACAGCAGAATAACTTTAAATAACGCGTAAATATTTACGATAAAGTGCTGTAGTCAACTTCATTAGACTGGCGAGTAACCTGGTTTCATGTATTTTATTAAATATACTTCATTCATGTACGATCTTGAATAAAATTATTGATAAAAATCAATCAGTGTAATATAAACTTATGTGCAAAATACCCATTTTAGATATGTAATCAAATATAAACGTTGTCATTTCAGTCATATTAAAATAAGTGTAGATCATTTGACTGTTAGTAGCTTAACTACCCAGAAAGCAACCTGATAATATCTTTGCTGTTCAGGGAATATATTATTTAACTGTTAGTTAAGCTCTGCTATGTAGGGAGTCTATTGACTGAGCATTAGTTGTTATGACCAGTCTTCAGTCAGTCTGGACTCTGCTATGTAGGGTGTCGATTGACTTAGTGATAATTGCTATGGCGTGTAAAGTCTGGGCTTTGCTATTTGGAAATGCGATTGACCGAGCGTTAGTTTATGACCAGACAGCCGTCTGCGCTCTGCTATGTAGGATGTCGATTGACTCAGCGATATACATGTAGTTGGTATGATTAGTGAGCAGTATGAGATCTGCTATCTGTTTTTAAGAGAGTCGATTGACTGTTCGTTTGTTGTTATGATCAGTTAGCCAGTCAGCATTTTGGGCTCTGTTATTTAGAAAGTTGATTGACTGGGCGTTAGTTGTTATGAGTAATGAACAGTCTGGGTTCTACTATCGTTAGTTGTTATGAGCAGTGAACAGTCTGGGATTTACTAGCGTTATTTGCTATGAGCAGTGAACAGTCTGGGTTCTACTATAGCATTAGTTGTTATGACCAGTGAACAGTCTGGGTTCTACTAGCGTTAGTTGCTATGACCAGTGAGCAGTCTGGGTTCCACTAGCGTTAGTTGCTATGACCAGTGAACAGTCTGGGTTCTACTAGCGTTAGTTGTTATGAGCAGTGAACAATTTGTGTTCTACTAGCGTTAGCTGCTATGAGCAGTGAACAGTCTGGGTTCTACTAGCGTTAGTTGTTATGAGCAGTGAACAGTCTGGGCTCTACTAGCGTTAGTTGTTCTGACCAGTGAACAGCCTGGGCTCTGCGAGTTAGTGTGCAATAAATGAGTTGTAGCCTATAGATGAAAGTCTTGACTGCTGACTGAAAATAAAATTGATGGAATGGATTGTGTTAGAAAATTAAGTCACTTTAAATTTGGACCTTTCATATTGGCACCAAATGGTTTTCAAAAAGACAGCGCAAACACTACAGAAAAACACGTTCACCATCCCTACCATTCTTACAATTCAGGGTTTCTGTGTCTACATGTGTCCACGATACGTGGACACATGAGGACACAGAAACCCTGACTTGTGAGGATGCATCCCTATCCAACATGCTTTAATTTTTGTAAACAACCCTATACAAGTTCCTTCGCATTTCACCTTATTGATATATCGTTGTTTCGTAACTTATTCTTGTCATGAAAATGCTGAAAACTGTTCGCTGGACTTTAATCTGACTTTACAGTAAATTATACAATTCGCTAATTTAAATTAAATTCGCAGTAAAAAAAAGTACATAATTTCTTATCACAAATCGTAATAGCGGATTTTAATACTGTGTGACGAATTGGGAAAAAAAGTACGACTTTTAACCCATCATTAAAATTTCGTAAATTCGTAAATTCAAATGACATTTTTGCTTCCGTATGCTACTATATCATGAGAAAGTTCTGGTTTTTAACATTTAAATAGCGCGTGTTTTGTTTAACATTGTTTAGCGTATCTCCCATTGTCCCTGTAACTCAATCCTATTCATAGTAATAGTCTGTAATAATACATTGGTAATGACTTTTACCTAAAACACCGGTTAACAAATCAACAAAGAAAAATTGGACCAATGTTGGAATGTGTCGACCTTGAGAAAAGAGACCCAAAGGGTTTAAACCATCATATTAAGGTGAATATTATTGTTGTTTAGTCACATAATTTCAAGTTTGCACATGCGTGAACTAACAATTTTGTGTTATTACACTAACACCTAACAGCTTTAAGTTTCTGTTAAATTGTTTTAATAAATAAACATCACACAATGTAAAATTACCCAGTGGTCTGATCAAATGTCGATCACCAGGCGTGTGACATCGGACGTAAAAGGTGTGCTTTACTTTAGTTTTTGCAAATTTTGGGGGTCGAAGTGGTGTGTTGTCACGGGGTACTCCGGTGTCCTTTCCAACCAAAAACTGGACGACATGATATGATCTGAAATAGCTCATTTAAACAAATAAACTAACATAATAAATATAGATAAAATGAGGACATTCTAAAACCATCGACTTTGGGTAAGAATAATAGTCGTGTACGGAAAACATATTTCTTCTGCCGGTAGAGACTCTCGAAAGAAAAGAAAAATGCTGGTGAATATTAACATTTACATAACAGAGAGTTTGTGCCGCTTTCGTTTATAATGTTTATAAACCACGTTAATTTTATTTTCCATCGCAATACCTTGCCAAGTATCTCAGTGATAGCAATATGGCTATAAAATTCTAAATTAAGAAATACCGTTCCTGCCTCATTTGCTAATGTTTTCACTATATGCACATACTTTATATTGAGCTACAATAATGTAGCTCCCTATTTATGGACGGGAAAAAGGAGTTACATTATTGTAGCTAACTTTATTGTATATACTTTGATATTATCTGCATATAATTTGTTATCAGGTGGATATATTTCTTTATTTCTTCATTATGATACTTTGTCTTTATATTACTTTGTAATTGATTGCAAAAAGAAGAGTTCTTGATTTATAAAAATATGGCAGCTTTTACTCTTCTTGATATTAGAAAACTAAAGTGTAACAAGGCAATCCACTGTACAATGAGTAGAAGAACTTTAATATTTTTATATTTTAAATAAACAAATTGTGCAAACAAATCAAACTTGAAAATAAAATTCTATGTCAATATATTCTAAAAATGTTAGAACTTTTTTTTTCAATTTCAGAAATAGAATCATTGAAGGAAACTAATACTGTGTTAGTGCATGTGGCTGTAGGATTTACCGTATTAAGATTTTATGTGTAGAATATGTACACCATTTCCCTTCCTTTTTAATTGAAAATCTATTATTAAACAACTGATAAGAAATTTAATTGAAATGGAGTTATAATGAGCTATAATGCTATTACATAATATATTATTTCTCAGGAAGCTCCAAAAAAATAAAGTCAGAACAGGAAACTTTTAGGACAACATATAATATCGAAATCAACACTGTTAAATGCTCTTTTGAATTAAAAGAAAGGGAAACATTAAAAAAGTCACATAAAGATAAGGTATAATCACATAGGACTGTACTTGGTACCCCCAATGCCGCCCCCACTTATGTTTTTTAACAAAAACTCATTGAAATATAAGTTGGGGAGGGGTCATTAGGGTACCAAGTAGGTCCTTTCTCCAAGCACCTGTGATCACAGTGAAGAAATATATCAAAATATTATTAAAGTATATTCAAATAATAACAAAGTATATGCATATAATATTAAAGAATTTCCATATAATATCAAAGTATACGCATATAATATTTAAGTATATGTTTATAATATCAACAGCATATGCGCGTAATATCAAAGTAAATGTATCATATAATGAAATCATTAACACACAAGGCAGGAACATCGTTCCATATAAATAAAAGGCACAATCACAGACACTAACACTAATATAAAGCGAAAAATTTGGAAATCAAGCAATTCATATGTATATTCATTGTATTAGTTTCAGTACGATATTTAGCTTGTCATTAATACAAAATAAACTAGTGTAATTCTTTTCAGGTTAAGTTTGAAAATGTTTTTGCAGAACCCGTAGGCATACACAGCTTGGACTGGACGTGGAACTGTGTTCACAGTTGTTATACTGGATCCCGTGACTGCCTTTACGCTACATTAACGTTTCTGAGTGGACTTTGTCTTGCCCTTTGTTGGGGATGTCAATATGGATTAATTTATTTCAATCATATATGGTGTATAACACCAATTTTTTACTTAAATGTAAACATGTGTGAATGTTGGTATAGAACGATTGGTCACACAATTGTGTGTATAATAGCACCGGTCTGTGACACATTTGGAATACTTTTCTCTCAAATACAAATAGAAAAACGCCGTGCAAAATAGAATAACGTACAACACTTCAATGAACATAGTACAAAGAGCAGTAAAATAATGAACGCCATTTATTGTATATCGATGTTTGCCTTTGTTTAACTTGGTCCTTTTGTTACAAGTTGATAGTTTGTTTGGCGGTTTTTTAGTTAAAGCAATACACAAAATAAATAGAATGCGCGACCAAATATTAACTGGTTTAAAAAAGATACTATTAAACAGCCACTTTAAGTTTCTTGGACGGATTTAAGTTTGACAGTGATCACTTGGCGTTAAATGATTAAACCAAGTAGAATATATAGAGAAAATAAACCAATCAAAAACTTCACAGTTCAGTTCATCACTAAAAGACTGAACTATGCATTACCAAAAAAATTAAGGAAACAAATTTAACTGGCTATTCTTCAGAGGAATCGGAGAAGGAAATGTAGGTATTTTCTGTGTCCGCTTCCAAAGTCGAACAATAATGAATGTTAATAATAATTCTGTTAAGGGACATGTCTTGTCTTATGGTTGATACGGACTTTTCTTACCGAAAGTTACTTTTAATAAGCAAAGTTACTTTTTTTTACATCTTAATAGGTCCTGAATTTAAAATGCGTAGCTCCTATTGACTTTTTCCAACATGACGTGACGGAAAAAAGTGACATTTTTGTCACAAAATTCAAGCATGTTATATGTGATGTTGTCGTTTTTAAATAAAAAAAAATGTATTGTTTCTAGGCACTGTTGTGAAAAAGGGGGCACTTTTTGTTGGATTCAAATAACGGTTTAATGCTACTGTCCAATGGAGTTACGTCCTAAAATACACGTCGAATATGTTCGGTCAAAAGATGCATTGTTTACATCTTTAACCGACAATTTTTTTTTAACTTCACTTTAGTCTGCCTATTGTGGTTTTGGAGTTGTAATGATGACATAGCCAAAGTCGCCTATAAGCTCTGACCTTTGGACCATTGTAAAGTCATGTCTTGAGATAACTTATTGTTAAGACCCTAGGTCTTTTTGACATGAGATTTATGATTTCTAACCATTTACTGGAATCATAACATTTTCCACAATCAAATGTCAAAAAGTTGTCTCATTCAATTAGCATAAATCACATTCAGTTTCAGAGATTGCGCAATATCAAGGGTTTCGGTGTTTTGGGACATATCTCCTTAGAAAAAAATGTTGCAGTGTCTTTCCATCGTTCCGGAGAGTCTTCTGATGCCTTAAACATATGTCGCAAAACGCCAAAATACTATGTCGCGTACCATTTATCCGATGCTTTTTTAAGTGGCGAAAGAAAACAATAACAATCCCGATAAAAACATTGGAAAATGGAAAACATTGTTGAATATCAGAAAAGACAAATACGAGGACATAAAGAGTATGTTTTGTAATCTAAGTATAGGCAACGCATAAATTCAATCTTCGCACAGTTTATGGTTCATTACGTTACTCAGAGCACCATAACCATGCTCTGCATTCCATTGGTGACGTACAGTATTTCTTTAAATGTGTTGTTGACGTCACAAAAATGTCATTTTTAAAACAGTTTCACAGATTGCAAAAACATTGTTATTTAATAAATAAAAGCTTAAATTGTATCAATGTCAAAATTATTTTTGTCTACTTTTAAAATTAATTTTAGTGCTTGCTCTTCTGCAATATTTTCTTCAGATAAGTTCAGCTATACCATCTGAAATGGGTTTTTTTCCATATGGATCACACGACTTTTTTACATGATCGAATGTAACCGTATAGCTCACATCTTCGATATTCGCTATAATGTATTCCTTTTTAAGTACAGTGTTAGTTTTATAGATCCCATTGACTCGAGACGTTAGTTTTGGTGTTAATTTTGTTCTTATTTGATTTAAATTCTATCAACATAAATCAAAATTGATCATTTTAAATAAAAAAGAAGCTTTAGTTATAACTTGTATATTAACTGAATCGTGTGAATGACGTTTCAATGGTATCTAATACAAACAGATATAAACAGTGACATTAACAAAGACCTTTACCCGGATGTCCTCTTTGGTGAAATTACAATACCCCATTTCTTTTCAGAATCAAAAGACATTGTAAAAGAAGTTATTCATCAACAATAGAAGTAAATTAAGAGTTGATTCTTTTGAAATTACAAAAAGCAATTTATCACAACTTTATTATACGTGTTATAGATAGTCAAACAGGGGGCCTATAAAGATTTTAAAAAAATCAAACTCAGATGACCTTATTTTGTATGCATTAAATGAGGAAAACCATGTAACGCACATTCTACGTCATGTTTTTATAGGACGTTATTTTGAAGATATATTTTGACTTGCAAGAAATCAAAACAATATATGGTAGCTTCGGTGGCCTCTTTGATACATAAAAAAACGCAAAACCTGTTATGATCTGTTATTATTACTATGTAATAGGCCGTTTGCGCCATTGTTGTATCTCAATTGTCCAAATATTTGACTGGGATAGCATTTAACAGGCAAACACATGTTTAGCAGAAGACAAAAACAAAGTAATAACGAAAAATAACTTTAAGACCTATTAATTTACGAAGTAAATTATCACCAATTGCTCAAATTAATCTTTATAAAAATAGTGTTCTGCATATTTAGAAATACTCGTCATAGGTGTGGAGAATAACCAATACAGTTGCAGAACATATTAGTTGCAAAGCTTGTTCATTACACGTTTCAAATTTTTAAAACGCAATTTATTATTTTAAATTGTGTATTCGGATGAAGCAACGTTGTTAGCAACCGAAAAAGAAACAGTCACATGTGATATTACAACAAAACAAGTGAAAGTTGGTATCCTGTTCAATACCGCCAAAATAATTGTATTATGTAGTTAATGCCATATTTGGACTGTGATTGTTTTATGTTTGTCTGTTAGTGATTAGGTTTGAGTTGGTGTGTCTTCTTATATGCAAACTGGTAATAACAACGACACATTACTTGTTTAAGAATGTAAATCTAATTAAAATGAAAATTTAATCTTTTATATGTTCCCCCTTTTTTAACAAACGGGGAGGAGCAAGTGAAAGATTTAATTTTAATAACATTGATAAGAATGTATTACAATTTTGTTCATTTTGTCTTTGTTACATGTAATTTTTCATTAAGATAGTTTAGTTGGTGTCCAAAAAAATTTGCAAATTGGTGAGAAATTATTTTTTATTTAACTTATCTGCCCTCTAAAAGTTTATAAAACTCATAAAATCTAAGGAATGATTCATTTAGAAATCGAAGAAAAGTTCAAGTTAGTTTATTTTTAGAACGAATAATTGTACCTTTGCGGGTTTTTTTGGCGACTAAGCACAAAATTAACTTCGGTTTATAACGGCAGTTGGCCTAGTTTATTTTCTGCTAATGAAATGTTTAAGATTCCAAGGTTGTGACGTTTTCTACATAAATCGCGCGATTCGTTTGACGAAGTGGCGCTCATACCAAGAATAAAAGCATTTATCACAACAAACTGTTTAAAAATTTATAAAATTGTCCATTACATTTTGTGTAATGCGAGTCTGGTTACATGCAGTCAATCTGTCATATAAGAGAAAAATACAAATTATGCTTTAAAAAATAAATTAAATTGATAAGAACAGACGAAAACATGGATTCTAAAAATAATGAATACGATTAATAATACATGAAATCAAAAGATCTACTATCACAGCACTAGCTTCACATGTTATTTCACATTATTAAGTTTTATTATATACAGTTATACGACTGAACCACAGACCACACACTTCAAAAAATGGTGCACAACAACAGTTGATGCTGATTCCGCAGAACTTTTGGAGGTTTCCCATAATTATGGCGTATCTTCTCAGACAGGGGGAGTAACACCAGATACAATTGAATGCCAAACATCCAAACTCCCACCCCCAGTAGAAAGCAATACAACATCCACAAAGGGCGGAAGCTAACTTGTAGCTGCAATTTTTACTGCATTCAAAACACTTGAAGCTGCAATCCCACACCATGTCAAAGCTGTGAGCGCCATCTGGTTCTGCCAAAACATCCTCAAATCGCACCTGGAAAAAATACAAATAAATTCCAGAAAAATGTTATATCATGTTTTCCTATTCACTGTTTAATTGTTTTGTTTGTTTGTTTGATGGTGTTTAAAGCCACTTTCAGCAATTTTTCAGCTATATCATGGCGTACATTTTTTATTGGGGGAGGAAGCCGGAGTACCCATAGAACACTGTTTAATTGTATAAAAGACAGTTCTGAATGTAATTACAAATTATAATAAGTCGAATTTAGCTCTAGACAACTTCGTTTAAAATTGTATGATATTGTGATGTTAATATCAAATTTATGTACATTTAATATTACCTAGCATTAACCTGTAAAGTTTATTCATAAGTAAACAGATCTTTCACCTATTTTACCACCAAATCTTAACGTTCTCAATAGCGGTAAATATAGCTTGTTGACTTACATAATTATTTTCTAGGGTCATTTGCGGTAAACAATGTTTTTCTCCGGTCTCGTGCTCAAACTCATAATTATTACTTTTGATAAAATGTGTATCACATGAATTAAAAAAATTAAACAGTTCTGATATAAAACCATTTAAAAAGATCTTTAAACATTTTTGTGAAAATTTTACGAAATCTAAAAAAACTAGTCGTCCTATTTGAACACAAGTTTGGAAGGTCACTTGGTAATCCCTAATCAAAGATTTCTTCGTTCTTGTATACCTCATAAATAAAAATAACAATAATTATAGATTATTACATGACACTTCCAATATTGGTATCATCTCAAGAATCCAATAAGATCTTGAAGCCCGAACTCCAATATGGATAGCTCTGAAGTGTAAAATGTCATGCAATAATATATTTATCACATTTAACCACGAAAAAAAAAACTGTAATGCGGATTATAGAAGAAATATGTAAAAACTGACGTTCAATATGTTGACAATGTTTATTATTACATAAATAGAATTTTACGTGTTATTGATTGGTCTAGGAACAATGATATAGACCTCTACTTCGGCTCGGTCTATATCCATATACCTGGTCCACTCCTCGCCCATTTGGCAGCCTGAATTTTGTGGTATAGCTATGGTCAGAATTGATGTAAAAGGCTTTTTCTCGTTAAAGAGTCCGCGGTCGCTTTAGGCCCCACAAGTTTGAAGTTTATGCCCCGGAACTGCTACTGATGTGGATGAGAGTAATACTGTTAACACTTTTTTCTTCTCAAAACAATGTGGACTCATTGGAAGTTGTCGTCAATATAATTCTCTATTGTATACGTAAAATCCTTCTAGTTATTACACGAACAATGAAATAGTAACAACTATAAACATTGTGTTGCGGTTCTTCACCAGTTGCATATTTATGTGATGAAGGAAAATTGTGTGTAGAGCTGTTGGACAATTTTTAGAACGAATAATCGTACCCTCGCTTTTTTTTCATAAATCACAAAACTAACTACGGATTATAACGGCAGTAAAATTCGGACTAGACACTTTTAAAAAAAATATTCATATATATTTCGATCAGTAATAATAAGCATAAACCAAACCATGCCTAAAAGAATACACATGAACGCAATAAGAAATATAAATTCAAAACCTGCAACGCACAACAAATTTTTTAAATCGCTTTGCACAAAAGATTCCGGAAGGGTCAGCATATTCTGCTTCACTGGTAACACCCTTCTGGTTATTTCTGGTCAAAATTGGTGCAAGGTCGTGAACGAAAGGTCAAATCATATAAATAATGAATGATAAGGAGACGTAGATTGTGATTAAATGTTTTATGTTTACATGTAAATTTAATTAATACAAGCAGTATAAATGATAATTGTAATACCGGGTCAGTACAGGATTTACACCAGAGTACAATGAAGTATACTTAAGTTAAAATACCCGTTAATGACTGTGCAAAATGTTACATAGTATAAAGGCTTCGTAACGATTCCAACAACTTATATATTTTGGTTATTTCTGCCTTTTAGAGCATTTTGTCGAACTCGTCTAATGCACAAGAAATTGCGAAGCGCAAAAGGATTTTAAGTGACGTCGAGTCATAACGCACCTCTTCAGTTCTGGTGCCTATTGTCATCACGAACCGTTACTATGTAAGGTATGAAGTGTGGGAGATTTTTTTTGGTAATCCGTAATTCCATGAAATAAAATGTCTATTAAGAATTTAGCCACCCACCGAAATTTCAAACGTCACGATCAAGCAAGTCACAGTGTGTTGAGAAACTGCATGAAATAAATGTGAGAATTCGTCTAAAGATTGTACTTTTATATTCTCAGATCACATCACAATAACTTTAAACGGCACAACTAAAATAGTATTAAAAATTATCAAACTAGATGTTTTAAGAATAAACTGAAACTTACCCGGACATGGTCATTTACATCGCAAGGGTCTCTGTGTTCAAGATCTATTAACTTAGCCATGATAGAACTAACACATCAAAATGTTTTCAATATATTAATATTTGTTGAAAGTTACTTGGTCCTAGATTGGTAAAATAGGGACTAGAAGAAAGAAGGGGTTTTATTTTATACAAACACTTATATAGAATTTAAATGTTATTTGATGGTACGATGTAAATGTCAATTTATTCATGCTTGATAAGTCACGATGTGAAATCACACCACTAAGTGCGTCAACGCACAAGAGGTACATATTACAAAATTATAATAAAATACAAATTTAAAATGTGGATATATAACCGAATACACTCAGTATGCGTTTTAGTCTTGTTGTGGGTGTTTAGGATACGGAATTTATAGAAGACCGATTTAAGCGGAATCAAGTTGGAGAAAAAAAAACAAAAACAAATCATCGAAATGAAGTCGATTATTTCGTTTATCCGTGTAGTAATTTTGTGTTCGTTCACAAATGTATAGAGCTAACTAATTCATCTTCTTTAAGCTGCAGAAGAAGTGTTTATTTTTCAGTATAATTTTGGTTTCCTGTGTATCGTACAATATTTGTAGAGGAAGTCAACACTTGCAGGCGCGTAGCTCCCATACAAGCAAAAAATCATTTGCTTTCACATCAGATTGTCAAAAATCTTTTTTATATGAGATCCATTTGTTAAGCATAATGCTATACACAAGAAAGGTAAAAAAACATTCGTTTTTGTTATTTAATTTATGTATAGATTAAACTCTTTAAAACCCCGGGTCAAAATACAGGAGCTTCGCCCCCTTGTCCCCCTACCTGGGCTCAGCCCTGGACCCGCTGGGGACATAAGGCGGTCCCCAGACCTATCGCCTAATGATATTTGCTTGCATATGGCAAAGGGTCAGCTACGCCCCTGACTTGGTGTGCGGTGCTTTAATTTCTAGTGCTAGAATAACTATAAAAGAGAAAGCATTAATACAATCTGAACTTATTGAAACCTCGCATTCGTTATTCCCCGAATTCATGAGCAACGAGTACGAATTTGTCTGTTACCGGGGATTGAACTCCCCATATCAACCATCTACGTCAAAGTGGTTTAAAAAATAAAGTGAGAATAATTTTAATCAATTACTTTATCTGGCTTTTTAAAAACCCACGATATCCACCATTTGCTGGTAGCAACTTCTTCTTAAGAATGTCTACCACACCCTACTACCCCCCCCCCTAAAAAAAAAGAACAAAAACAACAACAAAAACACACAGAACAAAACAGAAACAATTAAAACCCCACAAAAATCGAACACACACACACAATTCTAACACCCATGCAATTACAAACATTCAAAATGAAGGTAAAAACAAATTCGTATAGGTCAAATCTTATTCTTATATTTATTGTTAATAAAACGTTCAGTAACTGGTTTTTGTGATCTGACAGACGTCTATTGTCTAGTTGGATTATATCTTTAATTTTCAGCACGTTATGTTCACACAAACTCGTCTTTATTGTTTTTTCACAAAAAACTGACGCAACTTGTTTCCATTTAAAATGCAAACACAAAAAACACCTTCAAGTTTAATCTCTTCATAGACACCTGTTATATTATTGCGTTATATTAGGCATTTTGGTCTTAAATTATAACTTCATGAAAGCTTTAAGGTCTGAAGTAATTCCAACACAATGTTTGTGCAAATCTTTGATGCAATTATAACATGTTGTATGAGGCATTCCAATCAGCAGCTTTTTTTAATAGAAAAAGATGAATCTCAACTATATCATAGCGTCCAGTTATTTTTGGGGGGTTGGGGAGGGGTGGGAAACTGCAACACAAAGAAATCGCTCTAAGAAAAACGTTTTTTAGTATATTCAAAAAAGGCCACAGAATATTTTTTTATTGAAACTGTCCGCTATCTAATTGAATTAAACTCTATTCATGCGTCAACAAATGTATCTGTACAAATTAACATATTTAAAAGATTCCTCGTACATAAATAAAAATGTTCAAATGTTAATTTGTGTATGGTTCACTGAAGCATTGCCATCATTGCCGGTATAGCAGCCAATTGCAAAAGACTTAAATTGGGGGTATCCATGGATTAAAAGGTGAAACAGATATAAAAGAAAATGATGTGAGTGTTTTGGGGAGTAAAGTGTTTAAAATTAAAGCGAGGTGTCTTTAACTTGATAAAATGCCTGGTCAACAACAGCAACAAGATGGAGGTTTGGACATGGCAAACAGAGATCCTAATGAAATAAACTCTCACGTTAAGGTAAGATATCTTTGTTTTACAAGTTAATTCATTACCGTGTTAGTCTTTATGACAACAAAAGTTAAAGTATATATTTATATAGTTACATTTCTGTAGCAATGCTGTATGAAAACAAGTATTTCTCAGTATATCTGGTCAACAATAATCATTTTTTACTTGACGCGAGGAAGAAGTTACAATAAATTAATTAACTAGAAAACACAAAAAAGTAAAGATAATCGAACAACTTTTAATATTGGCTGTTAACCTTAATGTGCAATATGAAACATGTTATACGGGGAAAATGCATTTGAAATAGACTGCAAACAATATATTAGTGCTTTGTGTACCTTCTTTCACAAACTGTCTATTATAGAAATGGTTCTTAAATAATTGAACTATTTATTTGGCGCTCCTTACAATTTTTAACATTTAAGGAAACATGAAAATACAAAAATTATAAGTTTTTTATATTTCAAACCCCAAAATGTAATTGTACACCAAAATGTTATTGAATCGGTTTTTTTTCAGGTAGCTTTCCATGACATTCTCGCAGAAGTAGATGGCGCCCACTCTATTGACTGTGTATGGAGACTCAGCTATTCATGCTTCGAATGCGGAAAAAATTGCTGCTATAAACTTATGACCATACTTTGTGGAATTTGTATCGCTCTGTATTGGGGATGTTGTTTTGCATGCTTAGCATTCGAACACGTCTGGTGCATCACTCCTTCATTATCTGCATTCAGCATAGAGTGTGGAGCCTGGAGAAAGTACTACAGCATCGTTATGGACTGTTGTTGTGCTCCGTGTTGTGAAACCATGGGTCTTTTCTTCAGCCGGATAGCAGTTGCAAATAAATAAAAGAAGGCTAAATGTTACACTTGACTGTGATATCTTTTGACTTAATTTCTATCGCTCAGTTTTTGTAATTTTATGGTTTATTGTTTCTTGCTGTAATTACACATGGAGCCATACAAAAATATAGAATGTCTTGCACATATTATATTTCTGTTATAAAGAAAATAAATATTCATAAGAATTGAAACTTGTTAGACTTCACATTTTAGGTTTTTATGTGCATGCCTATTTTCATTTTTACTCAACGTCTTGTTCAATTTTGTCAAATCAAAAGTTACATTTAAAATGTAGTTATGACGTGATACAGTGATAAAAACTACCAATTGTAGTTTCGCAGCATGATATTGCAATGTAGTATTCACCAATGGTATTTACTACTTGTTCTGTACAGTTATTGATAACACACTGAATATAAGTTCGTGAAAAAGTTTTAAAAAATATTGAAGAATTAAGGTCATGGGGATGTCTTTTCCCATGTTTACAAGATACAAAAATATGTCCCGTTTAAGAAAAAGAACACACAGATTTAGGAATGACATATGACTTTGTTAAAACCAAGCAAATAAGATGAATTTAGATTTGATAAAAATGAATATCAACAGAATGCAGTGAACGTCATTTTTGGTAACTATGTAGCTATTTATTTTGTCGATCTCATTCATAATCATATAGTTTTGGTCAAAGTGTTCCAAGATTAGAACAGTAGAATTTTTAAATTATTGGAAAACTGTAAATCATATTAAGTAAGTTATACCAAGAAGCCACACGTTCAATAAGCGTATTCTTTAAGACGTCGACACTACATGTCCTTGTATATATCTATGCAAAATGGAAACTTTTGTTACCCGAGTAATCATACAGAAAACATCTCTGTAGAGTGATAAAGGTTTATTACTAGTGAAAACATGTTCTCTAAAAGCCGAAAAAAAATAAAATAGCCAAAATTCTTTCGTGTGATGTAACATCATACTGAATAGCTAACTGAATAATGCTGTAAAGTTGTTCGTTCACATCCACGGTTTTGACACACTGTACGAAGTTATTTGATTTAAGATAGTCTGCGCGACAAATTGACAAGATATATTATACGATTCTTGCACAGTAAGTAAATGACAAAGACACTAAATACTTGGAGGAGATAAACCAAACACAAACCTCGTAACTTAATTTATTACAGAAAGACAGAACAACATACAAAAATTAAGCAAAAACAAATAAAAAACAGGTTAAACTTGAATGAACAACCTTATGTTTTGGAACGATGAAATACAACGTGATGTGGTGGGGTTGACCCCCCCCCCCCCCCCCCAACAAACTCTTACAACAAGACAACACAGACTTACCGCAGCGTAAACAAAATCTACACCAGCACAATACTTAACAGAAGGTAGGTACACGTCGCATAAATACTAAACTGACTAAAAGAATAAATAAAACAGAAGGAAAAAAGGAGAAAGTAATACAAATGACAGTGATAAACTGAAAGAAAATTAGTCACCTCACAAGGCGTAAAAATTGATCTTTAAAATAATACCAAGGACAGTGTGCATGCAAGTGTACTAGAAATTTCTTAAACCCAGCAAAAGCGATGTATTATTGGAGAAACGGTAAATATTCAAGAAAAACCTAGACCTGCAAATCCATATAAATTAATAACTGGTCATCATAATATACAAGAAATCTTTAAATCGACGTAAGATGCCAGTAGTTATAGAACGGTAATTAATATCTGGAGCTTTATGAAAACTTCACATGTGTTTCATTTTCGGTCTTCATCTTTCGATCATCGTCTTCATAGTAATGTATGCGTGAAAAGTAGACACTGATTGCTAATTTTATTGCGATAGTTTACAGTGTTTAAACTTCAAACTAATTGTAGTGGCTTTAAGAACAAATAAGCCATTATTTGTAATACATTGTTTTATGACTTATTTTAAAAGGTGATCATTATAGTTTTAGAATTAACTAAATTATTATAAGAAACGGCGTTTTTTTAAGTGTCACAGAAGAAGGCTTTCTTTTGGTTTACACTGTCTGTCATTGTACGACCCTCTTTCTTATCAAATCAAATAGCGTTCATCCGTCCAAAAATTTATTGGTCAAATTTACATATCAAAAAGACTTGTGGTACATACATAAAAATATTCACATTTAATTTCTATATGATTCAATGAAGCTATTCCATCATTGCCCTTATAACAACCAATTGAAGAAAGACTTAAATTGGGTATCCATGGATTAAAAGGTTAAACAAATATAAAAGAATATAATATGGTAAACACATCAGTTAAGCAAGGTGCCTTTAGCAGCTTGATAAAATGCCTGGTCAACAGCAGCAACAAGATGGAGGTTTGGACATGGCAAACAGAGATCCTAATGAAATTAACTCTCACATAAAGGTAAAAATAACATCATAGTTAATTTTGTTTTTCCTAAAAAATAAATATTTTAATTGATCAGACATCAAAAGTGAAAGTATACAGATTATATTACATTATTCTCCACTTATATTGTTGGAAAACACGTTCTTTGTATCTGGTCATAAAACATGTTGAAAATAAAAAATTACCATAATTGTACATTTAAAAATTGTGTTCACACTCACCAAGACAATATAAGACATTTGGATATCCTTCGTCGGTTACCCGACCCGAAGATGTTAGTTCATATTTTTTCATTTTTCTATTTATCTCAAAATGTAAATGTACACATAGAAGTATATTTTTACAGGTCTCTTTTCCTGACGTTCTTGCAGAAGTAGATGGCGCCCACTCTATTGACTGTGTATGGAGACTCAGCTATTCATGCTTCGAATGCGGAAAAAATTGCTGCTATAAACTTCTAACCATACTTTGTGGAATTTGTATCGCTCTGTATTGGGGATGTTGTTTTGCATGCTTAGCATTCGAACACGTCTGGTGCATCACTCCTTCATTATCTGCATTCAGCATAGAGTGTGGAGCCTGGAGAAAGTACTACAGCATCGTTATGGACTGTTGTTGTGCTCCGTGTTGTGAAACCATGGGTCTTATCTTCAGCCGGATAGCAGTTGCAAATAAATGAGAAACCTGAGTGCTTCATTTGACTGTGATATCTTTTAACAATTTTTCTTTCCCCTATTTTGTAAATTTTCGTTCATTGTTAAATGTTCTAAATTCATGGAGCTGTGCAAAACTCTGAAATTTATATAATATATATATATATATATATATATATATATATATATATATATTATAAAGAAAATAAATTGTTGGGATTTTGTGAAATTACTATTTGTCATTGTTTAAATGGATTAATGTTTATATTTATTTATTTATTTAAAAGCACACAGTAAACCATATTGGTTATAGCTTTACAAACAATGTAATAAAACATAAACATGTACAGAAAAAAAACATAAAGACATGGGGATAACTATATTGTTCAATACAACTAAAATATTTATGACGGAACTCCTTCTCTCAGTTCTAATGACTGTTTAATAAAGGAAGTAACAGTCTTAATTTCTTCAGTTGTAGTTGGGTTCAGATTTGTGTAAGTCTTCAGTTTTATTTAGTTTATTAAAATCATTAATGTTACAACAATTTTGCAAAAATACAGTTCTAATATTAGAATTAATTTTACACTCAAGTAAGAAGTGAGACTCATCGTCAAGGGTGTTACATATAACACACAATCTTTGATCTCTTGGGATTTTTCTATATCGACCAAGTTCAATCATTAGTTTGTGGTCACTTAATCTAAGTTTAGACAAAAGGGTTCTTAATTGTTTATTATGATATGACAGATAGTATTCCATTACATTTACATATTGTTTTCAAAATTTATACAAATAGTTTTTATTATTTTGATTTAAATTATTTAGTTTATTTAATATAATTTCTTTATAAAAAAACTCTAAATTTTCTTTTACTATTTTCTAAGCTGTTTAACTTCTTTTATGGTTTGACAATTATTTAAAATGTCACAATAGTTAACCGTTGTTTTTTTTTTAAATTCTTGAATGTTACAGTTTATATTTATGTTTATAATCTTTCTACATAAAGTTAAATGTCTTAGCTACCATTCGCCGTTTTTCACTATATTCAGTAGGAGAACACGCTTGTGATCAATAAATGAAGAAACTGGAAGAAAAATCTGAGATGACATTGGAATTGGCATTGGAAAAGTATGGACAATTTGATAGGGACCAGGGATTTTTACCTCTTGTAGCGGCTACAGTTCGCCTATTTTTAGGAAATCTATAATGACGTTATTAGCTTAACATTTTTCAAGCACGTTATCGACCATTGACCGCAGCTTTCTGTATTATTACCGGGAAACCATCCCTGGAAATTGTTAGTCCCCAGTGGTCTATATTTATAACACGGGTTTGGGGTTTACTTAAATATAACTTAAATAAAACTTTCCTTTTTACCCTTATATAACATGATAAATAGTAAAACTGCATCTCGTTGTTATTAACTTTATCTATTTATATGTATATGGGATGTTTTTGTCACGCACTTTATTCAAGAAAAAACGGTTCACGCTGTAAATTAACAAGAAATATTCAATCTGGGTGGCAGATGTTAACAACCATATAATAAATAAAATCAAATAAATCCTACACTCATTGGCTAGCTCAGTCCTTTTGTGGTTTATTTCTGCATTGTGGACAAATTACATGCATTTCTAAAACCGATGTGTTCATGTTTTTTGCAGTCTGACTGCATTGTTTAGACATTGACATCATCTTTTGATATTATGTCGATGTTGAATCCTGAAAATGGCTACACGAAAAATAGCAATAAATCAAAACAAAAGGAGTAGAAATTCAAGGACGGATTACAAATCCAGATTCAGACAAACACATACAACATGAAACAAACACCGCGACGAGTAAACACTGCCTTCCTGTCATTAGACACTCGTAGAGATCATGTCGGATCATGGAAGAGGAGAGACAACCTATGACTTTCCAAAAATGTCCCATCGTATTTGAGAGAACGATCAATTAAATCATACTTTGGAAGTGAAAACAACAACCCCAGTCTGTGTAGCTTATAATCATACCATAAAGAACATCTCGCATCAACAAAGGGAAATTTTCTAAATGGAATACAGAGCTTTTATCTGGGAAATGGATACCATATAGTAAAAATTTGAATACTTTTTCAACTCAATAAATAATTTAATTTTGAATGTAAAACGTTTTATGCTTGGTTGAAAATCGTGTGTATAGTCCGATGAATACAAATTTAATTATCAGTTTTACGTACAAAGCATCACATATAAAGATGAAAGCACCTCGTATAGAGGAATAGCAAATATCACATTTAAAATAGAAAGCATCGCATTTAAAGTCGAAAGCACTATGTATAAAACACCACCACTCAAATAGTTGTAAGCGCTATATTTAAAGAGAAAAGCACCACTAGTTCTGATTATTCAATAAGGCAGTCACAATATGTCACACAATTCACGATCAAACCAATGTTCTAATTATTTGTAATTACTATTTAACGTTAAAAAAAATTCTGCAAAATATTTTAATACTCTTGTTCATAGTGTTAAATTGTTTAACATTATTGTTTGCGGGTCTAACGACGACGTTTGGTTGTTAGAAGATAATACATGAATATTATTTGAAAAGGGTCATCAAATTACAGGGTAAAATTGGTAGACAAATAACCATTACGAGAAGATTATAATACATTAAAAGTAAATTCATTATTCATTTAAAAATATAATATTGCTTGCTTTTCTTAGTCTAATTCTTTTGTGTTTCTTCCAGTCATAAGTCGATTGAAAGCAAAACTATAAAGAATCAATCTCATTAGCTATCTCTAACAATTCTGTATTCATTTGTTTTTACATAATATTTACATAAGAATCCACGATAGGTTGTGACAAACTTAATGTAAAATGCACAAAATAAAATTCAATGTAAAGTTCAGGAAATATGATACAGCAACAGATGAAAAAAACGAAAGACTAAGAGTAGTTGTTAATGATTATATAAGTTCTGATATTATAAAATATGTTTTCATGTCTTCAATAACAAATTGAAATATAACGACGATTATAGTAAGCAGTGAGATACACACTTCGTACGAATAATTGAATAGTACTCGCTAAAGTCTGTTTTGGAGAAAAAAACTGATAATACAAAAATGTTCTGCTGGATGATCACTTACGTAAGGCTTCATAAGATCTATTTTTGGCAAAAGAGTATATAACATCGCAAGGTGAGAAACTTTCATGTCTTTCAGTGCAAGGTGAAATAGTCCGTCTATTTAAATAATTTGAGACAGTGTAAAGTCACTATGTCAAATGTAGTTTTATTATTGTAATTTTTAAAGAACATTTTAATTTTTATGTTTTATTGTATTGTTTGTTTTTTGACGGGATTTAATGCCACTTATCAATTTCAGTTTTTCTTGAAGTCAGTTTTATATATATGAAGAAAGCTCAGTTCCGGTGAAAATCAAAGACTTGCGACAGAAAAAATGTAAATTCTTATCAGCAACCTTTCCTTTATTGTTCAAAATATTGCTGGGAAGAACTGTACTTAGTAAACAGATAAAAAAGATTGCCTAGTTGTGACACCAAGATTTCTTGTTTTTTTAAAGAAATGTGGTGAGGTTTAAAACAACCAGCGATATTATCAGTCTGTGTCGATATTTTGTTTTCTTCTGGAGCGTATAAAGAGCACGCATGACAATTTTGTATCTCATCTCGGTACTTATCTCCCACAGATACGAATAAAGTTGTTACCTTACAAGGCTGGTAATGCATAGGTGTTATAATGGTTTATTGTATCTTCTTGAAGTGTTCAAGAAAGTGCTGACTGAACATTGTATGAGAACAGCTTTTTATTCTTATATAAACTACAAAATTCTACAGTGTATATTAAACAGAAAAAAAACAACATACTTTGGTGGTACGCTTAACAGCAGTATAAAGTCAAATTAACTAAGAATACTAGAAGGACTTTTTCGGGACGAAGTATTATGTAAAACCAAATGAATACCTAACTACTATTTGCATATAGAACAAATTGAAACTCGAGTGATACATATTAATAATATACATACAAATTTTAGTAAACAATGCATTAGAAAGTAACAATAAGCTACGTCTGAAACGTTTGACTAAAACCTTAAACCAATTAGTATGAATGATCATGAATTAGCCTGATTGTCAGCTAAGAATGATAAATGTTTTACCGAAGTCAGTTTATTTAGCATACGATTATAGAAAGCTAAATCATAGGGCTTCATGTATGCACCGGTGATACTATAACTTATACATTTAAAGGAGCATGTGGAAATTAATGGAGTGTAAGATTCCCACATCCCCCACCCCCCACCCCCAAAAAGAACAAAATAGGATTGCTCCCTAATGGTAATTTTTATATATTTCTGGTAGTCATCATTTAAGGACACGGGTGATAGTAATTATAAATTCTTAACTAAAAATAAATGAAATACAGATCAAGGAAATAAGGTTACTTAGATGTAAAGACAGAGTATGGCAAGTATTCAGACTCTTTTTGTAATGAATATTCAACGAAGTAATGAAGAACTTATGGTTAGCTTGGATATCATCTTTGTCAAATGCGAATTTATTTGCATGTAGAATTACCAGAGTTATCCTTAATGTCTAGCTCCTAAATGAGGAATTCATAGTAATGCGACTTACATTAAAAAAAACGTAATGTTGTCATAAACCATGTCTGCAGGAACGAGAGCATATTTGTGATTGACGTAAGTGAGGTATCTCATAGCATCCTAATCTTTGAATACGGATTTAGATCATTAATGCAATGTCTAAGATTCTTAATGCGACGTTGTACCAAAGACCTTAGTGCTCTTACCCTTTTTAAAGATTGCCTCTAGTTACGGATCTTGTTCCATTTCTCTCTTAATTCACCCTCAGCCATAGTCTTCGACTGCATCCATAATTGTTTTGAAATTTAAATACCAGTCTACTGGTTGAGGTTCTCTGAAATTTTTATCGGGAGAAATGCTGTTTCTGAGATTATCGTGGTCAATGATGTTCAGATTACCAGTAATGACATGATCAGGAGATTGTATATGAAAGGAGAATGAGAATAAGTGTATTTTATATATTTTTAGGTATGTTTCAATGTTTAGGTCCAGCAATGCTCCTTTGTAACTGAAGGTTTTGTGGACGATGGTGTTGATATATCTATGAGACATGACTGAATTTTACTAATTTTTGACATATGCAGGAATCTGATCTTTCACTTCTTTGGAAATATTGCTGATATTAACTGCATTGAATTACTATATTTCTAAATTTCTATTCTCATCAAGAAGAGGTTCTGTCATGTTTGAAAAGACGGAAAGAAAATCAAAAGAGTGATCCTAAAACGATAAAACGATAAGTCAAGGATAGACAAAACCTTGGATAAACAAAAAAGCTTACAATAAAAAAAAATTCACATATCACACAAAAAAAGTAATACAAACCTCACTAAAACTTGGATTCAGTCCAGGTGGGAAGCAACTCCTGCTCAACGCATGGCAACCGTCGTATTACTCAAGTTACAACCTAGTTACAAGTGAAATCCAAAGACAGTAATAAATCAGTAAGAAGTCGCGAAAGTGGTTACGACAAACGAAACAAATCATCCGTCATTTGTGACAGATATTCTGTAACGGTCAACCAAATCATGATGCCGACCTAAATATTTTTTAAGTTTTAAGTAATGACATCAATCTTGCCACCGTGATTCCATGGTTAAGTATTTTTTCTGTCAGCAGACACCCTCTAATTAAGTACATTTGGATAAAAAATGCAGGTGCTTGACTACCTGATCAATTGGGAGATGTATACTCCAAATATGCATGCGCGGCTGGAATATTGCCACACAAAAATTCACTAGAGGAAAATCAAAATCATCCCTTTGTCGTAAATTTTTGTTCTTAACCGACCTTGATTGTCATGTTGAGTGGGGTAATTGCGATAAACATATTGACGGAATTTTTTATTATTCAATAAAAGCACGGCATCTATATAGCGAAACTTATAACTGAAGGAAATGGCTTATTTTTTGTCCCTGTTTTGAAGAAGCATAAAATATAAAATAACAATAGTTTTCAGACATAATAAACAAATATGAAACAAAGAATTGGTTACAATATTTAAAAAAAAAACTGACAAGACAAAAATTAAAATACCGCTGAGATCAAAAGACCGAAGTCAGACTGTGTGTTACACTAAAATATATAGTAATGGGATAACAAATAACAAATATAAACAAGTGTATTTGCTATACACTAAACTAGTTCAGCATTCTATATTCTTTATGCTATGCAAACGCGTCGACAATGAAAAACAACAGATTTAAAATATTCCAGTCATATTTATTTTCTTAAAAAATAATATAATATTCACAGGACGGAAGATGTTTCAAATTTGTAGCCATAGGTAATTAAGATATTCCACGAATAATCAGACATTAAGGAAAAAAGAAATCGCAGTTGAAGAATTCATAGCCAACACAATCAATTTTGTCATTTATTTGCAACTGCTATCCTGCTGAAGAAAAGACCCATGGTTTCACAACATGGAGCGCAACAGCAATCCATTACGATGGCGTAGTACTTTCTCCAAGCGCCACACTCTATACTGAATGCAGATAATGAAGGCGTGATGCACCAGATGTGTTGGAATGCTACGCATGCAAAACAACATCCCCAATACAGAGCAATAAAAATTCCACAAAGTATAGTTAAAACTTTATAGCAGCAATTTTTTCCTCCTTCGAAGCATGTGTAGCTGAGTCTCCATACACAGTCAATGGAATGGGCGCCATCTACTTCTGCAAGAATGTCATGGTAATTGACCTGAAAGGGGTAATCATTTATTTAAATAAAGTATATAAATGTGCATGCATGTCCGCCTTACATATGGTGAGAGAAAAATATGTTAAGAAGATCGTACTGTGTTCTCATAAAATAAACAGTTCAAAAAGTCTAAGAAAAGAAAACAAAATCTGCAATAAAAACTATATCATTAAATAAGGAAGAAAAACATTTCGAGTTTGCAAAATCGTCTTATTACATTTGCAGTTTTCGAATTGGATTTTGTTTCGAACTCTTTCCATAACCATAACCCTCTAATTTCATATTTTTTTTTCCTATTCTATATATAAATACGATTCAAGACTAATTTCGTCGTTTTTACGTTTACATGTGAATTCGCTCATAACCATACCTTTATGTGACTATTTATGGAATTAGGATCTCTTTCTGTCATATCCAGCTGGTCTGCCATACTGAAATGTTATCGTGAAATCTTGGCCCTAAGAAATGCACCGACGCTTTAGGTGCTAATGTCTGGGGCACCAGCCTTTTATACTAACCAACACCGTCCTCATGGTAACCCATATAGTAATACCTTAAGATGTCACAAATGAACCATGGACCATGAACAATTCAATAGTTACCTTTATGATGGGAAATTACAGTGTATAATCCTTGAGTATAATGACAGGTCCCATTTGTATGCGGTATAATATAGTTTTGTATGCTGTATAATATAGTTCAACCCATTTTTGAGATGAATTCAGCGAATGTGCCCTCTGAAGTGTATTATATTAGTTCAAATTTATACGCATATAACAATTCAAATCGATTACTACTGTAGAGTAGGAATTCACATAATAATGCATGTAAATTTAGTTTTGATAATTAGAATTCTAAAACGATCATTTCCCACATCAATTATGACTAAAATAAGAAACCGTTGTTTTGTTTTATCTAATCTTAATCCTATCAATAACAAGTACAGGCGCTCAAACCAACATCCACCCAAACCGAAAACAGTATACCACCTATCCCCTATAGGGAGCGGAACGATAATAAACATTTTTTAATACCTGTATCCTGTTAGTAAGACTAGGAATCTGACCGATAGTCAACGTAAATTTGTTCTTTTCCACAAATTTTTTGCTTTTTTGCTAATTTTTATTGTTAAGTAATTGTTATATGACAAATAAAAACTCATTTTCATTTTGTTTATTCAGAAAATGGTCGTTTTATATTTAAAACAATTTTAGATATAACACAGGTGTACATGTGACTGTATTTTTCTATTTAATTTGTTAAGTTCAATAAATCGTCGGTAAAAATTTAACTTTTTTAATAACTCTAGATATATTAAAAGATGACAATCTTTCAACGAAACTTTAAATAAATTCGATTTGTAGCATAGAAATATCAAGTAAGTAATTATCGTACCGGAGCGGAATTTTAAAAAAAGCACGACTTAACAAAACAAGATACTGGAATAACTTTTTGTAGATATGCAAGTCTGAATAAGGACAGGTAGCATGTAATGCGTCCCAGGGCCCCGTGTATAGTTGAAACGTTAAGCTGTTCAGGTTATTTAAAAATCCAAAAACCAATGAACGTTCTACGGATGTATCCATTTTATAGTTTGATGTGTTTATTATTTTTTATGTCTTTGGTTAATTAATTGTGATAATTAACCTGCAGTGCTTCACTATTATATTGTGTCTCTATGAATAATATGAAGAATAAATGATGACAATAATTGATACATATCTATGTATATTGATAAGTGTATTTTTCAGCTATCGAATAGCTAATCCCAAATGAACCGTATGTAAAGAATTTGATACTCACATTCAATAAATCTTGTAACTGAAACTGCGTTAAACATTGACATTATTAGTAAATGATAGGATAATTATGTTATTTAATAAACTATTCTGGTCAATAGGAAGATTAAATGAACCGCGTCCTCCTGCAACGATCATTTTTGCTTCTATTTTCCAAAAAGTCTTGCATTGACCTTTGACGGTGACTACTCGCTTAGAATCGATTAATGCTGAATAAATGTTTGCATTCATGTCTTATTATTTTTATGACTTATTTTTTTAATTAAAATATCATAATTGTGTTCTCTGTTATAAGTATTATATAAAATACACTTTGCTATAGTTCTTAACCACATAAAATGTCATATCATAATTGTGTTCTCTGTTATAAGTATTATATAAAATACACTTTGCTATAGTTCTTAACCACATAAAATGTCATATTGTGAATATGCATTTTCAAGGGCTGAGGAATACTGACAGCGGACGCATATTATAGTAAGTATCTGTTCTATTACATGAATAAAACCAACAAATCCTCGCCTATTGCAGCAAATCTATTAGCTGCAGATGAGTCCATTGTTGTGACCAGACTTTTGTGTTACAAACGCGTACATGAATCAGATCAGACAACAATTGGAATCCGCTTGACAGATTGTGCAGTTCAGACAACAAATTGGATTCTGCTTGACTGATTGAGCGGATCAGACAACAAATTGTATTCCGCTTGTGCAGTAGACAAAACTAACCACATTTTGCTGCAATTTTAGTACTGTTGCGATTTAACATGACCCGAAAGTAGTTTAAAGACCAATCAAAAACACTATTAATGTAATGCATGTTGTTGAGCAAAAGATCACAAACTCTTATAGAACAGAAATTAAGTTTCCTTTTTGCAGTTAAGAAATAATAATAACTCAAACAATAGGTATGTTTATTTTTTGATCATACAAAATAGGACAAATTGAAGAAAAAAAACAGAACTGTAAAATATAATTTTAAGATTGAAATAATTTCCATGTGGTATGTTTTTATTTTTTCCGCAGAAGAGTCATTAGAATCCGGATGTACAAAAAGAAGATAAAAAAATATATCCGCGTGGCTGGTTTACGTCACAGCACAATGTTATTTGTTGGTTACTGTTATTTTACTAAAGCATAGTCCACATGTTTCACAAAATGGTGCCAAGCAACACTGAACGCATATGCCGACGTATTTCTGGATACATCCAGCGTAGATGGAGGCTATTCTTAAAGACGGAGTAACACACCAAACTTGATCGAAAACGATTTCTGCAAAACAAAATCCCCAATAAAGAGAAATACACAATCCGCAGAGTATGGTCAGGAGTTTGTAGCAACAGTTCTTAGAAGCAGTAAAACATTTGTAACTGTTTTCCCAGATGCAGTCGATGCTGTGTGTGCCATCAGGTTCTCCAAAGATATCTTCAAACTCAGCCTTGAGAAAAAAAAATTAAATAAAGTACGACACCATTTACTAATTGAAATAAAATTGTCTTGCTTTCTTATTCTGTGTGTTTACGTGACTTGAGATTCCCTTTCTAAATGTATATTAAAGTTTATTTCTTTCAGTATTATGAGGAACACAAATTAAATATTACCGGAGCAATACGAAATAAAAGGGTCCTTCAAATCTGGGACGGAGCCTATGTGACCGAGTGGTTAAAGGAGTTAGTCTACTATTGATCACATGTCTGCTAACACTGTGGTTGTGGGTTCGAGTCTCGCTGCGAGCATGTATAGTGCTGGACTCATATCTTAATGGACAAGAATTTCCAGTTTCCTTACTAATTGCGGGGGATTTTCGAGATACTCAGCAAAAAAAATAATAATCTGGACGCCACGATATGGCTGAAAAACTGCTGAAATAGGCGTTCAAAACTATTTAAATAAACAAACAAATTTGGAACAAGAACCATACAAAACAGAATATGAATAATTCAGTTATATTTCTAATCAGTCGACATCGCAAAAAAGTATGCTGTAGAGAATTATTCGATAATGCAAAGTATGCTGTAGAGAATTATTCGATTATGCTAAATGCATTATCTAATAATTCTCTACAGCATACTTTTTTGCGATGTCGACTGATTAGAAATCGTCCTATTTAACAGAATTAAAAACTAAAAGTCCTAGATTTTCCTGAATTTACCATTATCATTTGTAACGGTAAAAATGCTAAAATTTGCCCAATTTTCACTTCTGATCATCGAAATAAATTGTAATTGCTTAGATTCCACAAGTTTGTTGTCCTCACTGGCCAACATCATTGCCAGCCACGAGAAAAACCTTTGTCAAACAAACTGAAAATTGTTAACAACCCTGTTCTGTTGAACTCCAAACTTTATAGACAAAAATAATAAATTGCTTATTGTTAAAATAGCGTTATTTTGTCTTTGAACGTATTTATTAAAACTGGTATATTTTGGTAGTTCATCTTACCTTTACGTGATTATTCAGCTCATTGGGATCGCGTTTTTCCAAGTCTACTACGCGGTCAGTCATGATGATGCCTTTCTGCAGAGTGCTGGCTGTAAATGAGGGTGATCTGTGGAGTATTAATAATATATAGTGAAGCTATGGTTACCACTTTAATTGACATATAAACTTAACTACTGTTTGTGTACCCCTATTGGTCTTTCTGGTTGCCACGAAAAGAAATTATAATTGATTGACAGCTCTTTCCTGAAGAGAAAGGTTTTTTAAATTTGTAATTTACTTAAGACACTTAAAACTCATTTTAAAAAAGACGTGTTTAAATTGATGTATCGTTTGCTTAGGGGATCTAGTGTCAGAAAGAACATACACTTGTTTGCCTTTTGTTGCTTGGTTTTACTTACGATGTTCACATAAAATACAAGGATTCGTATTTTGATTAGAAAATACTTTTGAAATTTAGTTAAAATGGCACTAATTAAGTAACCGTGCCTGTCTTTGTCCATAAAACGTTTAAATAGGTCGCTCATTTTTATATAAGATGATGTACTGATTTTAAAAACAATGACATTATGCGAAAGGGAATGTTTGACCAAGCTTTCTTCTTGTTAATATTTTCCCTCTTATCAGATAAATATGATACAAAGACGAATAAAGTAAGTCGAGAAGATAATTACTCAATTTGAAGATTTTATTCGTTGTTGTTTAAAAGATTGAAAGATACATAAACCGTATTTACGTTAACTTCAATATACGAGGAAAGACACGCACAGTTCCAATATAATTTAATGCAATTTGAAATAGCGGTTAGGAGAATGTCAATCAAACTGATTTGAAAGCAGATCTTTCGGACTGCCTACAAAATCGAAGGTTCTGCCCATTTGTGTGATATTTCCAACACGATAATGTTGTTTTCGGCATCGTGACCTTAGTTACAAGGTAAAATTACGCCACCTACATCGTATTCAAGGGAGTATGAACTTCATTTATCACGGCTAAAAAAAAGACATCCGTTTGAAAATAGAAAAGACTGTTGATCTTGTTTTTCAGAACCATGTTAGGGTAAGTATTTACTGTTAATAAAATAAAATGAAGCAAACGATAAACTTTCTTGACTCGTATGGGCACTTAACAATTAGGTAAGTTTTTTCAAAATTTAAATATCGTAAAGTTTAAGATTTTTTCTGAACTTTTGTAAAAATAAAACCTCAAACTATTTAAAATAATACTGTAATTAAAATCTTCTTGTCATCTGTAAATAAACACAGATGCAAGAAAATAGCACGAAAACCGAACATACAAGAGCCGAAATTCAAGAGATTACCAATCCGGGTAGACACAAACAAACACAATACAAAAAAAATAATTAAAGTGCAAGAACAGAAAGTGAGTAACACGAACTCAGTTAAATAGCTTGGATGCGCTCAGGTTCCCCGGACGAGAAAGCAATACCTGCGTATACTTGTTAATTAATGTCATATTTTTTATTTTATATAACTTATTAAAACGGAAACTATTTGTTACTATTTCTAGATTTTCTTTGAAGATTACCCGGGGAACCTGACAGTACACACTGACTGTTATTGTAACATCCTGACAATGTTATATTGTTGTTTTGTTCTCAATTGGCGATTGGAATTTGTTTTGATAGCATTCCAATACGTATAGTGCATCTGCTGCTGTGGAAGCATGATATTTTTGTTCAAATGATGCCTTGCTCCAATTTATGACACGTGGTCTGTGTTTCAGTGTGCCATTATTTTACAATAATAACGAGGTATATCAATGAAATGCTGTTATTATTTTTTTGCCGTAAATGTGTCCATCAATAAAGATTTCATAGATGTCCGACATTATTGTTAAGCAATTTAGCATAAAACGGCAAAGGTAAAACGTATTCAATATTTGAATATTTATTTATTTATAATACTATCACTAAATTTAACAAACAAAAAACTGAAAGAAATCAGAACAACAAAGCTCATTAAAAGAAAAAACCACACTGCACAAAAGCATTAAATGAATAAGCGAAATAAACCTCTCCAAATGTTCAGCACATACAGAAAGTTTTATCAACCAATTAAGTACCCACATGTTGTATGCTAGACATTAAATAACGATAATGATTATCGGTACCTGTATGCCACATATAACATTGTGTGTGTTTTATTTCATGGAACGGTGCTCCAGAAGACATAAGTTAACCTATTTTCCAATGAAGTAAAATGCATTTTAAAAATAGAAACTCAAACGATTAAAACATTTAAAACATATTTTAACCTACACGATTTTCTAAATTGATGTGATTTAGAGAGTAGAATAACATACTGTTGCCGTGTTACTCACAGAAAGTTACAAAGTGGCCTGCTTGCTTGTCTTTACTGTGACATTCTAAATTCACATTTGCATAACTTGTTTGTTGCGTTATTAAAGGAACCGATCTATTTGCTTCCTTGTCTTATTTGTAAAATACAAATTAAGGTGACCTCGTTGTCTCGGTTGCTGTTACGAAGTAGACTTATTTAACTTGCATGTGTATCTAGTCTGACTGCATGCATTGGCATAGACTAATAAAGTGGGTAGGTCTTTTTCAGATTTTTCTCACTTGCCGAAACTTACGATGTTGACTGGTTTAAATTCATGTTAGTCTTTCTTGTGACAACGTATTACCGATCTAACTGCATGCAGGTATTACTTACGAAGTGGACTGGTCTAACTGCATGCATTTTAGTCTTATTTGCTACAACTTACAAAATGTACTAACTGCATGCTGGTATTATTAACTATAACTTAAAAAGTGGACTGGTCTAACTACTGGTCTTACTTGCAATAGCTTACGAAGTTGATTAATATAACAACATACTGGTCTTATTGCTTTAACTTACGAAAATGGTTATCGAAAAACAACATGCTGGTTTTACTGGCTGCTACCTACAAATGGGGGATCTAAGTGCATGATTGTGCTGTCATCTTATTTGGTTTTGTTTTCGTACATATATGGTTCTGTATATCTGTATTTGTTAGCGTATGATAATGGGCCGGGGGGGGGGGGGGGCTTTGGGATCCCTTAAATTGGTTAAACCCCGTCAAATAGTGTTTAAGCCCACTGTTCCAAACCAGCGGTTTTTACTATTGTTTTTGTATTTTGTTTGTTTGTTATTAACTTTTGGTGATTTGGTGTCCTGTCTTTGACTGATCAATTAAGATTAATTAAATGAAGTTTTTTTACTGTATGTCTTCTTTAAATACCAAAAATTCGAAAATAAAATTTTAATGAGGATTGAGTTACACAAGTTGAATACATTGACCTTACTATGTTTGTAAGAAGTTTAAACACTTAAAAAATATAACGTTGAAGTACTAAAACGAACATTGGCTTGTCATGTTGACTGAGTATTATGTTGACATTATTTTTATCTGACAACATTTAGAATTTAGATAAAAAAATATATATGCTAATGCGAGCTCAGGAAACTTGTGGAAGCCATGCATTTTTTCTACTGTAATTTAAAAAGAAAACACAATAAATAAACCTCCATTCAAACTGTAGAATACACATAGAAATTAAAACAAGTTTTCACATGCGTTAAAGAATTATTCATAAAAACAATACAAGAAGTTAATTGTGATCGCTATTAAAAGGGGATGTCGATTGGAGAGAAGTACTGACTGTTAGTCAACTACTATTGACCATGTGCCTGTCAGCTTGCATGTCCTCTGGGGGCCTCGGTGGCCGAGTGGTTGAGGTAGTTAGTAATCTACCATTGATCACATGCCTGTCTACACTGAGGTTGCGGGTTTGCGGGTCAATTGCCAATTTTCCTACTGGTGTGACTTTTTACCCAAACTATACCCTATAACACATTAATATAACATTTTTGGCAGAATTATCCTGTGTAAACGTTTTATATACGCTATTTTAATTGAAAATTGTTATAAGAAAATAGCAAAGAAAACCAACCGAACAACATGAGCCAAAAGCCAAGGGACAGTTACAAATCGAGATATAGAAAAACACAGCACAAAAACGCATTACCCAAACTGAGGGGGGGGGGGGGCAAGACCTTTTCTGTTCATGTGTTTTGGGCATTTTTACACGTCTGTTAAATGTTTTTCCACCATTAGCTGTTATCTGTTTTCTTCAAAAATTAGCATTGTTGTTAACTGTTCTAATGAAAATAAAAAATCCGTTTGCTGTTAATTGTCGTAACACTGTTAACAGTTTTACAGGTTTTTTTCTATGTTGTCTGTTCATTCTTTTTACTATAGTTACTGTAACTGATTAATATATTCATTTTCTCGCCGTATTGCCCTCCGATGAGATTCTGTTAAATGTTTTTTTCGATTTTTGAACTCACTGTTTTCTGTTTTCTCATATAAATTGCTGTTATCTGTTATCATTATTTTAAAATTTGCTGTTATCTGTATTGGGAAAAAAAATGTTAACCTGTTAATTTACCCCATCTAGCCCCACCCCCCCTCCAAACTGTACACAAACACTCGTTTAAATAATATTTTGTGGTAGAAAATAAACAACAAATTGTAAAATTCAGTTAAATAATGAATATGTTTTAGACATTGCAATAATACAAACTAACCCCAAATAATTAAGACGACGGAACACTTTATGCAATCATCCGCTGCCGTCCATTGATGTCTTGATCATATAAAAGGGTCATATAATTTTTTTCCAAATGTATTTCTTTGTTACAATATTTTATGTCAAAGCATATATCTGTATATATCACTTTGCCGTCTTTTGTTGTAACATATTCCAGCATAAATAGAATACATATACAACAGTTTTGAACAGGATAAATCTGCCAAAAAAATTCATTCAGTTAACCAGTGTTTGGACTCAGCTTCGGTAATACATTTTCCAATAATTGGCTTCATATGTTCATATTAACTTTACTTAAATAACGTTTTCCTACAAAAATAGCGTACGTAAAACGTTTAAACAGGATAAAACTTCCAAAAATGTTATTTTTATGTGTTTAGGTAAGTTTAGGTAGAAGGTCTCATCCTTTTACTAACGAAGGTCGGGGTTTTCTCCGGGTATTCCCCCACCACCTTTAATAACATCTAGATGTACCGATATAGCTGAAATTAAATTGCTGAAAGTGGTGTTGACGGCCGTTAAAACACAAACATAACTTCAATACAAACGACTGACATTACTTGTTTGTTTGATGTGCAGTAATTGAAACTCACTCCTTTCTATTGTACGAGTTATAATTAAGTAATTATAGTTTCACTGAAAAGAATCGTATATATTACACAAAACAAAAATATTTTCGTCTTTGAGTATCGAAAAGATATATATAATTTAAAATAAAAATACATATCAACATTAGACACAGTTGCAGTTATATTCGCTTGATCAAAGATTTCCGCTTTGGGTTGAATCTGTAGAAAATTTGTTAGTTTACATTAAAACTTTAATATGAGCGTATGTTCAGTTTTTGCCGTCATATTTTTTATTACAGGTAAGTTTATCGTTAGTTGTTGACGCCAGCTACAATGAACTATCTTTATGTTTAAAAAAACCTACGTTGATTTTAAGTATATCTGTTTTATCGCAGGCAAAAACAAGAGTGTAATTAAAAAGAATGGCGACATGTTAGAATAAACTTAAATATTTAATCGTCGAAATGGCTTCCGGTATAAGTCTGAGTAACAGAGATCCAAATGAGTTAAATGATCATTTACGGGTAAGTACTAAATTTAAATTGCATTTTGAACTTCGGAATGATATTTTATAGTACAGCAAATATACGTCACGCCATCTAGTAGATGAGTCTAGTAATCGTTAAAAATATTCAATCTAACAAGAAAGTTATGTTTATTATAGGCTTTTGGCGTTTTTTCTCCCACACCTTCATCGGCGTAAGGTTTCTACCAAATAATATTCCACTAAAACAACTTGTACAAGACAGGTCAATTTTATTACATAGATAACACAGCAGTACCTATCAATTGACATTAAAAAATATAAATGTATATCTTTATACTTTGCAGGTTTATAGCAACTTGACGCCAAGTTTCTGTAAAATTCATTGTGCCATGTAACAAGTTGGTGTTCTCGGGGGTTGTTAATGTCATAACGAGAAATAATTTGTATTTAATATTGCTGCATTTTGACATAAAAATAGAACGGGATCCCAACTATTTTTATCTTTTGGGATCCCCGCACTTCTACCTGTCTCTTTCTACTGCTAATTTTAGAATGGGACATTTTATTTTTGTAATTTGATAAATATCGCACTGGTTAACCATTACCAAAAATGCTTCTAGATTAAATTCTTTTTTGAATGCAAATTAAAATTTACTTCTCGATGAATTGTTAGCGGTGGTGATTTCAAAAATAACGTTTTAACATAGCTTATTGGAAAACGATTTATTTTAAATAGGAATAATTTTCACAGAGAATTATTCAATGTTTTACTTTTAATCTGAAATAACAAGGTTGTTCAACGTTAATTACAAATACGAAAAGAAACTGTAATTATTTATCTTCTTAAAGATTGTTGTCAATTAAGTCGTCTGTTCGAGTGTAGGTGACCGTCAAACGCAATATGACTAAACAGAGGGCAGGTGTTTCTGAATGCTATAGAGTGTGTACTTTGTACTAGTCTAAACAAATGGCAGAGTCGCTTATTACAGTTGTTTCTAACAACAGTTTGTATTGTACTTTACAATAGACAAAAAAGTAAATTAATATACTAGTATCAATGTATACTAAGGAGAAAAAATAAATTTTGCACCCCAAAAAGTTTGAGACAATATGTATTTAATTATATTTTGTTCCAATTTTCGGAGACCCTATACATTTAAATGTTCTACATAAGCTTAATTTATAGGGCAAATCGACTTTGCACGTGTTTTTCGTGCACGGTATAGACATTCCATATTTGGCCTTTTTATGCCTTATTTCAAGACTGTACGATTATGGTGGGTGGGGAAGAGGTTCTTGTGCATTTGAGGTCTGAGCTCTTAGAAATGAATATTTTTTTTTGTTTACAATTAAAGGCGAATTTCACTGCTGGCTCACGATGACCGAAATCAAGTAATCGGAATGTTTCTGTCTTGACGTTATCAGACTGATGTTGAAGGCACTTTGGTTGCCACAAAACACTATATATGTCCTTTAAATCACTTACATGCCTTCGTCAATACAATAAAGTCCTCGTTAAACAAATTATTATATATTTCCCCAAATATCAAAATATATTTTAGCTCGTTTCCTTTCCTAGCTTTAGAAATAGTTCGGTATATTATAAAATGTGACTGACTGACTCCAACCTTGATGTTTAATACGAACATTTTTAATGAAATTATTGCTATTTTAATAATTGAATATGCTGATAAATACAAACACATAATCATTAAAACTCAGATTTTTATTGAATGTTTTTTTTAATTACAGGTGCAGTTCCAAGATGTTTTCGGCGAACCCGACAGTACCCATAGTTTTGACGTTTTATGGTTCTACTCAAATGAATGGTATAGTTGTATGAGGAATCTGTGCTACACCATTTACACTACTGCGTGTGGGATGTGTATCGCCTTTGTGTGGGGATGGTGGTTCGCAGCAATCACTTTTGAACACGTGTGGTGTATCACTCCAATGACAAGGGTTTTCTCTATTACTTTAGGATGTTTTCAAAAAAGTATTGGGATTTGTGTAAATTGTTGTTGTGCTCCGATTACTGCAACTTTTGGCGAATTCTTCAGTAATATATATCTTAAAAACGTACGACGACATTCAAACAGTTAATAGCTGCGAAAACAGAAAGCTGGAACTGTTTCCCCAATTATAAACACTGCGTCCACAAGAAAAGGGATTAACATTTGCTTGAAATAGTCAAATTGAAAGCCAGTTTAAACTCTTGAAGGCCAATCTGTCATATAACTGTTTGGTCATTCTGTTCTTGAAAATAGCAAAGCAAAATTTAAACTAGTGCTGATTGTGTTCGGATGCCATTAAGAATGTCTCCCAAACGAACCCCATTGCCACTTTATAAATGATATTCTTAGTTTGTGCATTAAAATATACCTACATATCAAATTTTGTTGCAATCGGACTTAGTTGACGTTTTTTTACGGCCGCCATTTTGAAACCGGAAGTTGGACAAAAATGTTAAAAGTAGTGGCACACTCAGGGTACCATAATCTACCTGTGTACCAAATTTCGTCGAAATCGGATGATGTTTAAAGTTTTGCATTTTTAGGAGGGTGGTGTTCGGATGTCGGCCATTTTGAAATGTCACTCGCGTCCAATTTTTTTTGCAAAATGATTAAGATAGTTAGCTGTATCAGTATACCAACTTTCATTAAAATTCCTCTGGCCATTACTGAGATCTGACAACGGCCGCCATTTTTTTTTAACGGCGGCCATTTTTAAAATTTCAAAAGTGGATTGCACAGCTTCAGGTCACCCTTAACATTTTCCCAAAGTTTCATCTTGATTGGACATTGCATCTCCGAGAAAATGTGCGGACAAGATTGAACGGAAAGAAAAATGAAAGAAAGAAGAAGAATAATAATAAGAAGAAACCGGACAAAAGCAATATGTCTCCCAAAACTTCGTTTGGGAGACATAATTAACAAACCTAATAACCAAATGTTTCCTGATGTTTTCTTCTTATCGAATTTTTCTGGCAAAAACATAACACGATGTCTTTAAAAGGGAGACTTTAGTCACAATAATATTGTTATGCCTATAAAATTCTTGCAGATTCCGCAGAACATCTGGAAGGTTTCAGTACGATTGTATACATCCGCAGACATGCTGTCCAAATCTAACCCTGACAAATTTCGTTGAACACGTTGAGTAACATTTTGTTTTAGAAATTACCAAAACGTGAAAGCGCTTTGTCTTTTACTATCACACATGAAAATAAGATGTTGTGATGTTTGTTTTATCTGTGTAAGTGACGTATGTGTTTGAAACTAATTACGTTCAAATCCATTATCATATTTATTGGACCCTTTTACAAACCTTATCCCAGAAAATGTTGGTCGCAAAAGAACTGAGATACCGTGAATTCGTAAAGCTTTATTCTATTTTTTTTTAAGTTAAACGAAAGCACTGTTTTATTTGTTATCTTCAGAAAGAGTTCCTTATCAGATATGAGAAAGTTTCAGATGCTTTCTTCTTTCTTCTAAATCATTCTGGTATACGAAGGAAAAAATACATCATTTTTTTTTAAACAGCTGTTACAAACAAAATTATTGAAACAGTTATTTATTTGTCACGTGTATCTTGCTGAAAAACAGTCCCAAAGCTTCACAACACGGTGAAATGCAACAATTAGCACAGACTCCGCAGAACTTCTGGCAAGTTCCACATAGGACAGTGTAGATCTTCATAGCTGGTGTAAAACACCAAACATTCTCGAAGGCTAAACGGCCAAAGTTACATCCCCAAAAGAGGGCAAGGCATATCCCACATAAAACTGTGAGAAATTTGTACAAGCAGGACAGACCGAAGTTGTAACATTTATAAGCATTGGTCCAAACACAGTCAATGCTATGAGCGCCATCTGGTTCACCAAGGATGTCATCGAACAAAACCTAGATAAATAAAATAATATAAATGTAACGTAGTATCAACGGTTTAAATTTCTAAGACACAGCAAACAAGGAGGTTTGATGCACTTTTTCGATTCAAAACTTTAATGTTATTTCAATGTTTATTATTGTTTTAAAAATGAACTTATGCCAGTCTAAACGTGGCCATCACATATTTTATTTTATGATTTACCACCGAGCACTCTGAATTGCCTCAACATTACACAATGTTGATGACGTGAAATTGGTATTGAGGTTAAGGTTATCACAATAAATCTGCAAGTGGAACGGGTCAGAAACCTGGCGAAATGATGAATAGGGTCGTACAATTTAGTCTAGGCGAGAGCATGATGACACGTGGTATCGGATTTAACGTCCTCTATTTCAGAAGATTTAAACGGACGCAAATTATTAAGGGTGGGATGTCATCCAACAACCCAGAGCTATGTCTGTAAGCTGATTTACTTTTTTTAAATTTTCAACTAAATACAAATTAAAAAACTAAATATATATGTACAATGTACATACTTGGAATCAGAACCCATCAGTAGACTCTCATCGTCATCTACATACAACATAAACTAGAAAAGCAGCAGATTGGCCATAATTTATTTAAAGTCGCTGTTAAAGATTTGTTTTGTTTAAGATTTGATCACTACAATTGTGAGTTTGAGTCTAATTAAGAACCAACCTTAATTCACAAACAGTGGCAGTTTTCCGGTCGAACGGGTTTTCACCAGTTATTTTATTTCTCAATAAAACTAGAAACCTCGCCATGATACAGCTGTAATATTGCTTAAACTCCATTCCAAAACACAACAAAACGATTTTTAAATACCTTAACGTGTCCATTTAATTCATTTGGGTCCCTATTACCAAGATCTGGCCCGTCCATAGTTGCCGAGAAAATTATACTGTTTAGACAAACGCTATGTGGTTCTCGGAGGTTTCTCAGAGACAAACTACGTTGATAAGTACAAGGGTATCAACAAAAACGCCAAGGGCTGCTCGGGTGTATTTCTGACTTTACAAAAATCTTAAGATCGAAACCAATGACGTGAAGAAAGAAAGCAAATGGATTGAAGGTATTAAACTTTATGTCATGCGTGGCTCAGTATGTGACAAATGGGTATCAATTACAACTGTCCTCGTTGTTCTTTTGTCGATCTTTTGTTTGTTTTTAAACAATAATGTTACATGGATAATATAATATACTTGCCGTCATGGTTACATGGAAAAACATAAGGAACATTTTGACTCATAAACTAACAAAACTATTAATCGAATCGCATTCTATTTCCATTTGATATTTTATACAAACAATATTCTTTAACGTTAATTTTCTAAATGAGTATTTAGGTAATTTCTTTTAATTAAAACTTTTGCACAAATTTCTGTTTAATTAATAAAACAATTTTTTCACACGTAAAAATCTATGAATCGCATATATTTAAGACAAGTGAACTCGTCACTACGGTCGGTTTAAAGCTCGACGTTGTATAAGCATTACAACTTGTATCAATTTTTGTCTTGCCTGCAACGATAGTCGCTGGCTGGAGGCGAGACATATATGGGAATCCGGCTTCATATCTTTGTAAGCCCAAGCCCTAGGTCCATTAAATTTGGTCCAGTGGTAGCTTATGATGAGTACTTGCCAGTCAGTCACCTGCCACTTGACCTTGACATCAATTTCACGGTCCAGCGACTACGTTAAAGTTTTTGGGTTACGGCAGTTCCTCTGTAACCACGCATGGTAGGATGACAATATTAGGTATATAGGTTGCTGGTGAATAGTTCATGACTGTCTGGTAGGTGTCATCTGACCTTCACCTCAATTTCACGGTCCAGCGACTATGTTAAAGTTTTTGAGTTACGGCAGTTTCTCTGTAACCACGCATGGTAGGATGACGATATTTGGTATATAGGTTGCTGATGAATAGAACATGACTGTCTGGTAGGTGCCAATTGACCTTGACCTCAATTTCACGGTCCAGCGACTACGTTAAAGTTTTTGAGTTACGGCTATTTCTCTGTAACCATGCATGGTAGGATGGCAATATTTGGTATATAGGTTCCTAATGAATAGAGGGTAAATGATATAGAGGATGAAATGCATTTTGTTTTCATTTATCAAAATATACGTCAGGCACCGATCAAGCCTTATTTTTGGAGGCGTCCTTCTATGTTTAAATTCATTCAGTCATTTAATTCTAATAGTATCAAACAGCCGTGTAACTTGGGCAAATTCTTATTTAGAGCCTCCAAGCTCAGAAATGATACTGTATAATATGTTATCCAGCTAAGTTATTTTGTATCTGTAACTAATTTTAAATTCATAGCAATGCTTCGTTTTGTATGTTTTGTATCTATATATACATGTATATGTATATTTGCATTTAATGTGTCCGCTTCTGTCTTTATATGCATGTGTACATATATTCTATAAGCATTTTGTTAATAAAGAATTAGAATTAGACTGTCTGGTAGGTGTCACCTGACCTTGACCTCAATTTCACGGTCCAGTGACTATGTTAAAGTTTTTCGATTAGGGCACCTCTCTGTAATCATGCATGGTATGATGAAAGTATAAGGTATATAGATTGCTAATGATTAGTACATGACTGTCTCGTAGGTTTCAACTGACCATGACCTAAATTTTATGGTCTACTGACTAAGTTAAAGTTTTACGATTAGGTCCGTTTCTCTGTAACCATGCATTGTATATTTTCAATAATAACAATTCAACGCTATTTACGTAATGCTTATGACGTAACTTTTTTTCGTTACTGATGCGGAATTCAGACATCTTTCTGTGTCCATACTTGTTATTACATGAATAGAATTTTGTGCGTTTTTGATTATTCAAAAACAGTACTAAAATTACATAATTACATGCTTAAAGTGGTCAAAACCTGGTCAATATTGGATTCCGCATGACTACTGTGCAGCGTAATCCAATATTGACCTGGTTTTTACCAGTTCAAGCCTTTTTCATAACTGTTCCAACATAAATTTATAAAATTCAATTTTAATGGTCAATGAATCATCTTTAATTATAAAATATAATATTAAAAATTAAACAATGTAAAAATAAAATAATTGACTTTTTACACTCTTTTCAAAATTTGACAAGTGAAGAAACCGGAATTTCGGGAATATCAGCAAATCAATATCAAAATGCAGTATTGACAGAAAATATTAAGAGTAACCAGCATTACAACAATTAAAAAATTTAAGCATCCTCTCTTTTTCTGATGAAGGACGATGGTGATTTTATTCATGTAATAAAAAATTACTGCAATGTATATTCGGTCGTTATCAGGATTACTCAGCCCTCCTTGTATATTCACCTCGACTAGCGGCCCTGTGAATATTACATTTTTTTCTGGCTGATACGTCTTGATATCGACCTATATCACAGTCATTAATTGTATAATATTAATAATGTTTTAGTAATATTCTTGGAAATTACAGATTTCTAGGTATTTTTACAACGCAATTCTTTATTAAAGTTACGTTTCTCAATTATCACGGATGATTTAATTGATTGAAATCTACTACAAATTAAGGCTGTTTGCAGTGTTGGGTACTACTTTCAGTAGAAGCGTACAGTTGTCGAAAAATAGGAGGCATATTGGATTCAAGTGCACGCTGAAGCGTTTAATTTTGACGCTAAATGTTATAAGCACATATCCAACTATGGAGGAGATCACGTGATTTTAATGACGTAGTCATGTAGCCATGTTGGTTTTCGATCGCCTATAAAATTTCAATGGAACCTTCAGAAAAAGTTAAATTACAAGTTAATGGTTTTTCTAAACGATCGTGTGCAACTTGTTTGGTAATCTAGACACATTCAGCTTTTAATTTATATCGTTTTTATAAGTTTAAATTTTGATTTTCTTTCTTCCAATTTCATTTAAAAATGTTGAAATTTTAAGCAGAACTTTATTTTCTTATACGACGGCGCATGTCCGTATAGATAGGGGACCCGTTTGGCATTGTTATACGGCCCAATTATTTTAATGAAATTTATGTTACTCGTAAATTACAAGTAAATGTTTTAAGATTGAAAAAGCTTTGACACTTTGAATTATTTGACTTTCCTACTGTCTTTAGAAAGTGTGGAATTTACTGCATGTGCTTAATTTGTCTGGTCATGAGTAAAACTTGAGGTCACCTGTTCTATATATTAGTATAGACTGTCCCTGCCTGCATGTGGTAATGACCTTTAAATTCGTGATTTACATTTATAAATGGTTTTTATAAAATTAATTGAAAAAGACCCTTAAGAAGTCATTAAGGTTGTCAAAATGCAATTTTTTTACGAATAAACTGTTAAAATTAACATCTCGTAAAAATTTATGAAACAAGTCCTATCAGGCCAACGCAGCATGGGTTAAATTTCACGACTTTAATACTGAAGGTGTTCTACAACACATATATGTCACAACTTTATTAGTTAGTTAAAATTTATTGTTAATTCTATGTGCCTTTTTAAATTATAAAATATAGTTATATACTTTTGGTGAAAAAATAATGACGAAACGAAAAAAAACCCCAAAACAACCCATATTTAACAGCATAATTAAATGCAAAAATTCCTTTCTAATTTTATAAAATAAAGACACGTAGATTAATGGACAAAAACATTTGTCCATTATTAAAAAAGGTAAAACAAAATAAAGTGTTATTAATATAGCTTGATATATTCTGCTTAATTGTCCTTAATTGAAAGCAGAGTTATTGAACCTAATTATGACCGAAATTGTTGAATATGAAGACGTCTCAAATGTATTAAATCGATATTTTAATATGTCTGTTGCATTTCTTCCGTAAAATGACCGATTTCTGATACAGATAACCAAGTACAGATGAGCTTACGCGCACTCATCTGTACTCGTTGCGTCTTCCAATCAAAACACATGAAACAAAAGGTTGTGGTAACATAGCAGCGTTCTTGTTTCGGGAGTTATGATTAGATGTCTGATATTAAACAAAAGATTACATGTGCACAAATTTAGAAATTGGCAATAGAAACTAGCCACAACAGCAGGCCTTAGCTTTATATAGAAACTTATGGAGAATAAGTTCAAGTGCTTTGTTTTTAGAAATCACGTTGACAAACGCGTGCAGAATGTAGAATAAATCGGCGGCGAACTGATGCTTTGCATCAAAAGTTTTCTTGTCGTCATCTCATCTCAGGTATGTCGCCTTTCGATGAGATAGGGAAGAGAAAATGCATTTCGTTTCAAGAAACGTATATAATCTATAAGTGATACAGATCATATAAGACATTGGTGCATTTCTAAGATGTACATCCAACCGATCGTTTAAGTTTGGTACATATTCCAGTTCAAAGAGTAGCACAGAGGGCAAAATATCTGACAGATATGGATAATTTTACCAAATGAAATATTCACAAGCTCAGTTACTACACAATCTAATTAAAATTAAATCTTTCACTTGCTCCGCCGTTTTTGCTATGGTCGCTGCGTGTAAGAAAGGGGGCAGCAAGTGAAAGGTTTAATTTTAAATTAGATTGGTTACTACACAACAGATAATGCTGGACAATTATCTAATCCGATTTCGAGGCATGTGCGATTTTTAATAGACTTGAAGGTCATGAGCAAAGAAAATGAGCAGCATTCCAACTTCACCTGTGGTCCTGCACACGTTTCTTTTTCAATTTTAGACTGTACGGTTAAGTTGAGCCTAAAATGTGTTCTACAGATATTTCGACAGAAGTTTAAACAAGCCTGTTTTATGGAACACACGCTTTTAAAAGTATTCATTTTCATAATACGATGCAAACCGAGTGGGCATTCGACTTATCTCCGGAGCCGAGGTCATATTCGCTCCGGGAATATCACCTCTTAGGGAAATTGTACAATCAAACTATGGACCTGCATGAAAACATGGCAGCATAAAAAATAGACAAATTTTCTCTTTGTTTCTGCATTTGCTTTTAACTGCTATTGCTTAAATGTCGGACATTTTGAAAGGTATGGCATTACAATATAATTAACAAGAATAACTTTTCTAGTCAATGTCTTCAAAGTTAGTTCTATAACATAAAATCGCATATTTCACGTTTATATTTATCATTTTCATCCGTCTTTTACATTTTTTAATATTATTTGAAATGTGAGGTTTTATCTGTCAGTTGAATTTTCTCGGAGAAAAATTTTTTTCAGAACTTCTGTATATTTAAACATGTGAAATGTAATGTAACTAACAAACACAATGTTCACTTAAAGTAATTCATGTTTGTATTATCGAGAGGAAATTTTGCCTGGAGTTGACATTTAGAATTTAACGGTAAATTTAAATCATGGAATCAAGTTAGATTAAATGGCGGAACGAATACAATTTGTCGTAATTGTGACAAATCAAAAATTGGTTTCGTTAAAAACAAATCCATAAGATAGATTTGAATGGTGTCGGCCATTCATTGTAATGGTAGTGAAGGGGTATCTCAAATAAAGCTTCAAACAGGACTTTAAACATTCTTACCTATACTAAGGTAAGACGACTTTTAGAAAATTGAGACATATTTCTTTAAGTTTATTGTAGTTTGCATGGGTGTAAAAACTTTTTTCATATCAAACTTAACTTAAACATTCCGCACGATTTTCTTGCGGAATTTACGCACGGGAAAATGAGTTTAAAGATATTCGCATTTCACTAAAAACATAAAATATCAATATCCGATAAATAATGTTGAAAATAAACATGAAATGAGAGGTTTTATTAATGGAACTACATGTACTTCAAAGTGTGTAATGTGGTACAATTTGACCTCAACATTGAAATGAGTGTACAAAAATCATTCTTAAACTTCTAGAAAAACTTCGTTGACACCTATACTTTTTCCAATTTTTATCAAATTTAGCCTTACGTGTATACTTGTATTATGTTATGTTACTATAACAACGTTCTTTGTTACATTCGTTTTGATTGGATGAAGCAGCGAACACAGATGTGTGCGCGTAAGGTTATCGATACCGGGTCATCTGCATCTCGAAATCGGACATTTATCGGAAGCAGGTTTTATAATACACAATTTAGACGTCTCGCAAGTTCGGTTACACTCCCACTGTAGGAAAGCAAACGCCTGTAATGGCTGATTTTTATCGACTTCAGTCACATGAATAAATGTCAACTTTTTGTTGTTTTTTTGTAAGCGTGATAGTGTCTCAGTTTTCGTTATCTTACGTAGCATTGCCGTAACATACATCAATAAAATAAAATACATCAAAGTCCTAAGACAATTACATGTCATTTATAGAAATTTTGTACTGTATAGTTTCAATTTACCAGGTTAAAATGCTGTTTGAAGTGGCATGTTTTGATCTGAACTCGGCATACGGCGGACAGAAAACTCTAAATTAAAAATATAAATAGGAATGGTGACAAATCGCGACTTATAAATTATTAAATTAATTATAATATTACGTCTTCGCTCCAATTTTCAGCTTTCAAAACCCCTGGGAACAAATTTGTGTCTGCTTTTTGGGTAACAAAATGCCGAAAACGGGGGTGTTGGAAGCAACTCGAGGTACGCATCGAAAAATATTTAGAATATGTCTGCCGAATTAGAATAGATAACGCATCAGTACTATATTATATAATAGTATTGCATCTTTTGTGTAATTTGTCGGTCTCAAAGCCTCTTTGAACAAATTTGTGGCAGCTTTTTCTACAAAAAGGGGGGGGGGGGCTGAAATACATTTGCAATGTAAAGGAAAAGTTTTGGAGCTGTGTGTGCATTAGAGAAAAAAAGTGTGGTATAATAATAACAGTCATTAATATATATTATAGAAATCCCAAATCAACATGATTGTTCAATATATACATGTATATATTCAAGACCTGAACAAATTTTTAAACCTTCAATTCAGGAATATTAAACCATGTAGACAAATATTCTTGTCTGCTATTGGAAAACAGTGTAAAAGTAAAGGAAAAAAAATGCTTTTTTGTTGTAGCATTAAAGACCCTAGGCTATTTACACTAACAGCAGCTTGTACGGTTTGTACAAACAAGGAAAGTTGCACTCCTTGTCCTAGCTAAACACATCAGTCGATATGCCTGCACCGCGAGTCCGACACACTATTGGTCCGACACCCCATTATTCCGACATCCCATTGATCCGACGCCCCATTAGTCCGACACCCCATTAGTCCGACGCCCCAAATAGTTCGACACTAAATTTGTCAATCATTCTATTTTTTTAAAATACTTTCTCAAACTATGAGCTAAGTTCGGTGAGTGCACAGATTCAATGTTGGGCATTTCTAGCCGATTTCTTAGTTGAAAATTTTATTGAAAAACCTCGTCAGAAATACTAGGCGCTGTTTTACTAATTATTTCCAATTTTATATCATTTTTGTATCAGTTATTATTTCCTGATATCACCAAATTATATCAATATTTTATTTTTTTCATATGCAAAAAGGAATGAATAGTAAAACGGCACCTTAAACACAAACATGTTTAGAACAGAGTACTTATTGTGTTTAGCGAAGACAAGGGTTACCAAAATAGTTTATTAGAATACAATTCGAATACAGAAAAAAAGGTATTCATATAACCTTTATTGTACAGGGATTGCAGGATAAAAAAATTTTTTTGTTTGGGGGGGGGGGGTTACACTCCCAAACTTCGACAGGAAAGATGGTGTGATAGTTAATTAAGCTGGAGTCGAGCACACCTTGCTCAATCGCAACCTCTAATGTTCACATAGTAGATGATTAACCATTTTAATAGGAAAGACATCCATTTGAACACCCGACTAAAAATGCATTATTTCGAACGTAAGTAAAAGAATTTGGCACTGGGTGGCAGCCACTGCTGAACCCCACAGTGGACACAGTCATGCATGGCTAATTGGGCAAGTGCGAGCCATGTGAACTCCGTGTAGCTTGTGATAGTCTAATGCATTGCGTATTTTGTATTGGGGGGGGGGGGGTCAATTGGAAGTCTTACCTGGTAATATACTATAATTGCACTAATAAGCATCAGTGTATATAAAAATACAAATTTATTATTTTACATGTAGCTTTTAGTTCATTGAAAGATTTATACCTTAAACGAAAAATATTGCTTGCATTATAAATAACAATGTTTTGATTTTTGTCCTCGAAATTGAACACAATAGTCTGCGTAATGGAACGACAAACTGATCGCCAGCATCGGCAGTATATGGCATCATTCCTCTCTTTGTTTTTCCGATATTAAAACCCTCGTGGATCAAGATCTTCTCGCCGCAGTTTGCTGCCATGTGTATGGCATCTCGAATTCTTTTGGCGCAATAGAAACAAATCACATTGTGGTGTGTATAGAAAGGCATGTGCTAACTGTATATTCCAACACATTAATATTTTCATGCATTAAATCAATCCTATGACGCATTAGATTGTAAATATTTCTATTTTTCAATAGAACTAAATTATATGGTTTCAAGAATGTTTAGTTTTAAGTATTATAGTTTGTACACTGGCTCTCACATAGATTCTATAACAAAAAACCGACTGTTGCACACGTTTGAATTACATAGGTAGGCTTCGCCTCGTGCCAACATACGTTATTTGTTCATTATGGAAATAAATCTACGCTAACAAAAGAAGATTGTATAACAATTATAAAGTCTATATAAGCTGTTCATTCCAATTAGGGGAAATATATTTTATTTTTCATTTCAATTAGATATATGGCAATGAAACTGTTGCTTTTACGCGTATCAAAGACAACAACACATTGTTCATTAAATCGAAAACTCTTTTTAACCCGAAACATCGCAGAATGATATGGTATAGTTTTTGTTTATTCGAAAGTTAAATGATTAGTAGGAATGTATTTGATCAAACATAAAAAAATAATATTATGTAGCTACCTAATTTTAACGTTCACTACATGATGCTTTTTTAATTATTGTTGGTCATATTCAAGAAACAAAAAGTGAAGTTCCGCTTTTATTTTTACAGGAACAAAATGCCGCAATCGGATTGTTTCCGTTTAAAAAAATAAATTTATGAGGGGTATGATGTTATATTAATTTACACATGGACTGGGTCTTTATATTCGATTATTTTTTTTACCGACTGAGCGATATCGAAGTAAAAAATATGAATATTAAAGCCCAGCTCATGTTAGAGTACAACAATATACCCAGAATGATTTTGGTGTGTTTAATTTTGTCTCTTTCACCGAAAGCGCAAATAAGCCGACCAACAAAGCATATGCACGGTGCTTTTACAGTCGGGGGTCTGGAACCAGAAGCTGGGGTAAATGAGACAAAATCCTGCATTCTAGGTTTTTCAGGGCAGATAAATTTTTGCAAGTTTCCAATTACCTTTTTGGAACCAAAAATTTAACTTTCTAGGGAAGAGGAATATAAAATTCCAAATAAATGAACTTGGTCAATTGTAAAATACTAACCATTCTCTTCAATGCCGGCAATGCCTCTTTACTGTATAAGTATAATATGTTATTTCTAGAGAATTAAATTTTCTTGTTTCTGTGCACGTATTCCAGAACTTTGCTTTCTTACTTTTAAATGTAACAAATTTTTATTAAAATTTTTTAAATTTTTGTGAGACTGGAACAAATAATTTTTTGCATTTTCTTATCTACCAAATAATGGCAATGAAAGAAATTTGTAAATAGAACAGATATATTCAAGCTCGAAAAAGCAAAATATCTTGACTGTAGTTATCACAATCGTCATTTAAAATTAATTAGTAGTTTCTTTTTAATAATGATTAAATAAAACATAACTGTAAATTTAATTCATATTTCCAGTAAAAACAGATTGCATTGTGTTCGTTTTAAAAAATAATGCACTAAACATATAAAAAAATCGCAGGTCTGAAATGGCCGGGTTGCAAAACCTTAATAAATGGGGAATGGTTTACAAATTGTACGAAGAAGGTTTTGGTTCTGTGAAGGAGGAGTTGATTACGTCTTCTGCAAATGTTCTGAAAAAATGACCAAGTTCTTAAGTCTGGAAAACAATCCTTGAACATTTCCATAATAGCAGTTGCAGAACTTCAATACATGTGCAATCTTTCTGTGAAGTTTCAGAGATCTATTTTGAAAACTGTAGAAGATGATTACAAAATATAGATAACGTATTTTGCCCGCGTGACCACCTGACTTCACCATCTACTAAACCCAACCCGGGTTTGCACTGAGTGAAACCTGGCCAAAATTATTTTTAAAATAAAAATTAAATCTGATACAATAATTATTAAACTTCATTATAATTTCGGTATTCCGTTTTTGTTATGGTCCATTTTGGCAATAGTTTGTTTTGGTTACTGTCCGTTTTAGTTAAAGTATGAAACGTCTATTGGCGATTCTACTGATATTTGTAATTTTATAATCCGAGATTCCAGTATCCTCTGCCGTTCACAGTTTTTTTAGACTCTGATAGGGGCAACGGCAAAGGATAATCGGACAAGATTAAAGAGATGGGTCAATTTTGGCGATACACAATCGGTACTTTTGACAATTTCAAGTACCTATCCTTTTACTTCCGTCAAAATATTCCTTTAAAACTTAAAACTATGAATGAGATTTTTACCGAGTCAATTTCAAAGTCACCGAGGAATTAACAAAATTATACTTGATACAGGTAGTTGTACATGCACTTGTATGTATGTAATAAGTTTCTAAAATTAAGAAGATAAAAAATTTAATAGTTTAAAACTAAAAAATTTTTATATTCAACGAAGAATTCTGACATAAAATATAGTCCCTAACGTCACACGCATTATGACGTCACATTTCATTCACAGACTGTGAGTCACCATTGCGAATCATTGGTTATAACATTCATTATGAGGTCAAAAAGTATGTCTGGCAAAAGCACACCTTGTATCACATTTATAGATGATAGAAGGTTTTGTATCACACATGTTGTATCAATCCCTTAATTTTCAAATTTTGACAAAATAATACATAATTTTAGATAAAATCTTGGACAAAAGCTATTACTCTCCGGCACAGAGAACATAACTGGTTCCCAGATATAACCTGTAGATGGAGCTACAAAGAGGTTCCATTCCCGTTCCATTACTCGTAATGGAGCAAGCCGGGAGTGATTCACACCCGGGGGTTTTATGCATTTTATACGCTATTAAACTTTCCCTAAATTGCTACATACTTTTTAATGTCCTTGAAGTTTAACTGATATTTCTACAACAGCTAATTCGTTAGTTTTACACTTTATTCGTAATCATGGCATTGTCAAAATTTGAATTCCGGAAGTGCGTAATTTCTGAATCGATTTAGTAAAAATTTATCCGGATCAAGTTTTTCCGGCTTTATTACATTAGCTGGCATCAAATTTTTACCGATACGATTCTACAATTATACACTCCACAATTTCAATGTTGTCAACAATGCCATGATTACGAAAAAGTGTTAAAATTAATTAATTAGACATTGTAGAAATGTCAACTGAACGGCTGAGAAAGGAAAAAATATAAATCAAACTAAAAATAACATTTTATAAGCGGAAAATATGTATAAATCTCAAGAGTGTTTTTGCTCCATTACGAGTAATGGGACCTCTTTGTAGCTCCGTCCAAACAAAAAAATAAATAAATAAAACATAAGGAGCTACATTATTGTAGCTAATCTGTACTGGTCCTCTGTACCAGAAGTCCACTCTCCGGCACAGAGAACATAACTGGTTCACAGAAATGATTGTGGTTGACGTAGGATACCGAGAATCCTTTGCGTGGAGATTGCCAGAAATCGTCCATTTACGGAAGAAATGCATCTTTGACAAACAACGACGTCACAATTTTATGTAGTCCGAGAATCCTCTGCCGTCCAACGCTTTTTTTTGCGTGGGACGTCAGAGAGCTCTGCATAAGCAAAACAGCGGATTTTGCGACACCGGTCTGGGTCGGCACATTTCATCGTGTCAGATTTAATAAAACATTTTCATCCAGTTAATCTATATATAATTCGCTTCTTTAGATATTTTTCTCTAGGAATATAATCATCTTACCTTCAATCAAGATGATTTAAGTCCATTTCTAAGCTCATTTCCATCGATACCCTTACAATCCTACATTTCAAACAAAAAGTCACGTGACAACAATGTGATTTAAATCCAGTGCTTAAATTAGCTTGATTGAATGTATTGCTGGTCTTGTACGCCCTGAAAAACGTTAAATAAATAAAAAGAATAAAGAATGTGTTTATTGGACGCGGATGCCCCCATTGGCCCTAAACAAGTCCGTCAGGTCTGAAAGTCGCTTAGGACGTACAGTTCGTCATACTGAACCATCCCAAGTTTTAAGTCATTCTCGTGCATTCATGTTAAAAAAAAACAACGATCCATCTCACTTTTAAGTTCGGCTATGATATTATCTGAGAATTTGAATATTTATTAGTTTATTTATAATAAGCTAACATATAACATATAAATCAAATTGAAATGGTCCAACGCAGAGCGGCAAGGTTTACATGCAATAGATTTCATAACACCAGCTCAGTTTCAGACATGTTAGAACAACTTCAAAGGCCATCTTTACAAATCAGACGCATACAAACAAGATTAATAGTATTTTATAAAATAACTCACCATCATCTTGCAATCTATCCATCAAACCTACTCAATCCATTGGACAACCGAACCAGAAACAAGCATCCCTATCACTTCAAACACATCCATACAAACAAAGACTCTTACAAATTCTCATTCTATCCGCACACTATTGTACAATGGAATATGCTCCCAACATTAGCAGTCCTTTGTACAACCGCAGACAGCTTTAAAGAGCAGATCCTAGCATCTGCTCTTACTCATCTCATATAAATAGGTCTCATGTAAATAGATTTATTAATATTATATAATATATTATTATTGAAAAAAAAGTTCACTGTAAATATTTATGTCATCACAATTTTTATTTGTTTGTTTTCTTTTCTTTTGTGAAGCCACGCATGCAAGGGCACGCTATAGTCATTGACTGAGTGCGGACATCAGAAAATAGATAGATTTGGCATAGTCGGATCCAATCGGAACATCTATCGGTCATTTCCGTCAAGGGTCGGGAAAGTGACCTCGGAGGTAAGTGATTTCCATTTTGAACTATTTTCAGTCATTTCAAAGAATCTGTTACGTCACAAATTCATTGTGACGTTTCAGTTCATTAATTTGATTGGCTTATTAACGGTTAGATCATTGTTACTGTCATATTGTAAACAAATACTTATCCATTCAAACGTTGTCGTAGAAGGAATTTCTTGGCAGGGTTAGCGAATTTAAGATCAGAAAATACAATCATCTATCCTATGTTTAGTTTTGCTTCGATAAGATCCGACTAGTTAAATAATTAAAGGGTAATATATTTCCTCGCACTAAATTTATGTTGCTGTGTAAACAGGCTAACCGTATCACGTTTGGACCGATTTTTGATCCATATACTTCCGACCATAGGCGGAAATAACCGAGGTGATCAGATTGGTCTGGGATCCTGATTAAATATTCTCAATACCGTAAGCGGACTTCCGGTTCGAATATGGAACGACAACACAATTGATGTCCACGAATGTAGTTCCCCATAAAATAGTGTATATCTTTGTAATTTTTTTGTGTGGATTTTTTCTTGTTTCTGTTCTACTTTTTGGGCTTATTGGAAAGAAGGATGTTTGAAAAAAAAATTAAAATGAAACATTTGATGAAATATAAAGGATTATGAGTAATTTGGTCTAGTGGAATGATGGCATATTTCCTGTTTTCAGAGTCTCTTAGACTTCATCTCTGAAGAGAGGCTTCCAGAGCTTTACAAAGAGTTAGAAATAGTCATTTTTTCTAAATTTTTGATATAGTTCGAAAGTGGTATGGTACTTACAGACCACCAAATGGCATGCCATTTTCGGATAACGTCAAATCATCCCTCGAATGTTGGGGCGTGAGAGCGGGGGGGGGACTTCATTCTATAATACAACATTCATCGTGCAACAATCCAAATAGCTGGGGTTGGGTGTATTGAAGACACTCTAAGGTAAAACAATGGTTTAATTAAATTGACATGTTTTTGAGTAACATAAGAACGATAGCAACAAAAAACCAATAATTATGTTTTGATCTGTGAACTAGTAAATTTTTTATTTTTTTTCAAAAGGTTCATAGTTAGAGGTATGACTGTTCCCGGTGTCTTCTTCTGTACAAATAATTCTTTTTTTTAGTATTCATATTTAACCATTAATTTTGAAACGACTGTTACAAACATATCTTATAATATCGTACAGTTATTTATTGGACACATGTATCTTGCTGAAGAAGAGTCCCAATGCTTCACAATATGGCGCAATGCAGCAATTCGTACAGACCCCACAGAACTTCTGGCAGGTTCCACAAAGCACAGTGTAGAGTCGCAGACCTGGTGTGACACACCAAACGTAGTCGAAGGTTACACAGGCGAAAACACATCCCCAATAGAGAGCAATACATATCCCACATAAAATTGTAAGAAATTTGTACATGCAGGACAGACCGAAATTGTAACATTTATATGCATTGATCCAGACGCAGTCAATGCTGTGGGCTCCATCTGGTTCTCCTAATACTTCGTCAAATGTTACCTATAATTCAAAGTAAAAGAAATAGGTTATTTAATTTGAATTGCCAGATCATAAGTGAAAGATACACAACATCGTAGAATGTTCAAATGGACAAATTGTTTGACGGAACATTATGATATTCTTGTTTTAAACAATTTAAATTGTTGCGCATATAATCAGAATTAATATTTGATGCAAAAACAAATAAACGTGTATTCCAGTGTGACTTGGTGACTGTAATTGATCAGTGATTTTTGCGGTGCGCTTCATGATGAAAATGCGCTTCGTTCAACGCTTTCATACGACAATGAAACTTCAAAAGAAGGCATTCAATTCTTATATTTCTTATGTTTACATTTGAAAATGCCGTGGTCCTGATTTAAAATCGTGCACAATGTATTTTTTGTTGATTTTAATTACTCCGCGTTGTTTGTTTACCGTGGACGTCGTCCAGGAAGCGCGTGCTCTTCGTAGCTACCGGTTTATTGAGAAATGCGAAGAATGATACTACGTCATCAGTAACGGTTTAAACCAATAAAAATCTACGATATCGATAAAAGACATGCGTAATGTAAATATAAACATGTAAAATAAATCATACAAGACGTTCGTGAGTAGTGAAGTAAGAGATACAAAAGTATTATAGATAGACGCACCCATTATTAATTACCCGCCCGCTTTCAAAATAGGGGTTGGAGTGTATATTATTGAAGTCAATCATCGGTAAAACAAAGGTTTAATCATTTCTACATGCTTTTGAGTAACCTGCATACCAGTTCTATCAACTAGTAAAGAAATATAGGACCTTACATAATTTAAATATCGAGATTGGAGAAATCCGATAATCTAAGAGTACTGTAAGATTCTGTTTCTCTTTTTTTAACAAGTAGTAAATTTGCGGAATGGTTAACGACCCCCATTTTTACGTTCATGACTTGAATACGCAATAAAGGGAAAGTGTTTAGTTTATTACGTCATTACTTCTATTAAGAATTATTATTTTAAATCAATCAACTAGAATCGCATTTTCACTTGTTTCCATATAGGTCAAGCGGTTTGAATATAAAATTATAGAACTTGTGATTCCTGACAAATGTCGCGTGTAAAGTTGCCCAGGCCAGTGGAGCAATCTCTGTTCAATCAACCTTTCCGGTGAGACGGAGCAAAACTATGTTTACACTGTTTTCTTTTTCAGTGTTGTAATTCAAATAAAGTAAACATGATAAAATATTTGTAAAAATAAATTTCAAGCTTTTCACCAAAATTTCAAGCAATTTGAAATTGATAGACAAGATCAGAACATTTTGTTTTAAGAATCTGAGAAATTCTTATAATATGTATTCAAATTTTATTATGTATTTTAATTTAATATTGTTTTTACTGTATCAATTCAGCTTTGCACTCCAACGTAATTTGTTCTTACATTGCAAAACTACGACAAACATTTCCAGCCATATACTAATTTTTTCAACATTTTTCAGAAGATTTTTACTTGGTTCGGTGACCATACATAGCTCATAACAGGATGTTTAACAACATGATATAAGGTAAATAACAAAGATCCCTAAGTCTCAAGTTTTTGCAATAGTGTGAATTGTTATATTTTCACAGTGTAAGAAGATTGGAGGAAACACATTTAAAATTAATTGTGTAACCCATAATAATGCGCGTTGAATTTTCTTTTATTCCTACAAAACAATGACTTCATTAAATGCAATCTATTTCTTTTTTCTATTTTGACAGATACCTGCTAGCATCAATACCAATATACACGCAAATTTTGAAAAAAAACTTATTTTAAGTTTGAATAATGGGATTCCTCTCAAAAACAAAAACGGAAAAGGTCAGCTTCACAGCTTTTTCTATATTCTATGCTGACTTGTATTAAACCATCGAAAAGTTTTGTGAATTCTGTTTCAACACTTGTGATGGGTATTTGAAAAAGAAGCAAAAAAATAGCCGTTTATTTAACAACTGGTGCTGTTCAAGAATTAGCACATTAATCAGTACTATTAGCTTTGGAACTTTATAAGCACAATGTCTTATGTTAAATATAGATACCTTAACATGTCCATTTAATTCATTCGGGTCCCTGTTATTAAGATCTGGTCCATCCATAGTTGCAGAGAAATGGATACACTCCCCGTGTATATATCTCAAAGGTGTCTAAGAGACTAATTACACTGAGCTACGAATTCGTCTATATCTAGCTTTTTCTTGATTGTCTGAGCGGAAAACTTGACATCCGTGACGTGAAAAAGAAAACAAAAAACATTAAACTATTATTGTGTTTAATGAAAAGAATGATATCAATTACAACTTTCCTTATTGTTCTTTTAAATTATTTACCATCCATTGTTTCGACAAACAGCCTTTGTTTTAACGTTACTATAACGAAGAGATAATACGAAAGAAATTCAGTTTGCTGTTATGGTTACTTTTTGGTTTTCTCATTCGGTAACTAAAGTCCGTAGATCACGCTAAGGACCACCTAATCAGACCACATCTACCTAGATTCTACAGAATGTCAGGTCCGGATCTTGTTAGAAGGGATCCTAATGAGCTTAACTCTCATGTTAAGGTATAGTCACTATTTTAATTATAAATAATACGTTGTTTTATATGCGGTGTTCTCCGTTAGAGTGTGCAATGCCAAGAGTTCGATTCAAAAAGTTAAATTGAACATAATCTGCATGTATGCAACACTCGAATAATAATATTTCTTTGCACGGCGTTCAATTAGTGCGCAAAGTGAGCGCAACATGCCTTGTTGTTTTTCTTTAAAATCTAACAAAGCTTTTCAGAAGATAACCACAGTCTTTGAAACGGCGCTTTGTATGTACAAATTCTTTCGATTAAATATGATATTACCAAAAAGTATATTATTTGAATTTCTATCCCTTACGTTACAATAGTCTCAACAATAACAGTCCACTATACTTAGAACAGTCATGAAATTATTTCAGCTCAATGTTTTGTTCTTTAGATTTTAGTTATAGACATAATTTTTTCTTTAGTCGGTAGTTATAAACTTGTACACGTTGTCAAACATCACTGAAAGTCATGTAACACTGGAATACAAGTGTTTTTCTTTATTCATTAGATATTCGGTATTGTTGACATTATATACAAAACCTTGAAAATTTGTCTATATGAACATTCGTAATGTTGTATGTCTCTTTTTTTAAATTTTGTTTTATGCCATATTACTCATATCTCAGACTTTGAATTGTAGGTAGATTTTGATGAAGTTTTAGGAGAACCGGATGGAGCCCACAGCATTGACTGCGTCTGGACCAATTCCTATAAATGCTACCACTTCGGTCTGTCCTGCATGTACAAATTTCTTACAACTATATGTGGGATATGTATTGCCCTCGGGTGGGGATGTAACTTCGCCTGTGTAACCTTCAGCTATGTTTGGTGTGTCACACCAGGTCTGCGACTCTACACTGTTCTATGTGGAACCTGCCAGAAGTTCTGCGGAGTCTGTATGAATTGTTGCATGGCACCGTATTGTGAAGCAATGGGACTGTTCTTCAGCAAGATACTCGTGACAAATAAATAAATGTTTAACATTTTTAAACACATTGTGTAACTTTATGTATATTTTTAAGGAATATAACTATCTACAATCTGTGATTCTTGTTAAACACCTTTCGATTCCTCCATACATAAACATCACATGTTTTAATGTACAAAAATTATAAATAAAATAACATCTATTCTTCATACCACTTTTTAAAAATTATATATATATAAATATATATTGGCAAAGTATTTCCAGCTTACCTGCCGAGTTACCTCAATGCAAACAGGATTATTAGACACAAGTACATACTAACAAAGGTCTACAATACAAAAATATACAATATTATGTTGGAGCTTGCTATACAAATAGTGTAATTAAAAACTAAAAAAATAAATTTAAATAAACAAATAAAGATCTGAGATTCTCATATGATATTCCAGCTTCCTCCCCAAAAATTTTAAAACGATTGCCATACTTTATCTTGGAATTGCAAAAAAAACCACAACTGAATCAACTTTCGTTTGCTTGCCCATGCCAAGTAGTGCTTACAACTTAATAACTAAAGAAGCATTTAACTTCGAAAATCATTAATGAATACGGTAACAGTAACGTCTGCAGCATTACATTAGGAAATTCCTTGATTAACATTCTTAATATCACTCTCATAAGAGAGACGGTTACTGACAACATATTTTCTTGCAAAGTTTGATTATCGTAAATTAAAGAAGTTCTCAAGAACAGGGAAATCAAGGTAGTGGTTGATGTCTTTTTATATTGACATTTCCGGTACAACGAGCCCAGTAGAAGTTTGTACATTCACACATTTCCTGTACAACGATAGTCTCGATCACCCAGACGCATATATAATAGCTTCTGGGATCACCTTATTTTAATTTCGCTACCAATAGGTGGAGACAAACAATGATTCTATTTTTAGAGCCCTATTTTTAAACCAGGAAAACCATGCAAACATATCTATACTTATAATATGACGTCACAGTAAGATTCACTCTTGATTATGCATAACAATAATATTTGTTTAATTAATTGATAAAGTAATATTTTATAAAAATATTCAAATGTAAACATTGGTACAATTTGTTGTACACTTCTTGATATGAACGGAAGTACTTTTTTAGACATGAAAAATATCATCCGAATCAAAAATTACACCCAGTTTTGGGCGTAATGATAACGAGTTTAAAATAGAGCTGAATCCAGACGCACAAATGTAATTAAGCGTCTGGATGATCGAGACTACTAGTATTACAACGACAGCTGTAAATCTGTGTATCAGTGGCTTTCATGTCATGATTGCGTTATTTGTATCGCGTTACTTTTCCATCGCGTTACTTTTAACAAGTATCGCGATAGTTTCAACTTCTATCGCGTTACTTCTTCAAAGTATCGCGATACTTCTTAAAAGTAACTTTAAAAGTATCGCGTTACAAATGAAAAACAAAAGTAACGCGTTACTTTTAAAAAAGTATCGCGATACTTTGAAGTAACGCGATAGAAGTTGAAAGTATCGCGATACTTGTTAAAAGTAACACGATAGAAATAACGCAATTATGACATGAACGGCCACTCATATCTGTGTACATTCACACATTTTATGTACAATAACCGCGGTAGAAGTTTGTACATTGATACATTTCCGATTCAATGCCCGCGGTAAAAGTTTGATCATATGTACATTCAAGTGATTCTTACAATGGCCAGGTGGCCGAGTGATCAAGGTAGTTCGTTTACTACTGATCACGTGGTCTGTCAACACTGAGATTGCGGGTTCGATTCTCACCGCAGGCACGGTGTACTCGACTCCAATCTTAATTGACAAGGATTGCCAGTTTTCCTACCGCAGGTCGGGGGTTCTCTCCGGGTACTCCGCCTTCCTCCCCCAATAAAAACTGGACGCCATGAAATAGCTGAAAAATTGCTGAAAGTGGCGTTAAAACACCATTCAAACAAACAAACAAATACAATGGCCATGGTAGAAATCGGTACACATTCAAATCGGTATACATTCAAATTTGTCATACAACGGCCGTTGTAGAAATCGATGTATCATAAAATGGACTAGTCTCGATCATCCAGACGGTTAATTACATTTGTGCGTCTGGATTCATCTTTATATTGAACTGGGCGTAAGTTTTCAATTGGATTCTATTTTTATTGAAAATTACTTCCGTTCATATCAAGAACTGTATAAAAAATTGTACCATAGTTTAAATTAGATTTTTTTTTTATAAAATATTACTTTATCAATTAATTAAACAAATATTATTCTTATGCACAATCATAGACATGGTTTAATGGATTCCCTGGTCAAAAAATAGGGCACTAAAAATAGAATGTTTTGTCTCCACCAATCTTCAAGGTGATCCCGGGAGCAATTAGTATGCGTTTGTGATCGAGACTAACAATTTCCGTGGAAGAAATCGGTGAACATTTAAATTTGTCATACAATGGCCGTTGCAGAAATCGGTGTACATTCAAATTTGTCATACAATGGCCGTGGTAGAAATCCGTGTACATTCGAATTTACGATAAAATGACAGCGGTAATTGTCTGTAAACAATCAAATTTCCCATACAATGACAGCGATAGAAGTCTATATACATTCATATTTCCGATGCAATGACAGCGGTTAAAGTCTGTATACATTCAAATTTCCCATACAATGACAGCGGTTAAAGTCAATATACATTCAGATTTCCGATACATTGACAGCGGTAGAAGTCTGTATACATTCAAATTTCTCACACAATGATAGTGGTAGAAGATTGTATGCATTCGCATTTTCCATACAATGACAGCGTTAAAATGTATACACATTTCTCGTACGATGACAGTGATAATAATCAATATATACATGCACATTTCTAAAACAATCGCCGTGGTAGAAATCTGAACATTTACATTTCTCATACAATGGTGGCGATATAAGTCTGTATAGATTCACATTTCCAATTGTATAACCAAGTTAGATATCTGTATACAATCACATTTCTCATATAATGACAGCGGTAGAAATCAATGCCATCAATTTTTCATAAAATGGCAGCGATATAAGTCTGTATACATTCAAATTTCTCTAACAATGGCTGCGTTGTATGTCTGTATTACAATTCTGTTTACATTCACAATTATCTTACAATAACCCAGGGTTTCGTGGACACAGAAACCCTGACTTGTGAGGATGACAATGACCGCGATAATAGTCTGTATACATTCACAATTCTCTCACAATGACCGCGATAAAAGTCTGTACTATGTATTCACATTTCTCGTACAATGACCGCGATAAATGTCTGTATACATTCACAATTCTCTTACAATGACCGCGATAAATTCTGTACTATGTATTCACATTTCTCGTACAATGACCTCGATAAATGTCTGTAAACATTCACAATTCTCTTACAATGACCGCGATAAAAGTCTGTAATATGTATTCACATTTCGCTTACAATGACCGCGATAAAAGTCTGTATACATTCACAATTCTCTTACAATGACCGCGATAAAAGTCTGTAGAAATTCTCATTTCTCTAACCAACGACCGAGGTATAGAAATCTGTATGCATTCACATTCACGTATACAGTCTCATGTAACATTGGTAAACAGAAATCTCAAATACTAATGATATTACATATATTTTATGCAGAATACTTTTAAGACATATCAACATGCAGCTTTAAAGTATTGATTTGAACAAATTTGGTTAGGAAAATATTTACGAGATTTTCAGTCGTCTTTGTACAGAAATCAAATTATAATTGATCACGTTTCCGAGGATACCACTAAATAAAAGTAGAATCAAGTTTCGGGTTTTATACATAATTGATGTAATCCATTTCGATTCCATTCTAAAGCATTTGTTAAAATGATGACCGTATTTAAGGAGACGCCCTCTGTGGATTTCGACAACAGGGACCCATTTGACTTGAATGCAGACCTAATGGTAAGCTATTTTACAAACTCACAATATTTTCTTTGATATTTAGTAAGTTATTATTATTACTCTTACGTTAACCACACATAAAAATCACTTTTCTTTTTTAACCAAACATAATTGACAAGTATTGCCTTTTTACCGACGATGTTCTGGGGTCCTGGGAGGTCATCATTGCTGAAAAATCGCTTAATACCTCGTTCAACGCTCATAACATTTTGATATTAAGGTAAGGGTGTGTGTGTGTGTGTGTGTGTGAGTGTGTGTGTGTGTGTGTGTGTGTGTGTGTGTGTGTGTGTGTGTGTGTGTGTGTGTGTGTGTGTGTGTGTGTGTGTGTGTGTGTGTGTGTGTGTGTGTGTGTGTGTGTGTGATTTAGCCATGCACAGCAATATTAGTAGTAATTCAATATCTGTGCAGTATATTATTGATCCAAGAACAACATCTTATTCTTTTTTTAAGATTGGGTTCAATGATGTACTCGGTGAACCAAAAGAAGCTCATAGTACCAAATGCATATGGGAAAGCTCGTTTGAATGTTTTCTATGTTGGAGAGGACTCACCTATCGCACCATCACGTTTTTCTGTGGCATGTGTTTTGCATGCGTCTGGGGGTGTAAATTTGCCGTTATAGCGTGTCAGCATATATGGATTTTTACCCCGTTGCTGAGGTTTTGGACAATTTACTTAAACTGTTGTCAGAAATATTGGGGAACCTGCGTCTCGTGTTGTTTGTCTCCTATATGTGAAATTTCGTCATCCATTTTCAGTCATATATTTATTTACAGAAGATGATTGGATATTAGTTTTGAATGATCTTGACAATAAAGAAATTCAACAACTGCCCATGTTCATTTGTTGCTGTTGTTTTTATTCTATGTTTATGATTTTCACAAACAAGACGTACGTAAAGCACATTGGTAGGTATAGTGACTTTTGGCGACTTCTGTTTTATAGTTCATTATTTTAAGCGATCATTATTGTAATTCTTGTATGCGCATGAATATGTAGCTTTATATTTTAGCGTTGTTTCACTGACAAATATATAAGTATCGTATTGTTGTGTATACTCCATACGGAAGCCCGTTAGTGCCATGTTGTGTCTTATTTTTAAGTCGTTATAACGACTTACTTACTCGTTATAACGACTTAGCTTACTCGTTATAACAACTAAGCTTACTCATTATAACGACTTAAAAATAAAACACAACATGGCACTAACGGGCTTCCGTAACTCCAAAAGACGAATGTTTATGTGCAATTTTCATTTAATAAAGATTATAGTTGTGTAATACTTTATTCGATGGATTAATGTTAAATCGTAATTATAGGTCACCATGTGTAGATAAAATATTAAGGTTTCAGTATAATTTTAAATGTGGTTCTCATTGTTGTTATTTATAAAAAAATACGGTCTAAAGTGGACGTTTCAAAATTAATTTTGTTCACAATTTAAACTATTAAACTGCATATTTTGTACTAACGATTTCATTTTTATTTCGATAAAATAATGACGTACTGCTATCTAGATATCTTGTCTTGTCCGGTATGTGTAAATTAGTACTCCGCAGTAGTAAGTCAAATAAACAAGTAATGGAACATTTATTGGTTACTGACGTTTGCTGGTGTTGTATGCTGGACGGTTTTAATTTTACGATATCTTTGATATATATTTTTATTTATGGGGATATATGAACACTACACCTGACACTATTCCAAGTGAAAATACATTGTATTCATCTGTTTTGTATTTGTAGTTTTTGCTCGTTCGTTTTTCACTTTAATGTTTTTTTTTAATGTTGCAAACCGGTCAAAATTTTGACCGGATTCATAGTCTGAGATCCTGACTAAATATTCTCAATACCGTAAGCGGACTTCCGGTTCGAATATACAGTCAGGTCACCAGCAATGAATCCGGTCAAAATTTTGACCGGTTTGCAACATTCAGAATGCCTCAAAATTTTACGTCATTATTAACAGTAACTGACGTAACTCCGATACAAAGCATTATGACGTAACGTCCGGCGTCCGGGTAAACAAATCAAATAAAAATACAGTTTATCAAAAGAATGCTTTTATAGATTTATGTCTCGAATGTGGGAATAACTTACAGAGATTTCTCAGTTTAACTCGAAAGCCGGAAAACAAGAAGCAGGTAGCTACTTTATTTAAATTGTACTCTGACATAATTTCCAACGGAACGAAACATGCGAAAAATTAGCTCAAACATGGCGTTTTAAATAACCAATCAAATTGGGTAGTAAACTGGTGGTGACCTGGGGTTATATTTGAAAGTGAAGCTTGCGTAAATGAAAAATATTGCACCAGGGGACCAGGTAAACCGGATTCATTGCTGGTGACCCGACTGTATATTCGAACCGGAAGTCCGCTTACGGTATTGAGAATATTTAGCAATCTCCACGCAAAGGATTCTGGGTATCCTACGTCAACCACAATCACCTCTGCCATACCATTGGTTGACATTGTGAGACATATCTCTCAAGACAGATAAGCTTCGAATACAAATGCAGTAATTGTAATGCAAAACTGTATCAAAAATGTATAAATAGACTATATAAAAATTAAAAAGATCTCATGTATTATTTTACAAACATCATTTTTTCTTTACAAACGTTACAAGCAGACGACAAATGTAGTCCCGCAGTAAATGGGGAATGACGTGTGGCAGAGGTTATATCTGGGAACCAGTTATGTTCTCTGTGCCGGAGAGTGAATATTTAGTCAGGATCCCAGACTATCGAAGGGATTTTCACCAGACATGTCTGGCAGGTCCTACGAATTTTGTTTTCACTGTGATCAGGACTAATGTGACATTAAAAAAGAACTAAAGTTACGCTTTCCTTGATTTACCTCGTATTAAATGCCCTCTAATTTAACATTTGCCCGTTGGTAGGCGTACGTTTTCTTGTACCCCTCACGGGTTAACGGAAATAATTTTTTAAATGTAAAGGAGGACCGTATCCGGTACAAATTTGCGGACGCAATTAATCGTTAATTGCTAATTATTTAAAGCAATATTCGATATAAAAATTAAATATTTTGCATATGCAACATTAACTGCATGTAACCTTATATGAATTAATTCTGCGCTATTTCTCTGGGTTTTGTGATGCGCGCTTAAAAAACGGGTCTATAATTTTAGTAGTATAGATGGTTGTCACAATACTTATACGCTTGTCAATAATTTACTCACTGTGACTGTATGATAAGTAACTTTGTCGTCCTGTATACTATATACAAAAATGCTGAGTTTGATTACTGTCAGATTTATATGTAACGAAACTTCAATCATCATACGCTAGTACACATGTACTATTTCTATCTTTACGATTCACCTCGCTTAATGAATCTTTATTTTATATGGCGGATTTGGCCGACTGGTCCAAAGCGCTTGTCATAATGCAGGGCCACAATTTCACAACGGTGCGAGTTCGAATACCGCTGAAGGTAAGCAAAAATTTGACAGTATTAAAATCGAATTCTCATATTGTTGGGCTTAATTTGAAGATGTTTATTCATACTGACAGTGACAGTGCAGTTTTCTTTCCACTCAAAGAAAAAATACTTCTAACAATTCCATATTCAGATATCTATGTAATAACCTTATTTTCTTACTGGAATTGTATTGCCATTTAATAAACATAACACGAGTGTGTTTTATTACTAATAAAATTAATCAGTTCTCATTTTGACCTATATAATAATTGTCTGTTCGGATTTATCCAGTCTTATTTGTTACCGTTATTCTACTGAAGAGTAAGCCGATGGTTTCACAACAGGGTCCTAGACAACAATTAAAACCAAGAGTGTAAAATTTTTGCAGTGCTTTGCAGGTGATGTCCGCAACCCTAAGACATGGCGTTACACACCATATGTGTTGACAAGCCAATACCCCAAAATAACAACCCCAGCATAAGGCAATGCAGAGTCCACACAAAGCTGTCAGAAGCTTGTAGCAACAGTTACGTCCATTTGTAAAGCATCCATAACCGTTATTCCAAATGCAGTCGATACTGTGAGTCTCTTCTGGTTCTGCGAGAACGTCTTCGAATGCTGCCTGGAATACAATAATTACATTTTTACATGTATGTACTAATAATGACTTACTAAACTGAGCTTCTTCCACTCGACACATTTATATTATGTTTCAGTTTAATTTTATAAATGAAATTCAAATAAAAAAAGAAGTTATGAATTGCAAAGGTAGTTATACTTAAATTAATTTATGTATGAAAATAAAAGTATTTTGCTACGACTTTACAGTTAAATAAGCCGAATTAAAATGTTTATAACATATTGCAAATCCATGACATCGCACAAATTCCACGGATCTTAGTAGTGTATAGTGTTCACAACATTTTTGCATTCATTCGCCCTCGGTAAAAATATAATATACCAAACCTCGTGAATGCTAGCTCCACGTAAGACCCCTATAATAAAGGTTAAACTGGTATAAAAGAAAAACAGTTAGCTTAGTAACTAAAGGTAGGAAAATGCAGATGTTGATCATGATTTACAACATCTAAAATGGCGTATCTTGCAGATAGGCGTAAAGATGAAACCCTGGTATGTTGTATTAAACTCGTTTCTCTGGTGAGGCACTCATCTACTACTTGTACGTCACTTCTTTATTGTCATTTCGTGTGTATCTCCGTTAGAGACGCAATAAAGATAAGAATTCCCCCGCACCACGATTTTCACTGGAATTGTTTCCCCCCCCCCCCCCATGAAAGCAATTCTTGACTTTACTTAGACCTCCGCGCCTGTCGTTTTTTGTGGGAAGGAAGGAAATATTTTATAGATGTAGGAGTAACATTTTAAATGTATGTAGATATCATTCAATCACTTAAACATAATAGCAAATCACTAAATATTAACGAAAAACGAATATACAAAATGATTAATAAGTGGGCATAAACAACAGGCTTGAAATATCGTGGATTTTATATATCGTCCTGTGTATCTTTCCCAGACCAGATATTGCCCCCAAGAACAGATACCGCTGGAGACGTTTGTCCAGTGATATTGTTACTCTACAAGATATGGAAAGCCCACGACGAATGGTTTTTGTACAAGGCAAATTAAAAAGTGAAAAAATAACGTTATAAGAATTAAAGTTATGAGCAGTACAACTTTACACTTTAATAGCCTGACCAGCCTCTTTCTTGTCTATGTTTGTCTGTAAAAATAAGAACCAAAACTAATCCGCACAAGACACACTAACCGATATGAGGTCAGTTGTTCTAAAAGCATTGTTACAGGATAATTGCACGAAGCGTTCTTTATTTGGGGTACTAAACCAGTCTGTGAAGTTTTTGGATAATTTACTTTTCGCTCGCTGCATATATGCAAAGAAACCATCAAAACTATCATATTTATGATAAATTATATTGTACATCATACCTTTATATGCCCATTCAATTCGTTTGGATCCCTGTGTTCAAGATCGACACGGCTCATGGTTGCTGCTTATGTTAGCTTAGTGCCTATGCAGAAACAAACTAGGTAAGATATATGCACACACACACATATATATAACAAGATCTGAACAAAGATAACGTAAAAGCAACCTTATCCATATAATAATACTGCTTTAAAATTATAAATAGTATTGACGTCCCATTGTTTTGCAAACAATGATTCTTATTCGTAAAACTATTGAAGCTTATGTCCATGACTAGATCGCATCCGATTTATGAATGAATTAAACGCACAAACGGTAAAGGGGGTTACAGTCTCACTCCAGGCCACTGCATTATACCCGCATGATGGTTATTTATCTACTAGTTTGTTATAGCTTTGTATGATTAACCAGAATTAATAATTATATACTAGGATAGTTTTATAGCAAATAATCTGAAAAAATACTAATAGAAAATCTGTATTGTTATGTACATCAGGATTTCAACAACATCTCTAAACAAATGTGCTCAAATAAATTGTAAATTTCTTACTTCGAAGAAAATTAATTCATAAAAAGATATAATTTTCAATATTTTTTTACAATTTTTGTATGTTTTGTATTTTGTATATTTTGTGTAACAATATTTTCGCTGTTAAAGAAAGATATTTTACGTATAACTTGTGCGAAATATTTGGATTTAATTGTATATTGTATATTGTTTATTAAACAAATATTGGGCTTTTTTAAAATTAACAATAGATTCCATTAACTAACCTTCACCCCACCTCCATCTCCACCCTACCACGCACAACTAAAAATAACTAATGTGTTTTTAAAGCTTTGCCATATAGTAACTGACGTTTAAATATACTTCTGTTTTGTTTTGTTTTGCTTTGTTTGTTTGTTTGTTTCTTTTCTTCTTTTTGTTTGTTTGTTTGTTTATTTTTAAGGGTAGTGGAGGGTTGTTAGACATGAATATACAAAAGTAAGTGGGACAGTTATCTTTAGAAAGCCATTGGGCCTTGTTTTCGATACTTCACTGAAAAAGGTTTTATGATATGTCCTATATGACATAATTTGGGAATGACTGAGAACAACCTTAAGACGTGTCTTAGACCTCACACGGAGGTATCCTAAGACCATCTTAGCAGACTTGTCCATACTCTGTCTTTAATATTTTCCTGAGAAACATAATTTATACAAGTGTGATTAATTAAGATATTTATAGTCACACAAATTTGGATGAGGACTGCACTCAAAAAAAGTAAATCAACGCTTTATAAATATGTTCCAATAAACATATTATTATATGTATTTTAAATAAATTGTTATAAATTAACTTCAAATGTCTCCTTTTTGTGAATTTCCATGCATATGATATAATTTGGCACGAGTTTATATAGAACAAACCAGTTTGACTGCAAGGACTCTTCTTTGTTTTTGTTCATAGATTGATTTTGTGATGTAACCTTACTATTTGTATATAAATAAGGCTAATATTTCGCAATTTACTATAATGAGTAGGAAAATAATTCCAAATGTAAGAAAACGGAGCTTCAAATTTTGTTAGAAAAGGTTAGAACGCATAAGTGGATTCTATTTAGCAAACTTTCTAATGTTATATAAAAGGTTTAACTTAAAAATGTAAAAATTAAAACAAATTTAAAATTATGGCCATCCTATGACCATCTTAATCACTGATGTCGTTATCCTGAAGTTAGAATAAAAATTAGGTGACACGACTTAGGACGATTTGTACTAGAATGGTATTTGTGGACATGTCTTAGTCCTAAGATATCTTCGATAACAAGACCCCAGGCTGGCTTGATTTACTGATTTTGTGGTGTATTTTGACAAAGAGAAAATTTAATTAATTAATTTATTTATTTATTTATAAATAGTAGCAAAGAAGTCAGAAATAAATACCACGTTATTTGTAGTTTTCAAACATATATCAATATATATTTTAACGCATCATTTCTTTGTTAATTTATTGTGAATATTGTATAGTTTTGAAAATCATGCTTGTTATAACTGTGATTCATTAGACTATCTTTCTGTTACATTTAAAAATATTATATCAATATGAATAAAAACGAAAAATGTCAACGAAATAATTTCGGTTTTTACGGTACCAGTATTGCTGCATACTTATTTATTTTTGACTGAAGTTGCGACAAGATATTTTAGTTCAACATATAATACCGTTATTTCCCATGACATTCAAATATAGTGTTCATGTAGTAATTACAGTTATATTCAATACAACTGACCCGTAAACTATTTTATTATGAACACCGTACATACTTGTCATGGTGAAGTCCCATTCAGAAGTGTTTATTTATTCGTGTTTTGTCGTTGCTTATGGAGTCGTCAAAACAATGTATAAACAAATCTAACTTATACAAAGTAAAGATCTGATATATTTTAAATTCTTATTATAATTACTTTAAAAAATGCGAGGTCAACAAAAAATATCATATTTCATTGTAGGAGGCTCGTCAAACACATTCTAAAGATTAAAATATGTTGTACTAAACCCCGGTTTACCACACTTTTCGTACATTTTGGTCAATGCTATTTTAATTTTTTTTCCTAAATTACTTTAAAATTTAATCTTATTTATAACAAATAAATTATTGTTTTTATTGGTAACTGGCAAATAACAAGTCATAGGATCTTCATGGTTGATCAAGTATCCATTTTTGTCCACGCGTACGTAAAATAATATTGACAGTAGAACACATACAATTACAATCGCAAAACATAAAGTAAAACACACACAGAGAGATTAAATTTGAATAAAACATCATTTTCATATTATTTACTTATTTATTTACGACTGACTTCTATTTCATACTGTCATTTCCGCTCCAATATCAACACAACACAGCATAAGACAAATTGTTTTTGTAAAAAAAGACAAATATAGAGAAGATATATGATATTTTTCCTTATAAGTTAGACCTTAGGAACAACAGCCTAAAACCAGTTAAACCATCAATCTTTATTAGACGAAACGTGCTTCTGGTGTATTAAATTCTATTGAACTTGGTATCTTTAATGAAATTTTATTTGCAACCAATGGTTAGATGCCGATCCTGATGGAGTGTTATACCCGGAAGGTTTCACGATCCTAGTAGTCATACTTAGGTGCTGACAGAAATATCATTTATGTTTTCAGTGATCTAGTCATTGTCCAAATTTGATGCCCTTAAATTTCGAAAATAATCATTGTAATTCTAAGATTGTTCTATTTTCAAGGTGTAGATAGCCTTAGACAGAGTTGGTATAACGTTATGGAATTTTGGTGATAAAAGCTCTGTAACATCGTTCTCATTTGGATTTTAAATATTGCTTGGGTATTAGCGCTACTGATGAGTCTTGATTAGGCGAAACGCGCGTCTGACGTAGTAAATTCTATTAATCTTGGTATCTTTTATGAAATTATATAGGCAACCACCGGGAATATCATTGGTGTTTTCATTGATGTAGTCATTGTCTAAATGTACTGCCCTAAAATTTCGAAAATCGTTTTAATTCTAATGTTGTTCTATTTTCAAAGTAAAGATAGCTTTAGCCGGAATTTATATAACGTTTTACAATTTTAATGATTAAAGCTCTACAACATCGAACTCATTTGGATTTTAAATATTGTTTGGGTTTGAGCGTCACTGATGAATCTTGATTAGACGAAACGCGCATCTGGCGTAGTAAATTCTTTTAACCTTGGTATCTTGGAAGAAATGTTATCTATAACTGGAATATAACAATCCATAAGTATATGCATTTTGAGGGCAAGCTCGAACCTACGCTTCAACAAAAAACTTGTATAAACTTAATATCAAACAACAAAACTGGATTAAACAGGGTGATAAAGTAACACAAGCTTGAGAATCCATCAAAAATAAAGTGTAGTAAAAAAGACGTATCCTCGTGGTATTTAGTACACAAGACCCCGGTATAACAGTAAAGACATAGAAAATATGATACGTAAAAGTGTACAATAAAGGCTATTTTGCATAATTTATAGAAGTTTAAAAAAATAAATAGGGTTTAATAACTTACAAAAAAATATATTAAAAACTTTACTGGTAGTGGATATGTTGTTGTTCAGGGCTAATAACTATTTCTCAAAGTTTGTGTACTACCTTGTATCTTAGTAAACATAAAAAGTATTTAAATCGTCGTGATTGTAATGCAATACTTTTTTACGTTGTGGTTTTTTTACACACTGTAAACCAAAGCTGGTTGTCTTTGACTACTCAATTGTAACCCTTTAAACTATGGGCATTTTACAGATTAAAACTTAATCTCGTTATTGGACAGAATAATTATGTTCTTATTACTGACTATACAAATGTACGTGTTTATATATTTTCCCTTTAATATTACATTTGCAGTGCATAGAAACCTGTGATGTTTTATACAATGTGATCTACAAATAATAATAAACAAGACATATCTGATAGTAACTTGGCTCGAAACATGTATATGATATGTAATGATAGTTACAAGCCTTGTGTTAATGTAATTTGTCAAAAATTATAACGCAAAGCTCCTAGTGTTTCGATAGTATATTTTCTGACCCTATCTGATCTGTGGGGGTATGTAAAAAAGAGTATTCAAGTTAAAAAATATCTAACAATAACATACAATCCCATTCAGATTTTTTAAATCAAGTTATAATCCGATATTGAGAAAAAATTTGTGCGTTTTTGAAAGGGATTGCAATTAATATAAAGTCTATTTGACTTCTTTGTACCTATTGGGTTCTTGAGATCATTTACCGCATATACATTAGTTTTTTTTCACGATTGATTGATTGATTAATGGTGTTTAACGCCCGAGCAGCAATATTTCAGCTATATTCAGGCGATGAACATGAAATGGATGATAAAATGAACATGAAATGATGATGAATGAAAATGGGATGAGACACAAGGAAAAATAGGGGTAACGGATTTTAGATTGCCACTGGCAAATGGGAGAATGGAAAGGGTCGGGCAATTTAGCCTCCTGTAGCGGGATCGAAATCCCTACTCATAGCGAATACTACAGCAGCATTCTTTAACGTGCGAGGAACGTGGCATTTTTCCCAACACGGTGCACTAATATGGTTTGCGGTCAGGTTTTCCGTATTATGGCCTGACAACCCCAGCTTGCCAGGGGTACCCCATTCAACCACCTGGGGCACACATCCCAGTCGATCTTTAGGCAAACCGACCTGACACGCCGGTCAGGGTACTGGGCGCTATTTAGTCGCCTTTTACGACAAGCTAGCGCGACTGCGGTCTATTTATTTAGCCACCCGGATCCCGCACGGGGCTTTTTTTCACGAAAATTTTTTTTTTTTTTTTCACGAAAAAAAAACACAAAAAAATTTCACCAAGAAACAGATTTACATTAAAGTTACTGCGTCTGTAGTTATTTTTCTTCATGATCCTCGATAATATAAGAACGTATTAAATTTGCAAACTTGAGTGTTAAATACAATGTATTGTTTCTTTGCTAAAACAGAGCGTGGCATGTCTGTCTACGTATTGTTTTTTACCAAGGTTTTTTTGGCAAATTTCAAATTTCTTCATTCTCTTTCTCGCAGACTCACTCCTAAGTGTTTAAATTTCAATTTATTAAAATATATATATTTTTAGGAGTTTCTCGCAAAATTGTTATGTTATTTGTTCACTCATTTTTTTATTGAGAATGTAGTGTATAATAGATCAATATGTGGTTATCGTGATAATACTGTTACCACTTTTATATACTGAATGCAAAATTATATGATGATATCAGATTGCTCTTCATTTATTTTACAGAAACATAATTCATCAATTTTAATGATTAAAATCCTCTTGAAAAAAAAATTAAATTAATCTAAACCGTTAGAAGTGCGAACATAAGATTCATACTAGTCAAGCTATTTTCTATTTTAAAAACTAATTTTCTTATATTAATACTATTTTGAATGTATTGCTATACCCAATAAGGTTTTACGTGCAATAAAGATTATTACTTTATGGTAACTAAATAAAAAAAACAACATAAAAATTAGCGTGATATGGTTTTCGTCAGCGGCCATTTTACGTATGTAGCATTAATTTTCTGCAAACTTAACTATTTTGTCAGAGCTGAAAACCTAGAAATTTCGGTGGTTCTTCCCTTTAAATTGAATTAGTTTTAAGCCATTTCTGAAACCATTAGACTGAAAGAAAGTTAAACCTTAATGAGCAATGAAACTGTATTTTGAAAGGGAGGCATTAAATTATACCCCTGTTTATATCCCACGACTTATCCCAAATACTTATTAGTACTGTGTGACGTCTGTGTACTAAGGGAGGTAAGCGAAACATTTCTTGATTATTATTTAAGTAACTATTGAATTGATTGCAAGGAGCACGGAGTAATATGTTGTCAAATTGTATTTCACTACTTGGTGTTACTTTGTGTTGTGTTTATGCATTTCCATGCACCTATATTGTACTTATGTCTGATCATCGTTGTGTTTGATCGCAAGGTTTTCATATTTATTATTCATAGACAAAGATATGGCTAACTTTCAATAGTATCTAGTACTTTCACGAGTATCACTCATGAAAGAATACATTGTTTTGTATTTGCAAGTATATAGTTTACACATACGCCTGCCCCTTTATAGACTATTTTATGTTACTTCGGTACTTTAAGATAAAGTGATGGTGCCAACTTTTGTAACGAATACAGAACTATGACAAATTAAAGTTGTTTGGGAGTATTAAATCCAAATGGTAATCAATGATTAATGATAAAGAGTTTCTTATATGAATATAATTTTAAAAATATAAAACCAGAAATATGTTTACTTCTTGGTCAACTTGCTATGTCATTACTACAACTTCTGGATAGACATACAAAGAGGGACAACTCCGAAAGGACGAAAACAAAGGTTACAAGAAACCAAATATGTAACACTGCGCCTTCCATATGGGGTACCTGCAATTAAGATTTTATGTGTGAAAATCCTCTCAAATTAAACCCCCGAAAGCAGTTGCTTGTGGAAGTTGAAATGTTACACTACATTATTAACAAATAAAAAAATATAGGTCGTGCGGCAAAAATGACCGAAAATTTTGGGTGAAAAATCAGCACTGAATGAAACTAACAAACTGTCTAACCTCCCCCCTTCTTTAATAAAGAGCTCTATTTTCTCGGCTCTCATTAATGTTCCCCCAAATGTAGAAGATTTTCAATCAATTATGTTTCTATTTTTAAATTTTGCTATTTTCCGAACCCCAACATCCAATCAGATGCATCCGTGTATTTTCTTCTGATTACTATCTTGGGTTCAAAACTTTCCCGGTGTAATGTAAACAAATATTTGGTTTATTGTAACCCAAAGAAGTCATTTTTGTAATAACAAATCCCTCGGGCAAAATAAGTGAGTAATCTGAATGCCAAAATTGAGTACCCGAAAGCCAAAGTTAGAGGAGTTTCAGGTTGGGAATCAAAAAAAAAAACGAAGCGTGGAAGGATTTCTTATTCATATATGTCGGATGAACAAGTCGTTATATCTACAGATAACATACAGCTTTCCATGTGTTCTATACAATACAGAATGCCACAAGAAACTGATCAAACAAATAAGCTGGTCCCACTCGTCAGTATACTAGACATTAGAATCAAAATAAGCTGATCCCACTCAACATATATACAATGCATTAGAATCTAAATAAGTTGATCCTACTCAACAGATATACAAGACATTATAGAATCCAAATATAGCTTCCAAATTTTCTCCCGAAATTGATATTGCAATATTGGCCACGTTATTTGTATTTGTCTTGTTTTTGCACTGTTCACTAGATACACACTGTATGAACAATTTTATATGTATTTTATTTAACTGGATATGAGTGATATGAGTAAAGCATTGAATTTTAGCACGCCAAAACGTGTATACATATGTGTTACCAGTACACAGAATTGTATACGTCACCAATCAACTTTTGTTTACAGTTATCTTAATTTTACTCAACATCAATCCGACAGATTCACAAAATGGATCGCAAAACGATCGGACAAATATTTCCCATATCTTTGTCAGCGGATATATGCTTATAATACAGGATTTTAACGAAGGCTGCAGTGTCCAAATGTGATTGAAAGTTAAACAGGCGAAGTGAATTCCCCAACAAAAGGCACACGGAACAGCAAATATGGCGGACAATATTCTGTAGCACCAGTGTTTTGTTCCGTTGAATATCTTGTAACTGTTTCTCCATACGCCATCTATACTATGAGATCCCTCTGGTTCTGCAAACAAGTCATCAAACTGCACCTGTACAAGGGTAAAAAACATGTATCAAAGTTGCACAAGAGTAAACAACAACCCTATTTAGACTTCATATATTTAATACACATGTTTGATACTTAAATGCAGTTGCTAAATAGAAAACATCGAAATTTTATAAACATTTTGTTTAAACTGAAGTTAACAGATTTGTTAATGTCATGCCTCCTCACAAGACAGGGTTTCTATGTACATTGTAAGTGTCCACGACACATGTGGACACAGAAACCCTGACTTGTGAGGATGTCAGGGATTCGTGGACACTTGCGTGAGGATGAATGTCATGGTATTTTTTTACAAATTTGGCTTTGTTTCACTTTTAGTATAATTACATGTACACATTGGTGAGTGTGTTGCACCCAGAATGAGCCGATTTTATCATAAATATGATGTACTGATGATTTTGGCTTTGGTTTCTATTCTATAAATAAATACGAAAGTGAATAAACAGTCATTTATCAACGGTTATGACGGAAGCACTGCAGATACATGTTATCAGAGTATGCGCTTACGTGCCATATTTTTGTCGTATTGTTAAATGATGAAACAGATAATTACACAAATAAACTTTGTAGGTGCACAAATATATCTATTTAAAGGAAATTTATATCAATATATTTTAAAATTTGTAACATATAATATATATATATATATATATATATATATATATATATATATATATATTTCTTTATTTAAACAAAATAAAATTATAATACTATTAAACTTGGAAAAGCTGGCGAACTGCATAGGGATTGGTGGTCTTAAAAACAATGTGAGACCAATTAGCTATGTAATTTAACTGCAACAAAAATAGAACATACCAGAGTAAATGGACATAATAATACTTACCTTGACTAGATGGTTAATGTTAGAAGGGTCCCGATCGTATAAACTGATTCTGACATGGTTCGGTATTTTATGTGGAGGCTCTTCCCCTTGATAAATCCTTTCTACACGTTCATCCCAGCACGAACTACTAGACAGCGTAGCCTCTGCATTTTCCCCGTCTGTCATTTTATACAAAGTGATTAATAAGTGAAGTCTTGATTGCTCGGTAAAATACAATCAAAGCAGCAGCTACAATATTTGTCAGGAATTGCCCTCAAAATAGATTTCATTGCTATCTAAAGATTTCATCTCAAAAACGTTTTACTTCATGTTGTAATCACAGTACAACATTAAACAAAAACAGCATGATGCATCAGTTCTACATCGTGAAAATATAACGATGTATCATATTATTATACTACTTGCTATTATATAATAATATTAGTTTTAGCATTTTTTTGTCTGTATACATTTCAGTTAATATGACTGATCTCACATGTTGTTACACTTGCTTCTGAACAACATCATGGCCCGTTGCCAGGGGCGTCCAATGGTTGCATGTGCACTCCCCATATTCCCAAAAAACCCAAACAAACCCCTAACTGACTAAAAAAGGATACGATTTCATGATTCGGTGCGATAAGAAGAGTAAAATATGAGGGCGTTGCTGAGCCATTCAGCGCTACTTAGAACGCTCGCCTTATGAAAGTGCATCATCAATTTTAAATCCTGCCTACGACCCTGATTAATATTGCAGAAAAGTAGTTTTAAAGTGTTGATTTAGATGAATATTGTAGAAGATACTCACAAAACAACTGTCCCTCCCTTTGTGTTGCCGAGTGGTTCTTCTACTATTTATCACGTAATCTGTCTACACTGTGATTGTGGGTTCGAGTGTCACTGCGCTTGACTCTTATCTTAATCGACAACCTGAAGAAGGTCTGGGGTTTTTTCCTGGTAATCCAGGTTCCTACTGTGATAAAAACTAGACGCAATTATATAGCTGAAAAATTGATGAAAGTGACGTTAAACAACATTCAAATAAAAACAAATCTTCGTTTGTTTTTATTTCAAAACGGTAGTTTCGGGTAAATGCGTCGTGTTTATAAACCATAGGGTGGTCTATGACTATGGTACCCATTAAACAGGCACTGATAAGACCATCTTTTTATTACAAGAATAATTAAGTAAATGAGGCCACAGGCTTTTAGTAGTTTTTGTTTTAAATGTGATTCACACATTATTTTGAAAATATTTTAGACTGCTGTCTTGTTTCTACTAAATTGCTTGTTGTTATCCTTTGGTATCTAGAATAAGTGCTGCTAAGAAATGCTCAAAGAAAAAACTGAATTGCAATTGTATGCCGACAGTATAATGGTTGTGAAGGACAACAATTGTCATGATATCATTTGGAACTTTCATGATGTGGATAGCTGCATACGTAAATACTGAGTTTACTTATTTGTGTACACGACCATAAACTGTTAATCAGCTACAAGATTGATCTATTACAAACCCATAAACCATCTGTATTTAGTTAAAAACGAGACTTTTTTGTTGTTTCAAAAAACCGGTTATTGACGTTAAAACAAATTCACTAAAAACTCTTCCTTTCCCACGTGGTAAGATTTCCGATATTGCACAAGCCGTAAATCATAAACAAACTCGGAGTACTCTTGTTCTATATCTTTCAAAAACAACTTTTTGCGCAAGCAAATCTTATTGCCCTGTAATTCGTAGGTATCAATTGTGATATGTATACACCGTAAGCTGGCAGTCATGGAATAGATTATTTGTACCTCAATGTCAGTAAAAGATAGAAAATCCGAAATTCACTTTTGACATTTATTGATAAAAGATTCTCTCAAATGATTTATCTCCGTACTAGAAAGGGTTCTCGTTCCTCAACCTACAACGATTCTCTGGTGACGGCTAGAGATGGCAGTATGGTTGTGTGTCAAGAAGGGATTTCAGGTTATAAATGGCACATTGTGAACGCGAAAAATACCTATAATAATACCCGGTCAATACACAAAACGTCTACATTTTCCTGTCCGTCCGAAAAAAATATTTGTCTGCTAACATGTTTTAATATCTCAAATAAAGCTGCTTTATCAATCAATCAATCAATCAATCAATCAATCAATCAATCAATCAATCAATCAATCAATCAATCAATCAATCAATCAATCAATCAATTCTAATCACTACTGTAAAATAAAACTGGTGTGTTCGGCAGATTATGTTGATTTAAGATTTCAACATTAAGGTGTTCAATTCTTTCTACTAGACACCAGAACGCGGTTAGGTACAGAATTGGTCATAAGCATAAAAATTGTCTAGGGAACGAATTCCATCGTGTGTACTTGTATTTATTTATAGTATACAATATTTTATTTTTACCTAAGAGTTTTTTTGAAAGGTATGGCATTACTGCACAACAAGATTAATTTTTGCATGTCAATGTGTGTTTACAATGCAAGCATGTCTTTGCGTGTATTGTCTTACATTGAAAAGAAGGAACAAGAATGGTTCTTAACGTTAAAGTTTGATTTGTTGAACACCTATACTCCCCCCTCCCCCATTTTAATTTTGATTTAAAGCGTCTTATGCCTATATATGAAGTTTCAAGTTAAAGAAAGATTTATTAAATAGAAAATCCGTTACCTTTGCGAAGGCCAGTAAATTGAATAATGAGCTCTTCTGCGACACTTGACACGTTGTCATTAATAACCAAAGAAATAATCTAATTCCAAAATATTATACTAATCTTCATAACACTTTGAAGTTCTCATACCTCATGAATAGCAAACGAAAACCAATTCTTATAAAACTGTGCAAATTTATAAAGTGTATTTTCGATACAGTTTGTACTCCTGGCTAAGTGCCTTATATCTTATTCACTTATTTACTTATGTATCTATTTATTTTTGTGCCTAAAATTTTTATTACTATGTAAATAATGTACATATTGTATATAGTTGTAATGTCTCTGTACCAATGTAATGCATTGGCTGTTTGAGAATAAAGATATATTGCAGACAATAACCATAGATTTATGATGTTGTCCTGTGATTACCAGAAAGCATTTTAATTTATTTTAATCTTGTATAAAAACAAAGGAAAATACATATATCGTCGTTTTTAGTCTCTCTTAAACGATATTTTAATTTTACTTAAAATAAGTCCGAATGACTCGAAAAAAGGATCACAAAACGACCGAACACATATACCCCATATCTTTGCAAGTGGTCTGACTTCAATGGTAAACGACCTTAACCAAGGTTGAACCGACCAGATGTAATTAAATGTCAAGCAAGCAAAGTTTATTCCCCAACAGAAAGCGCAGGGCACAGCAAATATGGCGGACAATATCCTGTAACACCAGTGTTTCGTTCCAGTGAAGACTGTGTGACTAGCTCTCCACACGTCGTCAAAACTATAAGATCCATCCGGCTCAGCGAACAAGTCATCAAATTGGACCTATACAAAAAGACATCTATATATATAATATGGATTTTACATTTCTCAAAATTTGTTTCGTTTTTGTGTTATTTCGACTTCTGTTCACATTTTATCATAAATTTATATACCCACAAAGACACTATCTATAAGTCATGTGCATTTGTTCATAATATTTTAATTAATTTAACAAGAAAAAATAAAAGTATCAGTGATCAATATATTTAGAAGATATAGTATATAGATCAGTATAAAACCACGCCAATACTTTTTTGTAAGAATTTGCAATCTTCCAGCTAGGGAGACTGATTAAAGGAATAAAGACAAAAACAATTATATGAATCATATTTTGAAAACTAAAAAGAAAATGATCTAACTGAACAGACGATCAAACCAAAAATACAATATATGAAATTTGGCGATTTAAATAGCAACTAAAATGATGACTATAGTCGGTTAAAAGTAGATTTATTTTATTTTATTTAAGCATACTGTTTCTGCGTTTTGCTTTGTCAAAAATCTCAATAACTTCTGTCAAGTTGATCTCTAAGGCGGTGTGAATATGTAAGAGCTGATAGGACAGTCTCTTTTCACCCATTGTAGATCTTTAGATATGTTTTCACCCTTTTCATTACACTGAAAGATCGTTCAGCGGTCGCTGTTGTAGGAGGCATTGTCAGTAGTTCTCAGTTTATCAGCCTATCGTCATGTAGTAACATCGGACCAAAAGTAGAATTTCCGAACCAAATACTACTCAGAGAAATAGAATCAGTACGGCCAGTTGGAGAATTTTTGGACTGAAAACTACCCAGACCATATAGAATGAGTATATCTTTTCCAATTCCCTTGTCCTTTCTTTTTTTTATAAAAAAATTTTTTTTTAATTGCCGTTTCGTTTGTGCACGCAGATGCGTCGGTGCGTAAATGGTAGCTACGCCACTTCCATTGCGATATATCTGTAAACGGTAGCAAAGCACAACGATTCTCAAACTATTATATCATAGGATAGGAGTACGTGTAGGTAATCCTGTCCGAACTATTAGGTTCTTAAACCACTGTCAGATCTAGCCGCCAACAGGAAAACATATACCTGTTGTAGTTTATATACAAAACCGTCTGCTTTTTATTTAATTTACAAGTCGTAACCTGATGCTTATATATAAATGCATACCCATTTGAATTTAAAACTTATTCCAATAATTAAATTTTGTATTAATATAGTATAAAGTGATATACTATTACAATTTGTCACATATGGTTCCTCATCTGGCTAGTATATTACCTAAGTGTAAATGAGACATTAAAAACTACTAAATGTAAAGATTGTTGACGAATTTTGTTGTTCACGAACATTGCCCCTGGTTACAACACTAAACTTAGATCAAAATGTATACAGTTGTAATTAATTGGTCCTTGTCTCTACGTCCTTAAGCTCGCACGACAGAAATATGTTGAAAGAAAACGTATTCATTTATTTATAAGTTGAATTGTAGGTTAATTTTAGCCGGGAGGTGTAGCAGGGGAATGGGATGAACCGTTGAAACTTTTATTGAAGTGAACAGAATAATATTCTCTGTAAGTGTCTTTCTACATGTATTAGTAAATATTTCCAGGTTTGCATGCATGCGAGCATTATTTGCAAGCATCGAAAAAAATGAAATGAATAAAACCACTTCACAACGTCAAGAAATATAAAAGCGATGTCCTACCTTCACTAACTCATTCATGTTAGTTGGATCTCTGTCGTACAAATTAATTCGCACATTTCTCGGCTCTCGTGATAATGGGGAGTTCTGAAACGTTAGTTCTGGTTGTGGCGGGGGTTGGTGGTCTGGCGTTCTTTTTGGTTCATCTGGAATGTTCAGTGGAATTTTGGTTTCGGCCACAGGGACATCCTCGTATTCTGATCCAGCTTTAGATCCTCCGTCTGACATTTTTCAACTGAGTACTTTCCAACAAGATGTACTATAACATTAGCGCGCAATTTATAAATGTTATAAACGATTAATCCCCAATTTACGATCTTGTGTACAAGTCTATAGTATCTACATCTTTCTGATTAGATATATGTACAAGAATGTATGATATCCGCTTTCGTTGGGAGGATGGATAAGATTATAATACCTAAGTTCGGTTCATATCAACCGTATAGGTGTACGCAGTCCCGCATTGACAAGCGATGTAGATAAAAGGCATATTTACTGTCGGATAACATAATTTATATCTGTCTAATTGTCATATTATATATATTTACAAACAAACAGCTATTTCTGAGATACATGTTAATGCTACAAATAAGAAATGTCTCTTCAATTGCAGAGATTGATGAAAATAAAAAAAACCCACTATATTGAGTCTTTTAGTCTTTGTAATCATGAAAATAAGATCGTATGCATTATGTAGTTTAAATTTAGTTTTTGAAAGAAAGAATGGTAACAATAAATTCCAAATTACCTATATAAATACTGTTCGTGAATATTTGGAGGACGAAGATTATTGACATTTCTATAACGGACATTCATGATCAAGTGTAAAGACGCAATTCACCACAAACATTTTAATTATATGCTTTCTTATTTCAAACAATAGTTACCTATTGCATCAAGAATTTTCAACTAAGCGAGCATGCTGAATCTTCATATCAAGTATGACCTCAAGTCAATCCTCACTTATGTACTTGTTCCATGTCCCCTAAACTTATAATTCTGCTGCTGGGCATCGTATTACCCTTGAACTAGCAATTGTTCAAACTCCGATTTCCTTTTTGACTTTGGAATGATTCTCAAAATGCCGATTGTCGATATTTGCTCAATGAATAAGTTATCACAACAGCACTCAAAACTTTTTATAATATTTTCATTTGCAACGCAGTATTTCAGTTGCCTGATAAAACGGTTGATTTAGATATGACACCATGAAATCCTAGACAAAGAAGAAATACTTTTAGTCCTTACTATTATCATTTGGTATTGTAATAAAGAGAGGGACCTTAGCATCTTTGTAATGATACTGAACTTACACAAATGTTCTAAGTATTCTACACACCTCATATCTAAACCTCGTACATCGTAACTAACAGCATTTAAAAAGGCATCAGACACCGTCTGCTAAAACTGTAGGTTCTGAAAAAAATTAACGACATATTTTATGAAAAGCTATACTGATCTTCCCTGTAGCATAATTTGCCTTTTAGTTATTTTATAATAAAAACGTAATTTAAAACAGCATTGTATAGGCATATGTTGAAGCGAAGGTTTTATGTATGATTTCCTTAAAACGGAATTTTAGTTTTTCGTTCGGCAAGGTGGTAAAAAAAGTTGAAAAATCAAAGGTTGTAACAGATGAAATTTAAGATATCGATCTTGATTTTAAATTTTCCAAAAGGTTTTTTTTAATTTAAAAAATCCACATATGATATATATTATTTCGCGAATAAACAGTATTTTTGCTGTCCTTTTTCACGGCAGACAATATCTTAGGTTTTGACAACTCTTAGGTAGAGCACGTTGATGAGCCGCTTATGTATCATTCCTTGCAAGAATTTTTATGTTATTTTGGAATGCAATACAAGTATGGCAAGTCTTTAGAATCTTTGTCGTAATGAATATTCAAAGAGTTTATGAAGGACTAATGGTTAGCCAGAATTTCATTTTTGTCAAATGTGGTACGTTTATATGCTGAATTATCAGAGATTTCCAGACTAATCATTGATGTCTAGCTCCTTAATGAGACATGCATTATAGTGTGACTTACATACAATCACAATGTTGTTAGAAGCTTTGTCTGCAGGGACGTAAGGCACCTCATAGCATCCTCTTTGAAAGCGGATTTAGGTCGATCATTTATGCATTGTCTAATTCTTAAGTCGACCTTGTACCAAAGACCTTAATGTTTCTTACCCATTTAGACATTGGACATAGTTTTGGATATTCTCTTTCTCTTATTCCATTCTCTGGCATAGTTCATTCATAATAATTTTAGTTCTAAATTTCCTTTCCACTGGTTGAGATTCTCTGAAGTTTGGACCATGAGAAATAATGCTACTGAGATTCTCGTGGTCAATGATGTTCAGATTATAAGTAATAAAATGACCAGAGGGATTGTTTATGAAAGGAGAATAAGAACAAGTGCATTCAGTAGGTTGCTTGTTAAAAATACTTACAAGTCAACTAAAAACGAGTATACATCGTACTATCTCTTTTGCTACATATACATGAGAAACTCATTTTAGATCTGTTTATCCTAACACGAAGATTATAAGTAAACAACAATAGCCGCCTCCTTCTCAGAAACTGTTCAGAAGAACTTTAACACAACCAACCAAGATGATACACCAAACTTTTTTCCAACCAACCCCAATGGTGTCATTCCAATCTTTATAAAAGATTTGGACATTTTTAGGAATGGTGTAGTGACGGAATAAAATTGGCAAATGTGGAAGTTCAAAACCTCAAAATTGAAAATTTATCCAACGCATAACACATGTAGATGGACAATGATGATGATAGAATGAATTTCTGTCAAAAGGAATTAACCTCAGAGGCAGACATAAAATATTCCACACCACCAATCCTAACAACCCTAATACTACACAACTTGACACCATCAGAATTAAAAACGTTCTCCGGTCTGGATATGATCGGACAATAGAACGAACACTGTCAATTAAAAACATTACTGTTATAAGCATTCACAGATGTGAAAGTTTTGAAGAACCAATTCCTATTTTGTAATAGGAAAATACAAAAGGGATTAGAATATTCCATGGTGGGAAGTCAAAACCAGAAGAAAAGACCAAAAGGCTGGAAATGTAAAGCATGTAACGAGATTGGTCATAAAACGGATGATTGTCCAAGCAGTTATGAAAACATGTTTAAAGAAAAAATACATGATGATAACCAGTTGCAAGCATCAGAAGGTAAACACAGCAATACTGATGTAGAAAATAGTGATACTGAAAATGAATCTGAAGAGAATAAAGTTGAAAATGAAGATGACAAATAGAGATAAGCTGATCAAATCACTTACATGAGACAAGTTAAACAACATCTAGACAAGAGACGGTTACTGAAAGACAGTACCAACTAAAACACAGTGCCGAGCACCATACAAAAATTCTAAGGAAAAGGGGATTTCAAACAACCACCCAAGAAAAGTGTCTCAAACCAGGGTGACATTACAAAATTTGTATAGACTCCTCTCAATACTAAACGGAGGAAATCGTTAGTGCATAACCACCTCCTCCGCCTGTGTAGAAAGACAATAAGAAAAATAAACAAGGCTAATTCTAACAATAATACCTATGGTTGACTTTTACATGTACATGTACATGTAAAAGGTAAAAAAAGATAAAACCAATTTACCTGCAGCTCTTTAGAAGTGTTAAAGAATTGATATATATTACTGTATAATAAACCTATTATAAATATAATACGTTTAAAAAAATATTATGTTACAATGAATGCAAGCATCTATTCATCACATTGTTTCATCTTAACAATCAAGATTGTTATTGCAAATCGCATGACATATATTGATGTTGTTATTGCAAATGTAAAGCTGTCTATTATATATGTATTTTTGTATATTCGTATTAAGTTATGAAATATTGATTTTTTTGTCAAAAGAACGACCAAAACCCTACTTATGTATTTACATTTTGAACTTTGAATGGACGTCGGATTTTCCCAGCCTATTTTGAGTTTTCCAAGAATTTGATTCGTGTAAACTATCGATTGTTGCATGTCCCGTAACCCTGAAATCGACATTTGTGTAAGATTTAATGTACGAAAAGAAACATTGTCTGTACTAAAACAAGAACATATTAAATGCAAAATATAGCTTGGCTAATTTGTTTATTTTTATACCTTAACGAAAATTTAAAAAATATATAATTTTGGAAGAAATTACATATATTTTTAAATTGCTTACTGAAGCGCCTCAATTAAAAAAAGATTTTCAACAATCTAGAAATTGTAAATCAGTGTATAGTTTGTTTAGGAAAACAACTGTAAAAATTATATTAGAATTTATACACAAAAATATTCGGTTGTTTCTACGCTCTGTTTAATACGTAATCAGAATACAAGTTTCGGTACATACTTCGTGATGTTTCACATTTGTACCATAAATCAGGATGAAGGTGATAGAAGGAATAAGGAAAACCCGTGGAATTATCCAATCAGGTACTACACTACTGGGTAGATTGAATTTCGCAAATGAAATGTATTGTGAAATATTCTTTCTTTTCTGTATTGTTTATTTCAAGCTGTGTGTGTATACCAATTTAATAATAAGCAAATTAATATAATAATGTTATGCACCTTTAATGTTAAAGGAATGCATAACACAGAAAAAGTTGTCAGACTCTTAGAGTATGTAAAAAATCATTCAGTTGAAATTGTATTTTTTACAAGAAACGCATTTTGATGATAAAATTATACAATGCATTAAAAACTATGATATCTTCTGTAGTAACGGAACTACAGCAAATCAAGGTGTATCTAATTTAATAAGATAAAATCTTCAGTACGAAATTGTAAGCAATTTTAAAAATAAAGATATCAAGCACTTATAAATTCCTTTTTTATAGGATTAGTTAAAAAAAAATCTTTTTCAAGGTGGGGGTGTGGGGGGGGGGGGGAATAACAACGACAAATCAAAAGTAAATGAATATATTAAAAAATCAAACATTAACATAGTCCATGACCAAAGTTAGATACTACCGATTTTTTAAATTCTCCGTGAAAATTTATATTTAGGTGTAGCGCAAGACGAACAAAAAGTAAACGAATGTGTAGGTAATACAAAATTGGACAATTGTCTTAGCAAAAGTGACAAAAAATTATTAAATGGAAACTTTACATCAGTAGAATGCACTGATGCAATTTTTAAAATGAAATTAAATAAATCCGCTGGACTTGATGGCACAAGTGTCGTAAATTTTGGCCTTAGCCTAAAGAATAGCTAGTTTTAGTCATCAATGTAATAATTATATGGACTAGCGTACTTTCACTAATTTACAAATATTGAGACCCATATGTACTAAATAATAACAAACCAATATCGATGTTTAATGTTCATTTAAGACTTGTTTCTTATATTCTGGCACAAAGATTAAAAGAGGTTCTTCCCAAAATTATAAACCAAGATAAAACTGGATACATCAACAACAGATATAAAGGCTTCAATCTACGACTGATACAAAATATCATCGATTATGTCGATACCTAAAAAATTAATGGTTCAGTTGTTTTCGTAGACTTTGTAAAAGCCTGTGATTTATTAGAATGGAATTTTATGCCTATGGCACTAAACATTTTGGTTTCGGACCGTCATTGATATCATGGGTAAAGTCCATGTTCAACAATATTCAGACATGTATTATAAATAATGGACGAATTTCTCTAGGCACATTAGACAAGGTTGCCCATTATCTGCCCGTTGTTCGTGTTATCAGTGGAAATTTTGGCCAAAATGAGATTTTAAAAAAAGGTGTCCAAGTCAAAACTTGACAATACCAAACATACCATCAAAATTCTCAATTTGCTGATGACACCACTCCTTTTTGCACGACACAAATTTGGAAAATATTGCAATGAATAATGAAATTGTGGCTCTTTTTCTGGTTAAGTTTTAAATAGAAATAGGGGATATAGATAGTCAAATGGAAAAATTATGTCGACAATGTAGAAAATATTTAATAGAAGACCAATAAAAGCTCTCGGTGTTTTTGTTCGGGCGCAACAAAAGTGAATGCGAGAAATTGGAATGGGAGTGGAAATAGAAAAAATTAAGTATCTACCTAAATCAGTGGAGAAAAGAAACCTAACTATTATTAGAAGAGTACTAATTGTTTGAGCTTTAATTTTACCTCAGTTTTCATATGTTGAGAGTAGTTGTTTTGTTCAAGAAAAGTATATCAAAGAAACTTCAATTCACTTAAACTTTCATGGGTAAAAAAAAATCTAGATGCCAATGCTAGTAGCTGGAAAATTATAACAAACAAATATCTAAATAATTTTGGAAAGGATTTTTTATTTTTAAGTCAAATATTGGAGACATTATAAACATAAGCAAGCTTGTATATATTTAGAAAAGAGTTATTATGGGCAATAAATATAGAAATAAATGCCTCTGTTTTCTCTGTATTCCATATATATCAACGATAGTATGAATGAAAATATTGATATATCAGAAAAGGGATTGCAGAGTTCTCTATTCTAAGAAAATAAATAAAAAATTTACTGTTCGTTAACTTGTTCTCGTTCTGAATATAGCTGAAATACTGATCGCTGGATGTAAAGCAAACATCCAATAAATCAATTAATGAGTTATTCATATATTTTGTAATATTTGATAACCATCCATCTGAAATGTTATGAAAGAAATATAACTAATGAAAGGTGTTCATTAAACAGGCGCACCGCGAAAGACATTTTTATGGCCGCAATTCTAGTGTACTAGTATAAAAAGAAATATTTGTTCGTTACATTAAAGAAGAACTAAATGTGTGTTATTTGTCATGGTAAACAATTATAGTATTTTTATTTTTAAACGAATTGTTATTAATTTAATGAAAATTTAACCGGAATTGCTTCTAAGACATATTTAATTTTTTTTGGCTTTCTAACGTCTGTCATACAGTAAGTTCTAAAATTTCTATTTTATCATCTATAAATTAAGAAAAAGGTTTTGTTTGTTTGAATGGTGTTTTACGCCACTTTTAGCAATTTTTCAGCCATTTCATGGCGTCCAGTTTGTATTGGTGGAGGAAGCAGCAGTACTGGAGACAAAAACCCCGACCTTCGAAAGGAAAACTAGTAAAATTGAGAAATGGTAAATGCTCGACAAAAAATGCAAAAGCCAGAATGTTCATATTGGTTTAAGTACAATTCGAGCTTAATAATATGTAATTTGAAAAAATTCTTAAAAACTGAACGCAAGTTTGTTTTTTTGTGAAAATTTTATAACATACTTCGTTATAGTGCGTTGTATATTTTCTTAACACTAAAACTTATTTATCAATGACCTAATTAACGAAATAAAAGGTTAAAGTGTTCCATAATCTTCTATACTTGTATAAAAATTTTTGTTCATGCTGCATCGTCATATTTGGCAATCCGATACTTAGTAAGTGTACTGGTTGGTAGCTTCCTTTAGACACTTTATATAATATTTTGAACTACCTGCATTGTGTATTTACACAATCCCTGTGGACTTACATTTTTATTCCATCTCCCAATCATGTAATTTAAAGAATACCTTAAGCATTTAGAGTTGAAAGCCACTGATGAATCCTCAATAGACGAAACGCGCGTCTAGCGTAATGAATTTGACATCTAGTAATTTGAAAACATTTTATTAGAATATTTGAACAAAATCAAAGAGAAAACTCACCATCAAGTAGCTAATATTAAAAACAATAGAGATAAAGTTTAAGTTTTATTATAGCTTTGAGAAAGTTCAAGATCGATATGTATTAATTTGTTAACGCCATTTATTATACTGACACTGAAGAAAGCCATTCGTAGGTCGACCTGTGTCATTAATTTTGACAAAAACGCCATTTGTATCGTTGCATAATCTTTTTATATGTAACTGGAGGCATATAATCTTGCAATTGTAAACGATAATTCAAAATTATTTATAATTAGTAAAAGACATTGTTCATGAATTGTGTCATAGAAGTAACTTAACCGCCAATTGAAATAATTTTTGTGTTTTTTTCCAATATTAGAAATAGCAATAATATGTATGTAGCATCACAGCACAGTTATTTGGAACTTACAGGGACATAGTAAGTATTTAAGTTATAATCAATGTCAAAAGCAGTTGCAACATCTAGGTAGAACACAAGGCTTAATGATATAAAGCTTATGATTGTTTTCTATACAGTACATTAGTAGATTATTTTATTTATTTATAGTCTGCATTTAAAGAATTACAACAAAATACTGTGGAACTGTTTATTCGCGAAGTTAAGAATCATATGTGAATTCAATTCCATCATTTGGAACCTTTGATTTATACCACTAAATATGTGGTTTTATGTTACAGCAATATTTAATTTTCTACTCTGATAGAAACAAAATGCAAGTTTTGTTATAACGCGAAACAGGTTTATTGTATGCCATGCTAGATTTTCTAGTCGATAACATTTTTGTAATTTTCGGGTACAAACTATGTCCTACTCCTTCGTGATTTATTCATGTATTCTACTAAACTGAATTTCTTCAGGGTCTTATTAAGACAAGAAGACAACACAAGCTATGTCTTAATTTCACTTACACATATATTGATTATGTCCTTTCAATTAACAACCCTCGATTTTTTGAATGGCTTCCGTTAATAAATCTTTCAGAACTGGAAATTAAAGAAACCGAAGAAACAGCTTCATTTACATCATAACCATTATTAGAGTTACACCTCAAATATGACTCCAATAGTCATCTCATGACAAAAATTTTAATTTAAATTTATAAATTTGCCTCACTTGTACGACAATATTCCATCTTCTTCTGCATATTCTATATTCCTCGATAACCTGGTCTCCTGGTGCAATATTTTTCATTGACGCAAGCTTCACTTCAAATATAACACCAGGTCAGGACCTCTGATATAAGCATTTTCATTGGTTGATAATATGACGCCATTTAATATTACATGCACATGCCAATCATGTTTTAAACACGGGAATACCCTTTCTTTATAAAATTTAAATATAAATTACATTTTAACTTTACGTTTGAATTCTGAAATCCTAATGTGAACTCAGCTGAGAAATGTAAACATTGAACGTCATAAAGAGAATGACGTCATAATACGTTCGGTCTATTAGAACTTATCTATAATACTATATGGTTAGTCTAGAGAATACCCGAACGTCAAATTTCAACGCTCTCACCGTTGAAATCCAATGCTCCTGACCTGACGTTATATCCGAAGGCCGCTTAGGCTAATGAGGATATCATCGTCAGGGTACCAGAATATATTCCTCGATTGATCCCGTAAGCAATAAGTTTGTTGTGAGAAAACTGAGTTTTGCCGACGTCTTCGAGATAAGATAAGGCAACTTTATTTGAATTCGGCATGCAAATGTAACAATCAACATAAGCTCTACAGAGCTTATGACAGTATAAATGGTTAAGACATGAGAACTAGGCACAAGTCACACTATACATTTACAATAAAACAGTTACATAAATATCAGCTGGTTAACATATAAGAATTATATAAAAACGGGATAGATGTCAAAATTTAAAATTAAAACTGATTTGCTGATTAACATAGAAGCACTGGCATGCATAACAATTTCTACCATTGTAATTAAAACAAAGTTTATAAACGTAACACAAGGCAACAAAGCAAGAATTGAAATCTATAAAAGCAACATCATTTGATAAAAAATCGATAAATTAAAGACAATGAGAGTTGAGATATACTTATAAGCCAAAGTAACAAGAAAAAACGTCTTATATGCGCCTTTAATAAGTTTTCACATCGATACCATTTTTTATTGATAAATGTTGTGAAGATATGAAGATCGTTAAATATACCAATTACTGACTAGTGATTTATGATACCCAACCATTTTCATTAACCCACCAACTCGCACGTTGCAGCAATTGCAGCGGATGAAATGTACGAAGTCATTTTGATTTTTGAGTTAACGGTGTCTAGAACTTTGTGGACTGTCTTTTTGACAGTTTCCTCGCTGTTCCAGTTTCGTAAATGTGTTATTACCTTCATTTATACAAAAATATAATAATAATAATAAGACGCTCACCAAATAATAAAAAAAAATATGTATTGAAGGGCTAAGTAGAATTTAAGTATTCAAACGCACGTCAAATGATTCGGAAAATGTGTGTAACTAATGCACAAACTCAATTACTATGCAAATTATATTTCGGCAGATACTTGGAGCATTTAAATTGTGTGTGTCAGTATTGCTGTTGTCTCTTATTAATTAATATTTTACTACTATACAAAAAAAAACAATCACAATTTAAACTGTATTATGGCACAAAAGAGGTTTAATACTAAAGGTAATTCCCCAAAAGCGACAGAAGAACATATTTTTTAGTTATGGTTAGCATGTTTACATCCATTGTTGATATTTTTCTTGATCTACTTTGGTCATGGTATAAAAATTCGAAACAAAATTTAGTTATTTGGGTTATATCTGAAGTACAACCAAAACTGGTTTTATAATTGCATACCTTGGTGTACTAGAACTCTGTTCATGATTTAACCCGTAACATCTAATTTCGGCGGGCTAGGGATGAATGCCTGCTGGTTTGGCTGATTTAAAGGTTATATTACGAAAAGCCCCAAATTGTAATACGATTGAAAAATATTACCCTCCTTGACCAATAAATTAAACAGTTTAGTAGATTTAGCAAATGGTAGACGAATAGCCGCTACACAAATAAAAATCCTTAGTCGCAAACTATATCTTCATACCATTCCAGTAGTAGTTCTAATATTCTCTACATTTGTTCATCTTATTTCTCCTGTAGATTTATTATTAACGTGTTCTCGTTCTATAGCTGAAGTACTACTCGCTGGACGTAAACAATCATTTAATCATTATAATATATCTTAATAAATAAAAAATGAAAACATTAATCTAAACTTGAACAATCATCGAGGTACCTGTGTGATTGCGCTATAACAGCGAATTTTAAAATATGTCTCTGTGTATGCAAGAAATTTATTGCTATAAAAAAGGTTCTATCACAGTAAAACCGGTGTATTATTTAGTGAAAAACATATTTATATTCAAAGCGAAATCATCATTAATAGTATAATATCACTCTTCATATAAAGAAGAATTCAGAATCAAGCAATGAGTGTAGTACATTATTTATAACAGCGGTATCTAACATTATTCTTTTCTAATTATCACAAACAATAAATTTCGCATATTCCAAATTTATATCTCCATCACAAGAAGTTTGAATGAAAGATCAATATCTTTGTATTTCAGTGTAATTACAGCTAAAAAGTTAACACAATGACACAAAAAGAGAGAAATAGAAATGTGGTCAAACAATACATTCCAGCGGTAAGCTTCCTTATCTATTTGAAACTGATATCCTGCTAAAGACAAGACCAATTGTTTCACAACACGGAGCACAACAACTGTTCAAAATGATGGTGTAGTACTTTCTCAATGCACCATACTATATGCTGTATACGGATAAACAAGGTGTAATGCACCAGACGTGTCTAGCTGCTAAGCATGCGAAACAACATCCCCAATACAGAGCAATAAAAATGCCACAGAACAGGGTTATCATTTTATAGCAACAATTTTTTCCGCCTTCGTAGCATGCGTAGCTGACTGCCCATACACAATCAATAGAGTGGGCGTCATCTGGTTCTGCGATAATGTCATGGTACGATACCTGAAAAAGAAGAAATGAAACGATTCACCAATTTTTTCTGTAGTTTTACATTTCGGGGTATAGAAAAGAGAAAAATTTCTAATTTGTGTATTTACCTTTTTGACTTAATATTAAGATTGGATTGATTGATTGATTGATTGATTGATTGATGTTTTACGTCCAGCAAGCAATATTTCAGCTATATTCAGGACGTGATATTAAGATTGGAAGGGGCGCTGAAGTAATAACATTATTGCGCGAAAACTTATTATATAGTCGACTTGTTTCTGAAGCAATCTTTCTTTAAAATTGCATAACAAACCCGATTTGCAACACATCGATTATATTGTAAAGCACTTTTTAATTTATTTACAAAGTTGTTTATTTAATATTTCCTCGTTATTTTTATATTGTATGTTCTGTAAAAGTATTTGTTCGCATATTGCAATTTTGTATATTTCTGTTTTCAGGCATATTTCCTATTAATAAGCACTAAAAATGTGTTACCGTTTTACGTGGAAGTCGAAGGATATAAAAAAAATTAAGACTTTAATGGATATACATATCACAACAATAATATGTTCTTTATTCAACGAGTATTCAAAACTATGTATTACAGTATTACACGCTGTAAAGCATGTGCTTTGTTACATTCTAAATTTAATTCTAAAATTATTTTGAGATATAACTGTAAACATCAACATATCTGAAACCGGTCACTTAACACACATCAGAACATTTGTACAACATTTAATTAAGTTGTGATTTGTATACCTGGCTGCGTAGATAAATATTTATTTCATTTAACTAACCCAGAGATATATATACGCTTAATAACGTTTTGCATTATGCAGGAAACAATAACACTTTAAATCAAGCTCAAATTATTGTATTATGTGACATCAATGACTTCTTGGTTTTTAATTTGGTGTGACGGAAGCTTGATTTGTTGAGGAGTTTTTCAATGCTACAAATTTTCACGATTTCTAACTTGTCTCCAAAGTATCGAAAATTATTAATACTTCTATAGATACTAATTAGTTTCTTTGTTATCTAATTTTAAACTAAATTTTTATCAATTTCATGCAAATTTCTTACTTTTCCTACCGCAGGTCGGGGTTTTTTTCCGGGTACTCCGGCTTCCTCCCAAATGAAAACTGGACGCCGTGATATAGCTGAACAATTGCTGAAAGTGGTGTTAAACACCATCAAACAAACAAACAAACAAATTTCTTACAGCGCGATCATACTACAAGAAACTAATTTACATTCAAATAGTCCACCATCATTGATTGGTAAGTTCTCGATTCCTTAACTTCTTCTTTAAATGTTATCCAACTTAATTTGTATATTGCATTGTAATGAAAATACAAAACTGAGTACATTTTGTAAAACTCAAACTAATTTAGAAGTACAGCGAGCAAAAATGATTATTTCGTCAATGTTTTCGATTTACCAGATGTAAAATACTTATATATAAATAGGGGAAACCCAATCACGAACCTGAAATACAATTTTACTAATAGACAGTACACAAAATCATCTAAAAATCAACGGATAACAACTTACATAAAGGACGAACATAAAATACTGGCTTGGAAAAGTCACACACAACATTATGCGGCACGGTTGAGCTGGCTAAAATTATCACAAATACTCACCATGTAATGTAATACCATAACAACACCATCCTCCCAAGTCAAGGGTTCTGAGTCCACATTCACTCCATGATGAACCCATGACTTTAGAGAATGAACAACACAGACACGTGTCGCAGCAATACAACAGCAAATAAATACGCATGCACCATTCAGAACGAACGAAAGTTACCCTTATTTCCATGACCTACACAACCAGTACAAACACAAAAGAAACAAATCTAATACAAATACACAGAGACGTGATAAATCAAACAACTGTAGTTGTATCTTGCCTTAATGTGCGAGTTAATTTCAAAAGGATCTCTATATGTCATGTCCAGACATGTCATGTCTTTTAATCCATGGATACACTTATTTAAATCTTTTGCAATTGGCTGCCATACTGCCAATGATGGTATTGCTTTAATGACGCGGATACAACTCAAATTTGATAAAATAAGTCTTTTTGATATGTAAATTTGTGGACGCATAAACGTAATTTGGCTGAGAAGCAAGAGGATACGTAGCCATCTTTACTAACGCTCGTGAACGCGTGATTTATTATTATTGTTATTTCGTAATTCTACCATGACTTTCTTCATTAGCTTCAGTGGCGGATCCAGAGGGGGGGGGGTCCAGGGGTCCGGACCCCCCCTTTCGTTTTGACAAGCATGGGGTCTGGACCCCTACTTTCTTTTTTTTGTTTTAGCATAACAAAATGACATTTTAACGGACATGTTTTAGGTGTCAGGAAATCGTCAGAATGCAGGATTTTACACCATTTCGTTCAGAGCTTCTGGGACCCCCTGCCGTTAATACGACCTCTGCGAGGTCGGCCTTCGGCCACCATGACAAATTTGGACCCCCCCTTTCATTTGAGACTGCATCCGCCCCTGAGCTTTTAAAAATGGAATATATCCACCTATTTATTTTAATTGTCACATGCTCAATAAGTTAATTGGTAATTTAAATATTCAAATAAAACTACCGGTATAACTCTATTTATTAATCCATTCAAAAATTATTTCTTCGGTATTCTGCTTTTACAATACCTTACTATTTTCAGGGCGGTTTCGCGAAGTGCAAACTTTTGTTACATTATAAAGTTGTGCTTCCGTGGAAAATATGTTACTCATTTTGTGTCATCAACGCCCACAGTTTTCGCCCCAAATCCATCATGAAACTTCACAGAAAAGTTACATACATATTGACATGCAACTGCTATTATTGAATTGATTTTTAAAAATCCGGATGTAGGAACTTTTCAGCATTCATCAGCAATTCTACGGTATCCATAAACTCGTCTCCACAGTTTTCAATCCAGATCCATTAAACGGAAAAGAAAGATTGCATACTTTGTGTTGTTGAACATTTTATTATGGGATTATTTTTACAATTTACTTTTTTATCAGACTCGGAAACTATGTCATTTTCAGTAAATTTTAACTATTACCTATTACTCATCCCAGTGCTCGACCCACACAGCAGTCCAGTGCGTCCCTGGTAACGGATAGGGCAGACCTTCTTGTTGGGGGGGGTTTTAAGGTGGTCATTCGGAAAGCCTGACCGCTGACATTAGTGGGTGACGTGTTTGGAGAGTGCCACGCTCCTTGCACGATAAAGACACAGCTTGGAGATTTAAAAAAAAAGAGTGGGCTAATTGTAGCCTCTACAAAAGACTAAATTATCCACCCCTATCAAATAATCCACTATGTCCCACCTTTTTTCCGTTAATTTATTGTTTTATAACTTGTTCTCGTCCTTAATATAGCTGGACGTAAAGTAAACATCTTATCAAACCTATTATCCCTAAAAAGTTTTCAAACCAAACGTCACAGAAAGAATGTTTACATTTTGAAGTGGTGCATCAATTAATATGGAATAATTTAAAAATCATTTTCCATACTTGGATAATTTTTCAGCAAATTTTACAGTACTTTTTGAGTTATCGATTTCACAGTTTTCAACACATACACATTATTTTCTTTTGACTACATTTTATACCATTACTCATTTATCAAGGTAAGTTCCATTTATTTAGGCACATGCTTTGCATTACTTTTGCTATTTTAAAGCTATTTGGTGTTATCTAGATCGTAATATCACGTTTGCTACACTACTATTGGGTAGTTCACTGTATCACATTTGCACGACATTATATATCTTTGCATGGCTCCGTGTGTAATTACAGCAGGAAACATCGAAACACAAATTTCATAAACAGAAGTTTAAAGATTATAGCAACAAAATTAAGTCAACATCGTGACTACATATTTAACTTCATAAATATGGATTAAGCGTTACAGGGACGTTGAAAAAGATATATTCCCGTGATGGAGCAATATCAACACGCAAACCCAAACCGCGTACTTCTTATAACAATGGTCTTCGACATATAGCAGATTCCACCAATATTTATTTTCTTCATAACAGAAATATGAATTTTATACAAGATATTACATATCTTTGCATGGCTCCGTGTGTAATTATAGCATGAAACAATAAACCATAAATTTACACAAACAGAAGGTAAAAGCAATGGCTAGAAGATCGCAACATTTTTTCGCCTACGAAGCATGCGTACCTGAGATTCCATCCACAGAGTGTCATGGCATCAAAAAATTACGATTTATTTCAATTTTGTTGTACAATTTCACATCGGGGGTTCATTTTTTTATTGACTTGTTTCCTTTGATGTTGAGATAGTAACTCTAAAGAAATAACATTATAGTGCAATGAACCTTTCTATTATCGACAGCAATGAAAGCTAAAGATAATATTTGTCCATTGTTTAAATGCAAATCCGTTTTCACCTGAATTTCCTATTGCAAAATAAGTTGACAATTTCCAAAGTTATTTGATTTACTGTTGTTTTTTTCTAGTTTTTGTTGTTATAATTGTTTACTTAAAATTGTCAGTTTATTAGTATGAATATAATGTACATGTCGAAATTGTTACGTTTCTTCTGAGCTTCCTCTAGTTTGGGCACTGTTATGCTTAAAAATCGTAGGTATACACTGAAGAAATCATACGGTTAACATTAATAGCGTGTTGCTAGATATGTCCCAAAGTCTATATCTACTGTACTTCAAATGCATTCTTCTGTTCTTTCCGTCACTCGAAATTAACTTCTCCCTCCATGCGAATGAAGAAAACAATGGCGTTTATGTAAAATACACAACTTTTAACTCTCTAATTTCCGAGAAAAAAATAAAGGAAAAAACTAATTTGAATAAAATGTCTTATAAAACAACGCACATGAAGTTTTCTTATTTTCTTAAACTAATAATTACAGATAGCGTACGAAATTAAAATATATATGGTATATGATGACTATTGTGCTCGTTCCATAGTCACTTCAAAAATAGCGCAGGTCGACAAAGGTCAAAGGGAATCTCATTCTTTGCGTTGTATGACTGTGGAACAATCTTTGCTGAAAAGAATTTGTGTCAGATGCAGTACTAAAAAAGGAACCGTTAGCATACAAGACAAATATCGTACGATACAAATGAAATCGAAAAAAAATCTTGCACAACACAACAAGAAGATGCAATTACGACATGAAGAAGGAATATTGTCGTATTGCTTTAGTGATACGACAGCAAACGAAATGGTTACAGCCGGCAAACACAATAGCTCCTGTCATTGATTCATGTAATCTTGATGGTCTTTAGAATGATGTGTGAATTTGAAAATCTGTGGTCATTATCATTCATAAAGGGACCTTAGCGGCATACAGAACGTTAGGTTAAAACCGACGTCAATAGTTATAGAACGCAAAATAAAGACTATTTTATATGTTGCATAATTTATTAACAAAGTTGAGTACATTTCACGCGATATGTATTTTAATCGAAATGACATATTTTTTAGTCCTTTTTAATATGCTAATTTGAATAAAATCGTTGTTAAAGTTGGATGGAGAGGTGGTTACATGTAGTGGAATTTAAACTTCAAGCGAAAATTAAACAAACATGCAAAACCGCGGTCAAAAGTGATTACTTTATTACTATAGACATTTTCATATAAATTTAATTGATATTTAATTTTATACAAGTTTAGCTGCCATCCTGTTAGTGGTAGCAGATATTCAAACACAAGTATTTTAATCAAATGGGTAATCTGAATGACTAGGAGCATCAACCGCGGGGCGTCCTGGGGCTTCCTCGGGTGGCGGATGGGAGGGGCCCTCTCGTTGGAGGTTTGTCATGTCATGACCTGGTAGTGGGTGATGTGTTTGGAGACTGCCACGCTCCTTGCACTATGGTGACCCCTTTTGTGGATTTCGAGGAGTGGCTCGTTGTGGCCCGAGTTTTCCGCCCTTTCCCATACTTTTCCCAGGGGCAATCAAAATTGTGTTCACTCTATTGTATCCCCTTTCTCGTTGATTTATGGTTTGTTAACTTTCTTCTTCTCCTGAATATAGCTGAAATACTTACTGCTCGCTGAAAAGCAACTAATCGATCAATCAAATCATTTATCCGAATGATATAAGGTTAGCTAGATTTTCATGGTAGTTAAAAATAATACGACAGCGGTTTTAAGTGTACTTTTGAAAAATAATCATGCATATTTTATTAATTTGGCTTGCCAATACTAAATTATGTTTCGTCTGTATGCGCTTTCAACCCATATTGATACATTCTTTGTGATCTAATAAAATACATGTAAAGGTATTTAGAAAGAACGCGTTTTCTGTTGCTTTGTGTGTAAATTTCTTGTTGATTTGTTGTCCTGACGTTGAGTAATTATTAAGAAATAAATAGTTATGATCTAATTAAAATAGTCACTTAAACGTATTAAGCTTTCATCTAATGCATTCAGTACATTTGCAAACGTTTACATAAAAGTATAAACTGTGCATAAATTGCTGCATATTTCCACAGCTAATGATATTTACGAATACGATCTACATTAGCTTTTATAAACCATTAGACAACCATTTGAAATTTTTTTATAAAAGGTTTATGATCTACTTAAAATAGTCACTAAGACGTCGAAAGCTTCCGTTGTATACAATATTCTTTTGCAAACGTATACATAAATTATGAACTGTAAAAAATAAATACCTGAATATATTTACAGATACATGTAATAATATTTACTGATACGATCTACTTTGCATTAACAAGGAACTACGGAGTATACAGTGTGAAAAGATTTAAACAGCTTGATTTTTCTTCGGCAAGATTAAACGATTGCGATAAAAAACCCTTTCGTTACTTTTAGTAATGTTGCAGTTTAACGTTGTACTTGTATATTTGCTCTAACTCTATTCAGTCATGTAAGCTTTGCAGACGGAAGATGCTTTTATTTTACGTTCACTGTGCCTGTAGCTATTACCCCTAAAACACGAATTTAGACGAAGATATAAACAGAACAAGTTGAGTGTTCTATTGTTATACCGGTTTTCGAATAATCATCAGTATTTTCCTGATTAAACATCACGAATCTTTGTTAACTTTGATAGCGTTATATGATAAGATATATCCTCGACGGCTTGTTATTTTTGTTTTCATGCTGCACCCTATTTGTTTCGATTTCATGGTTATTTTTGTCAAGCAATCGCATGCTATACATGTTCATTCATGACATGTTGCTAAAATATACTGTTGATTAGTCGGGTATTACATTAAGGAAAAATGCGACTTTCAAGCAAGTCCATTGCTTATACATAAATAATCTGAAATAATTCATAGATGCAAAGTTTTAAAATTCTAAAATACTGCAAACATGCTTTCAAACGTACTTTAATATAGTGTATTTAAGTGTTATGTTTTAAAACGACAGATAAAACATATTTAGACCTTTTTTACTTTTCTATTTTAGTATTTTATATTGACAGTACTATGTGCTTTATAGCAAAATCAAATACATATAATTTTAAGTTTAACAAACATGACAAAAGCTGACGCAAAATACAGACTCTCTTCAATGTTGTTATGCACTTTTTGATTATAATGTTGGTGAAACTTTATTGATTATGTAAATCTCTTGTCTCGCTGCTTGCTGCGACTGAGTTAACTTAATAAATCTTAAAATCTTGAAACAGTTCGACAGCCGAAAAGCTGTTAAGCTCGACATTATTTTGCTAAGAAACCAATTTCTATGACACTTTTCCAGGAAGCAGAACTACTCATGCGGTAAATGTCTTACAAATTACTCTTTTGTTAATACAATTAACTAATGCATCAACAAACTAAAATAGGAATACATATATTTACCACTTTTGACCGAGTTCTACAAGTTGAACAAAATTTAATGCTCATATTGTTTGTTTGTTTGTTTGATGGTGTTTAACGCCACTTTCAACAATTTTTCAGTTATATCATGGCGTCCAGTTTTTATTGGGGGAGGAAGCCGGAGTACCCGGAGAAAACCCCCGACCTGCGGTAGGAAAACTGGCAATCCTTGTCATTTAAGATTGGAGTCGAGTACACCCTGCCTGCAGTGAGAATCGAACCCGCAATCTCAGTGTTGACAGACCACGTGATCAATAGTAGACGAACTACCTTGACCACTCGGCCACCGAGGCCCCATGCTCATATTGAAGAATCGTGTTCAATTTTGGTCACGAAAAGAAAACCCCGACCTGCGGTAGAAAAACTGGCAATCCTTGAACTATGTAAAAGAACAATCAAAATTAAAATTTTGAGTGTGTAATTTCAATCTACCTTTTGAGTGTGTTTTCGTAAAATTTTGAGTGCATATTTTAATTTTGAGTGCGAAATTAAAAATTTTTAGTGTGTAATTTGTGATGATATTTTGAATCATACTTTTGACGAGAACTGCGTGTCATAATAAAACGCCGGAAAATTGATCAACGTCAGGCAGTAGCGATTGCCAATTTCATATACTTTACGGATTTCAACTTTGAAAGAATATAATAAAACTTTAGAAATGATTATTTCGATGTATCAGGATCCTTATTCTGCACAATTCCCAATTCCGAAAATTTGTCAACAAAGGTCCCTTTATGCATGACGCCGGTCATAACGAATTGAACAATCTTGCAGATCTATGTACAGAGAACGGACAATTTAAGAAATGAAAATGTCAAAAGGTCAATACTGGTTTTAAAGTCAAGGCGAACTTGTTATAATCCGTAATTCTGGGGAAAGGTAGGACAACTGGTGTAGGTAATGAATACAAAATGATCTTTTTTATTGAAATTAATTACCAAAGTGGGTCAATTTCTTGCGGTAAGAACTTTGTTCCGATATGAAAATGTCAGTTATAACTTAAAAAGTGATGTACGTGTAATAACGAACGATTTTTTATTTTGAAATTCTTTAAACCTGAAGTCTGTAACAATATCCCATCTTATATGTATCAACACAAGACAGTTCTTTCTGCACTAATGTTCAGCCTTTTCTCTGGAATAATCGATCTCTTCTTATTATCTCTTAATGATATATAATTGTTTTCGGGTACGATTGAGTAGTTAGGTGAAAACCATACTCCACAATATAGTTCATGTTGTAAGTGATAAAATGGCTAATTTAATACTAAAGAAAATATTTCATTTACAGTTTTTCGTATTTGTTAAATCCTTCAAGCTTTAAAATACATTTTGTTGTCCCGATCTAATAAGAAGAAGTAAAGATGTACAAAATTGCATTTTAATGCGCGCTTTACCAGTGTCTATCTCGGTAGTATGAATAGATCGATTCAATTTTTATTTTGGGATTATTTTACTATCTATAGGGTAAGCCTAGTATTTTTATTAATGCATTCTATTCTTGACATAATAAAATGTATATACTTGCGTTTCTTTTATTAATTAGTTATTTAATTTGATACGAAAAAGGCATTTAAAAATTTTGTTATGTTATATTACGTAATGTATTTCATCGCTTAAATCGTATTTCTTGAATTATTTCATGATTTATATGGTAAGCTTCGTAATTTTTTATGCATTCTTATTTTAACATGATAAAATGTATTTTTTCTGTCTCTTTTATTAGTTACCTAGATAATTTGATAATAAAAGTTGATTTTTAGATTTTGTTTAACGCACTTGTGACCACTCATCCAGAAATCCTTGATCTTATTTCTGGATTATTTTATAGTTTATAAGGTAGAAAATGGAACCTTTACGTAGAAAATTGGTCAATCTTAAACATTAAATTTAATTTCCCTGGGTTTTGTTTATTGACGGTTTTGAAATCACAAACTCTCGTGAACGATTCGTGTGTGGTAGTGGTGGTTTTAAGGGGGGCGGGGCGAGATGTTTCTGTGATGTAATTGTATATTACATGTGCCTTGTTTATTTGCTAATTGATTATTTATTACCTGACACTGAACTTTGATGAAAGGTAAAAATGAAAGACCAATTAGACTCGCATAATAAACCGCTTAAATGCAAATTTAGATTATGATTTTTATACGAAAATTAAATTTTCAAACAGGCATGTTATTTAAAAAAATTGATGTCTGAATCGTAGAAATAAGTAGGGAAAAGAAAATTCTCAATAATAAAAAAAGCACAAAAGATATAGATTTTTATTTAATTCAAGATTTAAACATTTTGATGTTAAGCTATTTTAACGAAGCAAGTTATATATATATAATAATACAAAAGAAAAAAATTCAGTTATGTTCGGATAAAGGTCATCAACATCATAGAAGTTAATAATCTCATAAATTGTTTTGCAAAATAAGACTCTTCTTCTAATTGTTTTTTTAATTTTTTATTTTTATTTTAAATTCTGAAAATTGTATAAAGTTCTTAGCAATCTTTATGCACATGAATGCTAGTTTGACGTTTGAAATACATTTAATTGCAAATCTTTTGAAACAATTTTAATTACAGTAAAATCAAATCAATAGAAATTGTAACTTGTCGGTATGTTTTCTTTGATTTTTCGAGGACACGATATCTGCCAATCTAACATTCACATTTCCCCCAGAACCAGGTGACTATGGTCAATGTATTTTCATATGTTCGATCTCTTCTTATTATCTCTTAATGTATATAATTGTTTTCGGGTAAATTGAGTAGTTATGTGAAAAACCATACTCTAGAATATAGTTCACGTTGTAAGTGATAAAATGGCTAATTTAATATCAACGAAAATATTTTATTTACAGTTTTTCGTATTTGTTAAATCCTAACAGCTTTAAAATGCATTTTGTTGTCCCGATCTAATAAGAAGAAGTAAAGATGAGACATAAGACTCAGTTTCACTGAGTCACCGATAGCTTATTCAAGCGCAGTCAATGATGGTTCCAACTCCAAACACAATACTATCACAAGTAGAAAACACAAAACCATGATTGTTCTACTGATCTTGCTGGCTAATGATATTCACCAAAATCCAGGACCAAGAAATGCTTCGGTCTATCCATGTGGAGTATGCGAAGTACCTGTCACTTGGAGTCAAGTAGGAGTATGCTGTAATAACTGCAGTATATGGTACCAAAAACCTTGAGGCGATATCAGCTCAAGGAACATGTCATACTTGGAAAAAAGTCATGTAGTATGGCATTGCTGTAAATGTAATAGTATCAATATAGACAGTTTTACGTTCAATAGTTTCGAACTCCATACAACAAACATGTTCACATCGCTATCAAACTGTACTGAATCTGCCCTCGACTCCTTCTCATCACATGCACCATTTAGTCCACTGCACACCAGTAGCCCTAAAGCACGCTCATCAAAATCAAGTACATGTGTGTCACCAGAGACACAACAGAGTAATGTTACCAACTGCAACAACTCTCACAAAGATTCAGCCACATATATACCCAAACCTTAATTACAGTAAAATTAAATCAACAGGCCCCATAATCCCCATACCTAATGAGGTGTTGTTTTTATCCAGTAGGCGTTCGGGGAACACACCCAATAGAAATAGTAACTTGTCGGTCTGTTTGATTTTCCGAGGACGCGATAACTGCCGATCTTACATTAACATTTTCCCCCACAGAACCACATGATTATGATCAATGTATTTTTATTGGTAAACATTTGTCTTTCCAAAACATGAAAACTTTGCTTTTTTTTTATTAAAGTACTCTTCTCAAAGTTGAGATATTATAATCAAGATGATTATTTTTTGCCTTTCACAATCGTCTACATTTGCAACCCTTTACAGCATATGATGAAATTTTAAATAAAACAAATTGAAAAAAATATATTAAACCAAATCGGATACACCTATAACATATAAATCGAACATCTCTGGATATGGGTTTAACCCATATCTTTTCTTGTTACTCCTATACCCGGATGTTTCACGTCTTATCCATGAGATACTCTATAATACACACTTAGCACCCTTATTGTATACAAATAAATGTCATCAAAGATACAAAGTTTATAAAATGTACCAGACGCGCGTTTCGTCTAACCGAGACTCACCAGCAGCGATCAAATCCACAATATTGAAAAAATAATTAAGAATTTGTAGAGCTTTTATCTTCAAAAATGCAAAACGTTATGCCTGATCCGAAGAAGAGACCATCTGCACCTTGCACATAGAAAACTTGTGACCTTATAATTTGTATATATAAAAATATATATATATTCTTTTAATTTGTGGCAGTAAATGTATACAATGACTATGTCACCGAAAAAAAACAATGATATTCTTGTCAGCACCGAAGTGACTAACTGGGCTGGTGATACCCTCGGGGACTTACCGTCCAGCAGCAAAGGCATCGACAAATGACTGCAAATCAACATACACTTCGATGTTTTGTGTTGAATGCTCGCGTAACATAAATCTTGATTATATTGGTTGTTTAAACTATTATTAATTAATTATGTAATTGTTAATTAAATTGTGTCGTCATATTCGATGTGCTTTATCTTTAGTTCTGTTATATATTTTTTTCTGAATTGGAATATCTTTTTTTTTTAATCTTCGAAAGTTCGCGGCAACAATAGAACAAGTACTATCTTTAAAAAAGATAACCGACGCAGTCAAAAAAGTATTTCATTGATCTATACAAATCACCTTGTCATACAGAATATCAAAATATCATGCAACTGTTGTGGGCAGTCAAGTTCTCTTTTATGGCATTGCTGTCCTCGTGCAATTTTCCAAGTGAAATGACACAAGAGAATCGCTCAATTAAGGACGAGGCCTGATAAGTCCCATTTTGCTTATGGAAATCACAGGTGCATTTTCACACATCTGTTGTGCACATGTTATGTTGTAATCATAAACGAAAGAGGTTCAGATCGACAGCAATCTATTTTATTTTCTTTATTTAACAAGGGTAACGTAAATACTTTTAATACGGTATATTGAAACATCCTATAGATATTTGCAAAACGAATGCTGTAAATGATCCTCATGGAATATGCTATACAAAAACGTCAGCTTTGCTTAAAATGATATGAAAATGAAGAAAAAAATCGCGACACTATATGTCATTCATACTTCGCTAAAATTATGGATGCGTACCGTACTTTCAATAAAGGTAACAAAAATATCATTATCTGAAATATCTTTTCACAACTGGAACTGCATTTAATTTACCGACTTTATCTTAACTTCTACAAAGAAAACAATTTACAGAATACGAAGGACATTTTATCTTTCAAATTTACTTTCCTTGTTAACTGCAACAATATTTTGCATTTATTTGACACGTAAATATCATTCGTTTTCAAAAGTTTTGTCAACTTAATTGGTACTAGTGAAGATGAAATTTTTCACTTATATTTTGCAATATAGAACTTTTTCCACCGCAGTCGGTATTCTATTCACCTTTTACCCTTTGACCTTATGACACTTCACCTCTCGAAAAAGTAAGTCAAGTGATCGTAATTCTGTTTCTTGATTAGTCAAAAACCAATTGGACAAAAGTGTGGTAAAGTGGCAATTCACCTTTTAAATTTTGTACATTATAATTAGATTTTGTCGTTTATTTGTTTATGTAATTATTTTACAGTGCAATATATGTATTAAGAAAAAGAGAGAGAGATGAGATGTAATTTGTAAAATTTTATATCAAACAACTTGTACAAAAATGTTACATATTTTTATTTGAAGTACGGCGCAAATTAGAACGCATATTAACACGCTGAATTTTTGCGGGCTTTTCTGTAGAGTGTAAAAAAGACGAAGAGAAGAAATTTTAATTTATTTCTATATTAAATCCAAATTAACAATCATTTTATATATATGTTGATATTAAATCAAATGTATCATTATTGTTTTTGGGCGTCCGCCGTAGTCCACACATAGATAGAGAGTTGTGTATGCTTATTCATTAAATTTTAAACTATATACATGTTATTACAAAATTTCTATTATTCAATTTGTTAACCTTATTGTATAATTACAATGGTGCATTTCTATATCGTATGCAGTGGGTTAATATCAATACCACATGAATACATAATAACAATAAATGTTTTCGAATACATGTACATGAAGTTGTATGTAAATGATCAATTTTAGGTTAACTGTGTGCTTGGTGAATCTGTGAGTATCGAAAAACCAAAATAAAACAATCTGTTGAAATATAAAAAACACATATGGGGGGGAGGGGGGCACATATGTATAAATTAATAAGTTCAAACTCGTTTCACCTGGGACTAGTGTTAATTTATAAGTTCCTGATTTCACGTAAAAAAATTATATGGTTTGCCAACATTTGTCCGTCAGTACTTCCCAAAAAAAAATTATATCAAACATTTCTGGCCTATTGAAAAGGGGAATTTGTATGACAATTAAGGCGATGCATAATCAATGCATAACTTTATATTTTTACTGCGTCGGTTATCTTTTTTAAAGATAATACTTGTTTTAAATTGTAGAGTGTTTAGTGAAAGTAAGAGAACATACAATTATATATATTCTTTAATTCCTCCTTTTGAGAGATACAAATTATAAGTAAATATAATTACATGAGAGAATAGATTTAAAACGTATGAAATATGATTGTCAAGAAACACTATAAAATGTTTGGTTCTTAAATGAACGTCAACTTGATGGTGCATTTTTCAATAAACCAATTTAAATTTAATTAATTTTTTGTTTGTTTTACTATTGTCCGTTGGTCATAATAATCCGTTGCAGTGCGTTATCCATTGAAACACTTATCGGTACTAGGCTAGGTTTTGTTGTCTCCCTTTAAAGATTATATTTAGAAATAAGGTGTTTTCCAGTACAACGAGACCAACTATGGAACTGAAAAAAGTTTTTCTGGACACAGACCACCATGTCTATTCGGTGGAAGACTTAATTGGTCGGGGTGCACAGGGGAATATATATAAAGGAGTAAATAAGGTTAGAGATGCTAGAAACAGCAAATTAATTCAAAGTTACAACTTTCAGTATCAACAAATGTTGATAGAAAACATCTCAAAGTTTGACTTCTTTTTAAAGATCTATATCTACAGTGATACTTGTAGGATTTTTTTTATGGTGAGTCCTGGACTCATCACTTTTGAGAATGGTGAGTCCCAAAAAATTTTCATGAGTCCCACATATCACAGATGAGTCCAGCTAAGTGCATGCATACACCCGTTTTCTTTGATGACCGACCCATTAAATGTCTTTTTATAAAAAGATATAATATGGCTTACTAGTATGTTTTATGTCATGCTATGTTATATTAGTAGTTAATGTAGTGGAGTTTTGCAGTCTTCTGGAGTATGATTGAACTGCATTCATTACTTGAAACATGCTGATGTTTGCCCATTAAAGAGAGACTTGTGTATTACAAGTTACCTGGCTCTTCTTAGAATTGAATTTCAGATGCTGACATTAATATTTCTTCCAAACAACTCATAACCCCTCCCCCTTTTTCAGATCCTTGTCTTTAGCAGATTATCTTCTTGATATATACAAAAATTAAAAGTTTATAAGATAACTAATCTAATGTTCATATTGAAGATATCTTTTACCGTCAAGAATTCTTACTTTAAAAAAGCGTAAGAATTGCAACTGCAAGGTTCCGACCGTGTATTGAAATTTGAAAACACGAGTGTATTATCAACGCTAAATTTATCTGTAAAAACTGTCCATCAATACCGAACGTTTATTGTTTAATAAACATCTTAATTAAGGCAAATTTGCCGCCCGAGTGATTGCTACCTGCTGAGAATCAGACGAAACAGGTAAACATCGATCGCCATTTGTAAGAATATGTAATCACACATCGGAGACGGAATTGACATGACGGAAATTCGTACCCGTCCGACAACTGACATGGACGCGTACTGGGACGCGTTAGATGTTGAAAAGGCGTGTCCAGAACTGAAAAGACGCGTACAATACGCATCTAGACACGTTGCGAGGATCCCTGTATCTATCTAATACTATCCTTTCCTTCTCTTCCTTTACCCCTACCGTTCCCTTTCGTTCTTTCTTTCTTTCTGAAAGCCATTTTACTTTTCTGCCAAAACAGCCGATGGGTTTAAAATATAAAATAATACATGTAGTAAAGTAAAACTCTATATATTGCATGGAACTCAGGGACAGTCTTTACTAACTGTCCCTGTGGAACTCTACTTGGATTATATATAATTATTAGTCCAGGCCCATCTATGCACTCACCAAGCTAGATTGGGTCCAAAAAACCCTAGTGAGAACCCTGTGGATCTCTAATATACAGGATTAGTTGTCAATGCTTTGGATGTCTTTCAACACATAATAAATGTACACAACCTAACGACATCAATACACAAAATTGTTCAAAGTTTATTATATTTATTAGTTTCAACATAAAAAGTTAATTTAGCATGTGGAGGACATACAATATTTGTATATGGTCAGAAAATATACACAATTTGTTTGTACGAGCCTCTGAAACAGGTAGCAATACAAGGCTCTGATAAGAATTTCTTACTGTTTTGGGGCAAGTACAAATAAACTATATATTTTCTGACAATGTACCAATATTGGATTTTAACATGCAACCTTAAAATACATTTTACACTTACTAGTATGAAAACATGAAAAGGTGCACTTCTAGCCATTTTTTACTTCTGAAATTTTCAGCGCATATTCTATAGTTAGCCTGCTGTATATAACACAAACAAATGTTGTGTTCGACTACATGTTGCAAACCACAACAGAATACTAAATACTGTTAGAAGTGAGGACAAGGGTACCAGCAGACTTTTTATAGCACTACCACTTATTATTACCTTTATTGTACAGCAAATGTAATGATTGCAGGATAGAATAAATGTTCATGCATGTAGTTTACAAATTGCTATTGACTATAGTACTACCATGACTACAGACAGGTTTATCTGGAATTACATAAAACAGTGGTTACTTTAAAAAAAATAAAATCAGTAAACTGTGTAATATATGTAGTAAGTAAGATTTCAATTACATTCAGCTTAAAAACTTAGCAATTCTATGAACTTTAAATAATAGTTGTCTGTCCTGCCATTTAAATAGAAAACTGTTACATGTAATTTTCGTCAATGTGTGCAATTTATATTTTATTACTTTAATACATGTAAGTTTATTTCGGTTTCTCTGTCTTTAAATGCAATTTTTTTAAAATTCCTAAATATATTTTATTTCAGTCAACTGGAGAAGTACATGCATTGAAAATGTTTGAAAAATACAACTTACAGACACAGAGAGAAATGGATGCCCTGAGTAAACTTCAACATCCAAATATTGTCAAGTTCTACAAATGTGAAAAAGATGTGAGAAATATTTAATTAGTTAGTGATGAAATATTTCACAACATCAACTTTTTAGTTTTTATTGGTGTACCGTTCTATCGCATTACTGAAATTATAGATTTCCTTTTTTGAACTACTACAGATTATCTTTGTCCCACTGTACATGTACATTATTGGAAAAACTCTTATTAGAACACAAAACAATAACCTTACTTTTTGTTTTAAATATAACAACTTAAAATTGAAATAGTTAAAACTAGAAAAATATGGAATCTAATGGGACATTAAATATTAACCACCATGTTACATGTACATTGTTTCTAATATCCATGAGCACATTTTTCTGAATTACAAACTAGCCTATAGGAACACCACTAGCTGAGCATGCTAACAGTCCAGCTCAGAAAACAATTTCTACCTTGACATTAGACCTATAAAATAATTTTAAATTGCCTTAACTCAAATACTACAAAATGGGACTGTACTGAAAATTCAACTTGTTCTCCATGTACATGGTACTTTGTAAAGATTAACAAAATCATGTAATCTTTTGAAAACGGCCAATATTTGACACACTTTTTTAATTGGCCTAACTCCAGAACTACAAATGGGATTGTACTGACAATTGAACTTTTCATTTTATAGTACTAAACAGCTGTGCAATGTTTTAACAAAATCTGTTGACATGTTTTCAAGTTATCATTTGAAAACTTTCAACTATTGACCAAAAAGAACTTATTGGCCTTAGTTGAAAACTACAAAATGGGTTGTTACTGAAAATTGAACTCAATCTTCATTTTATAGGACTTAACAGCTGTGCAAAGTTTAAAACAAAACTGGATAGGCATTTTTACTAGTATGTTATCAAACTGACAAAACCTTGTATCACCTACTAGTATATAGGTGATACAAGATGTACTTTTGTCAGAAGTACTTGTTTGACATTGCGTCAAAATGAAAGGTATAACCAATGATTCTATTTTCAAGTGATGGTGAATGAATGAAATGTGACATCATAGTGTTTGTGACGTTATGGACTTTTAAAAAAAATGCTTCGTTGAATATCAAACATAAACATCCAGATTTATTTTGCCTTTTCTTATGCTTCTTAATTTTAGATAAACTTATTACATACATTAAAGTGTAGGTAGAACTATCTGTATCACATCTCAACAGTTGCATACATTCTGTATCACACCTTGATGCTATATGCATCTCATAGTGATACGAATGTCTTGACGTGTTACAGATAGTTGTACCTTGACACAATGCATGTTACTAGTATGTGTATAAGTTTGAATTGTTATGGTTATTTTATTGTGGCATATTCAGGTAATCTTGCAGCCTATAAAACATATTTGTGATGTAAATATTCTATTTTTGCAACAAAGTTATCTTAGAATGTCTCAATTATCTTCTTTTGAGTTTATGTTGATAATGTAATTTTCTTTTTCTTAGTATAAAAACAAAGATGTGATAGTAATGGAACTATGTGAGGGCGGAAGCTTACTAGATGTAATAAGGCAACCACAAAATATGACTGGAATAGATGAGGAGGAATTTTTAAGGGTGTTTTCTCATCTAGGTATATATTAAGCAAATTTACTATGATACCTTCTATTAATAAAATTTACTGGTACACAAATTATTGGGCCGTTAGTTTGATGAGGTACAGTACGCCCGGAGAGTATGGTCACTCAAACACTCAAATAAGAGAAATTTCTTGGTGTGACACAGTGGAGAATCAGAGTGTTTTAGAGTGTTGTTATCTATCACCACCTTAAATGTCCCATGCAAAAAAAAAAGCATTGGACGGCAGAGGATTCTCAGACTACACCTTAAAATTAATCCCCTTGATGTACTGACTTTTGGGTGTAACACGGTGTGACACTGTTTTGTAGAAAATTTATTGTATCTATTGTTTATTGCAAGTAAACAACCAACTACTAATGTCTTGATTTTTCTCATTACTACAAAATTAAAATGTGTTGAATCTACGAACTTCCCGATTTTTCTTTAGTTTTGTGCATGCAGAAATTAGTTGTCTGTCTTTATCTTTATGTCTATCTATATTTCAAATTAATTATAAAAAATTAGTATCTTTCATGGTTTCAACAATGTTAACAATTGCTTTGTTTGATTTATTGCAATCCTGGAAGTCTGAGAGTAAGCTGTGCCTGCACAATTCAGCTTCTTTCACTTCACGAATTTATGCAATTGTGCATGCTTGGTAGCCTTTTTTTTTAATTTCTAGTTGGTCAGCATTGTATTTTAAAACTATTTAACATGCATAAGATTTTTTTTCAAACAGAACCCTTTTTTTAAAATTTTGGTAATATTGAAGCTACAATGTAGATTTAAAGCTTTTATCCCGAATTATACTTTCTGTAAAGCATGTGGTTTAACAGTTGTGTATTTACACGTTAGAGTAGAGAGAAAATTTTAAGTGTAGGCCTATTATCAAATGATTGGCAAAGTGTAAATTAATTCACTCATTATTTCAGCGAAAACATAATGAAAATCAGTACTATAAAAACAATATCGGTATACAGCTAACAGTTACTTGCGACTTAAACCAATCGATCTATTTTTATCTCTTATATGGGTCAATTTTGGTGTAAAAAAAATTGACACTTTTTTGTGTTTATAAATTTAAACTTCTATTTTTATAACGGGTCTTAGTACATTAAGGAAAGATGTAAATGTATATTTATTCATCTTTGACCATGATTACTTTCTGCTGACTGCATGGTTAAACAGGTGTCACATGCATCTTGTCTAAAGGAAACTTTAGCATTTGTGTATTGCCGGCAAAAAGCGAATTGATATAGTGCATATGAAATGTTAAGGACAATAAACATCACCACTGGTATACCTGTTGTTGTTACTTCAACTTAAGACTACACATAGTGTCTTTTTTCTAATTACATCAAATTGTTCTAAAAATACAGTTCAGTGCAAGTTTCGATTTATTTACGAAAATTCTTTAAAATATTAAAGTTTTAAATTTCCTCTTATAAACTTGACTTTACCAGTCTACATAAAGGCTGCTGGTAACCCAAGAGTGACTAACAACAAATTGAAAATACAGTCAATTTTTGCAATTTGGGGTAGAGATAATTTGTGGGTGATTTTGAGTGTCTAGACTCAAAATTTTGGGTGTAACACTGTGAAACACTCTACACTGTGTAGAGTGTTTGAGTGACTATACACTCTTAAAACTCTTTAACCTTATGAGACTCGTTCAGTTAATGTTTTTTGTATAAATTTGATTACTTTTTTGGAGAACAAAATCAGATGTTTTTACCATATCATGCATCTAGTTTCTATTGGGATAGGAAAATAATACATAAATTAAAACCCTGACCTACAGATGGTATCCCAATGAAAACCCTGACCTACAGATGGTATCCCAATGAAAACCCTGACCTACAGATGGTATCCCAATGAAAACCCTGACCTACAGATGGTATCCCAACGAAAACCCTGACCTACAGATGGTATCCCAATGAAAACCCTGACCTACAGATGGTATCCCAATGATTATGAAAACCCTGACCTACAGATGTTATCCCAATGAAAACCCTGACCTACAGATGGTATCCCAACGAAAACCCTGACCTACAGGTGGTATCCCAACGAAAACCCTGACCTACAGGTGGTATCCCAATGAAAACCCTGACCTACAGATGGTATCCCAATGAAAACCCTGACCTACAGGTGGTATCCCAATGAAAACCCTGACCTACAGGTGGTATCCCAATGAAAACCCTGACCTACAGGTGGTATCCCAATGAAAACCCTGACCTACAGGTGGTATCCCAAGGAAAACCCTGACCTACAGGTGGTATCCCAATGAAAACCCTGACCTACAGATGGTATCCCAATGAAAACCCTGACCTACAGGTGGTATCCCAACGAAAACCCTGACCTACAGGTGGTATCCCAATGAAAATTCTGATCTATGGGTGGTATCGAAAGATTTTGAAGTCATATTGCTGTGGTATTCACCAAAGTTTTAATATGTTGTTGAAATACAGTGACATAAAAGCCTGTTGATGTTGCTGAAAACAGATACATTATTTTGATAGGAAAAAATTCTTTGAGTAAAAAAGGTTTAGAGGATTTTTGAATTATAAACAAGTTTTTTATATATACTGTTTAGCAAAATAACAAACTTAGTTTATATTCTGCTATGTTTATCTGTTTTTGTGTACATGTATATTTAAAATATTTTTTTCTGTAAAATTATATACAGCGCTGCAAGTCTAATTAAAATGGTTACCTTAAATGAAAATAGAAAATACTTTATTGTCCAATTCTGGTTCATATATATGCATTATAGTTTAAAATGCATTTAGAACACATTTTATTCAAAATGAAATGTTTTTGAGATTTTAATTTTCATGTGATACATAGTTTTTGTGAGCCATGTTGGGTTTCTGTGATCTGAGTTTCTTTGATATTCATCTTGTTAAATGTTTTGTTTAAACATTTTTTTCTACTTAATTTTTTGAAGAAATGACTTATGACATAAATTTGAAAATTTGTTCTGCTTTTTTGTTTTATAATTTAGTATCTGGAATGAAACATTTGAGGAAAAATGGATTTTCACACAGAGATATAAAGCCAGGCAATATATTAGTCTGTATTGGGGAAGATGGAAGGTAGGTTGATAAATTATCTAAAGATTGCTTTCTGTTATTATTGTTGTTTATGAAATTTTTAATGGAGAAAAATATTTGTTGTTCAGAGTTGTGTTCAGTTTCTGAAAAGGACTCAACTTTGACAGGTGTAATTACAGATACAGTACGTATACAGTGTTCTGTAGTGTAGGAACTACACTACCATGCCAGCCTTTTTATACCTTATGCTTGTTTATGCATTCAATTAAACATTAAAAAATAATTCATTATAAAAAAAATTAATATGATTTCAAGAGTAAAATGTCCCTAACTTTATAAATGTCAAGTAAGGCACTTGTCTCTAGCTACATGTATACTATTTCTGGCATTAAGTTTTAAGCCAAACATTTATTGTTCTCTCAACATTCTTTAAAAAAAACTTGTAATTTGTAGTTTTTCAGTTTTTATTAAAAAAATTCTAGGTTAAAGGTATAAATAGATAAAAAAATTCATGTGTTTTTTAATATTATTAATTTGAAAGAAATATACACTACAATCATATTTTGCAGAAATATTTACAAATTGTCAGATTTTGGTACTGCAAAGCCTCTGAATGACAATGATTTCTTTGTGTCACTGGTTGGGACAGATGAGTATCTTGTAAGTATATCACCTTGCTTTCATGATAGTTTTGGAGACAAGGCAAAAGGTTTGGACTGAAGGAATAGGAATTATGAAAGTTCTTTTTTTTTCAATGTATGAATGAGATTACCATGTTCTTAGTTACATTACATCACTACAAGGTATTGTAGCAAAATTTTCATATTAAAGAATCTATTATTTGATTTAATTGGTTGAATACATTTTCTTCAAACACATTAAGCTGTGATTAATGATACATTTTATAATTAAACCAACTGTACAAATAATGGATATACCGGACATTCGAGAAAACATATCAGAAGAAGTATGATAACATGTTAAATGAGTCTGTCTCTATTCTATTCCTTGTCTTCCATTTGAACCATAGATGTCATGTTCTGTTTATAATATTTGTGATATATTATGACAGCATCCTGATATCTATAAAGCTGCCTTTATAGACAGAAGACGAGGGGGTGGAACATTTACTATTGCAGCAGATTTATGGAGTCTTGGGGCCACACTCTATCATACAGTCACTGGAAAAGTACCGTTTAATCCATATGTCGGCAGAGATGATAAAAATGTGATGTAAGTTTTACCTGCTTTTTAATTCAGTTTACATATTGGTGTGCAATTATATAAAGGTTTTGCTAAAAGACCAAAAAATCTTTATTTTCTTAGTTAAACTATTTAACCTTTATAGATTAATTCAGAACAATTGCATTAAAATGCTGTTCTAAATTTTAACTTTGTCAGAGCTGATTATTGTTTTAAATTGATCATTCAGAATGAATACACCACTGAAAGTTAATAGCATCTACTAAGCTATGTTTCACACATTATTTCAAATTTATATTACAGTGTTGAAAACCCATCATCTAGCTCTTACACAAACTGCTGCTTGAACTTCCAATAATTAAACATTCATACTGAGGACTTATTTATTAATTATATTGTGTAATAATTTATTTAATACATTAGGTTTGAAATGATTTCTGAGAAGGCATCGGGTGTTATTGCTGGGGAGCAAATTTCAGCTGGTGGAAGTATTCATTGGAAAACTGATCTACCTCACACTTGTAGACTTTCCAGGTAAATAATATTTTAGACTACTACAAACTTGTATAATGGAAAATATAACTTGATATATGGCCAGTATTAGAATTTTTTTTTTTGTTGTTTGCCTACCCTACCCTTTTGGTAATGGGTAGGAATTTATGCTATTTGTTTTTGATGGGTGCCAACATGCAATTTTTATTATGTATTCTACATCTATTTTGTGTCATGATTGCTACATTTGCATTCTAAATCCTTCAAAATACAGCACTGGATGTAATTGGCAATCTAATTAAAATTAAATCTTTCACAAGCTCCCCCTTTTTGTTATTGTGGTTGTGAACAAACGACAATAACAAAAAGGGGGGAGCTTGTGAAAGATGTTAATTTAATTAGATTGATGTAATTGGATACATAAAATGTGTATTTCCCAGAATATCTGATTTGCCGGTCATTGTATATTTGATGACAAGGGGGTCAAAAATGTTGTGTCCAGGTCAATACAGAAGGATAAATTCGTAGCATATTTACAACATTTCACAAAAGATATGTTTGATATTATTTGTTGAAACTGGCAATGGCATTCATGTTACACTTGTTATCACACTACTTCAGATTTTAAACTGTCTGCTGTTTATCAAAAAGTTTTAAGTGGTTTTATGTTGGTCTGAATAAAACAGTTTTCTTTCTGAGTTAATTGTTTATATTTATATCCAATTACAATGTGTACTGTTGGCATTGCTGCTGTTAAACCTATATTCAGAATATCGTGAATACATTTTCTTTAGAAATGTTTAATTTTCATAAAAATCTCAAAGATCACTAAACAATTTATTACAAATTTTAACTACCAGATTGAATTTGTAATTATCAGCCAACCAATTTCCAAAATGATACAGTGTTATAAATTTAAAAAGTTCGTATAATAATTTTTTTTCTTTATTCTATATTTGGATGATTAATACGGTCTTTCATGTGATCGAAATGATTAAAACGTATGTAAAATATTGAAGGATCAAACAAAATTTTTTTTAATGAAAAGACAATTCATAATGAAACAATTATAATGTAAAAAACGTAAAACACACAAAAAATGTATTGGGTTGCCCACATTTTAGGAGTCAAGCAGCTAATGACAAACATTTTTTAATAATGGCCTAATGCAGATCTTGAAATAATGATACTAATATGATTTTTGACTTCATATTAAGATACATGTTGAGGCTGGTTTTGTTTGTTTGAATGGTGTTAACCTCAAGTTCAGCTATATCATGGCATGCAGTGTTTATTAGGGAAGTAAGAGGGAGTAACTGGAGAAAACACTTGATCTTTGGAATGAAACTGAAGTCCTTATCAATCAATTAAGATTGGAGTCAAGCAAACTTGAACCCCATACCTCAGTGTTGATAGACACATGATTAAAAGTAGATGAATAACTACCTTAACCAATCAGCTTCGGAGGTCAAGTTGAGGTTGGATTGTGTTGACACAAAGACGAGTTGTTTGTCTTTGGTACCTAGACTTTTGTCTATATACTGCTGTCTCATCTGGCAACCATTATATGATATCTTTATGGGTGTGTATCCTACTTTCATTTGTATTCCAATTTATTTATGTTTTATTTGTATAATACACAATTAACAGAATTCTTTTTTAATGGATATCGATAATGATGTTTTCAGCTGTATGAATGCAAGCATCCGAACAATTCTGGTAAACTTATTGGAAAGTGATACAACAAAGATTTGGAGTTTTGAGGAGTTCTTCGATGCAGCAGATGAATTGTTAAGCAGGGAACCTGTTCATATATTCTATCCCAATACATGCTGTCATAGAATTTCATATGTAAAACAGGATACCAGGTAAGTGCTATGTAAAAGTTAGACCTCTTATTGAAGTTATTTGTCTGTTTGATTTATAGTCAAAATACAATGACCTGTCAGGTATTTTCTATCTATTGATAAATTAATTCTAAATACAGAGAACAGCTGTTTAGAAAACGCATTGCTCCAGTCTTAAAAATACACATTTTTATCTACTTTTTTAAGTGAGTAATGATTATTATTGTATATGTCACTAGAATAAACCACACACATCACATTGTTTAAAATGTTTTTCATGCTTAAATATTAAAATTATTTAGTTTATCCTGAAATCACCCTGTTTAAGCAACTAAAATGCTTTGACTATAACTGTTTGTGAAATACCATAGTCCCTGATGTCGCTTTCTTGTAGCTCAGTGTGCAAAATTGAGTAAAATATTTTACAATTCTTAGTTATTGTTATGGCAGGTAAAACAAATGTTATTGTGGTTGCCAATTTTTTTCATTATAAGCAACATATATATTTGTTGATAGTTTCAGAGAGTTGCAGGATCTTATATTATCAGAGAGTCGTATTCCATGTGATCAACAGTGCGTTTTATATCATGACAGTCTAGTTACAGATAATGTGTCAGACACTGACAGAGTACTGGATAATATTAACACAAACTTACACAATCCACTTATTGTGATGGATATGACAAATAATTCAAAACTTTGTTATGAACAGTGGGAACAAGTTGTATTTGGTAAGTGTGAAAATTGTTGTGCTATTATTTAAAAAAAAAGAATTGCAAATGAATGTTTTATTGTTTCTGTTTATATAAGGAATATTTTATAAAGTAAGCAGTAAATATAAACTAGTAATTATTTTGATACCTAACTCCTAACTCCATACCCCAATATAAACTTGATGCATGATATAGCTGAAAAATTGCTGAAAGTGACATTTAACACCATTCAAAAAAACAAACAAAAACCTAACTTCATATTTTATTTTCATTTTCTTTTACTGTACTTGTTTGATGTTCATGTTAACATACATAAAACTATAAATATTGATCTGTGCTTCAATTAGAAATATATATAATGTATTCATGTTGATACTGGATATTTAATTTATGCATTTTAAACAATGAACTTTGTGTAATTTGTTTTGGACAAAGTACTGATATGGATTAACCTTGGGTAAGACCAGTAGACAACATAGTTGATTTTGTAATGGTACAGACTGCAATGTACTACTATATGTAAGTACATGTAACACTTGTTTTCTATTGCAGATGAACAAATGCCACGATTTGAATATGTAGATAAAACTGTATATGATGTTCCACGAGATTACCATGTAGCCAAGTTATTATGTGCCAAAATGTTTTTAATGGAAAAAATAACAAAAAAACTGGAAACATCTAAGAAAGAGTTACTACATACTGTCAGTGTGTGCAGGTAATATATAATGGTACTTTATAAAATTCAGTAAAACCAAGTGCTTTCTAAAAATAATTTGTTGTACTTACATCTGAACCATCATACCTTTTGTATTAACATCAGAATAACTCAGCATAATACATGACTTAAATTTAAGACCAAGAGGTGTTCAAGTTTGGTAGGATAAATGTGTTTTCTACTCATCATATATATATTAGCTATATATTTCACCTATAATACATCAAACTACATTTTACAATATTTAGTGCCCTCATGAATACAGTATTGAAAATACACATTTAGAAAAGTGGTGTAGTTCTCCAAATAAAATAATGGTAATTTATCCATTGGTAATTTTTTTTAACTTTTAGGAAACTTCTGAAAAGAAAGATTGATGAATACTCCAGAAACTTGGAGTATTTACAAAAACGACTTGGTGATATTACTATACTAACAGACAACTCCAAAAAAGAGAAGTTTACAGCTATCAACAGGGAAGGCGATGAAGCAGACGATGATTTGTTATTGGTATTGTAAACATTTTTTTTTTGAGATACAAATACAAGATATATTGTATTGAAAAATACAATGTAAACAATGGTTTTATTCAGATGTCACAGTTAATTCCTTCCATTCCCTTTAAACATTGCTACGATCAATATGTATACTCATTTTTTAGCTTAGAAGATCATGTGATCTGCATGGGTATTATAAACAAGATGTCAAAAAGTGCATTAGTTTGTTTACTCTGTTAATTACATTATTATACTTGACTGTTAATTTGAATTTTAATGGCATTTTTCTAAGCAGTAGGGCATGAACATTTCATTTATTACCAGGAAAATGAAAACTAATTATTATTAATTAAACTGAACTCAACTTTGTAAAAGGATAAAAAAGCTATTCAAAGTTCAGCTTAATCCCTGTAATTTAACAGCAAAATGATCCATCATTTTAGACTAAAACTATCAACTTTCATTTTAGACAAAGAAGAGGGTTGAAAAATGTGAAAAGAGTTTGAAAGAACTTTGCATTCTCCATGCAAAGGAAAACAAAACTTTTGAAAATAATTCCACTCATATCTGCTTACAAGAAATTACAGACAGGTAAAAAAAAAACTACTCAATCCACACTGATTTATTTAAAATAATTGCTTTTATGGTATTTTATTTTATGGAGCTTACCACAAAGTTATTATTGTGATGAACTGATTCGGACAACTAGTTTTTGTCTTAGAAGGTCAGGAGGAACTTGCTCATACATTCAGCTTCCATCTGGCAAGGTTCTGAGGAAATCTCTAGGACATTTATTTCATCTATGAATTGATTTATAAAGTTCTCTTTACTATAATTTTTTGTTATTTTTTCATGTTAGCTAATGAAGTTAAGGTGTTAATTTATTCTTCATTATATTTATGTAAAACAACAAATATAATATCAACTAGATCTGTAACGATGTCTTATTACAGTGTTTAGATATTGATATTACACAGATATAGCATGTCGTATAATGGCAATATAAGTAATAGGATTATTTCTAACCTTAAAAATTGTTTTTATAAAGTACCAATGTGTGTGTATGTGAACACTTTTCTTCATATTTAAAGGAAAAAACCAAAGGGAAAAATCACGTGGTCTGTCAACACTGAGATTGCGGGTTTGATTCTCACTGCAGGCAGGGTGTACTCGACTCCAATCTTAATTGACAAGGATTGCCAGTTTTCCTACTGCAGGTCAGGGGTTTAATCTGGGTACTCCGGCTTCCTCCCCCAACAAAAACGGACGCCATGATATAGCTGAAAAATTGCTGAAAATGGCGTTAAACACCATCAAACAAACAAAAGGGAAAAATGTAACAAAATTATTTGGATTAACAGCGCATTTAAGATGCCTAAAACTACCATTTCTTTCATACCATAATATCGACCTAGTTACAACAAATCCTTGTTTGAAAAGCTTGTAGTCAACAGCAGTAAATGGTCTAGAAAACTGGAATACCTTTAGCAGGATCTAGCAAAACGTATATGTTGTATTGGAATACAGTTCTTGTACAGTATTTGCTAATGAAATCTATATGAAAATAATGAAAAAGATATAAATAAATCAAGCTATCCATAAACAACAAACCCGTTTTAATAATTTTATGTGTTTTAACACTAATGAACAATAATATATACAATCTATTTCATTTGTTGTTTATGTGTAGTGGTTTTTTTTCAGTGAAAGAAAAGTTAGAAGACATGTTGAACAATCAGAGGAGTTGCTAAAGAAATTTAGTGACAGGCGAAATAATCGTATGACTGTCCATATAGAATATATGCACAATTTTGATAGGTCAGTACCTTTGGCTGTTTGATTTATTTTCTTAGCTATATATAACCATGACTGCGGTAATTCGGCACTTAATATCTAGAAATGATCCTGATATTTGTCTTGATTTAGTCTACTTTAATCTTTCTTTTTTTATATGTTTGTTTCACAGGCATTCTTTGATATTCTTTGCTTGTTCTATGTGTATGTTTGTTTCACAGTTAAGCATTCTTAAATATTCTTTGCTTGTTCTGTGTGTATGTTTGTTTCACAGTTAAGCATTCTTAAATATTCTTTGCTTGTTCTGTGTGTATGTTTGTTTCACAGTTAAGCATTCTTAAATATTCTTTGCTTGTTCTGTATGTATGTTTGTTTCACAGTTAAGCATTCTTAAATATTCTTTGCTTGTTCTGTGTGTATGTTTGTTTCACAGTTAAGCATTCTTAAATATTCTTTGCTTGTTCTGTGTGTATGTTTGTTTCACAGTTAATCATTCTTAAATATTTTTTGCTTGTTCTGTGTGTATGTTTGTTTCACAGTTAATCATTCTTAAATATTCTTTGCTTGTTCTGTGTGTATGTTTGTTTCACAGTTAATCATTCTTAAATATTTTTTGCTTGTTCTGTGTGTATGTTTGTTTCACAGTTAAGCATTCTTAAATATTCTTTGCTTGTTCTGTGTGTATGTTTGTTTCACAGTTAATCATTCTTAAATATTCTTTGCTTGTTCTGTGTGTATGTTTGTTTCACAGTTAATCATTCTTAAATATTCTTTGCTTGTTCTGTGTGTATGTTTGTTTCACAGTTAATCATTCTTAAATATTCTTTGCTTGTTCTGTGTGTATGTTTGTTTCACAGTTAATCATTCTTAAATATTCTTTGCTTGTTCTGTGTGTATGTTTGTTTCACAGTTAATCATTCTTAAATATTCTTTGCATGTTTGTTTCACTGTGGAGCATTACTGGATACTCTTAGCATGTTCAGTGTGTATGTTTGTTTCACAGGCATTCTTTGATATTCTTTGCTTGTTCTATGTGTATGTTTGTTTCACAGTTAAGCATTCTTAAATATTCTTTGCTTGTTCTGTGTGTATGTTTGTTTCACAGTTAATCATTCTTAAATATTCTTTGCTTGTTCTGTGTGTATGTTTGTTTCACAGTTAATCATTCTTAAATATTCTTTGCTTGTTCTGTGTGTATGTTTGTTTCACAGTTAATCATTCTTAAATATTCTTTGCTTGTTCTGTGTGTATGTTTGTTTCACAGTTAATCATTCTTAAATATTCTTTGCTTGTTCTGTGTGTATGTTTGTTTCACAGTTAATCATTCTTAAATATTCTTTGCATGTTTGTTTCACTGTGGAGCATTACTGGATACTCTTAGCATGTTCAGTGTGTATGTTTGTTTCACAGGCATTCTTTGATATCTTTAGCTTGCTCAGTGTGTATGTTTGTTTCACAGGCATTCTTTGATATCTTTGGCTTGTTCTATGTGTATGTTTGTTTCACAGTTGATCTTTCCTGGATACTCTTTGCTTATTCTATATGTATGTTTGTCCTATAGTTAAGCATTCTTCGATTTTCTTAGCTTGTTCTGTGTGTTTGTTTGTTTCACAGTTGAGCATTCTTCAATATTCTACCATAAATGGCATATTTCTGATACTGATGACCCGGCTCAACTCAAGAAAAGATAAAATTTGTATCTCTTGTTGAAGATTACACTGTCTTTTCCAAAGACATATGTAAGAACCTATTATTCTGTGCATGCTCTAAGGTAGTTTTTAATTTGGGGTAACAGGTTAAAAGTTCAAAGCAACTGTAATCTCTCCAACTTATTTTCATTTGCAGAAAAAACATTCAGGAGCATTCAAAAGAGATTAGAAACATTATGGAAAAATGTAAAATAGAACTGGAAAATGAGCACAAAGAATTTTGTTCATGGCACAGGTAATTACAGTCTCACTAGTCAGGTTTTTTATGTCCACATGTGTCCATGAAACCCAGACAAACTTAGCTAGGAAATTCCAGAGCAAGAAGTCACTATCATACCTGCATGTAGCCAATCAAAAACTTGCTTTCATACATGACTTGGTAAGGAGATATCCAGATGTCAATTGTAAATAAACAAATGGATGTGTTTTATAGACCACATGAAAATCAGTGTATTTTTGTCTCGCCTGCGACGAAAGTCGCTGGAGGCGAGACATATGTATGGGAATCCGGCGGCGGCGTAAACACTTGACATCTTGCTTCATATCTTTGTAAGCCCAAGCCCTAGGTCCATCAAATTTGGTCCAGAGGTAGCTTATGATGAGTACTTGCCAGTCAGTCACCTGTCACCTGACCTTGACCTCAATTTCACGGTCCAGCGACTACGTTAAAGTTTTTGGGTTACGACAGTTCCTCTGTAACTACGCATGGTAGGATGACAATATTTGGTGTATAGGTTGCTGATGACTAGAACATGACTGTCTGGTAGGTGTCACCTGACCTTGACCTCAATTTCACGGTCCAGCGACTACGTTAAAGTTTTTGGGTTACGACAGTTCCTCTGTAACTACGCATGGTAGGATGACAATATTTGGTGTATATGTTGCTGATGACTAGTACATGACTGTCTGGTAGGTGTCACCTGACCTTGACCTCAATTTCACGGTCCAGCGACTACGTTAAAGTTTTTGGGTTACGACAGTTCCTCTGTAACTACGCATGGTAGGATGACAATATTTGGTGTATATGTTGCTGATGACTAGTACATGACTGTCTGGTAGGTGTCACCTGACCTTGACCTCAATTTCACGGTCCAGCGACTACGTTAAAGTTTTTGGGTTACGACAGTTCCTCTGTAACTACGCATGGTAGGATGACAATATTTGGTGTATATGTTGCTGATGACTAGTACATGACTGTCTGGTAGGTGTCACCTGACCTTGACCTCAATTTCACGGTCCAGCGACTACGTTAAAGTTTTTGGGTTACGACAGTTCCTCTGTAACTACGCATGGTAGGATGACAATATTTGGTGTATATGTTGCTGATGACTAGTACATGACTGTCTGGTAGGTGTCACCTGACCTTGACCTCAATTTCACTGTCCAGCGACTACGTTAAAGTTTTTGGGTTACGACAGTTCCTCTGTAACTACGCATGGTAGGATGACAATATTTGGTGTATATGTTGCTGATGACTAGTACATGACTGTCTGGTAGGTGTCACCTGACCTTGACCTCAATTTCACGGTCCAGCGACTACGTTAAAGTTTTTGGGTTACGACAGTTCCTCTGTAACTACGCATGGTAGGATGACCATATTTGGTGTATAGGTTGCTGATGACTAGTACATGACTGTCTGGTAGGTGTCACCTGACCTTGACCTCAATTTCACGGTCCAGCGACTACGTTAAAGTTTTTGGGTTACGATAGTTCCTCTGTAACTACGCATGGTAGGATGACAATATTTGGTATATAGGTTGCTGATGAATAGTACATGACTGACTGTCTGGTAGGTGTCACCTGACCTTGACCTCAATTTCACGGTCCAGCGACTACGTTAAAGTGTTTGGGTTACGGCTGTTCCCCTGTAACTATGCAGGGTATGGTGACAATATTTTGTATACAGGCAGCTGCTGATATTTAATGCTATTTACGTAATGCTTATGACGAAATTTATTTTCGTTACTGATGCGGAATACAGGCGAGACGTTTTTCTGTGTCCACACTTGTGTACAATAGTGTTAATAGCTTGTTATGATTGTGATATTTATTAGTTGCGCATATCTATCAATCCATCTGCCACAATGTCGTATATTCTACTTCCAAACTTGCTTCTTTTAAGCAATTTTATTTGTTGATATTTTGAAGGTATGATGTCATATGAAAACCTTCTAGCTAGAATTTCCTAGCTAAGTTTGTCAGAGTTTCTTGGACACAGAAACCCTGATTTGTGAGGATGAGGTAAAAAATGAAATCCAACTTTGGCAGAGTTGAAAGAAGTACATTATTTTTACAGTCCATATTTCCCTTCGATACTTGTTAAGCTACATAAAGATCTCATATTATATGGTATAATATGGGTTTCTACATTTGAATTGGCCAGTCAGATTTCAGCTTACAAAGCAAATTTAATTATTTTTGATTGATACATGCCTTTTTTTCAAATGTTCCATATTTGTCTCGCCTGCGACGAAAGTCGCTGGAGGCGAGACATATGTATGGGAATCCGGCGGCGGCGGCGGCTTGACATCTTGCTTCATATATTTGTAAGCCCAAGCCCTAGGTCCATCAAATTTGGTCCAGAGGTAGCTTATGATGAGTACTTGCCAGTCAGTCACCTGTCACCTGACCTTGACCTCAATTTCACGGTCCAGCGACTACGTTAAAGTTTTTGGGTTACGACAGTTCCTCTGTAACTACGCATTGTAGGATGACAATATTTGGTGTATAGGTTGCTGATGACTAGTACATGACTGTCTGGTAGGTGTCACCTGACCTTGACCTCAATTTCACGGTCCAGCGACTACGTTAAAGTTTTTGGGTTACGACAGTTCCTCTGTAACTACAAATGGTAGGATGACAATATTTGGCGTATAGGTTGCTGATGACTAGTACATGACTGTCTTGTAGGTGTCACCTGACCTTGACCTCAATTTCACGGTCCAGCGACTACGTTAAAGTTTTTGGGTTACGACAGTTCCTCTGTAACTACGCATGGTAGGATGACAATATTTGGTGTATAGGTAGCTGATGACTAGTACATGACTGTCTGGTAGGTGTCACCTGACCTTGACCTCAATTTCATGGTCCAGCGACTACGTTAAAGTTTTGGGGTTATGACAATTCCTCTGTAACCACGCATGGTAGGATGACAATATTTGGTGTATAGGTTGCTGAAGACTAGTACATGACTGTCTGGTAGGTGTCACCTGACCTTGACCTCAATTTCACGGTCCAGCGACTACGTTAAAGTTTTTGGGTTACAATAGTTCCTCTGTAACTACGCATGGTAGGATGACAATATTTGGTATATAGGTTGCTGATGAATAGTACATGACTGTCTGGTAGGTTCCACCTGACCTTGACCTCAATTTTACAGTCCAGCGACTACGTTAAAGTTTTTGGGTTACGGCTGTTCCCTTGTAACTATGCATGGTATGGTGACAATATTTTGTATACAGGCCGCTGCAGATATTTAATGCTATTTACGTAATGCTTATGATGAAATTTATTTTCGTTACTGATGCGGAATGCAGGCGAGACTATTTTCTGTGTCCACACTTGTATAATCCTTGATATATTTTGATATTTGCTATATAGGGTTTTAGAGGCAGATGTCAGTTGAGGGAAAATAACAAGGTAGATGCGGAAAATGAAATGTATTATTATATCCCTGCTTCGAAGAAGAGGGGGTATACTGTTTTAACCTTGTCTGTCTGCAACAAAAATTTCTGTCACATTTTTCTAAGCAACTTTAGGATGCAGAAGTCTGATATTTTGCTTATTCCTTTAACCTATAGTACCATATTGTTTTATGCTCCTTGACCTCTACTTCCTGTTTCCCAAATACTTTTTGTGAAAGCGGGGGTATCACTAGTGAACATTAGCTCACATATTTACTGTGTTACCTATTGAGTGCTCATTAGGCTGTCATAAATATTCTAAAATGTTTTCATTACCTGTGTAAAATACTTATAGTGAAAAAATTCATTAAAGCAATAAATGAAAGTTACTGTTTGCAACTAGAAATAATGTAACAGTTATTTACAGACATCTCTCAACATATTTTTTGCATTACTTTTGCATTATAAACCCTATTGACTGATCAAAGACCAGACAGCTAAAAATGAAATAAAATATCAGCCTGCTATTATAAGATTATTCATGCTTGTGGCACCGTTTTTTTTTTACTCTTAAAATCACACTTAGCTAATTATCCAGTTTGGTTCATGTTATGAACAAAAATATGTGGTACCATGTTTGAAACTATGGTACTAAAAGACAAATAATTGAAGGTGTTTCCACATTTCAAGCTTGTTACCAATACAATATTAAAACAATAGAGTAGCATTAGTATAACAGCTTTAATAATGAATAAATCTAAACCTCTTAAACTTGTAGGTGTCATCTGGAAACAACAACGAAAGCACATTTATTAAAAGAGAATCTTGGAGAAGCCAATTCTGCAGTAGATGACCTCGTACAGACCTTGAAGGTCAGATTAATATTATCGAAGTAAAGTTGATAAATTTTATGTACTTGTAGTCTAAAAATTTAAGCAACTACCAGTAAAATTAAAGAATACAACAACTTGTATACATTGTAAAAATTGATTTTTAAAGTTAACTCTTGCTAATTCATTTGAGATCAAATTCAAACTTTTTTTATTCAGTGAACAATTATTTGTCAGAAAGTTGTTTTGATCCTCTTGTCAATTAACATAATAACTTGAATTGAAATTAGTATTAATTGTACATGGTAAGTGTATCTTATCTCAATAAACAGCAGAAGTTTGTTTTTTACTAGGAACTGCATACACAAGAACCTCCCATCCCTGTCATAGGAGAAAAAACATTAAAAAGAAAGCAGTTTATTAAAGATGTCCACTTCAGGTAAGGTTTGAGTTTTGTGTAAACTTTGCACATGAACATTTTTTTATTTGAATTAGCATTTGTGTTATATGAGCAGTTTTCAGTTGACCATAAAGTATTTAATATAAAATGATATTTTAATTGTAATTACCAATAAGAGATGAATCTTGTATTTGATATTTTTTGTTATAATTTTTATTTTTTATTTAACAGTGTTGATGACATGCAAAGAAGTATATCTGAATCCAAGATTTTAGCTGTTCAATCTCGGGAACAGTTGGATAGGTAATGTTTGATAAGCCATATATTCTAGTATTACTTACTATATATTTTTTAAAAATTAAAACCCTATATTAATAAGGTTTGTTTTTATTTTCAATCGATGTAAAACTAGGGATATGTATTATTGTGGTAATTATTATATAGACATTGAGGACATCCGCTTTGTCTGTCTGTAGACACCTGAGTTGTTTATTAAATTTTATATGGTTTGCTTCACTGGCAAAATTCTGTAGGACTCCGCCAAATATTTCTTTTTTTTTTTTTACAAATTAACATTTTATTGCACACATTCCTGTTAACATATCTTTTAAGGGTACAGCATTAACCTTAAAAACCCAGTGATAACATTAATAATGATAAGCCCGGGGTACTTATCAATGAAGACAGTTGCCAGAAATCATTCCGTGTTTACATCATACTTTAGATTTTCACAATAGTTCTTAACCTCAATATTTAACGCATGTGGATAAATAATAATTAAATACATTTGTATATAAGTAAGTAAGTAATAATACACTTTATTACAGATAAAAGACGCACTCTAATATTTTAAATTGAGCTGATGCGGCAGCACCTTCTGTTATTAGCGCATACACATTATATTACGAATTACGAGTGTAGGAGAATTCCTTCGATAATGTTCAAATTTGGATCAATCCAAGATTTTCTAAAACTCCAAACTTCTAGTCTCTTCAAAAATTCATATTTAAACAAATTAAATACATTTATTCTCTTATATTCACCAAATATTTCATGTTTGATTCAACATAGAAAAAGGGGTGTGTTTACCATTATGTGCCATGTGAGACATCAGTGTCGCAGAGACACCTTTTCTTGTAAATTCAGTTTTGATAAGATTTTTAAATGAGATTCCTCATTAAATGAGCTTTAGTAAGTGTGTCAACAGATTGTTTTATATATTTTACTGGCTTGGAGGTATAAGGGGCCCAAAAAGGGCAAAGGTTTTGTTTTCACCCAGTAGATAAATATTTAAAACTTGATTTTGATGGAATGTTTTTCATTTCATTGCTTTTTGAATGAGCATTTTTTAATGTTTCCTTGGTTTTTCCTTTTTTTTTAACTATTGTAGGTATTTTATTAATTTTTTTCAGATGCTGACTGGAATTTTTTTCCATTTGATTCTTTACTTAATGAGCTTTTGGTATATTTTAATTTGTTTATCTTTTTCTAGATCAAAGGGGTAGAAATTGCACATTTTTAGCAAACCTGGATATAGGTCCATGTGAGCTTTTGCCATAAGCCATAACATGGCAACAACTGTCATCCATCATCTGTCTTAAACTTGTTCAAAAATCTTCTCCTCTGAAACCATTTAATTTTTTTCCAACCTGACCATAATCACTAATAGGGTACCCAGTTTCAAATTTTTACCCAGGGTATTGATCAATGGACAAAGATGGCCCCTGTTACTTAACATAGAACATAGGTGTCAAAACACAGTTTTGGTCAATATCTCACAAATTATAAAAGCTCTAAAGAAACTTTTACCTCAGATTGATCAGCACTTTAAGCTTTATAAAAGTTCCTATTAATTTTAAGCTGTGTAATGACTTCCTGTAGATGTAATTGCCATTAAATTACTATTTTTGACAAAAGTTTTCTGCCACTCCTTATATATGAGTTATTGCCCTTAAATAACAATTTTGTTAATGAAATTTTCAGTTTTTGTCATGTAACCTTAAACCTATACCAGCAAGGGTAAAAATGTAAATTGCAAAAATGATCTGCAATACAGGTCCTACAATTCACTTCATCTGTCTGAAGTTGTCAGATGAATCGCTAAAGTAAAGCCCTTTAATGGCATTTTTAGACAAAACTACCAGTTTTTGCCTTACAAATTATAAACTGTTATACCTAGAGTAAAAGTGTAAATATGGAAAACTATCAGAAAGCTAAGACTTAAAAATCATTTGATTATCTGAAATTTGTTTGATGGCTCCTTAGAGGAATTATTGCCCTTTGAATACCAATTTTTTTGTGAGATTTGTAGTGTTTGCACTGTAGCCTAAATGCCATAACAGCTAGAGTGTAACTGTTAATTGCAAAAATGATCAGCTAGTCAAACCCTACAAATCATTACTTGTATAATGATTCTTTATAAGAGTTATTGCTCTTTAATGACTTATAAGTTTATGAGTTATAAATTAGGCTATAACAGCTAGAGTAAAACTGTTAACTACTATATTAACCTGGGGGACAAGACCTACAAATCATTTAATTTTTAAGAATTCATATGATGGCCCCTTATAGGAGTTATTGTCCTTAATCAAAATTTTTTGAAGAAATTTTCAGTATTTGCCCAGTATTCATTTGTGTTCAGGTGAGCGTAACCAGAATCTACTTTTGATATTTTTTTATCATTTAGTACATTTTTCATTTAATTACCCAAATTGGATATACCAGTTCTTCTTTAATTTCATTTTGGCTATTTACATGTTTGGGCTGAAGGGGCAAAACTTTTGTTATGTCCACAGCTCCACATTAAATATATTGACCATATAAATTAAATCTTCAATAATAACTCCCAGTGGACAATATATCATGATTTTATATTATATTAGTCAACTGAAATCTGCAGAAGCATATTTACAAATAATAAACAAAATTTCTGTGATATTTAGAGCAAATTAAGGTCCAGTTTTGCAGTGTCCAGAGAAGTGTTACTGCTCATGTTCTTTTTTGGAAAAACAGCATAAGGGTAAATTGCCAGTGGAAAAGTCACTTTTATTTTGTGAGTTTATGGTTTGTTAACATATTAACACTGAATTATAATATTTAACTTCTCATCATTTCAGTTTGTCATCTTTAATCAGTGACCTCCCTGACCTTGATGATGTTGATTACACTACAATTACCAATGGTGACCAGTCAATAAGTGAAAGTTCCATGTCCATGTCTGAAGATGTTGTTCATTTCAAAAGATAGTATTTATTAACATTGTGATAGCTTTAAAGTACATGCACTAGTGATAGTTTTAAAATACATGCACTAGTAGTATATTCTTTGTTTTTATTTTTTTAAAGACTAAAGTCTATATTTATCATTCTGTATTGATCTTTATTTTGATTGTTCTAAAGATGTACACATGTTCCTATATATTAATCAATCAGATGCACATATGTACTTGTATTTTGATCAGACTGAGAATTTACGTGTACATATGAATGATTAGTTTGAGCACAGGTTTTCTGTAAAGTATTTTTATAAACAAGACTGCAGTCATAAAACTGTTATATATTGTGTTTTCATATTTTTTTCTAGTGTTTATTATGCAGTGTCATTACCTTTGAACATATCATTATTGTCAACCCCTATTTTTAAGAATTTGATATTAATAATTTAACAATGTACACTTAATGACTTTGATATAGGTCACTATCAATATTTCTGAACCATAGAAAATGTAATATTCACCAAGCAGCTAGGCATTTTTTAGGGTTCAGAAATACTGATAGCGACCACATATCTAAGTCAGTAATTGTTTTATCACATGAATATAACCAACATATGCTCATCTATCATAGCAAATCTATAATGCATCCATTTTTGTTGATTAAATTTTTGTGTTACAAATGCGTACATGAATCAGATACATTTATTAGATGATTAAAATTAAGAGGGCTACTCTGATTGGCCACTGAACAATTGTAGTTTTTGATATATTTTTAATACAAGTTAATATTAGATTTCATTTGACATTTTCTGCAATGGACAAAAATAACTATATTTTGATGCAATTTTAGTACTGTTGCAATTTAACGTTACCTGAAAGTAGTTTTCAAACCAGCCAATCAAAAACATACAAAATTCTATTTGTGTAATGATAATAAAAATGAACAACAATCAACTATTACTTGAAAAAGACAGTTTTCATGTATGTTATCAGTAAGAACAACTTGCCTTTAGGGAATGTTAGATGACTATTAAAGTGTTTTTCCTTATGTTTTATTAAATGTAAGCATCAGCGAAAAGGAACAAAGATAATTTTTGCAAATGATCTGCTTATATCAATTTTTGTGTTCCATGAATTCTACTATGATATGCTTTTAAACATTTGAAGCAACAATTATGGTAATTAAAAGATTGATTTATGTATGAGCAACACATGTCCTGGCGAAATGTCTTGAAGGGCTGTTCCAGTTACAAATCTGTAACTACCACTGAAAAGCTATTGTATATGATGTCGATCAGGATAACATAATGCAACATAAATGTAAAACAATGATAAACCACAGCCCCTGCGAATTATGTATCTTAATTAAATTGTATCTACCAAGAACACTTGTTTGTGAGGTCTTAATTGCTGTGATACCATTATAGCTAATTCGAATCGTGACACAATTATGTTGTATACATGATATATACAACAAAGTATTGCTTTGGTATTATCTAAGGCTCATTGTAATTTTCTTTTGTTATGAGAATATTAAGGTCAACCACACATTTTATAGAGGTATTTTACTTTTTATAAAATCTTACTGTACAGTGGACGCAGAACAGTTCATCTGAAGTCACTATGGAATGATGTGTGTAGTTTAAAATAATTTTTTTGTAGTTGATGTTTCAGTCTCAGGATTGTAAAATAACTGTTTAAATGTCATTTTATATTTCTTTATATCCAGTCAATTTTTTTCTGTTTATAAGTCATTGCATGTATTAAATGGTATCTGTGATTAATTTTATATGTATAAATATATATATACTGTTATAATTTCTTTTTTATAAATAAGAAATTGTTAGATGTATTCATTTTGTTTTCTTAATTTATGTTATTATGACCATATGTGTACATAAAAAAATATTTTTGGTTTGTTGAATTGTTGAATAATTTATTGATTTTCATTGTTAATGCTTTAATTTCTTGTATCATTTTATTGTGAACGTTATAGACACAAATAGAGAACTAATAGAGAAAGGGACTCAAGACAGATCCATAGCATCTCCTGTTTAGTTTAAGTTACTCCTGCAATGGTTTCAATGGCTGAGTTGTACATATTTATTTGAAACCTGTCTGATAAATGGAAAGAATATGTTATGTCCCATCTTCAGAGAACACCATGCCCCTGCACTATAAAAGAACTGTTTCAGCAGCTGTTATAACCATTCAGTGATTTCTAGTTTTAATGCCAAATTTTCTTACTCTGTCTATTATTCATTGGTTGTACTGTCAAAATCTTTCCTTGTGAGATTTTCTTGTACTTATGATTTTTTGTATTGTTAAGCTTATCCTCATTATATAGTTCACTGCATAAACTTGGTCTTCTGTATCCTCTATATTCAAGGTAATTATAATCTATATTTATACTTGATGTTAAAGGTAAGATTTTATACAATTACTGCACTTGAACGAGATCAATATGAGGTTTTATGGAGCAGGGTAGAATAATATTGAACGAGGCGAAGCCGAGTTTAATATTATTCTACCCTGCTCCATAAAACCTCATATTGATCGAGTTCGAGTGTAGTAATTGTTTTATTACATAATTTACTGAGTCATGAAATGGAATATACAAGTTTTTTTTTATTCCCGAAAGTGACTGTCTTTCATAATATTTATTTCTCAAAAATCGGTAAAATATCGACATAATCCATGACGAAATGTTTGCATTGATTATTTCTTGTATAATGTCCCATCTTCAGTCCTTTCTAATGCATAAAATTTACAAAGATTTGAGTCTAATTCCTGAGGGTCCGCCATTTCCAAACTAACTGACATATCCGTTTCACGTAAATATTTGGAAAAAAAAATAATCGCTTGCTTTTTCGATTTGCGAGTGTTGACAGCATCTTTTTTCTTAATGATTTCATCAATTTCCAAGTTAGTAATATCTGCAAATCTTCGCTTATTAGCACCAGAACTATCCGCATTACGTTCACTCGATGACGTTACAACGTTACCATGTTTACAAACAACAATATCATCCGAACATCGGTCAGAACGATAATTTTGATTGGTTTAGGGGATTAAAGAAAGAAGATTTGATTGGCTATCGTATTTCCGTTGGGGGAAACAGCACGTGCTAGGTATTTTCATTCATAAATTTCTCACGAGAGTGCAATATGGTTTTTTATTGAGTAGAATGAGTTTTTTGCAAACCAATATGATAGGAAATGGAAAGTCACGTGTTTTGGTTTAGGCCAATAGGAAAAAGGCAAACATATATATTATGTAATAATACAATTTATTCAAAACTCTTTGTTTCAATTTGTTCAGTATTCAAATTTATTGCTTTTTTCTTTTACAGTATACTTCTTTAACATATTTTCAAGGGGGCAGGTTGGCAATCCATGTCAATTAGAATGTGAGTTGAGCCAATAAAGGTTCCAACTCGCCACACTTTGCAGAAGTTAAAAATAGTAGAAAAAATTATTTTTATAAACCTTTGTTTATATGAAAATCATCATAAATGGAAGTTGTATATTTTCTAATAAAGTCTGTACCGAGTTTGATAAAATATACATATTAAATTTTTAAGTATCAATTTGGGTTTATTATTTAAGTGACAATGGATTTTGTCATAATGAGGCCTATAAATAACATGTTTAAACAATATTATATATATTAGAGCTATATCTTTTGATAAATGTGGCATGACTGGATCAAGAGTCATTTTTATATAGTGATGCGGATGTACGTTTGTCTGTTCATCTGTCCGTCTGCCTTCCATCCGTTACACTTTTTCCTTATGTGCTCCTCTTACACTACTGAATGGATTTTGATGAAACCTTTACAGAATCGTAGTCACATAGTGCCGTTGTGAACCTGATTTTAACATTTTGAACAGATTAATATTTGGGATGTTTTGAAAATTGGGAAGCAGAAAGTATCAATTAGTGAGCAATGCTCAGTTTTTCTAGTTGAATCCAGTGTTATGTTTCTTGTCTGTTGTCATTTTTTTTTTTATCTTGTTCTCCAAATATTAATACAAATTAAGCCGAACTGTTTCTAAATTTAAATTGTTTATGGGCTATAAATGCACACAGTAACTTTTTCTTTTTATGTAAATAGCACAACAGTCAGTTTTGTGGTAACAATAATGTACTTTGTATTCAACAACAGATACACTTCTTAAATGGATATAAAATGGCAACCTCTTGTTACTTGATTGTGTAGGCTAGAAATATGTTTAATTTCTGTTTTTAAAAAAACTAATCCTTACCATGCTGGTTTGTTTTTGTTTTTTTTATTACAGTATTTGCTGTGCTGAATTGTTTTGATAAAATTCAATTTTAAAATGACTATTCATTTAATACAGAATGAAATTCAGAAAAAGCAACCAAGAAGTACACAGTTTAGCATAGATGTCAATGAAAATTAGTTCTTAAGTTTTAATCAGTTTTGGGGTTAAACAATTAATATTATGGTTTCCATGTCAAACATGTTCATTAATTACAACACAATTTGAGCTTTAAATTAAAATTTAAATGAACTACCGGGTGCCAAATTTATGTTGTGGATTTCCAATATATATTTTAAGAATATACTGACTAAATTTGAACAACATATTTGATTAAAAAATAATGCTGAAAATTTGCGTAAAATACAAGCTTTATGTTGTATAGCAACTAAAAGTCCATCTTTTATTTGTAATGTTTTAGAAAAAGTGTTTAGTTTACTAACCTTTTTTATACAAATTATTTGTTAACATTTTTTTATTTTTATGTCCTCAAGTATTATCATTCATAGGACATTAAACAATTGGGGAAAAATATAAATTAAATTTTAAATTTGGTTACTATGGTAACTAAATAATTTGATAACCTACCAGAATAGTCTTTGCATAGTTTTGTATTGTTTTTGATAATACTTTTGCCATAGACAGTTAAAATTTGTATGAAGTAATCTTTTTGTAAATATTGTTTTGCTCTTGATGCCCATTATTAAGACTTAAAGGGAAATCTGGATGTTACATTATATAGTTGTCGATGAATTCAGGTTCAATTTATGCATATGATTTTAGAAACAATACTCCTATAATTCAATTTTGTACATTGGTAATTGCAAATGAACTCAAAATATAAATGAAGGAAAAAGTAGATTTCAATCTTGATTAATAATTCCTTGAATGTTCTATAGATTTAGTCATTGATTTGATCGAATTGGATGCACTTTTTAAAGATTTTACATGTATATGTACATATACCGATATCAAAGCTGTCTATTCACCGACTTCAACATTTGTATGCAACTAGTTACTTTTTTCTGTTTCAGCCAACATACACGTACATCTTTATACTGATATAAAACCCAACTATCTTCTATATATCTAGTTACTATTTTTTCTGGCGCCTTGGTGGTCGAGTGGTTAAAGTAGTTAGTCTACTATTTATTACGTGCCTGTCAACACTGAGATTGCATTTATGAGTCTGACTTTTTGTTGGCAGTGTTTACTTGACTCTAATCTTAATTGACAAAGATTCACAGTTTTCCTACAGAAGGTGCAATGTATACTCAAGCTTCCTCTCCAAATGACACCATGATATAGCTAAAAACTTGCTGAAAGTGATGTTAAACACCATTAGAATAATAGAACAAATATATATAAATATATATGTTTTCTTTTGTTAAGAGGGTGTGTCGATGGGGTGGTGCGATGGATGGTTTTTTTCTCTTGTGACAAGATATATATACATTAATGTCCATGATTTCGCTAAATATGAGTAAAGTTTGCTTTAACAATATTCCCTCAATATGTCAACATTATATACTAGTATAGATGTGTAGGCAATATTTCCTTTGTTTACCCACAAAGCTAAGTTAAAAATATATAATAAACTGATTAAATTATGGCAATATATTTTATTTAAATTTAATTTAAACAAAATAAATAATATAGAGATTTCATCATACATAACATGAAAAAGATAATTTATAATTTAAAACTAGAACCAACAACGAACTGAGAACAATAAGGAATCTAAAATATTATTCATAATTATTCTTCTGGAAATTAATTTGAACATGTTTAGTGTTTATCATGTTTATATTCAAAAATATACTCCTGGTGACTATGATACAACATAAAGCATGGTTCTAGTAGTTGAATGGGATGGGTTGAGAAAAATAAGTTCAAAAATTATTTGCCTGCAAAATACTCGGTGTAAAATTGTACTGTTAGGATTTTCTTCCTTAAAAATTGTATCGGCATTCAACACTGCTATTTCAAAAATATGGAAGATTGGGCAGAGTTATATTAGAATAATATTTTCTTACATACGTTTTTAGGAAAGACCGGGTGATCTGCCAAGTGTGATAGAAATTTTATGTCTTGTCACAAGTGGAGCATGGTGGAATACTAATACTAACTCATACAAGTCTCAAAACAACTTTGAAGACTAATAATCATTGTCAATATATATACAAACGGTAACAATGACCATTGAACCCTCTCGTCATATTTATGACAGTCATATATGTAGCACATTTTCTACTTCGAACAATATCTTGATTTCCCTGTATATTTTTTGGCTTTTTATACATATCCATTATTTGAATATCTGACCATGTAAGATGCCATGTTTTACAGCTTTATCAGAGTTGTAAACATGGAATGACATATTGCCAAACCAATGTATCATACCCGCAACGAAGGATAACTGTTGATGTGTATTAACGGATTGAAATCTACCCAATATACAATTATATAGGTGTAAAAGTTTTTTCAATAGGTTAAGACCACAGGGTATATGCTCTACGTTGTTACATAAAATGATAAATGGAAAAAATGAGTCGACAACAGAAAATGATGGGAAAAATGAAGTTAAAGTGCCATACCAGTCTAAAAATTATTTTTATTTTTTTTTTGTTTTAAAGGAAAAACATAGAATATACTGTTTGAAAAAGAATGCAAAAAGTCCGATAAAAATATATTCTATAATAAGAGAGTAGTAAACTGTCAAACATACGATTTGCACCTGTTGACGGATATTCCCGAACACGTGTTGGTCACTTCCGGTATTTTATCTAAACCATGTGTGACGTCACAGTTTGAACTGTTAAATGCCATAGCACCATTCAATTTACACTGTACAAACGATAAAACTTTACGACACAAAAAAAAATCAGAACTCCTTACCCGTATCAACTATACCATTACAACTCCGATGATTTTGATGAAGATAAAAATATCGAAACACCAGACAGACTATTGTATAACTTTTGTTTTTTATTTTTTTTTCGAATATAAACAGTACGCGGGGTATTGGACAATGGCGATCGAAAGAATTTTAATGACAAAATGTTTCTTAGAAAACAAATGGGACATTGCCATTTTATTTGTTTAAACTTCTTTCTAAACATTTACCTATTTTAATATTTAAACAAATGCTAAAATAAGGGATTAAGTCGTTCTTTTTCGATAATGCGGATGCGGGGGGGGGGGGGGGGGTTGCATTTAAAACTATCGTACAAATTATACAATTTATATACATATTGTACATATTGGGTTTTTTTCGAACCTGTGTCTGAAAAGGAAGCGTTCAAGTGTGAAATTAAACAAACAAAGAACCGTTTTTGTCGTGTGGAAGCTCACATTCAGATCATTCGGGGTGGCAAATACTGTCGATGGTGCAGCTGAATCGATGGCAATCACTCGTATGTCTCCTTACCCGTTTGAACCATACCACTCCAACTCCGACGATTTTGATGAAGATGAAAATATCGAAACAGCAGACAGACTACTGAATAACTTTTGTTATTTATTTCTATATCGAATATAAACAGTCCACGGGGTAATAGATAGGGGATCTTTTAAGAGAAATAATAGAATATGTTTGAACAGTATTTTATTTAATGACAAATGTTTCGGCAGAAACAAACGTGGCCATTGCCATTTTATTATTTTAAATGGCTTACTATACACTTTATCTATTTTAATATGGAAAAACACGTGGATTTGATTTTTGGGGGGAAAAGAGGGGGGGGGGGTCATTAAAACTATCATACTTATTATACAAATTTTACATATTCTTTTTTTTCCTCTAAACTGTCTCTGAAATGGAAGCTTTCAAGTGTGAAATGAAACGAACATAGAGCCGAAAATTACTGTTGGACCGTTACAATCTTCTATTTTTACTCTATGAAATCTGTCCTTAATCACGGAGTTTTGTGTCCTTTGGAAAGGAATGCATGGAAACTCCATCTGAATTTATGTTACCATAGTTTGCTGCAACACATCTCACCCAACTTCATCTGCTAGTACCACCGCGATCTCATAGTGGCATCTTAAAGTTAAAAAATGAATTAAATATTCAACCACTTGCGTTTGTTGTTTGTTTACCGGAGATCAGAAGTTCATCTTGTGACGTAGACTTTCGATCTTTGGCGGAAATTACCGATCGATAGATAACTGATTTGTTTGAAGTACACCTGTCAGTATATCTCTGTTAATATGAAAAATTCTTAAAAACGGTTTTTAGAAATGTGTTTCTAAATTTGATTTTCTATATGAATAAATATTTTTTAAAATTACTATTTTTACATTGGTATGGCACTTTAAGGTTACCGGATCAGTTGTCCAGTATTCAGTAATGTCAGACTGGAAAATGAGTCCCATAGCTAAACAAGGGCAACATATCTTTTAATTCCATCTTATATCAAAATGCTGGATTTTCATTGGATTTGTCTGCAAATTTAATTTAAAATTTTTTTTTGGTGGTATATTTTCCCCGCCATTCACAATGCTGTGGTATTTTTGACAACAGAAAGAGGGTTATACCTGGCGAAAAAATATAAAACGCAATAAAATTGCAATCGTATCATAGATGGCGGCATCAGCAGACAGATCAAATTGTCGGTACCAAAAAACACCACTGGCACACACACACAAAAACGAAATTTCAAAAACAGGTTTTACAAAGTTGAAAGGATGTTAAAGCTAAATTCATTTGTATCTGCATGTCCAACATATTTATTACAACTGTGTCATGGATTTCATAAAGATTCAACAGTATGGGAGACCTGTTTTAGGATTAATAATAAGTGTTGGACATCAAAGCCTCAACTATGCTGTTTATTACATAAAGAGGATATGACTGTAACTAACAATTCCTTAATAAATGATGGCAGTTACGTTAGACAGTTACATAGTTAGTAGTTTTTTAGGAATGATTTTTTTTTAATAATGTGAAAAGTTAATAGTGTTACTGATTTTTTAAATTCCACATTGTGATAACCCATGCCCATTTACAGGGCATTTTATCATATGGTATATGCGGAATAGTTATGTTTATTCCGCCCTGTATTGGTGCCGTGAAGTTGAGGTTGATGTCAGTTCCCATCAGATTGATTACTGTGTATGGGGATACTTGTGGTGCTCCTAAGTATAAGGTATTGCTTTTTGGCCAGTCCAGAAGTATTGCATGTACTGGATGTTCCATGCTGATGTTTGTTTGTGTGTACCTAGAAAAGAATCATATGTTTCTTTCGATTTTTCATTTCAGGTAAAAAATGTTTATACAGACCAAGCAGCACGTGAATTTGCCAGATCTATCCTAATATAAAAAAAAACTTATAGTGTACCGCTACTGTAATTTAAAAACATTTTCATACACCATCAAAGTCTTTCTTTATAATTGTTACGTAATATTTTATATGGGAAATTTATCTCGAATAGAAGCATATTTTTTCTTTTTGTCCATATACAAAAAAATAATGATACAATTCCAGCAATTTCAAATAATGCTATGCTCAAGCTTACCAAACATTTGGAGTAGCAGTATCATTCTGAAACTTCCATGGAAACGAAGAATAAATCGCTTCTGCGTTGACATCTATCCATTGTCCGAGTTGGGTAAGTCTCTCCTGAAACAAGGGTTGAATGGTGCCGTCATATGATGGAGCAACGTTGATCAAGATATTGCCTCCACAACTGAAACGTTGATCAAAGAATATTGTGGTAGTCTCCAATAGAACAGAAAAGTCGTTTAACTAACATTCACAAAATTGTAATTAAGTGAAAATGTTAATAAATAAACCATATTTTAAATTGAATGCAGATTGAACATGATCTAGATAATCAGTTTTTACCCATGTTAGGGCGGGTATTCGTGAATGTTTCTATCGGAACCAACAGTGGAAGTCATATCCCATTTGAACATTTTAGTCCTGAGATTCTTTGGACCCTGCTGTCAATAGGTTGTGATTAGAAAACAGTGAGAACAGATGCCCGTACACAAATGAGGTCAATCAAGGTCAATGGTCACCAACCATAGTACGTGAGGTCACCTTGCAATAATATACCCACATGCCAAATATCAAATGCCTGGCTGAAAGGAGAAAACAATGACAATCCGAATACTAATTTCTCATTCAGAGAGCGAAAAACGCATCCTCGAGGTCAAAGTTCAAGGTCAACACGCGACGTGTCGCATTGAAGCCTATCGCACAATATTATACTACAAGTTACAGCCCGATACAAATTTCTCATTCAGAAAGCAATAATGTGACCTTGAGGTCAAAGTTTAGTGCCTGCCTCTAATTAGACACCTGTCGAGTTACCCATTGTCATGTTTATTAAAAAGTCAAACCCAGAAATAGGAAACCTACATACGACTAAGCAAAACTGTCCCCGTATTTTAGAGGTATTTCCCATAACGATCAATTAAGTAATGATGACCATAGAAAGGATAACTTCAACCTATGTACAACAAACTCTTGTTTGATTAGCTCAATAGTCAACAGCAGTGAGCAGTATAGAAAATTGGAATATCAATGGCAGGATTTAGCTTAACGTACAAGCTGCAAAATATGCACCATACGCCGGAGATGCTGCTGGAATGTTGATATCGATGAACAACGGGAAGTTGAAAATTGGAAAGTTAAAGTCATCTCGATTGCCGTAGGTTTCCCCCGAGTCTATTTCTAGACGTGAGTCTAAGTAAGAGGCCGGCCTTAGTGAATTGATGGAGTTTTAATTTCAAGCTCGCTGGGATAAATTAAATGCAAATAGTCGCCGAATTTATTCAAGGACAAGAAAAAATCAATATAGTGGTGATACATACCTGACCGTCTTCACAAGAGTTGCGATCAACTCATCTATTGTCAAGAATTCATCTAGATTTGCGTTTCTTCTGTATCCCCACGATAGCTTATCTATCGTCATTGCATTCTCCCATTTTCTTTTCTGTAGTTTCCCTGTAGAGTTAAAGTCAGTAATTAAAACTGATTGTTGTTTTGAACAAAAACAACAAAAACCGCTGGAATTAATGAAACCCGTAAATTGTTGTACAGTATTAATCTTTGAAAGTATGTAAAAACGATTTCCATTTCGTCTTAATGACTAAACTAAATTTTAAGATTTCTTCAAATACAAATTACATTCTTAAGTAAATTGTCTACCGTTACAATAAGATACTTGATTTCTTCTAAATGGATGAACAGTTTCAAAAAGGCATTATTATTACCTGGATTAAATCTGTCACTGCATGTGAGAAATCCACCGTGCTTACAAGTGGCATCATTCCCCCATCTGTCATTTGTTACTACTTCTTCTTTCACTGGGCTATAATGACAGTATTGTAGGGATAGAGGTGAATATTTATTCTAGAGAAGAGATGCTAATCAGAATTTCAATACGACGGTTTGAGCCTTACTGCGACGCCAGGTTGATTGTTAGGAATTGCTAGTTTTCCTGTCGAAATAATTTTTACCGGGTACTGCAGCTTCCTCAAATAAAAAACTGGACACAATAATATAGCTGAACAATAGCATACAGTGGTGTTAAATCTCATTCAACCCAGTGTGAATATTTAATTGTTTGTTATAAGAACGGAAACATACTCATATGTTACACAACAAAAGCTTCAATCTTCTACTTTCTGAGATATAATGTGCTTGGATATTTATAGGAAACAAATGCGGCTGCAGATTTCTAGGATAGTATGCCAGTTGTCTGTGTTAGACGATACACTGGACTACGACACAAAATATAGGATTTTATGAAACACAGGAAATTAATTTCTAACCAGAAATATTTCTAAATATTCAATTCTTACCAGATTATGATGACTTTGCGATCACGACAATTGTTAAACAGTTCGGTAGACAAAAGAAAGTAATTTTTAACAGAATAATTATACTATGCTGCTTGCCGATCGGCCAAATTGAAAAAATGTCATTACCTCGATATTGGATAAGGGGTGGACTATTGATGTATTTATTTGTGGAATAACGATACTGTATCAATAGTTTGTTACCTGTAGCTATATAGCCAGGAAAGAAATTGTGTTGAATTCCAGTATTTTGATGTGGCTTCCCAATCGCCATCAGACCAGATAATGTCAGGCTGATATCTGTTAACTAACTCATATAATTCTGGCATCGTTTTTTCCTGAAATGTAAAACTGGATCGGATATTTAAAACGCAGTAAATGCATTAACATAATGACGTGTCGATTTCGAACGTTAATGTGAAAAAAATGTTAGATTTCAAAATTTTCTAGACCGTACTCTGCCGTTGTCTAATAAGCTAGTCAAATGAAATTTTTTTTTACCTTAGCTGATATCATCCGTTCAGAAGATCCATGGCCCTCACCACGCCTTAGTTGATAATTATGCTTGCCTATTCATGGACATGACGACGAGTAACTCAGGCGTCAAATTACAGGCAGTCACTGCTTACTCTTCAGGAGCTCCTGACTATACCCTTGTTTGTTTTGGTTTATGGATATTTACTTTGAGGTTTTTCTGTTTTGTCATATATAGTGCTTCTGCCCATTGTTTTTTATTCTTGTTCGACGATCTTGACATCTTATAGTTGTTATTTTTGTGGCTTGTAATCTGGGTATACAACCCATGACCTTTAGGCTTTCTGCATTTCTATCAAAACGAATTAGAAAAGAAGCAATATATCAAGGAACACTACTTGTATTATTGTGTCCTTCTAACATGATAAAAATGTGTTTTAATATATGATATTAAAAGACAGATGTCAAGACTCTTGTCGTATCAGATTTCAAAACTTAACAAATATGTTATAATCTGGGACGCTAAAGGTTGAAAGTTGTAAATAAAACAGTTTTTAATATAACATGTATGTACAGTATTCAAATCATGGTGATGAATGATTGTTTCATTTTTATCCTATAAGATGAATGATTTCTTATAATATATCAACCTTCACACTGTGGTTTTTAATTATCCAAAAATGCTTCCATTTAATTATTTTAAAATTTATTTAATTAACATTTCTGTTTTAAACTTAACAGAACTAGATTTAATAAAATATATTGCAAATGCATATTTTCATAACACTTTAAATGACCAAATTTCTTACAATAATTGAAGACATTTGATACATCGTTAGTCGAAGAAGACTTACCGCTACAAACTTTTGAGTGGCGAAGTTATTTGCTTTATCCTCAAGATATAGTGGATGAAACCATTCGAATAGTGAATGGTACAGCCCAACTCTCATATATTGTTTCTTAAGAGACGTCACCAATTCTCCTGCAAAACAATGTGCAGTAAGACAATTCAACCTAGTACGATTACGCAGGTAATAATACATTATTCATGCTTCCTCCCCCATTAAAAACTGGACGCCATGATACAGCTGAAAAATAAGTAGTTGAACGTAGCGTTAAAATCTATTCTACATACGTACATTATTTCTTTCTGTATGAATGGCTTTAGAATTCATATATGTTTAGGGTATTTTTCACACAGATTTGGACTGATAATCTTTGGTAACTTATTGGTCTCTCCACTTGTTTGTGACCTCACACTGATTTTGACGTTAAATCACCTTTCGGGTGCTACTAGCGAAGCAAGATAGGTTCACTTTTCTGGAACACCAGATATCACTCCTTCATCCAGAGGGGTTCGTGATTTGTTTGTTGTACTTTTGAGTGTTTGTTTTTTGTGGTCGTGAGTTTATGTTAGTAATGACTTTGTATTTTGTTCTTTTTGAATACGCCTTGTTCTCGTATGATTTACTTTGAAAATGTGATGTTTATTCTTCAATATAATATACAACAGAATGTTAAATAGAAGATGTGGTGTTAATTGACTGGTGTTCGTTTCGAAATTTGCAGAAATAGGCTGTATTCTTCTTTTGATATATTAATATGCGATTTCCATATTTAACGTGCACATTCTACAATAGACATTACTTTGCAAACTACTAGAAATATTCCATAGAGTGTAGTTTTATTTTTTTCTGTATGCATTCTTCTTAATGATGTTGTTCTTCATTTACTTATGTTAGATTAAGTGGTCATTTGTTAATCTTGTCCTTTATAAATTTCTTATGGCTAGTTATGCTACTGTTACTATTATCGTTTTTGGTCCTAATGATCATTTGAGTAGAAGTTGTTTCTTCCGTGTAACTTTCTAAATAAATAGGTTATTCTAAAAATATATTATAAAAGTTCTTAAAAAATGAATATTATTTGGCATCTTTCCAACGAAATCTTACCCACAATGTCTCTTTTGGGGCCTATATCTTTAGAATTCCAGTTAAACGAATAATTGGAAGGCCAGTTCGTAAAGCCATCGTGATGTTTTGTGGTAAACACTACATAACTACAAAAAATTAGTCATTAAAAAGAATAATTCCTTTAAACACTGCAAAAATTAAATTAGAACTTTAATGTTATCGAATAAAATCTAATACGAATATTTAGTTGATTAATTTAACACTAAACAACAATAGTGACTTGAAAGTAGTAAAACGTGTAGGATTTTGATTACAGAAATGTTTGATTTAAAAACAATAATACTATGAGCTATGATGATCTGATTGTAAATCTGAAAACGTTGTCTGTGCATTATATACGAGCTATTTCACACCAGTGAAACAGGAAGACTTACCATACAAACGGATTAATGGGCATCATTCAGGGACAAATACCAAAAGATTTCATGTAGAATAACAATCATTTTAATCCACCGTATTTCCATTCTTTCTATTAAATTCCGCATTCTAGCAAAAAATTTATAGCTATCCAAAAACCTAAACTTTAACTACGCAGCTGCGTACAAAAAAGGAAAAGTGATAAATAAAAAAAGTTTGTAGTGCAATATCGTACGGATGACAAAATTAACACTTTGGGGAACCTTTAAAGGCTTCCTATGATTAAATAGGTTTCAGGTGAGAGATTATCTGCAGAAGGAAAGAATAATATCTACCCCTTGGATTTTTATTGCCACAATTCCTCACTCATATATATATAGTCCTCAAGTTCCCAGTTATTACCGGATATTCAAACTTCATCGACAACAAAAGCTTCTACAACAACTCTTAGAAAGGACTAAAATCCGTAAATTGGAAATAAAACTTGAAGTTATCGATGGATTAACAGAAAGCTTTGAAAGAGAAACTTGGAAAAAACAAGAGGTTGAGAAGGTCGAAACATCGTCCGAATAGATTAAGGGTTCATAGGTAGGAGGTATTTGATTTAAATTAGAAGCGACGGATTTTTACGACTAAATCATCTTGATTCTTCAAAGATTCTGGTGTTGCTAAAACTGACAGAAATATGTTCTTGTATCTGCAGATAAGGCCCCAATAACATTTCCTTTGTATGCAATTTGCAGTATAGATCAGTATATGCCGAGTGGTAAAGTATTTTGAATCATTTCTAGAACTACAAGCATGAGAAGTTAATACTAAAATGTATGATATAAAGGATCATTTATTTTTCCTATCGTAAACTTTTCCTTCCTTGACAGCCATATTACATCAGCGCCAGCATATGGAGTTTACATACCTCAATTGATAGGTTACTCGAGGGGTTCTTGAGGTAACGTTACTGTCAAGATAAAAATGTGTTGCATGGTGTCGCACAGTCGATCTCTCGCATTTAATTTCAAGTTTTATTTTAAAATGTACAGAAATTGAAAACACAACTGGTGTTCTTAATGATGTAAGAAACACTTTCCTTCCGGAGCACCTGGTTCCACTTCGGATTTTATAGAAGTTTGTTTTTTTATTAGTTTAGGTTGTTCGTTGTTTTGGTTGCCGTTAGAAACACTTGCCTTGCTCCAGAATTAAAAAACAAATCAGCCCATTCAGTGGTATTCAAGAACTCTGCGGTCAGCATCGGTGCAAAATCCGGGTACGTGAAGCCTGGTCTGTAATTATTCTTCATGAAATTCACATACTCTGGAATCTCCTTCCCCTGCCAGTTGTACCAGAACCATTCGTTATAAACACTCGGTACTGAATATACTCCCCACACAACAAATATTCCAATTTTTACACTATCGTACCAAGTGGGAAGTGGTCGAGCATCCAGGGCGTCCCAGTCTGGTGGATATATCTTGTGGAATTTGTCATTAGTTTGCTTTGTTGATTGTTTTAGAGCGGCATTCAGACGATTACCTTCAATGCTTCTATACAAAACTAAGAGAAACCAAGAACACACTAATAATGACCGTTTGTTATCCATTGTTAACTGACATATACTATCGTGTTTATTTACGTTGAAGATATAAATCAAACATTGGACTATACAATACGTCGCATTATTTATCTTATTTATGTTATACGTTTTAAAATATCGTTGGTTTTGTTTGTTTGTTTGAATGTTGTTTTAACGCCACTTTCAGCAATTTTTCAGCTATTTCATGGCGTCCAGTTTTTATTGGGGGAGGAAGCCGGAGTACCCGGAGAGAACCCCCGACCTGCGGTAGGAAAACTGGCAATCCTTGTCAATTAAGATTGGAGTCGAGAACACCCTGCCTGCAGTGAGAATCGAACCCGCAATCTCAGTGTTGACAGACCACGTGATCAATGGTAGACGAACTACCTAGACCACTCGGCCACCGAGGCCTCCTTGGTGACATGAAAAGTAATTAAATAAGAAACATTTTTTTTTTAAATCTCTTTGATCGAAACATCTCTAAAGCCGTGTTTAATTCCCTTAATTTCCTTTGTGAAATAATTCTGCATGGAAATTAAGGATAACTCCTATTATTTCTCGAACTTTCAAATATAACAAGTTTTTAAACTGAAAATATAACCAAAAGAGACGACACTAATTTATTATAAAATACACCTCACGACAACAATATCACAACATTTAAGGTATTTTGCTATACCGCTATTTCGGGCAAGTTTATGTTTAAAGTAAACCTATACTCACCACTTCGGAAATTGTATGGTCGACATAATGAGCTTGTTAGTACAATATAGAAGTCACACATTCTACTTCTTCCATATACGGGAGTAGACTCCTAAAGAAGTGTAAAACATCCAGGAACTTGTGCGCAAGTACAAAAAAGTGGACTTAAAAGTCAAAACATGTAAAAACTTACATTCAAAATATGAGCATAAAAATGTTACTATTTTTCTATTATTTTTATAAATTTTACTATTTTTGATTTAGATTACATATAAATAAAAACATATATACAGTTGTACAGTGGTAAATTTATTGTCTGTATGTCACTGGAGATTTTCAAATGTTATAGTGGATAGACCACTTTTGGATGATTCCAGGAATGATACCATACCTATGGATTCAGGTAGATTATTCCAATCTTTTATTGTTATTAATCCCTACAGTACTTTAATTGCAACAAGGTTGTCCATTAGAAATGTACATGCCTTCCTACATGAGTAAAACACATAAGGTTCTGCTAGAGATGCAGTAAACACCTAAACCTATGAGGCAATTAGTTTTACTCCTTGTAAAATATGCTAGCAACTTAATAATTACTGTATTCGTGTTAATTTTAATTGTAATTTAATGTTTTATTTTTTTATGGTGTCCTAGTCTAATTGTTTTAGTTTTGTGGAGAATTTAAGTGCAACTAATGATTACATTATGCCGTATTCGCAGTAATGTTGAATTTTGATGATAACAATATTCATTATAGACTCAATTTCGCTACATTTCACATTTTAAATACTAGAACCTATTCAGGACAATCTTGCTGCAACCAGAAAAGTACACTGATATATATTGATATAATCTGTTAACCTGATGTGATACTATAAACTGCTATTTGACAATGCGGCAACAATTGGTCACTTTTAAAACATTAATGCTTATTTCTTCCATTATCAATCATTCTACTTAAACATGTAAAACATGTACAGATAACTCACATGACATGGATATTCAAGACCAAACACTAAAGCAAATATATCAAATATTAAAGTCAACATGCAATAACGTTTTACGCATTTTGAAGTCCTAAAATCCTGAAAACCCACGCCCACTGACATGGCATTTTATTATATGGAATATATGGCACAGTAATATTAATTCCGCCTTGTTGTGGTGCTGTCCAATTCAGTTGGTTTTCTGTTCCAAGAAGACAAACAGCTGTTTGGTCTGCTACGGGAATAGGAGCACCAAGATACAAAAAGTTGTCTTTAGGCCAGTTTAACACAATGGCATAAACAGCTTTCGTGTTCTTTATCTGATGCTCGGTAAACCTTAATAAAAAAACAAAAAAGAGATTAAATTTATTTTAATGACCACTTGATATTGACTAAGAAAAAACAATAAACCGACAGATTTGGTATATCTCATGGACAAAGCTTCATCAGTTCCATTGATTGTTTTAGTCTTTTTTTATATTTCATCTGGGTTTTTTTTGTATTTTTTCTATTTAAAAACTATTTAGTTTTTAACATTTATTCACATTATTTTTACATGTGTTACAGAAAAACAAATACATCAGTCAGGGTGTGGCAATATACGTTGTTCTTCATTTAAATGTTAAATAATTGTGAAATTAGTATTTACCAAACCCGTGGGGTGTGAGTATCGTTTTGAAATTTCCAGGGAAAAGATCCATATATGGCTTCATAGTTAACATTCAGCCATTGTCCCATCTGTGCAAGTCTTTCCTGGAATAGCGGTTGTATGGTGCCATCATAGGATGGAGCTACGTTAATCAAGATGTTTCCACCGCAGCTGTGAATGAACATATTTTTTTTAAATCTCTTTGATCGAAACCTCCATAAAGCTATAAAATTCAACAGTTAATAATTAATTTATGAAAAAAACTCAAAAATATGTTCTTATAAAAATTGATTACCACACTCATTTATGTATATGACGAATATGTTTTTGTTTATGTTGTGGAGAACCGTAAATTTTTCGAAGTAAATCATTTTTCTACCTTTCTGTCAGAGCTATTAGTCAGTGTTACATTGTTTTGCAGAAATGTTTTAAGATATTACCTAATAGTTTGTACAATAGCCGTTATTAGATCTTCAATTGTTAAAAACTCGTTTAGATTTGCATTCCTCCGAAATCCCCATGATAGTTTATCAATTGTCATTGCATTTTCCCATTTACGATTCTGAAGTTTACCTGCAAAAAGAAAAGACTGCAAAAGAATATATATACTGTTGCTTGTAAATACAGTACGGGTGTAGTGTATATGCTTTTAAAATGTAAATGTTTCAATTCTTTTTAAACGATTGAGCTATGTAATTTTAAAGGAGAGTAAAATTTTACCTGGATTGTACCTATCTTGACAGGTAAGAAATCCACCATGTTTACACATTGCATCGTATCCCCATCTATCGTTTGTAACAACTTCGTCTTTAACAGAGCTTGAAAAATAAAGAGATAAATTTATACGGAAATTTGCATACAATATTCACAACTGAAGACTGAAGTTTATAGTAGTTACATTGAAAGATTCCTTTGATGTGAAACTAAATTACAAACCGAATTTGTGGGTGAAATAATGAGTTTACAAATCAATCAACTCCGTAAAAAATTAAAATTAATTATCATTGCAGTAAAATTCTCAAAAAGGTGTTCAGATCAAACATTACAGTACTATTTTGCCTGTGGACAAATTCCTATTTGTGATGCCTTTAAACAGGTAAAAACAATCTGGTAGCCAACATTTGTGACCAATTAAACAAGACTTATAAATTTTATTATTAAGAAATAATCAAAAGGATCTTTCAAAAAATATGTTGAAAAAGTTGTCAAAAGCAGAGATTAAACATAGAGGTTAATAATAATCGTCAATACTCCTATACCTGTAACTGTAAAGCCATGACAGAAATTGTGTAGAATTCCAGTAAACAGAGTTAGCCTCTCCGTCTCCGTCTGACCATAGGATATCGGGCTTGTACTTATTTATTAGCTCGTAAAGCTCGGGTAATGTTTTATCCTGGAAAAGTCATTGCATATAATTAAAGATGCAAATTGAAATGATAAGTGTCAAAATCACTTCATTTGACAACCAAGTGTTTGGACATATGGACCATCATTTAAATACCAATCTAACCACGAGAGGGAAACATAAAGAAAAAAAATTTGACAAAGGAAAACACACAGAGAAAGACTATAGAAGTCATAGAAAGCGAGTGGAATTCAATAGATATAAACTTTGAATCAGAGACAACAAGTGTTTCATGACCAGGGACGTAGCTGCCTTTACGCAAATACGCAGTTGCGTACTTTCGGAAACAGTAACAAAAATTAAAAAGTGACAAAAATGTCTTCATGCAGCGTTAAATTAATACTTTTCAATTCAGATAATATAAACTACAATCCTATAACTCGTCTCCGCATTCATAAACACCATCAATCCGGAAATTGTACTCTTCCGACCGTATAAGTTTGCGTTTTACTTTTTTAAAAGTTTGCATTGCATAAAATTTAAAATGACCTCTTCGTCATGGACTGAGTTTCTCGAATCGTCAACACCTTATCCAGACATATTGAAGCTCGACGGCGAGCATCATTCCATCACCGATGATGTCAAATATAAAGTGTTAACTTTGAAATGGGAAAACGTTCACCTATTCAATTTTCCGATATATCTACCGTATTTTGTTGAGCCAAAAGTAGATTCCGTCATGTCATAATCATATTTGAAGCCCAGTTAAGGTCTCTCAAAAAGTGGTTCAAAACTGTTCAAAATCGCTAAAATCCGGGAGCTTCCGGGGGGCTTCGCCCCCCTGGTCCCACCCACCAGGGCTTTGCCCTGGACCCACTGGGGGCCTTGAGCGGCCCCCAGACCCCTCGCCGTAATTTTGCGTACATCAAATTTAGGTCCAGCTACGCCCCTGATGACAATAGCGGATATTGACAAGAAACACTTGTCTACAGCCGTGTTTTCAAGAATGAGGGGAGGTAGTAGAATAGTCAACGGTATTAATCTCTTTCACGTAGCTAACATTTGCTTCAATTGTTTAGTTTTAATGTTTGTTTTAATTTTATTATTGTTAGCAGTGCGATAAATCAGAGAATTAAAAGAATTTTGTTATCAAATAAACTTTTGGTCTGCACGAAAGATTATAGCAACTAAGATTTTATAGAATCAGAGGGATAACTACATGAATGCAGGTGAAATCTTCATGTGACTTTCAAAGCAATTTTTAGCTGAATATAAACGCATTTAGTGTTATAGTACGCAAGAAAAATTTCGAAAATGCAAGTATAATTACTTGCTGTGAAAATGAGTATAAACGAGAAAATCTAATGACAGCATTATTCGGGCGGATGTATGACATTAGCGCCATTTTAAAAGTTCTAATCTTTCATTAGCGCCAATTTTGTTTATGCATTCGCGCTACTAGTTTGGTTTGCATTTGCTCCGATTTAATTAACATCCGGTAAACTAATAATACCTGTACTTATGAAATCAATATTTACATCCGGGTATATTTTGAAATATATTTGCTGTATTGTTTTTATGCAAAGATGCGTGTACATGTAATATTGATACAACCACTTGAAGAGCAGGATGAACATTTTCCACGTGGAAAACAATCGTGGACATCGTGGAAAGACGGGCATTCTTGTGGAAATTAAACATTTTTGAAAAATAGCAATAGTGCTTATCATTGCACAAAAAAATCCTGCAAAGCTAGAATTGCAACGGCTGTTCTAATGAATATTCAACTGTCATCCTATGGAAGATAGCAAAACTTGACGCTAAAGTCAAAGAACCGCGCGTTAGAGGTAGAAAGCAATCTGGAGACTTTCCAGCATAAAGCGCAATATTTTAACTATATAGAAAAAACGTAAATAAAAAATATACATATTAATATATGAAACCCTTTATATTACTTGTGATTACTAGTGATTGCCGCAAAAGATACAAATATTTTTGGCGTATGGTGAAAAAAATGGCGCAAATGATATGCTAATTCACGCAAATGCAAAAAACGCCGCTTTATACTTGCTTTAATAAAGGTCTGTGTCTTGAAATTGTTTTCTTTATCTTGCAAGTACAGAGGGTTAAACCATTCAAACAACGAATGATACAGCCCAACTCTCATATCATATTTCCGAAGAGAATTTACTAGTTCACCTACAAAAAAGGGCAATTTTACTATATAGTTAACAAAAGAGACAATAAATTAAGTTGGTAATACATGCATGTGTATAATATCTATAATTATAGAATATGTACTTTTTTAAACGAGATGTATTTTCTCGTCTTTATCTCATCGATATGCACCAGCCTTGACATGAGATGACAAGAACGTCTTTTTCGCTGTTTTCTAACATTTTGACATCACTGTGTTTGCGTAACAACGTCTTTACAGCGAGGTGAGATGAGCTCTCCTTCCGTAAATGGCCGATTTCTAGTACAGATGACCCAGTTCAGATGAGCTCATCTGTACTCGTTGCGTCATCTAAACAAAACGCATGAAACAAGACCGTTGTTATAGTAACATAACAACGTTTTTGTTTCACGATCTGGTTTCGAGTATTCTGGTTGAATTTCAGAGAAAATGGAATCTTAAACTACAAAGAGTCTATAGGATGTCGCGATATGAAGCTTGTTGGTTTACGTAAAGGTACTTTCATGCGCTTTTGGAAAAACCCGTGTGATCTTCCACATACATTTTAATTTCTGTTCGCCCGTTTCTTGTGGAGAGGTATACTAAGCTTGAAACCTACAGTATTAAAAATAACGGAGTGTTACAATATCAAGAAAAAAAAATTTGTGAACGAAAATCAAATGTCCTAAAGACAAATTATGTTTTTCGCCCAAACGTTCCCCATTTGGCTTTTTCTAATCACTCACATACATGTAAGTAGAAAACAGACATCGTGTATTAAAGAATTACAAATTACGCCGATTTATTACACGCAAATTGATCTGTACTGAACAAGTTACATAACCGTAAAATTATATATTCACAAATACATTACCTACAATATCCCTGTTTGGGCCAACTTGTTTGGAATTCCAGTTGAATGAATAGTTAGACGGCCAGTTTGTAAATCCATCATGATGTTTCGTTGTAAATACTACGTACCTGAAAATAAGCAAAACGTTTCTATTTGATAATGTTCATTACGATTTATACAACAACAAAAAAACGGTAAATGTACATTATTGTAGTCTAATCTTGGAATAAAAAATAAAGGTTATACTCATAGAGGAAGCAGGATAAATCATGGTATCTTTAGAAAGGGTGTCTCCAAATATCCAATACGTAATTAAACATGTGTAAAAATGTTCGAATTAATATAATAATAGACAGAAAAATATAATAAAATGTTTTTCTTGCATTTTTAAATGGAACAATATTTCCATGAAGTCCAGATTGTCAGATAATGATAGAATTAAACATCTGACTTATTCGAGTTACTAAATATAACTTACTGAGCACCAGAATACTTGAACAGTTTTACCCACTCGTCTGTATCCAAAAACTCAGCCGTCAGTTGAGGTGCAAAGTCTGCATAGGTAAAATTCGGCCTATAGTTTCTTCTCATGAAATCGACATACTGTTTACTCTGATCATGTTTCCAACGGTACCAGAACCATTCACTGTACACGCTCGGAACAGAATAAACTCCCCATACAACAAATATACCTATTTTAGCAGCATCATACCACATAGGCAGAGGTCTCTTATCCAGTGCATCCCAGCTTGGTGGATAGATTGTGGCTTTTTGTGCAGTCGGTGGCTCATTACTGTTTGTAAATGATTCGACAAAGTTTCCAGTTGTGAACTGTAAGCTAAGTATCAGTGTAGTGCTTATTTCTATTTGCATGTTTGTGAACATAATTCATCGTGATATTTATTTTATCACGTGAAATCACATCATTTTTAAATCGATGTGTGTAAACAAAATCAATAACTGAATCATAAAGATATTATACGTAATTCCGGTTTACCTGTGTATTTTTGTCTAGCAGGAAGAAAACTAATGCACTTTGTAAATTCGATGCGATGTATCAGGTGACAAGTGATTCGTCGCAACAAACCACCATTTAAATTTAATATAATTAAAGGTAGTAAGAACACAGGTGAATGTGATCACATGTTTTTGTTTTCAATAACAAATCTACCTATTGTTTAGACAGATGTACAAGTGGTAACTAGAATAGAATGCTTTTTTGGTTTTGTTTGTTTGTTTGATGGTGTTTAACGCCACTTTCCGCAATTTTTCAGCTATATCATGGCGTCCAGTTTTTATTGGGGGAGGAAGCCGGAGTACCCGGAGGGAACCCCCGACCTGCGGTAGGAAAACTGGCAATCCTTGTCAATTAAGATTTGAGTCGAGTACACCCTGCCTGCAGTGAGAATCGAACCCGCAATCTCAGTGTTGACAGACCACGTGATCAATAGTAGACGAACTACCTTGACCACTTGGCCACCGAGGCCCCTGCTTTTTTGGTAAGCTATATACTTCAATTCGAGTGGAAAAGTTCCCACGTTCCTCCATTTCATGGGTGTTTTGTATTTAAGAAAACTACGATTAGATAGGTAATTAAAAGTTTCGTTGGGGCCTCGGTGGCCGAGTGGTCAAGGTAGTTCGTCTACTATTGATCACGTGGTCTGTCAACACGATTGCAGGCAGTGTGTACTCGACTCCAATCTTAATTGACAAGGGTTGCCAGTTTTCCTACCGCAGGTCGGGGGTTTTCTCCGGGTACTCCGGCTTCCTCCCCCAATAAAAACTGGACGCCATGATATAGCTGAAAAATTGCTGAAAGTGGCGTTAAACACAATCAAACAAACAAACAAACAAAGTTTCGCTAGACTGGTGGCAGCTTTCGTTGTACTATGTAATATTCCTCTAACCCACCCTTTAAATGATACTGACAGTATTGTTACGATGCTATATTATAAAAATATTTCATCTTTTGTAAACGACGAAGTGTAGCATGTGGTAAATTCTGCCATTCATTTTGAATGGCAACAAGTAGTTTTTGGACATTTTGACAAGCAGGTGCTCTATTATTGATTTTAAGGCCAATGATATACCACAAATGTTCAATTGGATTCATATTGGGTGACATGGAAGGCCGTGGAAGATGCTTAATAGCTTCGCTTCCGATAACATCACGTACAATTGCAGCTCGGTGAGGTCTTGCGTTGTCATCCATAAAGATGGGTCTGTCAAAATGTGGCAATAATAGCGTTAATGACTTCATTTCGATATTTCTGCCCTGTCATTGTCCCATCAACCACATACAGATTCAGTTTACAGTCGTATGAAAAGCCTGCCCACACTATAACACTACCACCGCCAAACGCTGTAGTGCCTAGGATGTTGTTCTGGTTAAACCGGGTCACCTTGGTTATTTCCGCCTATGGTCGGGAAGTAATCGAGGTCACTTTCCCGACCCTTGGCCGAGAGATGTTCCGATTGGTTCTGTTTGTAAGCAGTGCCTCGTTGTCTCCAAACGCGCATTCGCCCATCAATATGACTTTCGTCGGTCTAGTGTACTTGTCGCCAGCTTCGAATATTCCAATGGCGGTGATATCGTGCCCACTCTAAACGTGCTTGGCGATGTCTCTGTGTCAACAGAGGACGTTTCAAGGGACGACGAGCTCTCAACCTTGCATTGTTCAGGCGCCTGTAACTGTTCGAACGGCGACTGGTTGCAATATTCCAATCGTCACGAAGATATCTTGCAGTGGCAAACGGTTGGCGTTTGACTACACGAACAAGTGCTCTATCCTCCCTTTCAGATGTTTTTGGTGGCCGACCTGACCTAGGACGTTCCTGGATAGTTCCATCATCTTGTTTCAGTAGCCGGGAGACAATACTAAAGTGAATGCCAAAGTGTTGTGCTATCTGACGCAAGCTCTGTCCACTATTACGCATTCCAACAATCTGCCACTTCTCAATTCCGTCTAGGCATTGTAAAAAATGTAAAGATGAAGTCGAAAAAGACCAGAAGATGAACACTAAATCGTTATGGAAAACAAGGCTTTCAGGCGTGCTCGACTGCCGTATGACAAACTGGTTTTGCTATTTAAAGATTTACCCGAGGAGTTACTAGTAGTTAAGGTAGCTTTCCCATGCTCGAATGATGGCTTTAGTACATAAATAACACAAAGTTAATATTCATTCAGATTTTTGAAATTTAAAAAAAATGTCGGCGTTTCTTAACTTATGGCGAGGTGTATATATTGAATATTAAAGCTGCTACACCATGACAAACCTAGGTAGACGAATGGTTAAGGTAGTTCGTCTACTATTGATCACGTGGTCTGTCAACACTGAAATTGCGGTTCGATTCTCACTGCGGGCAGGGTGTACTCGACTCAAATCTTAATTGACAAGGATTGCCAGTTTTCCTACCGCATTTCTGGGGTTTTCTCCGGGTATTCCGGCTTCCTCCCCCAATAAAAACTGGACGCAATGATATAGCTGTAAAATTGCTGAAAATGGCGTTAAACATCTTTCAAACAAGCAAACAAAATATATTTGGTTGAGCAGATGAATAAGAATATAAATGTACTGGTTGCCTTTGTTTTGCTATGTATCTTTGTATCGATATGTGCGCACTTTCTGCCTTGTGTCCTGTACAATTACAATTACAACTACAATTCCGGATATCCTATAGAATATTTATATTCAAGAGCTTTTTACTCTATTACAGTGGTTGCATGGACTATATAACTTCATGAACTTTAACTAAGTGCTGAGTAAGAAATTCTTTTCCTGAAGATTCGTAAGCTGAAATAACAGTCCGACATATCCAAGAGGAAATCGTCTTTACAGAAATTTCATAATAATTCTATTCATGCTGTAATTTATTTATATTAAGTGCTTTGATTGGATAAAAACACTTAAATGGCGTCTTCTCAGATAATTTATATATCGATATTTCCTCTGAGCGGACTACTTTCAGTATCCAATGTAAACAATATGGCGTCCTCCTAGCGTATCGTCAGGGAGAGGGGACAATGTTTTCTCTGCCCCAATTATTTCCAATTAAATCGATTGAGATTTCAAATAAAATATAATATAAATACAATTTAGTGTTTTAATTTGGTTTTTTTTCCCTATCAATATTCTACAGAACCGCGATTCCTTTGGTACCATGTTTTGCATAGCCCTACGCTTACCGGTCTAGGTACGTTTTGAGGTCTAGATTGGTTTCTGTAACTGTTTTTGCTGTTTTAAAAATCGCAACGATTATTTCACAGAATTATAAGGATTAAACACTGTGTTTTAGGAAATTATCAATGTGTAAACTCCGGCGACTCCCTCACAAACTTGACATAAAGTCCTTCGGACTTTATTTAGTTTGTGAGTGAGTCGCCGGAGTTTACACATTGATAATTTCCTAAAACCCAGTGTTTAATCCTATAATAACCCTTTTTAAATGGAAGAAAAAGCCTAGTATTTCTGACAAGACGAGTAATTCTATATCAAATACTGCAAATACTGAGGGTTCTGACTAGACATTGAAGCTTAGAAGGAGCATCATCTGGTAGAGCCGGAATTCTGATGGGTCCTGCCTCTCTTTCCGGAATCTGATCCTTACCTAAGAAAGAAAGGTCTGCTAAAAGAGTAACAGACGACTTATTTCGTGAGGAACTTCCTTGTTTTGTTTAGTTTTTTCTAAAGTAAAGTTCACGAATAATAATGAAATGTATTAATTATCACCAAAATCTAAGCCACCAAGAAGAGAAATAGTTCTACCTATAGCAGACCTGTAACCTTTGATGGTCGAAGGAACCACGTTTTAACCTCAAAAAGGAAAACTAGGAAGTCGGCTAGTTGCTAAACAATGACACGGATAGGATAAATCTCATGTCCACTATAATAATCACAGAAGATAGACCTTTTAGCATTATACACGATGCCTGTAGACTCTCTAAATCTAGAGATGTGCGAGGCTGCTCTTTCATTCTGTCTGAGACCCCCCTGAAAGTACCCAGACGTAAAGATGCAGAGATTCTGGGTTAGGATGTACCATTTTTTCTCTAAACGGAGATAGCAGATTTCGTCTCAGAGGAAGACGATGAGGTCTGGCACAAGACAGATGCAGAATATCTGTAAACCAACTTTTTGGGGGCAAAGCAAGCGCAATAGGTATGATCTTTCGATCCTCGACTCTGATTTTTGATAGAACCCGATGAAGAAATCGAAATGGGATGAACGCATAAGCGAACATTCATTTCCAAGAGAAAGACATAGCATCCACTGCAAATGCCCGAGGGTCTGGAACTGGAGAAATGAAAATTTCTAGTTTTTTATTTAGACTGGTAGCAAAAAGGTTTAGGACAGTACCAGTGAAGAACGATCGAATTGAAAACTACTTGTAAATTCACATACCGTGTTCCCCGTAGAAAGATACAGAGAAAGGGAATCCGCTAGTTCTAGCTGATTTTTTGGGTAGGCTTCTACTGTTGTTTTGTCCGTTGCAAGTACTAATGTCACTGATACTAGAAGTCGTGAAAGACTTAAGTGCTAACATAACTGCTCTCATTTCCAGTAGATTTATGTTTTTTGCTGGTGAGCAAATGACCACACTCCTGAAATTGACTTCCCTTTTAGAAAGTCTTCCAACCTAGGAGAGAAGCATCGATGCGCAGGTTTAAGGAAGGTATTGGTTGAGGCAATGCCGCACCCTTTAAAACATTTTATCTGCGATTCCACGAATCTAGATTAGAAGACGCGCTGGAAGAATAGAAACTGTAGCTTCCCAATCTTGCGAGCTTGTTTCCCACTGTTCCAGGAGATAGAAGAAATTAGGGCGAATGGGAAGGCGTCCTAAGGGAATAACATCGGCTAGTGTTGAGAAAACAGCCCTGCAGTAACGGACGATCGGTTGTGAATGGACAGAATTCACTGAAAAGAGACAAACAGGGCAAAAATCAGACCGAGGTCTTTTCTTTCATGTACTCTCAAAACAAAAAGTATGAGAAGGAAGAATCTCGGACCACTAAGTACCCAAACATCCGTGGTGATCTGTACCAACGATGCAGAAAATGGTTTAATCTCCCTACCACTGGAATTTAAGAATGGGACACAATAGAAAACTTTTCTTCTCCTTCGGAAAGAGTCAGTTAAAAATGAAGAGTGACAGCCTTTTTACTAGGGCCAGTCTTCTTGTTTCCTTAAAAACCTTAAAGATGTTTTATATGAACAGAAGATTTAGTGACATTCGTCACCTTTCACCTCCTATCAGGAGCTGACTGATAAATCGAGGACACAATATAAGACCTCTTACCTTAAGATAATTTGACATTGACTTTGAGTGATTGTGGGATCTTGAAATTCTTCTCATGTACCATCATGGCAAATAAAAGTCTTGTCTGAGAGAGGAGACCGAAATAAAGAGTCATTCACGTATAGATTTCTCTAGAATTTCCCGCATTTTATAAAGAGTACCAATTAGAAGGACAGAGAAGAACTAAAGGTCCTGTCAAACTCTAAAAATGATTGAAAATCTTCAGATTTTTCTTGAATTAAACTCCTGCTAAGAAAAATTCATCAGAAACCAGAGCTTGCAAGATGCTACAAAGGAGATTCTCTGAATTGCAAAATAAAGACTGTGAGTCTAGCCCCTAGTAACTGCGCAAAAGACTTGTCACATCGGGGCTGTTTTTCCGATAGAAGAGACATGGACTTCTAAACCCTTACTTTTAAATCTACCTATAAAAGATATAACACCAAAGCCTGACAAAGACGAACCCAGGGTCGTTTTATCAAAGAATTTTTCATCTGTCGTTAACAATAGCTTTAGTTGTATGATTAGATTCAGGAAACGACTTGTGGCAAGTTGTTCCTGAACTACTTCACAAAGCAGAAACTATGGAAACTATTTCAGAACTCTGAGGAAGGCTTTTGGGGCTCTAAAAGAATCCTGCCTACCAAAGACTGACTAAGACCAGTATACAATGTTCCCGAAAGGGTAGGGGAGGAAGTGCTCAAGGAGGACGAGGAAAAGCTTGATACGGTGGGAAAGATGAACAATAGGAACAGACAGGCAGAGCTGAGGCCAAGCGCATGGCTGAACCTGAAGAGAAGAACGCAGAGCCTGTACTACCTACCGTTCTGGAACAGGTGTGAGTAACTGTGGGAATTGGGGAATCCCAACAGCTCTTGGTTCCTAGTAGCTGGGTCCTGACTTTGACCCCATTCCTTAACTTGTAACCGACGATTTAACACTAGCACCAATACCCACAAAGGGATTGGGGCAATACCGCGCCCAGAAGCAATCCGTACCTTTAGTATCATTATTTATGCCGGTAAGATACAAATAATCAAGAAATAATGCTTTAAATAAAAATAATTTTTCTTTCAAATTAAGCAGCTGTGGTGTAAACAAAGCTTGCAAGTTGTTGTCGCAACAGGAAATTATGCGTTTAAGAGAAAGGATCCTTTTTCACGGAGTTAGTCTTGTCTTCCTACTTTGTCAGGCTCGCTAGAGGAGTGTCTTAGAATTTACTGGGGTTAGCTATTTGTAGATATAACAGTTTTATCAGTTGATGAATGTCATGAGCTTCCTTGACGAGGGCCACAGTACACATGCAATGAGAAGAGATTCAAATCAACAACAAATGCACTGCGCACGATTTTTACGTGAATCAGGACTCCAACATTTAAAAAAATGGCATAAAATATAATCATAAGATGTTTTATAAAATGACATCAAAAATAAAGCTAGTTTTAGTTCAATTTCCTAAACAGAGGCTACATTTCTTCCTACCTAAGAAAAAACCTCTACCACACCAGGAATTTAGTTCCTGCCATATTTTTTATTTGTTTTCCTCTTTAAAATAGAATAAAAGAAAACTACTTAATTGATCAATTAATTTCACATTTTAAACAAGTGGGCGGAGTTTATAGGGAAAGCTCAAGCGTGTGTGGCAGAGGTGATATCATTAGCGTAGTGTTACGGAGTTTGGTGAAGGAAATCTGCTGACTTCATTGCAAATAAAAGAACTGTTTTTCTCGTTAAAGTGGTAACATGAGACCAAAATATCAATTTAAGTAAAAACATCACAAGCGTCTGAAATGGCTAAGCTGCAAAGCAAGTGCCGTAGCGGACAGATTACAATTTATTGTAAGAAGGTATTGGGTATTTATCAGAAAATGTAGGAGGATTTAATTACATAAAAGCAAAACATAATCATATATAAAATGTGCTAAAGAATGACTGTAACTTAGTTCCTTTGACTAAATGGGAAAAAATTTCTGAAACAATTTCTTAAGATCAGGTGCACAACTTCAATACATGTGAGTAAACACCGAGATTGCGGGTTCGAGCCTCCCTGAGGGCAGGGTGTACTCGACCCCAATCTTAACTGACACGGATTGCCGGTTTTCCTACCGAAGGTCGGGGGTTTTATCTGGGTTCCCCCCCCCCAATAAAAACTGGACGCCATGATAGCTGAAAAATTGCTGGAAGTGGAGTTAAACATTCTAACAAACAATCAATACATGTGTAATCTTTTTGTGACGTTTCAGAGATCTGGGTTGAAAACTGTAGGGGGATTTGATTACACAAAATAGATACCGTTTTCTGGAAATGTGAAAAATAACAAAAAGGTTAACTAGTCTGGAAAATGAAAAAATCCTTGAACAATTCCATAATTGCAAGGGGCACAACTTCAATTCATGTGAAATCTTTCTGTGAAGTTTCAGTGATCTATGTTGAAAACTGTAGGAGTAGATTACACAAAATAGGTGCCGTCTTCTGCAAATGGTCTGAAAAAATGACCAAGTTCCTAAATTTGGAAAATTAGGAAAAAATTCCTTTAGCAATTCCATAATAGCAGGTGCACAACTTCAATAAATGTGAAATCTTTCTGTTAAGTTTAGAGATCTGGGTTGAAATCTGTGGGAGGATTTGATTATGTAAAGTAGATACACTATTGTATCCATACACCAACCGTAAAACTGCAAATTGGATTGTGCTGAAAATTGAACTTGATCTTCATTTTATAGTACTGAACAGCTTTGCAAAGTTTTAACAAAATCTGTTGACACATTTTCAAGTTATTATCTGGAAACCACTGAGGCATGTACAGACGGAAGGACACACATACCCATACGAGGAGTATACTTTGTGTGGTTTGGGTATAAAAAGTATGGTTTTAAATTTTAAAAAGATATTAACTTTTGCAATGCCATATTTAAATTTGTGCAATTTACAGTTTCAGTCCAGTTGTTATGGACTTTTAAAAAAAAATTTCTTCAAAAATTTTGATTAAGCACAACAACTCCTATAAGGTGCCATCAGACAATTTCTGAAAAAAATTACATTATTTGTATATGTCTGGTCTTTTAGGTTATTTTAGTAACTTAAAGTTTCAATCTAGGTGTTATAGACTTTAATTTGTAGCACAAAAGCTGATTATTTTGTCTGAATTCATCATTAAAGAGCAATAACTCCTTTAAAAAGTCATCTAACAATTTGGACTAGTAATAATTTGTAGGTCTTGTCTTGCTGATTATTTGTGCAATTGAATGTGTGCACTCTAGCTGTCATGGGATTTTAGATACAGTGCAAAAGTTCCCTATTTCACCAAAATTTATTTTCAAAGCGCCTTTACACATATAAGGGGTCATCTTAAAATTTTCAAACAAATATAATGATTTGTAGGCCTTGTCTTGATTATTTTTGCTATTTACAGTTTTACACCAGGTATTAGAGTTTTTTAAAATTTTTATTGCAAAAAATGGTAATTTTGTCTAAAATCCATCCTCACAAGTCAGGTTTTCTGTGTCCACGTGTGTCCTGACTTGTGAGGATGTCTAAATCATCATTAAAGGGTAATAACTCTTAAATGGAGTCGTGAACACATGTGTACACAGAAACCCTGACTTGTGAGGATGTCTATATCATCATTAAAGGGTAGTAACTCTTAAATGGAGTCTTCTGACAATTTCAGACAAATTAAGTGAATTGTAGAACTTAATTGCCAATTTGCTGATCATTTTTGCAGTTTAGTTACACTCAAGCTGCTATAGGTTTTAGGTTATATAACAAAAACAGAAAATTTCATATAAAATCATCATTAAAGGGCAATAACTCCTAAATGGAGTCTTCTGACAATTTCAGACAAATTAAGTGAATTGTAGAACTTAATTGCTGATCATTTTTGCAGTTTAGTTACACTCTAGCTGCTATAGGTTTTAGGTAATATAACAAAAACAGAAAATTTCATATAAAATCTTCATTAAAGGGCAGTAACTCCTAAATGGAGTCTTCTGACAATTTCAGACAAATTAAGTGAATTGTAGAACTTAATTGCTGATCATTTTTGCAGTTTAGTTACACTCTAGCTGCTATAGGTTTTAGGTTATATAACAAAAACATAAAAAATTACATATAAAATCATCATTAAAAGGCAATAACTCCTAAATGGAGTCTTCTGACAATTTCAGACAAATTAAGTGAATTGTAGAACTTTATTGCTGATCATTTTTGCAGTTTAGTTACATTCTAGCTGCTATAGGTTTTAGGTTATATAACAAAAACAAAAAATTTCATATAAAATCATCATTAAAGGGCAATAACTCCTAAATGGAGTCTTCTGACAATTTCAGACAAATAGTGTGATCATTTTTGTGCAATTTAGTTTCACTCTAGCTGTTAGTTTTTAGATTACAGGACAAAAAAATAAAAACTTCATAAAAAAATTGTCATTTAAGGGCAATAACTCCTCTACAGAGTCATCTGACAATATAAGACTACCATAGTTTTTTAGGCATTGCTGATCATTTCAGCAATTAACAATATCAATAAAGCTCTCATAGTTTTCAAGTTATATTGAAAAAACTGATAATTTTGTCAAGATCATTATTAAAGGGCAATAACTCCGAGAGGAAGCCACTTATTCAGTATAAATGCAACTATTGTAAAGCTTAATGTGCTTATCAATTTGAAGGGATACTTTTCTCTATAGCTATCATAATTGTTTAGATATTGACCAAAAACGGGTGCATGTTTTACTTTTAGTGACAGTGGCCATATTTGTCCGGTGATCAACAGCCTGGAAACAATTTTGAAACTAATTACCGTAAGGATGATTGTGGCTAAGTTTGAAAAAAATTGGCCCAGTGGTTTCAGAGGACAAAATTTTTTAAACAATTTACGACAGATAACGGATGCCAAATGATGGTCCAAGATTGCTAAAAAAGGATCTGTTATATCACTAAAATTTGCCCATTTCTGGAAAATCTCATTATTATGCATACAAAAATCTCTAAACCAAAATAATGCCTTCCTTAATAAAAACTGTTTGGTAAAATTTATTTTAAGATTAAGATATTTTAAACATTGCAGTTTGAACCATAAAAATGTCTAGTTTTGACAAAAAATGAAATTCTTATACGAGATGGGTATATAGATGTTTGACCTTATTGCATACACTTAATTAAGTCGATAAATATTTTCCTTAAAAGACATTTAATGAAACAAAAATTGTTTATTAAATACGAATTACAAATTATCTAATCCTGCTTTCTTCTATGTAGTATGTGCCACTTATACTTTCAAAAGCTTACTCATTAAGAGATATAACAGAAATAATCTGATTAAAACTGTTTTCCATATACATTAAAAACTATTAAAAAAACTTGTCCCTTTGACTTGGTTTTTTGCAAAAACTAAAGGATAACAACAGTGAAAAATAATGATATTGCACATTGCAAGTATTATCATTGCAAAATGAATCAACTTAAACATTCCCTATTAAAAAAATAATAAAAATGTTAAAAAGTTAAAATTTTTTCGATTTGGCCATTTTCAATACTTTTAACTAAAATAAATGAAAGATGGATGAATCCGCTTGCCATGCTACTTAAAGCATATGTTTTTCAAAATAGGAAAAAAAACTGCAGCAGAATCAGATGAAAAATAAAAAAATCTGCAACATATTAAATAAACAATGTTTTGCCTATTTTTCTGAATAGTAGGGCAAATATAGCCAATTATCAATCCTAGTGAACATATTGGTAAAATATAAACTAGGTCATAATATTGGCCAGGACACTAAGCTGTCTTCAAATAGACAATACTAACTTTGACACACTCTTACCTCAATACTGCACAAAATTTGGCTGTTATATAAAAAGATATTGGTATTGGAAATATGAAGAAGTGATTTCCACATAGAATTTTAATGTCTTGGGCTTAGACTCTCTCCTGGATAAAAAAACTACAATTGAGCTTATTTTAGTGTCATTTAATTTTATAAAAATTTGTTAAAAAATTCATTATGGAACATTGTTATATTCATATATATTACTTCAAAATCTCCACTGACAACCAACAATAACTTTTTTTAAATATCACTTATAACTAATTTTGAAGTCCTGAAATTCTGAAAACCCATGCCCAGTGACAAGGCATCTGATTATAAGGAATGTTGGGAATAGTCAAACTAATTCCTCCAGTCTTCCCTTTAGTCCATTCTATCTCAAGGTGTGTACCCAGAAGAGTAACACTAGTTTGATCTGTTGTGATAGGAGCACCCAAGAACAAAGTCCCATTATCTGGCCATTGTAACGTTATTGCATAAACATATATCTGGTTGCTAAATACACGTTCTGTATACCTACAAAAGGGGAAAAAATATCAGTAAAACATGAACCATGATTTCTAAGCCAGAAGTGTCCATCAATTACTTTAATATGTACTATACCTAGACAAATACCTAAGTTTTCAGTTAATTGGTAATTTTTTTTAAAGAAAATGACAAATACTTAATGGAATACAGACAAATTAATGCATTAAATTACATGTTGAGTAGAAAAGCAATTTATGAGAGAAAAACCAAATGCACCAAGGAGCCTCATAATGCTTATGTGGTAAGACTTGACTTTACAAGATGTAGGCTTTAAAAAAACATTGCCATCAAATGCATGGCTAAACATTAAAATGTTGGTTTTCCTACCTCACTTCCTACCTAAACAATTTAGTTTTCAAGATAGCACTAGGTGAAAAAAATCATAGGCATTAACTACTATTAAAGGAGTCAATTGAAAATTTCCACCATATAAAAATATTTGTAGATCTTGCCTTGTAGATAGCAGCTAAAAGCAGGAAACATTCTGTAAACAATCAACATAGGGCAATAACTTCTATTAGAAAAGGGGTCTCTGTGACCAAGTGGTTAAAGTAATTAGTCATCTATTATTGATTATGTACCTGGCAAATCTAATTAAACTTAAATCTCACTTGTAAGCGACCATAGCAAAAAGGGGGGAGCAAGTGATAGATTCTATTTTAATTAGATTGGTTGAGGTTGTTGGTTCAAGTCTTACTATGGGTCAGGGTGCACTCAACTCCAACCTTAACTGACAAGGATTTACAGTTTTCCACCCGAGGATCTGTTGTTTTCACAAGGTATTCTTGCTTCCATTAAAAACTGGACACCATGATATATCTGAAAATGGCATTAAACTCGAAATAAACAACAACTGTATCAGGAGTCTTCTGACTATTTTGGTCAAAATGAAAGAAGTTGATATTTCATTTGAATCATTTGTCAATACAACTCGTTTAAATTCCACAGCATGAACCACTATTTTGCTCAACCAGTACCAACTATTGTACCAAAGCAAAAAGTAAACAAAGCCTTGTAATGATTGCTGTCATAAAATGAAATATGACACACATACAGATGATCCATAACAATAATAAGATGCAATCGAAAAAATACTATACTGTTATCTCTTATGAAAGGGCTATACTTCCCTATGCAGCAATTATTTATAGAAAATGAAGAGAAATAGATGAAATTGAATCTTATTATTCACTATAGGGTTTCAATAACAGGTTACTGGTTCTTTGCTGAAAATATGCACAGGATATTAGACAACATTTTAACCAATGAATTTCAAACTCTAAAGGAAATTGTGTATATAATTTTTGCACTAAAAAAATAACTTTTCTGCATACTGCATGGTAACAACTATGCAAGGCCAAAGTTTTCCAAAGCACTTACCAAACTTTTGGATTCACTGTGTCATTTTGAAATTTCCAAGGTACAGATGAGTAAATGGCTTCACCATTAACTCGAAGCCAATCTCCCATCTGACTGAGTCTTTCTTGGAATATTGGTTTTATTATTCCATCATGAGATGGTCCAACATTAACCAGGATGTTTCCACCACAGCTACAGACACAAATTACATTTCTATTAAATCTATCTTACATTATCTACATTATTTTTCAGGAATTTACAGATAATTTGTCTATTTAAAAAGGACATTTTTAGGTTTTATTTAAAGTTACTGTACATTAGACTTTTATAATGAAACATTAAATATTTAAAACATGCATATCTACATATATATATCTTATTAGAAAGGGTCCTCGCTGGTCGAGTGGTGAAGGTAGTTTACTATGAATCACATGCTGGTCAGCACTGAGGTTGCCAGTTTGAGTCTCACTATGAATTCCAATCTTAACTGATAGGGGATTTTTTCCAGGTACTCTGGCTTCCTCCCCAACAAAAACTGGACACCATGATACAGCTGAAAAATTGCTGAAAGTGGCAATTCACACTATTGAAACAAACAAACAAATCTTATTTTAAGACTTGGTAGTAATAGAATATTGGGCTGAATTAGTTAATGCTTGAATCATATTTATTTTGGGAATAAATATGTGTTAACAAATTCTAGATCATTCCTTGTTTAAATCTACCCTTTAGTAAACTATCAGGTTTAAGGGCAATAACTCTTATAAGGAGTCATCTGACAAAGTCAACTTTTGTAGACCTTAATGTGCTGATCAATTTGTAGTAACAGTTTTCTCTATAGCAATTATAATTTTGTTGAGATATTGACCAAAACCCATGTTCTATTTACAGTAACAGTAGCCATCTTTGTCCATTGATAATCCAAATTGAGTACAAATTTGAAATTAGGAACCCAATTGTGGCCATGTTTGAAAAAAATTGGCCCAGTGGTTTCAGAGATTTCAGGGAAGATTTTAACAACAGACAATGGACACCAAGTGATAGCAAAAGCTCACCAGGTGAGCTCATAAAAGCTGCTTACCGCCAATGGCCAATCTCTTTTCTTTTTTTGAAGATCCAAAAAAGGTGCACATTGACATCAGCAATTATTTACCAACCTTAATCAGCGTTTGTTTTGAAATGCAGTTTTTTTTTTTAATTTGATAGGGTGTTTTAAAATATTAACTTTTTATCTAAATTAGCTAGGAGCAGATGATTGATGTCTATTCGAAACCCATCAGGCAATGTTGTTTGTAGTTTAAGCAGGAAAATTCTATATTAAGTCCATATAACGCCACAAAAGCAGACAGACTTTTGTAAAAAAACGTAAGACCCCTTTAGAAACAAAAAATGGATACTACCAAATGTAAAAGTCAAAAGTCAAGGATGATTTGCGACATGTAAACAACAAAGGCATATTATAAAATATGGAAAGGTTATTGTGGGAAAATTTTTTCTGGTGAATTTTCATAATAAAAAGATACAATAATGAATAATAAAAAAATGTAAGCAAAAAAAATACACTCCACAGGGTGTGACTTTTTAAACTATGCAGTTCATTTATTATTTTGAATAAGAGCAATTAAGAGGCGGGGTTGCATTATGGAATAAACTAAAAGTTAGTTAATAATACCACAGATAAACCCCATCTACTTCAAATTATTTGAATAGGGATTTTATCACATTACATGAAACCGTGGTGTAACACATACCGTCTCATGTTAAAGAATGATTTTGTACAACACATTGAATGTGATTAATCCATAAAGAGATGAAAGGAAAAAAGACATACAATGTATTATATTACAACTGTGTATATCTTGTGTTAGGTCAGCACTGTAACGAATATATTATTAATACTTATGCCCCCATCTTTTTTGTCAATTGAAAGGAATATACCATTTTCATTTGTATATCTAAAATATACCAGGGCACCTTAAATGGCAGAAAAAATGTACCATGACAGAGAGAAAATTTTAAAGTGATAAAGTTTGCTGATAAATATCATATTTTGCTCTAGTGCTCTTATCCAATGAAAATCCTGCATTTTTATATTATGGGGAATTATACAACATTTCCAGTGTTGCACGTGAACTGTTGTAAGTTTCTTAATATTAATATATATTAATACATGTATAACTTAATATATGTCTTGACCCAAGCTTCTAGTTACATACAGATTGGTAGGTTCCTCAGTTTTATTATTGTTTACCTACTGTAAGGTTGCCCAGCATTCATTAAGTGCTTGCTGAAAATCATAATAACAATCCTTGTGGTAAACAAGGAGATAAGTACCTAATACTTCATTTGGCCTAATTACCTTACTGTCTCCACCAGTGTGGCAATAAGTTGTTCTATTGTGAGAAAATCACTGAGTGGTGCGTTACGTCTGTATCCCCATGACTGGGAATCAATTGTCATGGCATTCTCCCACTTTCTTGGCTGAAGTTTACCTATGATACACATGAATTACTTAGAAAATATTCAATACATGATAATTTTAAAAAGACAAAAAAAGGTGATATAAACTTTGTAAATAGACATGTACCTATCAATTTGTAACATTATTTAGTATTTATATCATTTTTTATCTTGTTTTTGTTTAAAAAAATAAATAATGACAAGCCTATAACTGCTTTGTTTGCTTTTGTGTCCAGAAATAAGAAATATATTAACTTTGTTTTTGGTAAATAAACTAGCATCTTTGCTAGCGTCTATGTTGAGATGGGGGACCTGATCATAACCCTTGGCTATGGAAGATGTATATAAACCAACATGTAAATAGAGTTCATTCTGATGATATATCAAATGGATTTTGCAGAAAAAAGAAATGTAAATTGGTTGTCCAGTTTTAGTGGAGAATGCCATAAACAGGACTGGGAAACTGGTAGTTTTATTTACATGCAAATTCAGTTTCAAATTACTTTTGATTGCATGCTGCTGTAATATTTTAACCAAAAACAAATATGAAATTAATATAAATTTATTAAATACAATGTGCATGAACTAGAGGCTCCCAGGAGCATGTAATAGCTTGCCTGGAAGACAAATGACTTTGAGCTGTCTTTCTTTTTACAATTTACAATTTCATTATAGCTGTTATAACTTTTACAATACTGGGCAAAAACTCCAATCAAGTGCTATAATACAATTTCTGAAAAATTAAATGATTGGTAGGCCCTGTCCTTCAGGTTAATTTAGTTATTTATAGTTTTACTCCAGCATTTATACACTTTAATTTACAACACAACAACTGATTACTTTGTCTAAATTTGACAAATAGGGTAATAACTCTATCAAGAATCATATGACAATTTTTGACTAAATGATGATTTGTAGGGCTTGTATTGCTGATCATTTTTACTATTTAAAGTTTTACTCAAGCTGTTGTTGCATTAATGTTACAAGGCACAAATTACAAATTTCACCAAAAATTGTTATTAAAGGTCAATAACTCCAATAAGGAGTAATCGGACAAATTTGTGAAAGCAAAATTATTTGAATGCATCTTCCTTCTGATAATTTTTTATTTTTACATTTTTATTCTAGGTATAACAGTTTTTAATTTCTAAGGCTAAAACAGGCAATTTTGTTCAAAATCATCATTAAAGGGAAAATACTCCTATAAGGAGTCATCTGAAAATTTCAGACCAATGAACTGTAGCTTTATTTGTTACATAGTTTTTAGGTTACAGGACAAAAACTGAAAATTTCATTAAAAAAAATTGTCATTTAAAGCCAATAACTCCTTTGGAGGGAATTTTCCAAGATTTTGAGGGCTTTAGTCACTCTTGCATTTGTGCTGAAAAAGCATCTGCCCATAGCTGGTATTGTACTGGCGAGTTATAATGGTAGAGTATAAACAAGTATATTCTTTAAATTGCAGCCTATATTATTTCTCAAAGACAATGATTCAAATAGGATGTAATTATGAAAATTAAAAGAACTTGCATTTTAAAACTAATTTAAAGGCCTTTGTTTATCAAATGTTTACAATTTTATTAAGGGTCATTGTACTCTTCTTTTTCCAACTAGTCAATGTTGGTAATTAGACGTATCTCAGCAGCAAACAAATCGTGTGATCATTTAAGCAATTTACAATGTCAATATAACTCATAAAAGTTTTTCAAGTTATATTGCAGAAACTTAAAATTGTGTCAAAAATTGTAATTTAAGGCAGTAACTACAGGAAGTAATTACATTACTTTGGACTAATTGGAATTTTTATAGAGCTTAATGGACTGAATGAATTTGAGGAAACAGTTTCCTCTATAGCTATTATAATATTTGAGTACAAATTGAAAACTAGATACCCTGAGGATATGGTGGCCAATTTATAAAAAAAAATGTGACTGCAAAAGCTCACATGTACCTTTGGTCTAAGTGAGCTAATAAATTATTAAAACAAATTGATTGAACTTGTATTGGTGTGACTGTATAGTGCATCTAGCAGAAATGGTTTTAAACCTTTATAATTGTTGTTTAAAGAAACCAATGATAGTAGTAGACTGTACCAGCTATAAACTATAGAAAATTATTAGCAAAAAAAACTGAGGTGTGTAGAACCTGTGTTAATTATATGTACCTGGATTAAATCGGTCGCTACATGTGAAATAACCTCCATGTTTACACATCACACCACTTCCCCACCTGTCATTGGTAACCACAGTATCCTTTACGGGACTACAATATAAAAAACACAAAATGATTCAAAGAAAAATAGCAAGGAAATAAACCAACAAGAGCCGAAAGTCAAGGGACAATTACAAATCAAGATATATACAAAAATATACAATGCAAAACAAAAACCAACAACAGAAAAGTGAGTAACCCAAACCCTATAAAAGCCATGTGTGTTCTGGATGAGTAAACAGTGCTTGCCTCTAATTAGACAGTTACTTCTTCTGATGTATAGAAAAAGTAAAATCCAGAAATAGGAAAGACAACCTATGACTCAGCTTAAATGTCCAATAATATCTGAGAGATTGATTTCCCTTAAAGATAAATTATTTCATGGCGATGACCATAAAACTTCTAAAGGGATAACATCGACCTAGCTATAACAAACCCTTGATTGAGAAGCTTAGTAGTCAACAGCAATGACTGTCTAGAAAATCAAAATACTAATGGCAGGATCTAGCAGAATGTACAATTTGTGAAATGCACAAACGATATGCTGGAGCTGCTGGAATGTGGCTATCGATAAATGGGATGTTAACAATTGGTAAGTCATCTCATTTGTCATATAGTCTAGTTTGTAGTTTTCCGAAGTTTATTTCTAGAAGTCTAAGAAGTGTATATTGATGGTGTCTATTATTTCTAGCTTGCAATGGTAGATTGATTACTATTGTTCATGGAAAAACAATTAGAAAGTTGAAGTCATCTTGTTTGTCGAAGAGTCTACTTTGCAGTCTGATTCTATTTCCAGAAATAAGTCTAAGAATGAGGCAGACCTTCATGTATTGGTGGTATCTTTAATTTCAAGCTTGCTACGGTATACTGAATTCTAAATAATCACAGAATTTAACATTGTTCGTAGACAAAACCTCATCAATATAGGGGCAAGTGAAATTAAAGTAGAGGCAAGTGTCTTTAATTTCTTATTCAGCAAACCTTTAAGGAACTCAGCTTAATAAGATTACCAAAAACAGGTCAGCGTGAGAAGCACAGTTAGTACCCATTGGAATACCAACAGTCTGTTAAAAAACATATCCACAAAACATGACAAATATGTTGCCAATCAGATAATCTAACATTTGAAAGATAAAATGTTCAGTATATTTATCAAAGACACCTCAAATCATTGACTGAAAGGTTGCTTAACATCCACAGAGCTGAATGTCAGCTACATATATATTCAGTACATGGAGAACAAGTTAACAAAAAATATAAATAACAATGTGAAATAGGACAGCCAATTGGTTTTAATTTTGACTACCATGGAACACAATGTGTAGTGTAGGGACAAAGAATTTATCCTCTGTGACTATATGTACTGGTAAAATTTGACTAATCTTTTTAAAAAATCAACAAAATAGGTACTCTCCAAATCTGTGTCTTCCATGAGGTCTTGATAAATCTGTTTGTCTATGTCAATTTATTTGTTTGTTACAGTTACAAAAATTTTCAAAAAAACCCTTTAAAGCCATCTTTTAACAAAAATATTGTGTCCTAATGAATTCATCTTTTTTGTTCACAAGTCCGATTTACTGATTTAACATTTTTAAAAATCTTTCCAGACACAACTTGAAGGCATCCATAAAATTTTGGTTGATAATTTGTTCTTCAATATGTAAATGGGTTTGTTAGCAATGAGTGGAAAACGTAAAAAATTCATGTTTCCTTTTGGTTTTCATAAATTGACTATGTCTATATTCAGCATTGGACTATTTACTTGCTTAACTGTTGTCCCAACTCAACTTCCCTCTATTGATGTATGGGCAGTTATATCTTTGAGGAAACTTGTTTGAATGAGTTTTCAAGAAAAGTCACAGGTGGCCAAAATTTGAAAAAATTATTTCAGAAGTTTTCAAAACTCCTTCATACTGGCAAAAAATAAAACATACTAAATTTAACAGTTATAAAGACGCACCATGAAAGTACCCTTTCAGAAATGTCATTTTTGTAACTTATCATTAAAACAAACCTTTGATTGTATAGCCATGCTATAAACTGTGTTGAGTTCCAGTAAGTATCAAGAGCCTCCCAGTCACCGTCAGACCACACCACCTCAGGTTTGTATGTATTGACTAGTTCATATAGCTCTGGTAATGTCTTTTGCTAAGAATTCAGAATATTGATGTTTATTATACCTACATTTGTATTTCAGCAGTTACTAGTACACTGTATTCATAAGTGTGCTGGGCTTTGTGTGAACTGTTCTCTTAATGTTTCCATCAAGATTTAGTCAGATCCCAAAACATTTGTCAAGACAAAACATACTACATATGTATAACAATATTTAATATATATTCACATTTGTGGAAATCTGTTAGACAGTATGTATTTTTTAATCTCATAAAAATACAATTAACAGTAAACTCAATATTAAAGGTCAGTAAAACAGTCAGAAGTACAGTCAGTAGTGCAATCAGTAGTGCTATTAGTACAGTCAGTAGTGCAATCAGTACAGTCAGTAGTGCAATCAGTACAGTCAGTAATGCAATCAGTACAGTCAGAAGTACAGTCAGCAGTGCAATCAGTACAGTCAGTAGTGCAATCAGTACAGTCAGTAGTGCAATCAGTACAGTCAGTAGTGCTATCAGTAGTACAGTCAGTAGTGCAATCATTAGTACAGTCAGTAGTTCAATCAGTAGTGCAATCAGTAGTGCTATCAGTAGTACAGTCAGTAGTGCAATCTGTACAGTCAGAAGTAGTCAGTAGTGCAATCAGTACAGTCAGAAGTAGTCAGTAGTGCAATCAGTAGTGCTATCAGTAGTACAGTCAATAGTGCAATCAGTACAGTTAGTAGAGAAAGGTACAAGTCATCTATGCAACTAATGTTGAGAGAAAATGATAGTACAGTAGATAGAAGTCACCAGTGCAATCAGCAGTACAGTAGGTATAAGTCACCAGTGCTATCAGAAGTACCACCAACAGAGCAATCAGTACAGCAAACAAAGCAATCAATAATACAGCAGAGACAAGTCAGCAGTGCTATCAGAAGTACAGCCAAGAAAGCAATCAATAGTACAGTAGGTAGAAGTCAGCAGTGAAATCAGTAGTACAGCTAAGAAAGCAATCAATAGTACAGTAGATAGAAGTCAGCAGTGCAATCAGTAGTACAGCCAACAGAGCAATTCATAGAACAGTAGGTAGAAGTCAGAAGTGCTATCAGTAGTACAGCCAACAGAGCAATCAATAGTACAGCAGATAGAAGTCAGCAGTGCTATCAGTAGTACAGCCAACAAAGCAATCAATAGAACAGTAGATAGAAGTCAGCAGTGCTATCAGTAGTAAAGCTAACAGAGCAATCAATAGTACAGTAGATAGAAGTCAGCAGTGCAATCAGTAGTACAGCCAACAGAGCAATTAATATAACAGTAGGTAGAAGTCAGCAGTGCAATCAGTAGTACAGCCAACAGAGCAATCAATAGTACAGCAGATAGAAGTCAGCAGTGCAATCAGTAGTACAGCCAACAGAGCAATCAATAGTACAGCAGATAGAAGTCAGCTGTGCTATCAGTAGTACAGCCAACAGAGCAATCTACAGTACAGTAGGTAGAAGTCAGCAGTGCTATCAGTAGTACAGCCAACAGAGCAATCAATAGTACAGTAGGTAGAAGTCAGCAGTGCTATCAGTAGTACATCCAACAGAGCAATCAATAGTACAGTAGGTAGAAGTCAGCAGTGCAATTAGTAGTACAGCTAAGAAAGCAATCACTAGTACAGTAGATAGAAATCAGCAGTACAATCAGTAGTACAGCCAACAGAGCAATTCATAGAACAGTAGGTAGATGTCATGAGTGCAATTAGTAGTACAGCCAAGAGAGCAATCAAATAATACAGTATATAGAAGTCAGCAGTGCAATCAGAAGTACAGCCAACAGAGCAATCAAAAGTACAGTAGATAGAAGTCAGCAGTGCTATCAGAAGTACAGCCAAGAGAGCAATCAAATAATACAGTAGATAGAAGTCAGCAGTGCAATCAGAAGTACAGCCAACAGAGCAATCAAAAGTACAGTAGATAGAAGTCAGCAGTGCTATCAGAAGTACAGCCAATAGAGCAATCAATAGTACAGTAGACAGAAGTCAGCAGTGCTATCAGTAGTACAACTTACAGGGCAATTCATAGAACAGTAGGTAGAAGTCAGCAGTGCTATCCGAAGTACAGCAAATAGAGCAATCAATAGTACAGTAGATAGAAGTCAGCAGTGCTATCAGTAGTACAGCCAACAGAGCAATCAATAGTACAGTAGATAGAAGTCAGCAGTGCAATCAGTAGTACAGCCAACAGAGCAATTACATAGAACAGTAGGTAGAAGTCAGCAGTGCAATCAGTAGTACAGCCAACAAAGCAATCAATAGTACAGCAGATAGAAGTCAGCAGTGCTATCAGTAGTACCAGCCAACAGAGCAATCAATAGTACAGTAGATAGAAGTCAGCAGTGCAACCAGTAGTATAGCCAACAGAGCAATTCATAGAACAGTAGGTAGAAGTCAGCAGTGCAATCAGTAGTACAGCCAACAAAGCAAACAATAGTACAGTAGATAGAAGTCAGCAGTGCTGTCAGTAGAACAGCCAACAGAGCAATCAATAGTACAGTAGATAGAAGTCAGCAGTGCAATCAGTAGTACAGCCAACAGAGCAATTCATAGAACAGTAGGTAGAAGTCAGCAGTGCAATCAGTAGTACAACCAACAGAGCAATCAATAGTACAGTAGGTAGAAGTAAGCAGTGCAATCAGTAGTACAGCCAACAAAGCAATCAATAGTACAGCAGATAGAAGTCAGCAGTACTATCAGAAGTACAGCCAACAGAGCAATCAATAGTACAGTAGATAGAAGACAGCAGTGCTATCAGTAGTACAGCGAACAGAGCAATCAACAGTACAGAAGATAGCAATCAGCAGTGCTATCAGTAGTACAGCCAACAGAGCAATCCATAGTACAGTAGATAGAAGTCAGCAGTTCTATCAGTAGTACAGCCAAGAGAGCAATCAATAATACAGTATATAGAAGTCAGAAATGCAATCATTAGTACAGCCAACAGAGCAATCAATAGTACAGTAGATAGAAGTCAGCAGTGCTATCAGTAGAACAGCCAACAGAGCAATCAACAGGACAGTAGATAGAAGTCAGCAGTGCTATTAGTAGTACAGCCAACAGAGCAATCAACAGTACAGTAGATAGAAGTCAGCAGTGCTATCAGTAGTACAGCCAACAGAGCAATCAATAGTACAGTAGGTAGAAGTCAGCAGTGCTATCAGTAGTACAGCCAACAGAGCAATTCATAGTACAGTAGATAGAAGTCAGCAGTGCTATCAGTAGTACAGCCAAAAGAGCAATCAATAGTACAGTAGGTAGAAGTCAGCAGTGCTATCAGTAGTACAGCCAAGAGAGCAATCAATAGTACAGTAGATAGAAGTCAGCAGTGCAATCATTAGTACAGCCAACAGAGCAATCAATAGTACAGTAGATAGAAGTCAGCAGTGCTATCAGTAGTACAGCCAACAGAGCAATTCATAGAACAGTAGGTAGAAGTCAGCAGTGCTATCAGAAGTACAGCCAACAGAGAATACAACAGTACAGTAGATAGAAGTCAGCAGTGCTATCAGAAGTACAGCCAACAGAGCAATCAAAAGTACAGTAGATAGAAGTCAGCAGTGCAATCAGTAGTTCAGCCAACAGAGCAATCAATAGTACAGTAGATAGAAGTCAGCAGTGCTATCAGAAGAACAGCCAACAGAGCAATCAACAGTACAGTAGATAGAAGTCAGCAGTGCTATCAGTAGTACAGCCAACAGAGCAATCAATAGTACAGTAGGTAGAAGTCAGCAGTGCTATCAGTAGTACAGCCAACAGAGCAATTCATAGTACAGTAGATAAAAGTCAGCAGTGCTATCAGTAGTACAGCCAAAAGAGCAATCAATAGTACAGTAGGTAGAAGTCAGCAGTGCTATCAATAGTACAGCCAAGAGAGCAATCGATAGTACAGTAGATAGAAGTCAGCAGTGCAATCAGTAGTACAACCAACAGAGCAATCAATAGTACAGTAGGTAGAAGTCAGCAGTGCAATCAGTAGTACAGCCAACAAAGCAATCAATAGTACAGTAGATAGAAGTCAGCAGTACTATCAGTAGTACAGCCAACAGAGCAATCAATAGTACAGTAGGTAGAAGTCAGCAGTGCTGTCAGTAGAACAGCCAACAGAGCAATCAATAGTACAGTAGATAGAAGTCAGCAGTGCAATCAGTAGTACAGCCAACAGAGCAATTCATAGAACAGTAGGTAGAAGTCAGCAGTGCAATCAGTAGTACAACCAACAGAGCAATCAATAGTACAGTAGGTAGAAGTAAGCAGTGCAATCAGTAGTACAGCCAACAAAGCAATCAATAGTACAGCAGATAGAAGTCAGCAGTACTATCAGAAGTACAGCCAACAGAGCAATCAATAGTACAGTAGATAGAAGACAGCAGTGCTATCAGTAGTACAGCGAACAGAGCAATCAACAGTACAGAAGATAGCAATCAGCAGTGCTATCAGTAGTACAGCCAACAGAGCAATCCATAGTACAGTAGATAGAAGTCAGCAGTTCTATCAGTAGTACAGCCAAGAGAGCAATCAATAATACAGTATATAGAAGTCAGAAATGCAATCATTAGTACAGCCAACAGAGCAATCAATAGTACAGTAGATAGCAATCAGCAGTGCTATCAGTAGTACAGCCAACAGAGCAATCAACAGGACAGTAGATAGAAGTCAGCAGTGCTATTAGTAGTACAGCCAACAGAGCAATCAACAGTACAGTAGATAGAAGTCAGCAGTGCTATCAGTAGTACAGCCAACAGAGCAATCAATAGTACAGTAGGTAGAAGTCAGCAGTGCTATCAGTAGTACAGCCAACAGAGCAATTCATAGTACAGTAGATAGAAGTCAGCAGTGCTATCAGTAGTACAGCCAAAAGAGCAATCAATAGTACAGTAGGTAGAAGTCAGCAGTGCTATCAGTAGTACAGCCAAGAGAGCAATCAATAGTACAGTAGATAGAAGTCAGCAGTGCAATCATTAGTACAGCCAACAGAGCAATCAATAGTACAGTAGATAGAAGTCAGCAGTGCTATCAGTAGTACAGCCAACAGAGCAATTCATAGAACAGTAGGTAGAAGTCAGCAGTGCTATCAGAAGTACAGCCAACAGAGAATACAACAGTACAGTAGATAGAAGTCAGCAGTGCTATCAGAAGTACAGCCAACAGAGCAATCAAAAGTACAGTAGATAGAAGTCAGCAGTGCAATCAGTAGTTCAGCCAACAGAGCAATCAATAGTACAGTAGATAGAAGTCAGCAGTGCTATCAGAAGAACAGCCAACAGAGCAATCAACAGTACAGTAGATAGAAGTCAGCAGTGCTATCAGTAGTACAGCCAACAGAGCAATCAATAGTACAGTAGGTAGAAGTCAGCAGTGCTATCAGTAGTACAGCCAACAGAGCAATTCATAGTACAGTAGATAAAAGTCAGCAGTGCTATCAGTAGTACAGCCAAAAGAGCAATCAATAGTACAGTAGGTAGAAGTCAGCAGTGCTATCAATAGTACAGCCAAGAGAGCAATCGATAGTACAGTAGATAGAAGTCAGCAGTGCAATCAGTAGTACAACCAACAGAGCAATCAATAGTACAGTAGGTAGAAGTCAGCAGTGCAATCAGTAGTACAGCCAACAAAGCAATCAATAGTACAGTAGATAGAAGTCAGCAGTACTATCAGTAGTACAGCCAACAGAGCAATCAATAGTACAGTAGGTAGAAGTCAGCAGTGCAATCAGTAGTACAGCCAACAAAGCAATCCATAGTACAGTAGATAGAAGTCAGCAGTACTATCAGAAGTACAGCCAACAGAGCAATCAATAGTACAGTAGATAGAAGTCAGCAGTGCAATCAGTAGTACAGCCAACAAAGCAATCCATAGTACAGTAGATAGAAGTCAGCAGTACTATCAGAAGTACAGCCAACAGAGCAATCAATAGTACAGTAGGTAGAAGTCAGCAGTGCTATCAGTAGTACAGCCAACAGAGCAATCAACAGTACAGTAGATAACAATCAGCAGTGCTATCAGTAGTACAGCCAACAGAGCAATCAATAGTACAGTAGATAGAAGTCAGCAGTGCAATCAGTAGTACAGCCAACAGAGCAATTCATAGTACAGTAGATAGAAGTCAGCAGTTCTATCAGAAGTACAGCCAACAGAGCAATCAGTAGTACAGTAGATAGAAGACAGCAGTGCTATCAGTAGTACAGCGAACAGAGCAATCAATAGTACAGTAGATAGAAGTCAGCAGTGCAATCAGTAGTACAGCCAATAGAGCAATTCATAGTACAGTAGATAGAAGTCAGCAGTTCTATCAGAAGTACAGCCAACAGAGCAATCAATAGTACAGTAGATAGAAGACAGCAGTGCTATCAGTAGTACAGCGAACAGAGCAATCAACAGTACAGTAGATAGCAATCAGCAGTGCTATCAGTAGTACAGCCAACAGAGCAATCCATAGTACAGTAGATAGAAGTCAGCAGTTCTATCAGTAGTACAGCCAACAAAGCAATCAATAGTACAGCAGATAGAAGTCAGCAGTACTATCAGAAGTACAGCCAACAGAGCAATCAATAGTACAGTAGATAGAAGTCAGCAGTGCAATCAGTAGTACAGCCAACAGAGCAATTCATAGAACAGTAGGTAGAAGTCAGCAGTGCAATCAGTAGTACAACCAACAGAGCAATCAATAGTACAGTAGGTAGAAGTAAGCAGTGCAATCAGTAGTACAGCCAACAAAGCAATCAATAGTACAGCAGATAGAAGTCAGCAGTACTATCAGAAGTACAGCCAACAGAGCAATCAATAGTACAGTAGATAGAAGACAGCAGTGCTATCAGTAGTACAGCGAACAGAGCAATCAACAGTACAGAAGATAGCAATCAGCAGTGCTATCAGTAGTACAGCCAACAGAGCAATCCATAGTACAGTAGATAGAAGTCAGCAGTTCTATCAGTAGTACAGCCAAGAGAGCAATCAATAATACAGTATATAGAAGTCAGAAATGCAATCATTAGTACAGCCAACAGAGCAATCAATAGTACAGTAGATAGCAATCAGCAGTGCTATCAGTAGTACAGCCAACAGAGCAATCAACAGGACAGTAGATAGAAGTCAGCAGTGCTATTAGTAGTACAGCCAACAGAGCAATCAACAGTACAGTAGATAGAAGTCAGCAGTGCTATCAGTAGTACAGCCAACAGAGCAATCCATAGTACAGTAGATAGAAGTCAGCAGTGCTATCAGTAGTACAACCAAAAGAGCAATCAATAGTACAGTAGGTAGAAGTCAGCAGTGCTATCAGTAGTACAGCCAACAGAGCAATCAATAGTACAGTAGATAGAAGTCAGCAGTGCTATCAGTAGTACAGCCAACAGAGTAATTCATAGAACAGTAGGTAGAAGTCAGCAGTGCTATCAGAAGTACAGCCAACAGAGAATACAACAGTACAGTAGATAGAAGTCAGCAGTGCTATCAGAAGTACAGCCAACAGAGCAATCAAAAGTACAGTAGATAGAAGTCAGCAGTGCAATCAGTAGTTCAGCCAACAGAGCAATCAATAGTACAGTAGATAGAAGTCAGCAGTGCTATCAGAAGAACAGCCAACAGAGCAATCAATAGTACAGTAGATAAAAGTCAGCAGTGCTATCAGAAGTACAGCCAACAGAGAAATCAATAGTACAGTAGATAGCAGTCAGCAGTGCTATCAGTAGTAAAGCCAACATAGCAATCAATAGTACAGTAGATAGAAGTCAGCAGTGCAATAAGTAGTACAGCCAACAGAGCAATTCATAGAACAGTAGGTAGAAGTCAGCAGTGCAATCAGTAGTACAGTAGATAGAAGTCAGCAGTGCTATCAGAAGTACAGCCAACAGAGCAATCAATAGTACAGTAGATAGAAGTCAGCAGTGCTATCAGTAGTACAGCCAACAGAGCAATCAATAGTACAGTAGATAGAAGTCAGCAGTGCTATCAGTAGTACAGTAGATAGAAGTCAGCAGTGCTATCAGAAGTACAGCCAACAGAGCAATTCATAGAACAGTAGGTAGAAGTCAGCATTGCTATCAGTAGTAGAGTCAGGAGTACATTGTAGTTATTACCAATCAATAATACAGTGAGAAGTTAAATCATATTGTTTTATGAAAATGTTTTTGTAAATATGGTTCTTGTAACCTTATGGGGATGCAGGACACTTTGACTGAAAATAATTTGTCAATGAATTGGCCATTTACCGTATAAGTTGTTTTTTTCGCGTGGGGAAAATTTAGCGTTTTTGTTAAAAAACTGTGTGAGTTTATTTTGGCGTAATGCAATTTTCGCGGTCCATAATCATAATGAATAACTCTATCATTTGTCTAAATATTTCGTGAGTTTTTATTTTCGCGTCCCAACTTTTATTGCGAATATAGCGAAAATTATATCACCGCGAAAAAACCACTTATACGGTAGTTAGTTTTTTATACAAGATATCATAATTCAATATGGGTTTCAGAGCTTATTTTTGAGGTTTAGCACTAAAATTTTAAATTTTCTTTTCTAATATGGCGTGCTTGTAGGGCTTGTGGTAAAAAAATTATTAATGTATGAGCAACATGTGCCGAGGGGGGCGTATTTTAACAGGCTGTTCCAATTACAAAACTGTAACTCCCACAAAAAACTATTGCATATGACGTATTAATCTTATAAATAGCGACATGCGCTATAATTATCCGTTGCAATATAGTGTATGTTACATTGACGGAAAAGCCATTTTTTTTGCGGAAATGTTGTTTTCTATAGGTAGGAAAATATTATAAATGTACCACAACTGTCTTATTAGAATAGAAATAATTCATGGAGGCTGTGATTTATCATTGTTTTACAATGGGATGACTATTTATGTCGTTATTTTGTCCCTCGCTGTCGCTCAGGATAAAATAATACGACATAAATGGTCACCCCGTTGTAAAACATTGATAAACCACAGCCTGAGTGAATTATTTCTTAAATAGATTGTACAGAGAAGAGAATAAACTAGAGGCTCCCAGGAGCCTGTAATCGCTCACCTGGAATCCAAATGACTTAAACTATATTAAAATTTTTGAAATTAACAGTTTCAGTCTAGTTGTTATAGCTTTTAAGTGACTGTGCAAAAACTAAACATTTCTTCAAAAAATTTGTTAAATACAATAACTCCTTTAAGGTGCCATCGACAATTTCTGAAAATTAAATGGTTTTTAGGCATTGTCCTTTAGGGTACTTTAGAAATTTACAGTTTTACTCTACTAATAGGTGCGTTATAGACTAATTTATAATTAAAAACTGTTCATTTGTCCAAATTCATAATGAAAGGGCAATAACTCCTATAAAGAGTCATCTTGCAATTTTGGACTAAGTTGCTGATCATTTGTGCAATTTACAGTTTTAATCTAGCTACTATAGTTTTCAAGTTACAAGACAAAAATGGAAAATTTCATAACAAAATTGTCATTTAAGGGCAATAACCCCTATAAGGAGTCATCTGACAATTTCAGACCTATTAAATGAATTGTAGGGCTTTTTATGCTGATTATTTTTCCAATTATTATTTTACTCTAGCTGTTATGGTTTTTAAGTCACAGGACAAAAACGGAAAATTTCATAAAAAATTGCAATTTAAGGGCAATAACTCCTATAAGGAGTCATCTGAAAATTTCAGACTTTAATAGTAATTTGTAGGGCTTGTATTGCTGATAATTTTTGCTATTAACAGTTTCACTCTAGCTGTTACAGTTTTTAAGTTACAGGACAAAAACGGAAAATTTCATAAAAAATTGTCATTTATGGGCAATAACTTATTTAAGGAGTTGTCTGACAATTTCAGACCAATCAAAAGAATTGTAGGGTCTTTATTGCTGATCATTTGTGCAATTTACAGTTTCAATCTAGCTGCTATAGTTTTCCAGTTACAGGACAAAAACAGAAAATTTCATAAACAAGAGGCTCTCCAGAGCCTGTATCGCTCACCTGATTTATATAGGCAGAGAAGATGGCATATCCACATTGTCAAACTAAGTCCTGTAACTTTAAATTTTTTACTGTTATAAATAACATGATCTTTGAGACCATCCAATGAATCCTGCTGTTTGGTTTCAATTGATTCAATAGCTTCAGACATTTTTCCTATATATAGGTTTGCATGTAAAATTGATTCCTACAATTGCAGCCATTGTTGATTTTAGATCAAATGAGCAAGCATAAACTTTTAAGGGAACCATTCAATAAGTATTCACATACAATAATATGGCTTGAATCAGCTTTGCAGTTCAGAAAAGTTGGCATTTGAAAAATATTCCTATAGAGTCCACTGTTAAAACTTTGTCTGTAATGGTAATGGTAAACACAAGTAGACCACCTTTACTCGTGTTAGCTAAAACAGTTTGTTGACCTTTAAGGGGCTATAACCAATTTAATTAATCACCCGACTACATCAATCCAATTTAGACTATTGTTTACATTTATTAAAGGGTCATAACCCCTATAAGGGGTCATCTGACAATTTCAATCCAATGGACAATTTTGTAGAGCTCAATTAGCTGAACATTTAAGCAAGCAAAACCTTTTCCCTATCTTCTATCGTTCACAATCTATAAGGGTAAAAAAACTATTTCTGCAATTTAAGGGGCCATAGCCCCTATAAGGGGTCATCTGACATTCTTCAAAATTTCAGGGTAGGTAGATCTTGACGTGCTGATCACTTTTACCCTGTGCCAGAATTTTGATATCTGTCAACGTTTTTGAGTTATTTGCAAAAAACTGCTGTTTTAACCCCCTGTTCTATTTTTAGCAACGGCGGCCATGTTTTTTATCGGATCAATTTAAAATGAGGATCGTTTGTAGCCAACATGTCATTTATAATTCCTATCAAGTTTCAGTCAAATTGGTTCAGTAGTTTCAGACAAGAAGATTTTTGAAATTGTTAACGGACGGTTCGCAATCTATAAGGGTAAAACCACTATTTCTGGCATTTAAGAGGCCATAACCCCTATAAGGGGTCATCTGACATTTTCAACCCAATGACAATTTTGTAGAGCTTACTTAGCTGAACAATATGCAATTGAAATAACTTCAATATCTTATATAGTTCTTGAGATATAAGACAAAATTAGTGCAAAACTCAGAAAAAATCAAGAAAAGGGGCAATAACTCCCACATGGTTTGTTGGAATTTCTTCAAAATTTCAGGGTAGGTAGATTTTCATGTGCTGATCACTTTTATCCTCTGCCAGAATTTTGATATCTGTCAACGTTTTTGAGTTATTTGCAAAAAACTGCTGTTTTACCCCCCTGTTCTATTTTTAGCAATGGCGGCCATGTTTTTTATCGGATCAATTTAAAATGAGGATCGTTTGTAGCCAACATGTCATTTATAATTCCTATCAAGTTTCAGTCAAATTGGTTCAGTAGTTTCAGACAAGAAGATTTTTGAAATTGTTAACGGACGGTTAGCAATCTATAAGGGTAAAACCACTATTTCTGGCATTTAATAGGCCATAGCCCCTATAAGGGGTCATCTGACATTTTCAACCCAATGACAATTTTGTAGAGCTTACTTAGCTGAACAATATGCAATTGAAATAACTTCAATATCTTATATAGTTCTTGAGATATAAGACAAAATTAGTGCAAAACTCAGAAAAAATCAAGAAAAGGGGCAATAACTCCCACATGGTTTGTTGGAATTTCTTCAAAATTTCAGAGTAGGTAGATTTTCACGTGCTGATCACTTTTACCCTGTGCCAGAATTTTGATATCTGTCACCGTTTTTGAGTTATTTGCAAATAACTGCTGTTTTACCCCCCTGTTCTATTTTTAGCAATGGCGGCCATGTTTTTTATCGAATCAATTTAAAATGAGGATCGTTTGTAGCCAACATGTCATTTATCATTCCTATCAAGTTTCAGTCAAATTGGTTCAGTAGTTTCAGACAAGAAGATTTTTGAAATTGTTAACGGACGACGACGGACGACGACGGACGCATAGTGATGGCATAAGCTCACATGGCCTTCGGCCAGGTGAGCTAAAAATTGCCATTTAAGGGCAATAACTCCTATAAGGAGTCATCTGACAATTTATGACTTATACAGTGAATTGTAGGGCTTGTATTGTTGATCATTTTTGCTATTTATAGTTTTACTCTAGCTGTTATAGTTTAAAAGTTACAGGACAAATACAGAAAATTTCATAAAAAATTACCATTTAAGGGCAATAACTCATATAAGGAGTCATCTGACAATTTCAGACCAATAAAGTGAATTGTAGGGCTTTTATTGCTGATCATTTTTGCCATTAACAGTTTCACTCTACCTCGTATGGTTTTCAGGTTATATTGTAAATATCAAAAATTTTGACAAAAATCGTCAAAAAAGGGCAATAACTCCTACAAGACGGCAATACACAACTTCGCACTAATAGCAACTATTGTAGACCTTAATGTGCTGATCAATTTGAAGTAACGGTTTTCCCTATAGCTATTATAGTTTTTTAGATAATGATCAAAAACCTGTGTTGACCCCCATGTTCTATTTTTAGTAACAGCTGCCATATTTGTCTGTTGATCAACACCCTGGGTACAAACTTGAAACTAGGACCCCTAAGGATGATTGTGGCCAAGTTTGAAAAAAATTGGCCCAGTGGTTTCAGAGGAGAAGATTTTTGAAAAAGTTTACGACGGACGACAGACGACGGACGACGGACGCCAAGTGATAGCAAAAGCTCACATGGACCTTCGGTCCAGGTGAGCTAAAAAACACTTAAATCAAAGATTACAAAAATTCTGTCCAATGAAATTTTCAGAATTTTAATATAATGTCAAGCAATTGGTATACATTTTAGTAATGGAAAGAAAAATAGGGGTGTCTGAGTTAAATTATTGTGCATTTAGAAATAACTGGTCAAAAAGTGATAAAAAATGGTTTTTTGTGGTCAAAATTACCTCCCTTTTTTTAAATTTCATTTTCATTATTTTTACCAATACCGAACTCATTTATGCAAAAACTTTTTATTTCAACCATTAATAAAATGACGTAATAATATAGGAATAAGGCTTTCATTATTAATTTAAACTTTATGGAAATTAAAGAGTTAATAATGGAATAAATTATTATTAAATTTACCATTAATGTTCTATAAATTTTGAAATTTTCACAAAAAATGGAAGGTGGTGTCCTGCATCCCTTTAATACAAGTAAATGTAGAATGAATAATTGTACCCTGGCTTTTGTGTTAATCTGACAAATAACAAACTAAAATTTGATTGTTACGGCAGTGAAATTCTGTCTCAAGAAAATGCAAATATAATTTGACTTAACCATCAACTTACTGTGACAAAGGTCTGTGTTTTAAACTGATTGGCTTTATCTTGTAAATATAATGGATGGAACCATTCAAACAGAGAATGATACAGTCCAACATGCAGATTCCTTTTACGTAAGGAAGATACCAATTCTCCTATAACGACAAAATTTGCTAACAATTAGTAGGTCACTTTAAGTTTTAAATGATCTAAAACATTTTTTTTTCTTTTAAATTGTGATATTAAGCTGTTTGTATAAAGACGATTCATTACTATAAATGTAGTTGTGTTAAGTCTTACCTACAATATCTCTTTTTGGTCCAACATCCATAGAATTCCAATTAAAAGAGTAATTAGATGGCCAGTTAGTAAAACCTTCATGATGCTTTGAGGTAAACACAACATACCTAAAAACAAAGCAGACACTTGTACATTAAATTAATGTTCTTTGTCAAGTCATGCACTATTTGTACATACTAGTAACTAGGAGAAAACATTATGTATACTAAATATACTGACTGCCAATAAAATCGCAAAACTTTATTTTTTAGAATATATTTGATCGGTGTAAAAGTTAAATAAATTGGCAAAGGTAGATACTAGTATGTTTTAAAATCAATATGTAACAAATCCAATATTAATGGTACACTGATTTTTTAATACTTTATCTCCTACATTAACCCTGTACAAACAAAGGCATTTTTTGTTTTGGCATTAAGACATGCATGAATAACCTGAAAACAGGTCTGTTTGTTAACCTTTACTTACGGCTACAAAAATCCCATCTTAAGTTTTACTCTAAACAAATGTGATAATGCCAAGGCTTTCAGACAACCAGCAACATGAGGTTTTGGTTATGATCCAAGTAGGGAAGTTTCGATGTGAACACAATCGCTAATTACCCGCTTGGCCAAAGGACATGGGCAGACAGGTTGTGAATACCAGGCCACCCCCAAGAGGACAAGCAATGACCCCTCAACAAGACCGTTACATTTGCTTCCAGCTTTACTAGACCAAACCCAAAGCGCTGTACAGATGTCACGTGAGACGATTGGAACGCATGAAAGGCAAATTTGATACATGTACATTAAAGCTAGACTTCAACTGCATCAAAGTGGACTTGGAGCAAGATGACCTTTACGAGGAAATATGCCCACCCCTAAGCATTGCGAAAAACCAACTTCAATGGACAGGAGTGCTTCAACGATGGGCACACAGTCAATGGGCATCTGTGTTGTGGTCCGATGAATCATGTTTTCACTTGAGACAGACAGACAAAAATGTGTTTGAAGGTGTCAATCCATGTATTCAGGAGACCGTGGGGGTGGCAGAAGCATTATGGTTTGGGGAAGCATTTTCTCTAATCAAATCTCATTGTGTTTAATGAAAATTTGAAGGCACCACACTACATTGATGAAGTGTTTATGGCCTTCTCAATCTGTTATGTCGTTTCTTCATGCACATCAGGATGTTGACGTTTTTTCAACAAGACAATTGCCATGATCATTACGCTAACATCACAGGGGCCCTCCTATATGCAAACATTGTGTGCACTCTACATTTGCAGCGTTTTCTGCTTACTTGAGTCATACATAACACTTATGGGATCTACCGGGACAAGCTGTAAGGCGATGCCAACCACAGACGAACATGCTATATATATATATATATATATATATATATATATATATATATATATATATATATATATATATATGTTAGCTTGAAATTGCACTGCAAGAGGAATGGAACAATATTCCATAAGAACAAATTCAGCAAATTATGGACACATTTGTTTTGACTATGGGAGATTCAGAATTGACTGTGAGTACTTAAGAACTTAAATGATTGATTGAACAGAAAAGAATAAATATTAATTTCAAACACTTTAGTGATTGAAATTAATATTTATTCTTTGCTATTGTTTAGAACTTTAAAAAATACCAGTTGTTTATATTGATGTTTTTTCATTCAGCTTGTTCTTAATTGCTTCATAAAAAGGTAATATGTCAGACATGAATCCTGGAGTACAATATATATTTATTTCACACAATGTGTGTCATTTTGGTATCTGAACAGGTTACTGACATGTACAAAGCTACATTTCTCTACATGTACAGTGGATTCCTTTTAATTTCATAACCAATTTGTCAGAGAAAAATATGCAAATAATGGGAGTATGCAATTAACTGAAAGGCAACTTTTGAACAGAAAATATAGTTTTTACTTCCTATGTCTAATTAAAAGATGAGTTTATTCATAAAACAATTCTGTTGACTCTTTTCCAATGCTTTAATTCTTGTAAAAACAATTAAAATGCAAACAAAAGGTCAAAACGTGCTTTGATAATTCTAGTGCAATACACAAGTATAATTACCTTGTTAGGAAAATGTAAGTTTTTGAGAAGTAGTAAGTTCATTTCTAAATAATTTTTTGCAATTAACAGGAATATTTGAATTTCTTAACATTTTTCATGCAATTAACAGAAATTTTTAACATGGAGAGTATAGGAAATGGTTTGGTGTCTTAAAGTCTTATGCAATTAAGAGAAATATACAATTAACAGGTATGCAATTAAGTGAAGTCAATTGTATAATGCAGAATGCATAAAGTCTGATAACTCCATAATTTTCTCAAGGCTTTATTGGTTAAGATACGAATGGCATTCTATTAACAGTTATACTCGTTTTGGTTACACCAGAATAGATACATGTATAAGTTATATTTTCTCCAAATTAAACTGACATGTCATTATACATGTATGTGTATAATTCATATGGATAAATTACGTATACATGATATCAATGGGTATAGATGGTACAGCTCTACAGTTATATTAAAGCTGTATCTTACTTTGCACCTGATCTGTTGAAGATATCTGTCCATTCATCTGCATTGAAAAATTCTGCTGTAAACTGAGGTGCAAAATCTGCATACGTAAAACCAGGTCTGTAGTTTTTCTCCATAAATTCTATGCAGTCGTCGTCTTTAGCAAGTAGCCAGTCGGCCCAAAACCACTCTGAACGAAAACTTGGAACAGAAAACACGCCCCAGTGGATGAATATTCCAACTTTAGCTTGGTCATACCATACTGGTAATGGTCTTTGGTCTAATGCATCCCATGTAGGAGGATACATCTTTTCTTGCCCTTTCTTGTGGATGTCATTTTTATCAGATTCTGAAAGCATTGGTTCAATGACAGCTTCTTGTTCCACTACATACTTTATATCTATATCTTTAACTATGTCTTTTCTATGGAATGAGGCTGAAGATGTTATTAAAATAATTAATATCAATATTCCAAGTCCCATACAGGGGAGTTTTCCGACCATTTTCCTTGTTTGTTTGTTTACTTACTTCCCTTGTGGGAGTACATAAAATGATGAGTCTAATATCAAATTTTACGATACAACCATAACTTTATAATAGAATGTTTAATTAATAAAAAAGACAGATTCTCATAATGAATGTTAATTTTTAAATAATACTTTGAATTGATACATACAAAGAACACCACGAAGTATTAAACATGTACAACTTTTCGAAATGAAAATATACTTAAAACATATTATACACAATTTTACTAAAATCTGAAGTTCAACACTGAGATTTCGGGTTCGAGTTTCTGTTCTGATCAAGATTGTGACTCAAAATACAGAGAATTAAAATCAATAAGTAGAAAACTATGTAATGAACATAGAGCCAGCCTATGGAAAATACTGAGATATTACGGAATACCACAGCACCTAATTAATCTGATAAAAGCATTCTATGACAACTTCGAATGTACTGTCGGAGATTCAGAAACATCTTTTCCAGTGAAGACAGGAGTGCGACAAGGTTGTGTCATGTCATCGACGCTGTTCATTATAGCTATTGACTGGGTATTACGCCAAACAACTTCAGATGAACCAAGAGGCATCAGATGGACAACTTTTTCAACACTAGAAGATTTAGATTTTGCAGATGATCTTGCCCTCCTATCTCATACACATCAGCATATCCAAGAAAAAACATCAAGACTCAAAACTTTTTCCAGTCAAATTGGTCTAAGAATAAATACAAAAAAATAAGAAGTAATGATCCTTAACAATGACCAATCACCATCAGTGGCATTAGATGAACAAGATCTTCCCAAGACAGACCAATTTACATATTTAGGAAGCACAGTTCGCATAGATGGTGGAGCTGAGACTGACATAAAACAGCGCCTGTCAAAAGCTAGAGCAGCATTCAACAACTTGCAGAATGTCTGGAAATCTGGACAATACACCACCAGGATAAAACTCAAGCTATACAGCAGCTGTGTAATACCAATACTGTTGTATGGCTGTGAGTGTTGGAGAATGACCGATGCAGACCAAGAGAAACTAAACACATTCCACACCAAGAACCTGAGGAGGATCCTTCGTATATTCTGGCCCAATAAGATCTCAAACCAGGACCTCCTCAGACGATGTCAACAAGAAGACATGAGTACCATCATCAGAAGGAGAAGATGGAGGTGGATAGGTCATGTCCTAAGGAAAGAACAACAGGATCTGACAAAGACTGCACTATTCTGGACTCCAGAGGGAAAGAGGAAGCGAGGGAGACCAAAAACAACATGGAGGCGTACTGTACAGACAGAGATGGCAGAACTGAACCACACTTGGGGGAGTCTCCAGAAGATTGCTAGTGACAGGCAGAAGTGGCGTACCTTTGTTGCTGCCCCACACGCCACCTGGCGTAATGGGCAGTAAGTAAGTAAGTAATGTAATGAACCTTGGAACAATAACCTACGAATACATCTATTATCAAAACGAAAAGAATTTAATTAGATTAGTCAGAAAAAAACATAGACAATTTAAATCTGACCTTTTGAACAAAATCAGTGAATCAACTAAAACAAATCCACAGGAGTTCTGGAAATCCATAGATATGTTAAAAAAATCAGATTATAAGGATCCTAGTTCAAATATTCTCCCTAAAGAGTGGTCTGATTATTTCAATAAACTTATGAATAATGAATATAATAATGATAGCTTGAATATTGTTTTGTCAAATGATGAATCTTGTTCCCAGTCTATATTAGATAAGGAAATATCTGTTGAGGAGGTGGTGCTTGCATTGAAATCACTGAAGAATAATAAATCATGTGGCCCTGATGGTGTAACTAATGAAATGATTAAAACCTCATGTACATTAAATAGAAACATGAACATGTTTGTTAAACTTTTTAATTTAATTTTAAAGTCAGGTATCTACCCAGATTTATGGAGAAAAAATTACATTACACCTGTTTTTAAAGGGGGTTCATTTAATGATCCCTCTAACTATAGAGGAATCGCCCTCTCAAGTTGTATAGGGAAATTTTTTTCTAGAGTTCTTTTCAATAGATTTGAAAAATATTTAGATGATAATAAAGTGTTAAGAAAAGAACAAATTGGTTTTAGGAAGGGCTGTAGAACCAGTGACCATATTTTAACATTGAAAACTATTATTGATAAAGCTTTTAAATCTAAAAAGAAAATATATACATGTTTTGTAGACTTCAAAAAAGCATTTGATACTATAAACAGGGAAGCCTTATTTTTAAAACTTTTTAATTATAATATTAAAGGTAGGTTTTTAAATATATTAAGAGATATGTACAAGAAAGTGCTATTTTCAGTTAAAGTTCAAGAAGGTGTTACAAATTTCTTTCATTCAAAAATTGGAGTTAAACAAGGGTGTATATTGAGCCCTTCCCTTTTTTCACTCTACATTAATGACCTTGTGTCACTTTTTGACAGTAAATGTGATCCTGTACAGCTAAATGAAACTGATATATCATGTCTCCTTTATGCAGATGATTTAGTACTTATATCAGAATCTGCTTCTGGACTACAGCATTGTATTGATAAACTTAACAATTATTGTGATCACTGGGACCTTACTGTAAATTTATCCAAAACTAAAATTATGATCTTTAATAAAGCAGGAAGAAAATTATCAAAAGATATTTTTAAGCTAGGAGAGGACACGATTGAATATTGTGACGAATATAAATATTTGGGAATCATTTTTAAACCATCTGGAGTCTTTACAAATGGCATTAACCATCTATGTAAAAAGGCAACAAAAGCCATGTTCTGTATTAGAAAACTCTTATCATCAGACTCTGCTAATATTGTTCCTCATTTAAAACTGTTTGATGCTTGCATTAAACCTATCTTACTTTATTGTAGTGAAATATGGTCATTAAATGTTGTCAATATTAAACATGAACTAGAATCTAAATATCTATCAATGCCAATAGTTAAAACTCAAATTAAATTTGCGAAATCACTTCTAGGAGTAAACAGAGCTGCATTGAATTTGGCTGTACTTGCAGAACTTGGAATGTACCCAATATCTATTTTAGCCTTGAAATCAGTTGCTGAATATTGGTTACATATCATTAAATCGGAAAATTTACTAGTACATGATGCTTACAAATCTAATCTTAATCTTCAAGATAACTTTGCCTCAAAAGTTAAGATATTATTAAAAAAACTTAATTTTGATCATGTTTGGGATAACCATGGTACTTTTTCACAGCGCAAATTGCTCTCAGCTTTTACAAACAAGTTAAAAGAAAATTATTTAAAATATTGGAAGAACAGTATTTTTGATGATAGTCATTCTGTAAATGGTCATAAACTTAGAACATTTAGAAAAATAAAAGAAAACTATGAAATTGATACATATTTGAAATTAGGTATAGACAGAGATATAGTTAAAACATTTACAAAAATTAAAATAAGCGATAGTAAACTTGCAATAGAAGTTGGGCGACACACTAAAACCCCACTAGTAAAAAGGGGTTGTTCATTATGTAAATTAGGAGTAGAAGATGAGTTTCATTTTTTAATTAGTTGCACTTCACTAAATAACATTAGAGAAAAACTTTTTACAGAAATATGTGATATTTTTCCATCTTTTGTTAACTTCGACTCAGATGTTAAATTTAACTTTTTATTCAATTGTAAAGACTATGATATAGTAAAAGTTATTGTCATAGGTGTTAATCAAATGTATAAAAGGAGATTTGAGTTACTTAATAATTGTGATTAAGTGTATTGTAGTTGTCTAACTCATATTATTATTTATTAATATTAATGTAAAGTATTCATGCATTAATTCTACACCACCTCCTCTAATGAATAATCCAATATATAATATATACTTAGGTAAAGTATATCTTTCTGATATATATAATAATGAGGCATGTGTCTAAATTACTAGTAGACGTATTCTTTTATATATGTTTGTATGTGTTTATAAATTGTAACTGTATTGGTAACAATCCTGTATTTGGATTTTAGACCAAATAAAAATTCTGTTCTGTTCTGTTCTGTTGAATGTACATCCTTCCATTTATGGAACACCTCCACTGGTACACACCTATTGCTAAGTGTGATATTATTCACAGAAATTTACAACATTTATAATAAAATGCATTTTATGCACATAAATCCTAACTTTAGACTTTATAGGGAGAATAATGGGAATATAATTAGTTTAATAACTAAAAGGTAAAAGAAAATGGGTAATATACAAAAAACAAACAAGAAACGCTCCAATGAAGTACACGTTTATTGCTTAATGTGATATTCTTCACAATAGTTAACACTACTAAAAAAAGTGCATTTTATGCACTTAACTCCTAACTTTAGATATAAAAGGATGAACGATGGGAATAATGGTTTGTTTAATAACTAAAAGGTAAAATTGGGTGATATAAAAACATGATAGAATAAAGGGGTAAAATTCACACACAAAAATTTGTAGAGAAAATGACTTCTATCTCCCTCAATGCATATGTAAAACGCATCGCCAAGAAACTGTCCTATTCACAGACTAAGTAAGAGTTGTCATACATAGAGTTACAACTATTGCGGATTCGTATTTAAAATCCATAGCCTATGGGCATGAAGACGGTAGCATAGGTCTGAACAGATCTGGTGAATTGAGGTCATTACAATGTCCGACCTAAACAGATATGAATAATGTGAACTGTCCACAATTAGCTTAACTAGCTCATTTTTAGTACCGAAATTTAACTGCCATCCATCTTCTCCAATTAAAGATATATTTTCAGTTTCATAATGTACTCTTTCCTCTGATAAAATAGACTGTGACATTCCAAAAGAAAATGGAGTAATGTTTCATCACCACTATGACAACATTTACATGTCCTTGATTCTTTACCATTAGAAAATTTATGAGAGTGAGTTTGTAGCCGATATGTCCCTGTTACCATTCTGGCACGGATCATTCCTTTCTTTACATCTGATACAGTAGATTTTAAACACGACCAAATAGAGTGGGTATGACAGATACTCAGACTACTCTTGTCCAAGTATACTAAAGATGACTTAATGCTGGCTTCTTTTACCAGAAATTCATCCCAATAATCTGAAATAGTTGTCTTGACAAATTTCTTCCATGTGTCCTTGTCACCAAACAATGTTACAATTTCCGATAAAGTAGGTAAATTATACTGATATAAAATACTAACGGCTTTATTGAAGAAACTATACGGATTATCTTGATTCATAACAATCTGGCGCTCAGCAGTTCTTCTAATTGTGTCATTGTGGGATGACAAGATATTGTATATAAATGTTAGTATCCTCTTGTGTATCTCTGCTTCTAATGGTAATGCACCCAGTAAAAGCAGGGCCGCACAGTTGGCTGTTCTCGAGGGTAGAGATTGTAGATTTTTTACGGTCTTAATGTGAAAATTATTAAGAGTCTCAAATTGAGTGGACGTGATTGGTAACAGTTCGATTCCATATGCAGTCTAGGAAGAACATAACATTTATAAATTCTAAATGAAACATAAGGATTATACCGTTTGACCCATGAGCTCCTACACCCATAAGAGAATACAAAGTGCGTCTAGCCAGACTTAGTCTTGATTCAATGTTCATTTCATTTTCCTTCATCTCAAATCGAATGATTCCCAGATGTGTAGTCTCCTTAGATGGGAGGATAACCGATTCTTCAAGTTTCCATTGCAATGATGACTTATCAACCTTTCTGTTGTGATTTATGACTATTGCCTTCGTTTTCAACGGATGAATGGTAACACGATTTTGGTCGGCAAACCATTTAGTTACTGATAACATGTCCTGTAGTTCGTTCTGGTTATTACTGAGAAGTGCTATGTCATCAGCACACGTCGGACAGCCTATGTATGTAGTACCTATTTTCAACCCCATGCTACTACTCTGTAATTTATCCAATAAGTCATTAACATATAGTTTATACAAAAAAGGCGATAGTATACCACCTGACGAACGCCTTGTTTAATCTCAAAACTTTTACTAATTGTTCCCTTCCATTTCACTTTAGACGTCAAACCAGAATAGTAATCCATTATAACGGACCATAGAGAGGAATTTTGTTGAAGACAGTAAACTTTATTTAAATATATGGTATGATCCACAACATCGAACGCATTCCTACTGTCTACAGTAATTAAGAAAAGTGACTCATGTGAGTTATAGCTTCACTGATTAAGAAAGCTGCCATCAGCATTGATTCATTTTGAGTAAATCCAAATTGCATAGTGGACTGTGTAAAGACTTCCGTAAGATAGTTTAGCACAGATGCTTCAAATATTTTAGATATTATAGATGTGACGGTAATCCATCTATAGTTATCCATGTCCTTTGGATCCTTTCCAGTTTTTAAAATTGGTGAAAGAATACCTGATTTCAGAGTTTTTGGAACAGTTCTATTCAGCATTATTTTCCTAAAAAGATTATATAAAAACATAGTCACTGATTGAGGCGAGTTCTTAAAGTGTTCAGCACTTAACCCAGACTCATCTTCAGATTTACCAGTATTAAGAGTATCGATTGCCTGTTTAATGTCCAAAACAGATATTTCATGAGTAAGGCTATCACGCTCCAAGTCACATAACTCCTGAATTAATTCAATACGTTGATTACATAAGGCCAGGTAGTTGGAGTCGTAAGAAGAATCCTTTTCTGGTATAGCTAGATCTTCAAAATATTTGGCGAAGGCTCGTGTTTGGTCATTTACGTGGAATAAACTGCTATTTCCCACAAGAAGACATGTTGTACCCCCACAAGATTTCGAATTACGCTTAATAAGTTTGAAAAAATTTACAGAGTTCGCATTGACCGTAATGTCCTGATAAAAGTTGGTTCTTTCTATGTCTGATTGTTCCTGTCTCAGTTTTTTCCTTAAAATCCTTTGGGCTTCAATTTTTTCAGTTTTAAAGTTATTATTAGGTTTTCCGTTAATTTTCCATGTATAAAATTTTTCCTTAGCTAATTTTAGAAGTTCCAAACCCTGCTCTGAATATCTCCTTTTCGGACCTTGAAGCTTGCTAGTTTTAGCCGGGACAGACGAGGCACCCGCTTTAGTAAGTATACGACAAAGGAATTCAATATCTTCCTCGGCAGTGGAAGCCTTCTGACTGTATGTAGAAATATTATTGTCTACAAGGTTACAAAACTTAACTTTATCTATATCTCTCCAGTTATATCTCATTATAGCACCCATGTGATCCTTCTTTTGACTTTGAGTGTAGTGTTCACTAACCATTACACTAACTGATGCGGGGACATGAGCAGATAAATTATTAGCACAAGGTTCATGTATCATAAAGTTCAGAAGTTGCTGTTGGTCTCCATTAAAGAGAATATAGTCAATTTGCGATTTAGAATCATTAGCATGATGGTAAAAGGTTGGATCATAGCTATGGTAGTGTTTAAGGTTCCCTTCTTCAACAAATGTTTTTAAAAGTGTGTCATGCTTATTACCCTTACGAGGAGTTAACAAAGTTCCATTCCAGTCACCCGCAAGGATTATCCTATGGGTACTAATAAAAGATGCAACTATAGATTCAAGAATGTCTAAATTTTCTGTATATTCAAAACACAGGCACTTGTTTCAGAAAATTTTTTTACCCCTAACATGTTATATTAGAGTATAGGGGTATTTTTTTTTCTGAAACAAGTGCTTGTGATTCAAAATACGAGTCACCAGAATTATTTGTGGGTATGTAAACACAGATAAGGCTGATATTATCCGGTGGCAATCTTAAATCCGTTACCCCTATTTTTCCTTGTGTCCCATCCCATTTTCATTCATGTTCATTTTATCATCCATTTCATGTTCATCGCCTGAATATAGCTGAAATAATGCTACTCGGGCGTTAAACACCATTATTCAATCAATCAATCAATCTTATTCCAGGCAATACATACACCCCCTTTACCCCTTGGTAGGTGAAAGTTTTGAATATTATCAAATGAATCGCAGCATCTAATATGTACTTCCATCGAAGGCAGCGAGTTAACGAGAATATGTTTTTGGCAATCAAATAACCAATGCTCCTGAATACATAAAATGTCAAATTTACTACACAGTTCCCCTAAAAAGTTAAAATTACCTTTGCCCTCAATAATACAGGTGACCAGGTCTAAGAGTCTTTTTTGTGCCACTAACCTAGATTTGGTGGCCTCTGAAGGCTTGGATTTCCTTAAAAATGCGTCCTATTTCCCTCTTAATTTGTTTGTTCCGAGTTCGGAGGTAATACTGACTCCTTTACCATATGGTTAGCATATACCTCAGTAGTATTGGAGTCGGCTAGATACAGGTTCTCGTGTGTTGTACTACCGATATCCGCGGGAGACTGATAGATTGGTTTCATTGCTGATTTCCTCTCCAGAACAGGAGCAATATGATTTACAGACTTCCTTTCAATATATGTATACGATCTGATTTAGAGTGATGCGAACTACCATTTGTTTCTGAATTCGATTGAGGTACTTTCAAATTATGTTGACCCCTATTCAACGGTAGCTGGTCTAAAGTGAATGCCTGTTGTTGACCTTGGTGCTGACCAGAAAATGAGGCATGTGCACTCGGGGGTTCAAGAGGTGATTGATACTGATAATTTCCTGTTGTTTTCGGTAACGATATATTTGAGTGTCCCTGTACTGCATTCACATGTGGTTGCAATTGTGAAGTTGCTGGTTGTTGCACCTGATGTTGACCAATGCTTGTACACTAGGGGTTTCTTGAGGTACATGAAGGTGACTGTACGGATTACCATTTGTAATATTATGAAAAAGTTACCATATGGCGGGGCAGGCTGTCTCACAGGCATGAAATGCGGAGCTCGTATGCTTCCAAAGGAATATCCAGGAGGAGATGGTATAAAACTCCTAGCTTGTACCACAGGAATAGACGTTTGAGTAAAAAAGGAGCTAGAGTTCATAATGTTCATCTGTTGTTGCATCACAAGCTGAGCCTGTTGACTGGCAAGAATAGAGGTCATAGTCATATTTTGCATAGCTTGAAATTCCAATGTACGTATCCGCTGTTCTAACAATGGACTCTCCCCATTTGTTAATGTAAAATTTAGGTTATCCGGATTACTTCTAGTAACATTATTGTTTAAATTATTAAAATTGGTCGACTGATTAATAATCTTAGCTTGTAACTCTACAGTTTCCTTAAGTTTATTGATTTCACTTTCTAGTTTTATTATATAAACTTTATCTACACCTGATTCTTGGTTATGCTTATGAGTCCTATTAGTTTGCCGTTTAATTTTCTTGTTTTCAGTTTCTACTACATCAATGACAGTACGATCAGAGGATGCTTGTTGGCCCGACTTATTCACTCCTGTGCCATCACTACCCGGAAGCACGTTACATTCAGAAATTAAGGGTTTACCTATCGTTTCATTCCCGTCATCTACTATATTGATAACACTCTCAATGTTTAATAAATTAGATTCTGTATTTTGGTCACTAGTTAGTACTGATTTAACTACACTTCCATCTGTATCATTTTCTTTAATGCTACCGATTATATGACTCTCATTAACTTTATCAATAGTGTTCTTTTGATTTACAAAACCTACTTCTACAATATGGTTCTTCGTTAATATAGAGTTAGTTTTAGTTTCATCTATATCCTTTAATTTAATACTAGAATTCGTGTAAGTTATACTCGTAGATTCTGAGGATTTTAAGTTTTTATCATCAGATAGTATGGTTTTAGCTATTAATGTTGTATTTACTTCATTCGTTGAAGCACAGTTTGGTTTATAAAGTAAGTTATCAGAGCATAATACACATATATAATCAAGCTCATTGATTCTTTCTAGAGACTTTGCGGTAAGACCTGCACAAGTAAAATGTAGCCAAAGTAAGCACTCCCCGCATTGAACGGTTTCATTCCCAGCCTCCATATTACAGACTGGACATGGAGGAGTAGAACCTTTATAGCTGCTTTCCTTTCACCGACATCTTTTGTAGCGCAGGTTTCTTTGTCTTCTTGGCCGGTTTAACTTCAATTCTACACGACCCAGATGCTCCGGTACCATTAGACATATTGAGCCTCTTGTTCTTTACTCGGGCGTTCGATGCTAACTTCAAGTGGGCATTTGTTAACATGGCATCCATGCCAACAATAAAACTACCATTTTTACGATTATGTAGCGCATCAATATACACATACATATTTTATCTTCCTGAAGACTGGATATGTATATATACTCACAGTCTGGTGGCTTCATTAAATCCATCAAATTTTAAAGTTATAAATCCACTAGTCACAGGGAACTTATAGGTACTTATAGGTACTCTCGGGATCCAATAATAACAGAAAAAGAATATATCCCAGTGGTTAAAAATCACAGAATTGTATAGTTATGTCACTTAATTAAATGTCATTAAAAACCAGTTCTCCACCATTTTAGATCCGTTTACTGCTGATCTAATTAAACAAGACGAATTAAGGCTAATGCTCTATATTCACTAAATCTATATCTAAATTCTACATAAAACAAAAGCAGTCATCATCAAAATTCTCCCCTTTCCCCAGACTACACGTGCATTTAAAAGATAAGCATTTAATGAATATTCATATCTGACCAAAACTGACCACAACAGATAAGGAGGCGTGTCATTTACTAATGAATCAATTAATTACATGTCAATATACAGCTGCTGTGATTTCACTAACCAGTATCAATATCATTACCGTCTCCCACCCATGGGAGACGGTAACACCCATGGGAGACGGTATATATAGTCAAATGATGATCAGTCTTCGGAGTAAATGACTCTCTGTTACTTGATTGGGTGGTTAACTAAATCTATAAATATTTTTCTCATTTCATTGGTTTACGTCAGGATCGCACTAGTATGTGTACTGAAATTTCGATGTATTCTTAGGTCAAATCGGGGTTGTAATCAGTATTTTAGTGTAGTAATGTAACGTTCCACATATTGACTTCTATTTCATTCAATGCATTGGTCAGTTAACAATTATAAGGTAAACATTGTACCAAAATCTCCCTACTTTATAAAGCTGTTTTGGAAAAAAATTATATGTTCTATATCTTTCTTTTCGTTAATCAGCATTTTATTGTAGTAATGTTACGTTCCACTTATTGACTTCTATTTCATTCAATGCATTGTTCAGTGAACAATTAAAAGGTAAACATTGTACCAAAATCTCCCTACTTTTTAAAACTGTTTGGGTTAGGAAAAAATTATATGTTCTGTATCTTTATTTTCGTTCTGATATTGATGCAAATTTAACAAAACATATTTTTACCGCTAATGTTGAACATTTGTTGTTTAGGGAGTCAACTTTTGTTTAATTATTTTTAAAACAGCACGTGTAAAGTGACGACAGGCATTTAAATCTCTCAAGCACCATTGGATAATAGTTGAGCGTAAACAATATCCTTACAAGGCACATGCACATTGTTTACCTATCTTACATATAAATTACAAAAACCAGATAATTTAATAAATCCATAAAATTTGTAATGCAGCTAAGAGACGGTTAGCTTTTTAGAAAAGCTAAACTTGTAATTATAACACTTGGATCTTTCCTCTGTAATTTTTCGCTATGGGTTACACATTTTACCCCATTTGGAAAAAATAATAAAAAATGAAATAAAATAAAATCACTAACGACTTCGGAAAAGCATTAGTTGATGGGAAAAAAGTAAGGCTGTATTTTGTGATATCCGTAAAGCATTTGATAGAGTTTGTCATCGGGATTGTTATGTAAAGTAGAGGCATATGGTATCAAAGGCACTTTATTAAAATAGGTAGAAAATTCTTTTATGGGGAAGGAAACAAAGGGTAGTAATAAATATAGTCCAAGAATCCTCTGCCGTCCAACGCTTTTTTCTTTTTTTTTGCGTGGGACCAAACGCGTTGGACGGCAGAGGATTTTCGGACTATAACAAATAGTTCGTCATCTGATTTAGTTATTATCAAATCTGGTGTTCCTCAAGGGTCTATCCTGGGTATCTTCTTTTTATCGTTTTTATTAACGATATTGCAGCTGATATTCAACTAGTATTAAATTATTTGCTGACGACACCAGACTTATTTCATTCTAGATTACGAATGAAGTGTAGCTCTCTAAAACTGGACTTGTTTGTTAAAAATATAGTTCATTCGCCGCTTTGTCACCTGATCTATCATATGAAGAAAATGTTAATTTTTGACAGTTCAAGAATGTAAATAGTTTTGATCCTTTGAGTATTATAAGTTTAACTATAATATTTATAGGAAACGGACTAATATAAGTCTGTGACTTGTTTCCGGATCCTAACATTGTATACGATGTATTAACTATGTTCATTATCACGAATAAAATATGTTTACACTAAATTATATTCCATTTAAAACGTTATAAATGTCTTAAAATAAGAAAATTTTAACATATCCTTTTAAAATATACAATCAGCTATGTTCCCGTAAAAATTTATCAGAATCAAATCGGAAACAATATAGTTACAACTAGATGTATATAGTTTACATGCAATAGATTTCATAACACCAGCTCATCTTCAGACATGCTAGAACAACTTCAGTGGCCATAATTACAAATCAGACGTATACAAACAAGATTAATAGTATTATATAAATTAATTCACGATCAACTTGAAATCTATCCATCAAGCCTACTCATTCCATCGGACACCCGAACCAGAAACAAGCACCCCTGTCACTTTAAACACATCCATACAAACAAAGACTCTTACAAATTCTCATTCTAACCGCACACTATTGTACAATGGAATATGATCCCAACATCAGCAGTCCTTTGTGTAACCGTAGACAGCTTTAAAGAGCAGATCCCAGCATCAGCTCTTTCTCACTTCGTTTTAATAGGTCTCGTGTAAATAGTTTTATCAAAATTATGTAATATATTTACAAAATTTTAAAAAGGGTTCACTTTAAAAACTTGTGTTATCACAAATTTTCTATTTTTGTTTGTTTTCTTTTCTTTTGTAAAGCCACGTATGCAACGGCACGTTATAGCCATTGATTGGCTGCGTGCGGAAATCAGAAGATAGATAGATAGTTATCACACAAAATGTGTTTTGGGTACGGTAAAATTTGGTACGGGTACAGGTTACACAAATTACTCCACACCAATTTAAAGTGGTACGGTGTTAGCTGGTCAAGTCGCCCCCGTCAAAAACAACCCCACTGTAAAATCTCCCCCTATAAAAACGCCCCACCTTCAGCAAAATCGCCCAACTTACAAAAAAAATTACTATATAGTTTAAAACTGTTAAGTTGTACAAATATTTTCTCCTTTTAGGAGCATATTGTCACTGATTAACAATTAGAAATGTTTTATTTATAATGATCGATTATGTCGTTATTTTGCTTTAATTATTATAATTATCCTAATGAATGCCATCTTCGCTACCCAAGGGTTACGATCCGATACTCTTAAGAGAGAGTGGACCTGATCGTAACACTTGGCTAGCGAAGATAAATGAATGTCGGTCAACATGACCTGGGACATCTCGGCCCGATATTTGAGACAAGTCGGCCCGGTTTATAGGACAACCCGAACACAGTCAGCCAAGTTGCCCCGAAAAGGACAACTAGGACTTTCCATCAAATATACAGTTTTTTTTTTAATTTTCATCTGATTCTACCGCAGTAAATCTAAAATTTAAAATTTGTGGTAAATATATATGTGATGTCGTTTATTATGGGTGCGTGTCTTTTTGTTTTTTAAACAAGGTGCAGCTGTTTCAAGAAAAAAAATTAAAAATAATAAGTTGTATTTTATACCATTTATTGCATAATTAGATTAACAGGTATAACAACAATACAATTCAGACAATTCAGACGATAAGATGTTTGACATAGATAAAACAGCACTATTAATACACAATTACGATAACACACTATTCTAGGCTTAGGAATACAAAGTGCCGCACATCTTCAGGAGCAGACTTGCTGTGATCTGGTTACTGGCTTATTCAGACCACAACTGTGATATCTTGCCCTGCACCTTCTGTGTATTATTCCACTTACGACGGCGTAGCTTTCCTTCGCTTATCATATTTAGTTGCAGTGGTATCTAGGCGGCTTCTGCGGACATAACCTGGATCGTAATTAGAATTGTAGTATATCTTGTTGCGACAGGTTGTAAAAGCGGTTGTTCCAACCCTCGACGTCGTTGTTCGTGCGTACACTCTTGTCGAAAACACTCCATGATGAAAAGGGTCATACATTCTGTTAAACCAGTTGTCTTGTGACGAGGTCGAATGGCAAAAGAACACATGCAGTTTCATATGCAACTATTACTGTTATAATTAGGTTCGATAACTCTGTTTATCAATGAACGACTGTTTTGTATCATTAACACCAAAATTTATAATATATCAAATTGCTGTTATTATTAATAAAATTATTATATGTTTTTTAAACATATTATATTTGACAATTTTTTCCATTTTTTATGTATACTTTTATTTTGAATCATTTATGGATCGAGTTCGATCCTCATTTATTGTTGTACTACTCAGGAACAGTCTAGTTAGTATAGACTGTCCCTGTACTACTATAGTTCATAAATTAATAAAATTATTATGAATTATGGTTACCTAATAAACATTTGTGACAGACTAACTAGTATAGACTGTCCCTGCTTTCATGTATTGAAATTTAACCCATGCTTTGTCATCCTGATAAAGTTTGTACTGCCATAAACTTGTATTCCCTGTACAGTATGTTTATTGAACAGCTTATTCCTTAAAACTTGAATTTTGACTACCTTTATGACTGAGAAAAATGCGCTCAAAATAGAAATATTTTTGTAATTATCTTTAACATAAATACTTTATAAATGTTTATTACAAAGCTCATTACCATATTTTCAATTCAAGACAATACAATTGCAGTTAGTTTTTTTCTAAAGACAGTATTTTGTTAGTCAAATACTCTTAAAGTTGTTTTTATTTTGTTTAATTATTAAAATATTTACATCTAAATTAAACATGTTACAAATTTCTGAGATATAATTAAACCATAACAAGTACTATCTTTAAAAAAGATATTCGACGCATTTAACTCCTAGAGATGTATGCAAGGTAGAACGGAAACTGAACATACAACAATTAAAAAAAAACTTTAAAATATATCGAACGAAAGAAAGAGACAAGAAACATTAACGTTTTCTTTCATTGATGTGTGTGAGGGAGGTAAATAATTTACGTGTTGCGAACTATATCAAATCAAAATAAGGCCATTAGAAGGTTGCTACATTCATGGATTTTTTAAAATGTTATTAAACAATAGGGTATTATCAAAAATAGAATTTGCAATTAGAGCTCCATCTCCTGTCTGTACGTGAATGACGACGGACGCAAAGAAAGAAGATAGACATTGTTGGCTTTAAAAATTATAGAGCTAACAATAAACATATTTAAATATCACAAATGAAAAGCTATTTCAGAAGTTGTAGAACACAGTGGTAAATAAAAAACATACAAACCTTTCTATGTATATGTCGGAGTTGTATGTTTTTTCTTGTGATGTATCGTATATATTAACTCGAAAACAAGTTGGTTAACATTTTAAAATTTCAAATCAGCACCTTTTTAAAATAAGTTTGATAAGCAAATATGTACTTGCATGCATCAAGATTCATTCACATGTATTTAGATTACAGTTTGCTATTTTATTAATTTAACTATCTTTTATAATGGGAACTTCTAAGTAAAATATTTTAATTAGAATTGTATTAACATGAACACAAAATGTCTATTCAATGCTAATTTAATGTGAATTGAAATCGGTTATGTGTATGCTATCCCAAAAATGGGGGGATTTGGGGGGGGGGGGTTAATTCAGGTCTAAATAAATAATTGCAACGAAACAATCAGTGAATTTTTCTCTTAATTCTATGTGCTTGTGTGTATAGTAAACAAAATGTGTTATCGAACCACTGTGTCTCATACTAGTCATTTAGCGTTCTGACAATTACCAATGACCTACTTACCTTTGTGTAGGATCATTTGTATGACAATAATTTCACGATAGAGAGAGAGAGAGTGCGTGTGTCGGGCAGTCAAATGAAGAAATATGTGTAAATACATCACCGGCGTAAAGATTTTTAAAAGATATGATTGTTAACAAAGCAAATATAATTCTACCCAGACGAAATGCGCAAAAATTACACGACGTATGGTTTTATTGTTGTAGTTATTGTTTATCAGTTCTGAATGGCATTCTTTTAGTATAAATATAAATTGTCTAAAGTTTAATTACGACTATCATTTTTTTAAAAACACCAGTATGCTGAAATCATAGTTGGGAAATGCAAATAAGGATGCTTTTCAGAGCATACTATAGTAGATTGTTCGAACGCAGAATTTTTTACTATTTTTGTCCAATCAGAATGCAAGCTTGTCTTCAATAACAGAACGTTACCATGGGGAAGCGTCTTTTAGTTCAAAGGTCACAATTCGAAAATACCACACAACCCTGTCCCTTGACTGAACCACGTGGTCTGAACTTCGCCATGTTAAAAATTGTAAAATGAGCAAATATCAAATGAAATGGGAAGTATGAAGATCAGAAATTAAAGTGTTAAAAATGAGAAAATTAAATACATCAATATGTCTACTTTTTGTATAGTTGTGCAAAACTATGTTTATACGAACTGTATTTATGCAATTTACGTCATTAGTGGAGCATATTTGACAATTTCCCATTGAAACAATGTAACCAGAAGACAGAAAATACGGCTTTTTTCAAACAAAATGGAAAGTATTTTGCATGTAATTTAAACTGATAAAACTTATATCATTTGAAAGTTAGGAGACTGTAGAGCTGGGAACAATGTGCAAAACATATATATTTTATTTATTAAACAAGATATCTGCGTTTTTTAAATCGTCCCATTGCTTTTTATTTCAGTGGAAAATCCAATATGGCTGACAAATATACGGCACAAAAGTCACGTGATGTCGCTAATAGTTATGTAATTATCTAACAGTCCAACGAATATCATTATCTATTAAAACTCTGCGTATGTTTTGATCACTGCAATATTTTACGTGTTACTAGGCTTTTAATGGACTTAAAATTAATAAAAATGGCAACCCTGTAAACTTTATATTTTATGGATCCTGGCTATAATATTTATATGAAAGGCGGACTTATAAACTGTAAATTTTTGGGCTCTGGTGCTATGCAAAAAGTTTAATTAGAAATGCGAACCCATATGAAATTGTATGGGTCAGTTGCTTAAACGAACTTTGAAAATGTATAGTTTGTGGGTCTGGGGCTTCAAAATTATTCAAATAAGGCGGACCCGTAAACTGTAAGTCTATGGGTCTGCACCTTTTTGTTTTATTTGTGCATGATCATTTTAAATATTTTGTCTGTAATATGCATTGCTCTTGCTTATGCTTGCTGTGCTTTTAGCTCTAACAATTTGCTTTAGCTTTATGTATAAATATGTATGTGCCTTTCTTATATTAGATTATATAATTCTGTCTTAACATGCTTTGTATGTCTTACTATTAATATGCGTCTTGATGTGTTTGTTTATTTATTTTATTGTATTGTCGGTATAAAAGCTCCCGAGAGCTCCGACTTTAAATAAATATTACTTACTTACTTACTTACTTACTTACTTACTTACTTACTTACTTACTTACTTACTTACCTATTAAACTTTAAAGAAAAGTGGACCTATACACTTTAACTGGGTCTTGGGCTGTTTCTAAAAAAAACACTAAACCTGCATGGAGCTTTCGGCCGTGCTTCTGACAGTCACACCATTAACAGAAACACTTAAACAATATCAAGTTTCAGAATGGTAACAAATAGGGGCGATATAAATTTCTAGATGTGAGTGTGATAAAGGTTAATATCCCAAGGAACGGTAATGCTATACATAGCTGCAAACAAATTATTATAAACGAATTTCTTATCACAGAAAGAGATAATTAAACCATAATAACATTATAATCACCTGTCTATTTGCAAATAAGTCTGACTTAGCAGGAACATTATAAAAATATTTACGAGGCTTTTAAAACGTGTATATATCTGTATCTTAAAAAATATATATTTCCGTTCAACATTGATCATGTTTAACCACATGAGATTAGACCTGCAGGTCCAGAAGCCTCAAAAGAAATCCAAGTTGCTAAAATCTGAAAAATGCAAGTTAAATTGGTAATGATACAGTAAACTGGTAGCGTTTATATTAAAAAAAAGGGGGAGTTTACACGTGAGCTTAGTTTAATTACTAATATTACGTTACACCTGGACCTATAATTATAGACAAAAATCGATCGAAAGCGGACTCAAAATGTTAACATTATGGGTCCAGGCGGACCCGGACCTGTAATTATACGACACCGGCCCTACCGCTTGCTACGCCTATGGAATGTGTCGCTCCTATATGGGTTTACACCTGGATATTTATAGATAATAATGGCCATGGTGAATGCAGACATTGTTGATTAGTGACTATTTTATGGGGCGTCCAGAACGAATAGTTATTGAAGCAACAAATCTTCTACGGTTAAAAATATATGCTTTAAAGTACATGTATCTATGATACCTGCTTTTAGTTTAATGCTTTATATGTTTTTTAAATTTATGCTCAGCTTTTTTAAATGAATCTATTCCTAATATATGTTTTAAAATGCATGTATTTTGTGCTGTCCATCTTTAATGCTATACTGATTTATATACTTTGAATGAAAGTACCTTAACATGTCTGTTAATTTTGTGTTGTCATATTATGTTTTGCGATTTTTTCTGTTGGAAAAATATGAAGTCGGTTTAAGAGCTCATGTTATATGTTTGTTACTATGTATATATTATCCGACTCTAAATCAAATTTACTTGCTTACTTACTTACTAATTTGAACTAAATTCCAACAAGTCGATACAAAGCTATATACAAAGCACTGTATATGTTGAACAGTTAACAAAGTTGTTCTCGTTTTAAGTCATATTCTCCATTTACTACTTGTCCCTTTTAACTTGATATCAACATATTTTCTTCATCACGCTCACTTTTAAAATCTATAGTTATCTAACGAATACCCTGCAATACAAATCCTAGTGTGGGCATTTCTATAAAGCAAATGACCACAAGCGTTTCGTTGTTTGTAAATTAACTGTAACATTTGATGCTTATAGATAAAAAGGCAAAAATTCCACAACATTTGATTCAAATTCAGGGGCTTCACTGGTCGAGTGGTTAAGGTATTTATTCGTCCGACGCTGTTCTGAATCATGATAACTGCCAGACTTACTCCCCTCCTCACTACACACACAACCACGTAAATATAGGAGTTCGAAATATTATAGTGGAAACAGATTTAGGGCTTCAATCAGAGAAAGACTTCTTATAATATTGTTTCTTTATGTCAACTTGCTAAACATTCATGTCTGCAAGAATGTCAAATGTGCATAATCTACAGCTAATCCTGTCTCTCTCAGTAAGGTGAGAAAAGAATATCATGTCACACAAAGTAAAGAGTACAATACATAAAATAAATAAACTTTATTTCAACTGATACATACTGATATGTAATAATCTCAATCTGGCATTGGATTTACTCTATTTATTATGCATCAGCATGAACTCTGAGGCTTGCCCCAAAACTCTGGGACACCACAAGTGAAGTTTTAAGGAAAGCAAAAGATACCAATGAATGAAAGAAGAACAATAAAAGATAATAAGTCAGTTCAAAAAGGCAACAAAAACAAATGAACAGACAACCGATAAATAAAAAATATGTTGAAAACAAACTCGAAACATGAAAGAATACAAATGACTTAAATGAACTTCATAAAACAATCTTTGTTTCAAATAGGTATAAAAATTCAAAGCTAAATAAAACAAATACACATTAAAGTCCATCATATCCCATACATCCTTCGAAGTCAGGGGATCCGATTCCATGTGATGATGGAGCAAATGTGGAATCATAACCCCTGATTTGAAAGGATGATCCCACAAAACAGGTAAACAGAAAATAAAAAAAAATATTATTTGTAAGCATAACTTGTTACATGTATAAATGTCAAAGTTTTAAAATTGAGAAAACATAATAATTGGCACATAAACAGTACATATTCAAGAAAAATCAACCTACTCCACAAAAAGTTACAAGTACCCTATATTGTTTAGTATGACAGATGAAGGTAGTATTTATTATCAAACATGGTTTTAAGAAGTATTAATGGTAACTAAATGTCATAAATGTCTGCATCAGATCTGTTAAATACAATAATCAAAAAATATAATACAATATTACAAAAGTACCTTATAAAAAATTTCTTTACTTATATTTTATAATAAACAAAATGTTTTTTTTTTTTGGTCTGCATTGTCAAATCAAATGATTGCAGCTTGTCCAATAGTACATGTCAAACATTTGAAAATTATTTACTGACAGATAAAGCCATGATCTACAAACTGGTGAGCACTTTTATTGCTATTTTGATGAATTTTTCTTGATTTTTATGTGTAGTATCATCCCTTAATCTCTGTACAAAGGATTCTGGGTATTCTACATCAACCACAATCACCTCTGCCACATCACTTGGTTGATGTCATGTGAGATATCTATCTACATAATATCTGATGTATTTTTTTAAAAAGTTTACAAACAACACTTGTAGATGACACATGTAGTTCCGCAGTATATGGGAGGACATGTGGCAGAGGTTATATGTGGGAACCATTTTATGTTCTCTGTGCAAGATGAGTCTATTATCACATATAACTCTACTAGCATGAGATGAGACAGTCTCACCTCACTTACATGACAGCCTTCAATGAGATAGGGACGAGAAAATGCACCTCATTTAATAAAAAAACTTAAATTATCTATAAATATGGGTCTGTTCCACCATTAACTGCTTTTTGAAGCTGGATTGCTTCTATATTTTCCTCCTTGTAAAATTATTCATTTTCCATTCAAATAAACAAGTTTACTGAATTATTTCTAAAATTCCAGTTTTACAACTTACATTTTCCCATTTCTGACTGTTTTAAAAATTCTTTAAGCAAAAAATAGCTCCAGGTACCACTCACAGAAAATTAACACATAAGCTAATAAACCATTTATAGAATGGATGTGCAAGGCCATAGGCAACAAAACTTTTAGTACTGGGAAACGCCAGATGTTTTTTGGCTATGGCTATTGGCCTTGGGCAATGAAACAGCTGGGGTGGTTTCCTGTATTGCAGGTTAAATATTCTGTTCATTTAAAAGCACATGCAATAAATACTGTAAAATATGACAAAAATATAAAGTCCTCTAATAGAGTAGCATATATGGTACTGAAATAAGAATAAACAATAAGAAAACTTAAAAACAACTATAAGAATAGTTTAAATAACAAGTAGACAATTGTTCATGTGCATATTTATACATGTATTGATACACCACCGGTTTATATTGCCTTACACCACACTAACACAGCATTGTGAAAAAACAAAATGTAAGAAAATGAAATTTCTAACCATAACATTTTTCAATGTGTTTGAAGAAAAAAATACAGATGTTTCATTAGTATAATTGTTTCTTCTAATAGATTTATTCCCATATAATATAATAAAATTTCACTGCTATGCATAACTTAATGAATACATATTACAACATTTAAAAAGCCATCATTTTCCACAGTATGTATTTACAGATGATAAGGACACCTCATTCTGATTTTGGTATATACATCAGAAAAATTTTAGGTAAAAGACACTTTTTTCATAAGCATTATCTGTAATTTTACTCATCAAGACCATGTTTTTTTATTGGGTTTTGGGTTACTAATTTTGGTTTTTGTTGTTTTTTTCCTTTTAAAATTTGATCTTTATGAAGTGTGTCTTTGTCACAACCTAGATTCATCACTGTACTATGGTCATTAATATAATGGTTAACTGTAAAGTTTTCTTTCACTTTAAACAAGTTTTTAATTCAAATATTAATTATTCATTCCAATTATTTAATACAAAAGAAAACTAATCACAAGAAAGCAGATGCCACATATTTCCTTATATTTTTTCAGCAGGGAAACCAATTGTTAAATTTATTATGTGAAAACACAGGGTGAATAATTTAACAATAATTGCAAATTGTCAGAAATGACAAACACCAAATTTTCAAGAATATTTCTGAAATATGAAATACATAAATCTACATTTATGACAAATAAATAGATTTTATTTACAGACAATAATTTACTTTTTTTGCTTAATGTAAAGAGTTAAATGCAGGACAGATAACTGCAATCATAATTTAGAAAAGGAACCTTGACAATTTATTCTTATTGCAGTCATTTTACATCATATTCTGCAAAAAGTAAAAAGCCCCCCCAAAACAAGTGTATCTGTTAGCTTAGGCTCACTAGTGATACCCCCCTTTTCACAAAAAGTATTCAGTAAACAAGAAGAAGATAGCCAAGGAGCATAAAATTGCTATACACCATATGGTACTATATAATAAAGCAATATGCAAAATATCAGGCTTCTGCATCCTGTAGTTGCTTAGAAAATTGGGACAGAAATTTTTCTTATGGACAGACGAATGGAGAGACAAGGATAAAACAATATACCCCTCTTCTTCGAAGTAGGGGTATAAAAATGAGCAATAGAATCATGAAGACCCTAAAAAAGACAACTTAACAGACTATGAATTTTCAATATTAGTCATTTTAAAAACCCAAGACCATTTGCAAGGCATTTCATTGTAGGGTATGTATGGTATCTCAATATTGATTCCACCAGAAAGCAATTTAGTCCATTTAATCGAAGATTTGTGTCCTAAAAGATATACTTCTGTATTTTCTGTAGTAACAGGAGCTTGTAAGAACAGTTTGTTGCCTTTTGGCCACATCAGTACGATGGCATACACAAATGCATCACCTTTAATTATCCGTTTAGTGTACCTTCAATATAAAATGAAAAAGTAACTGCATTAGAAAATAAAAGGATATTGAATGATGAAATCTGCAATATTCGATCAAAATGATGAACACTGTAACAGCATACAATATAAACAGGACACTGGATACAATCAATGATCCACATTTTCAATTGTCTGCATGAAATATCTAACAATATCACATTATAGGTCATAGGTCAAAGTTATCTTGCTAAGTTTTTTTAATTATGAAAATTTGTGTGTATTCTGCTTCAGCTGCAAGAATTTATTCACCAACAAGAGGCATTATCATAACCACACTTTTGAAGCAGCTTTACAGATTACCTGAGGTTAAATTGAGTTTTAACAGTGAATTGAGATCACTAACTACCAATTCTACCTTATTTACTCCATGCCTTTATTATTTTTTTTCAAAGAATTAATGATGATACATTAATACATCATTTAATGCACTAATATGGGTTTCAAACAGCTGTCCTTTTTGGAAATGTCTTACCAAACATTCTTTGTTGCCTTATCTTCCTGGTATTTCCAAGGAACAGATGAGTAAATAGCTTCACCAGTAACATTCAACCATTGTCCTATTTGCGTTAGTCTCTCCAAGTATATAGAACTGATAGTTCCATCATGTGCCGGACCAATATTCATCAAAATATTTCCTCCGTAACTGTAAAGAAAAGTCATTTACCTGAATAATAACTGACATAACTATAGTTAAAATTAACAAGCAGCATTTCAGAAGTTTTAAAATGAAAAATAGTTGCACCATTATGAACGTAAACAAATAAATTGTGTGTTCAGTGACTGATCATCTTGATTTGTTGAAGACCATTTTGCATTTATGATGTATATGAGGGTGGTCACTATGACCAAATAGCTGGATAAGCAGTATACCATACTACATTATAAAATAGGACCATACATAGACAATCTGTCACTTCTTAGCCCAATAGTTTCAGAGAAAGGGATTTTATATGAGTTTTGCATTTTTGAATGAAAGTCCTTGTGAGAACAGCAATAATCACCAATTTGAAGGAGAACCAACAAAGGGCATTGAAACCTAATTAGGCAATTGAAATGTAACAAGGTAAGGTGCATCCTGGAGTTATTACAACAAACTGCTATTTAAATGTCATCTGAATTTAAAATGTTTTATTGTCTGAAAAAATCAGTTTAGTCTAAATTTGTAAGGCATATAAACATGGACACTGAAAGGACCGATAACAGCCAGTAACCATAAACTAGATGCTCACAGGAGCCTGTAATTACTCACCTAGAACCCAAATGACTTCAACTATATTTAAATTTTTGAAATTTACAGTTTCAGTCCAGTTGTCATAGCTTTTAAGTTACTGTGCAAAAACTAAACATATCTTCAAAAATTTTGGTTAAGTACAATAACTCCTAAAAAGGTGCCATCAGACAATTTCTGAAAATTAAATGGTTTGTACGCCTTGCCCTTTAGCTGTTTTTAAGTTATAGGACAAAAATGGAAAAAACTCCTACAAGAAGCTGATACACAACTTCATTCCAATAGCACCTATTATAGATCTTAATGTGCTGATCAATTTGAAGTAACGGTTTTCTCTATAGCTATTATAATTTTTGAGATAATCAAAAACGTGTGTTGACAACCATGTTCTAATTAAGGTAATTTAGAAATTTACAGTTGTACTCTAGGTGTTTTATAGAATAATTTAGTATACAAAATCTGATCACATCCAAATTCATAATTAAAGGGCAATAACTCCTATAAAGAGTCATGTTGCAATTTTGGACTATGCAGTCATTTGTAGGCCTTGCATGGCTGATCATTTGTGCAATTTACAGTTTCAAATTAGCTGTTTTTAAGTTATAGGACAAAAATGGAAAATTTAATTTAAAAAAATTGTCATTTAAGGGCAATAGCTCCTATAAGGAGTCATCTGACAATTCCAGACTTGTAGGGTGAATTGTAGGGCTTGTATTGCTGATCATTTCGCCATTAACAGTTTCACTCTAGTTTTTTAAGTTACAGGACAAAAACAGAAAATTTCATTAAAAATGTCATTTATGGGTAATATTACTCATATAAGGAGTCATCTGAAAATTTCAGACCAATTAAATGAATTGTTGGTCTTGTATTTCTGATCATTTTTTCTATTTACAGTTTTACTCTACCTCTTATAGTCTTCAAGTTATATTGTAAATACCAAAAATTTTGTCAAAAATTGTCATTAAAGGACAATAACTCCTACAAGAAGCCGATACACAACTTCATTCCAATAGCACCTATTATAGATCTTAATGTGCTGATCAATTTGAAGTAACGGTTTTCTCTATAGCTATTATAATTTTTGAGATAATCAAAAACGTGTGTTGACAACCATGTTCTAATTAAGGTAACAGTGGCCATCTTTGTCTGTTGATCAATGCCCTGGGTACAAATTTGAAACTAGGAACCCTAAGGATGATTGTGTTCAAGTCTGAAAAAAATTGGCCCTGTGGTTTCAGAGGAGAAGATCTTTGAAAAAGTTTATGACGGATGACAGTCGACATATGCCAAGTGATGGCAAAAGCTCACATGGACCTTTGGTCCAGGTGAGCTAAAAATGGAACGAGCTCTTAATTGCTTGAATTGAGAAAGTTCGAATGTGGGTGAGAGGATAATATTTTGTATATTACCATTTTAATTAACATGTGTGTGAGGTTTAAGATTCTTCTTTTTTTTTCCTGTTCATATCAATGCATGTGTATGGTATTGCTATTATTTTATCATAAATTCAAATAAATTGGTTTTTAATTTCCCCTGTACACACTAGTCCGATAGTGATGGTGGGGTATTGCTAAAATCTTGACTGATCAAAAAAGAAATACAACAAAAACAAGGGTAAATTATTACGTCCCACTGACTCTTCAACATTAAAAATGGAATAAAAAGGACCTTAGTTGTGTTGAGGTAAATACTGTGACATGATCAGTAACTCATTGGTGAGCTTACCTTATTGTTTTTACTACAACTGCCAGTAATTCTTCTATTGTAAAGTAGTCCTTGAGAGAAGCCTCACGCCGATAACCCCAGGACTTTTTATCAATAGTCATACAATTTTCCCACTTTCTTTTCTGTAGTTGACCTGAAATATTTGTATCATAACTAATGATAAAAAATACTATTTTTATATAAATAAATGTTTTGTCATATACTCTTAACAACATAATGAAAAGGTACTGTATGCATAACTTTCAACAATCATGTTTAGACAACAATGTTGCCAGCCAAAACTATAGCATACCCAAACATCCAAACAAGCTAAACCAAAAACTAAGACTTTATAAATTTTTAAACCAACAATAACACAGAGTAGATAATTATTTCAATGATATCATAATGTTCTTTTTAAAACTTTTTATATATTGGGATAGTCATGAATACAAACAGCAACAATGTAATACAAGGCCATCCTAACATATTTAGTTGCCTATGAAACAATAATTGTGTACTATTAGTTGATTTTATACTGCCTTATTGGCTAATGTTACCATTAAAATGTACATTTTAATAAGTCTGTATTCATTATACAGTTACAACTAACAGCTATAACCTAATAAACCTTCTATAAACAAGTTTCTTAAGTCCTTTGTCATGTCTCCCAAGTCAGGGGTTCTGAGTCTGCATTTGCTCCATGATGGTGGAGCCAATGTGGACTCAGAACCTTGACTTGGGAGGATGGTCCTTTGTTACTGCAATTAAAATGAAAATTGTACGCATTACTTTTTTATTTCATTTTCTTGTTTTGAACACTACTTGGGCAGTAACTCCATATATATTTCTGAATGTGCCAATTATATACCTTTTCTTTCATAGTGTGTGATAATAGTATTACTTTGAATTATCATGATTATGGGAACATTTTTTTTTTCCTTTAATAGGACTATATTCAGTGAGCACTGTTTTGTGTGGCAACATTCTGGCAGCACCTTTATATGAAGTCGATATCTCCCAATTAATCAGGTACTCAGGAGCCTATATTTCCTTTCAGATTTCCGTAAGAGGTTGCCTGCAGACTGAAAAGCTACTTAACCAGGGGATCATAATAGCATGATTAAAGTCATCACTTTGAAAATTTTACGGTCCCCATCATAATGTTTACCATAATAAAATATCTGGCACAAATGGCCACTGATATGTTTCATTTGTCATAACAACTTTCCTTCCTTCATACTATCATACTAGATTATGACCGCTCTCAGATATAACTAATTATAGCTATTTTGCAGCATTTTCCTTTGATCTTTATGTACGGTATTATACCATCTCACTCTACTTGCGTAAGACGGGCCCATCTCGCCTCCCTATCAAGATGTTGTCAAGTAAACACTGTAATGTCACAATGTTACAAAAGAGCAATAAACAGATCACTTATTCTTCTGTAAATGGCCGATTTCTGGTACAGATGACCCAGTACAGATGAGCTCAAGCGCACACATCTGTACTTGCTGCGAAATCCAATCAAAACGCCAGAAACAAGAACGTTGTTATAGAAGCATAACAAAGTTCTTGTTTGACATTATTGTTTCTGGCATTCTGATTGGATTTCAGAGGCAATGGACTCTAAAACAATGGAGAGTCTATAGGATATAGCGATGTGAAAGTTGTTGGTTTACGGAAGAAATAGGTACTTTCATGCGCTTTTGGGAAAGCCAGTGTGAACTTTCACTCGTGATAGAAATTTTTATATCTTTTGGCTCCACTCACAAAAAAGACATTAAATTTTTATCACTTGTTAAAGTTCAACTGGTCTTTCCCAAAAACGTATGGAAGAACCTATTACATTTTTTGAAATTTGATGCATTTTCTTGTCATCTCATGCATCTGATTTAAAAAACGTAAATAATATATAATTACATGTACCAGATTTTAACCCAAGTGGTACTAAGTGCAATGAGTTGAACAGGATTGTTAACCCTTCTAGCACACCTGGACCCTCTGTGTTAAGTGGGGTTCGTAATTTTTCATTTGTTTAACCATGAGTTTTCTGAACACTCCTCGTGTATCTATTTTTTTGTTGTCTATCATCCTTTTATGTTCCTTGGGAGAATGAACTGTACTTTTAAATGACTCTTGAACAGTTGTCACATTTTCAGCATTTTTAACATACCTGGATTATAGCGATCACTACATCCAAGAAAGCCTCCATGTTTACACCTCACACTTTTCCCCCATCTGTCATTTACCACGACTGAATCTTTTACTGGACTGTAACATAAGATAAATTCTGCCAGAATCAATATTTGACAAGGCTTGTTTGCTTGCTTTTATACAAAATACTAAATATTTGGTCAACACATTTTTTGTAGATCAAAGTTTAACTTTTACTGAAATTACAACAAACTGTTTAGTTTGATTGTTTGAATAGGGTGTAACATGGCCTTGATTTTATGGTACCAGCAATTTTTCTGGTATATTTCATGGTGTCCATTTTTTGGGATAGGGAGCATGAGTATGCAGTGAAAACCAATTCAAATTAAAAAATAATGAAATTAGAGCTCATTTCTGATGGGTTGACCAACACAATTATAATTTTTCTAATAAATCAGATATTATTTAGTGCAAGGAAAAAATTGGGGTCTCAGAGTTGAACTTTTATCTATTGTAAAAATGAAGTTGGAAGAACATTTGAGAGCTCCCTAGACCTTTTGGAATATAGCACTACTATATGTCTTGAAATACTGAGTATTACTTGGCAGCAGAGGTAAGGTGCAAAGTTTTGAAAGATAAATATAAAAAAAAACTACATCTAAAGGTGTTGTTTATTACAAATACCTGTGGTTATACAGCCAACAAATTCTGTAGAGTTCCTAACTCATATGTACAAATACCTGTGGTTATACAGCGAAATAATTATTTAGAGTTCCTAAGTCCCACCTAAAAACATCTGTGGAGTTCCTAAGTCTACAAATACCTGTGGTTATAAAGCCAAATAGTTCTGTAGAGTTCCTTAGTCCCATCTACAAATACCTGTGGTTATACAGCGAAGTAGTTCTGTAGAGTTTTTAAGTCCCATCTACAAATACCTGTGGTTATACAGCCAAGTAGTTCTGTAGAGTTCCTTAGTCCCATCTACAAATACCTGTGGTTATACAGCCAAGTAGTTCTGTAGAGTTCCTAAGTCCCATCTACAAATACCTGTGGTTATACAGCCAAGTAGTTCTGTAGAGTTCCTAAGTCCCATCTACAAATACCTGTGGTTATACAGCCAAGTAGTTCTGTAGAGTTCCTTAGTCCCATCTACAAATACCTGTGGTTATACAGCAAAGTAGTTCTGTAGAGTTTTTAAGTCCCATCTACAAATACCTGTGGTTATACAGCCAAATAGTTCTGTAGAGTTCCTTAGTCCCATCTACAAATACCTGTGGTTATACAGCAAAGTAGTTCTGTAGGGATTTTAAGTCCCATCTAGAAATACCTGTGGTTATACAGCAAAGTAGTTCTGTAGAGTTTTTAAGTCCCATCTACAAATACCTGTGGTTATACAGCGAAGTAGTTCTGTAGAGTTTTTAAGTCCCATCTACAAATACCTGTGGTTATACAGCCAAGCAATATATTCTGTTGAGTTCCAGTATGTGTCTTCTGCTTCCCACTCTCCATCAGACCAAATTACATCCGGTTTATAGATGTTTGTCAGCTCATATAATTCTGGCATTGTTTTCTTCTGAAATAATGACAAACAAAAAATATCTACCTTAACACATCTGAAATGACAAAAATGCCACTGAATCTAAAGAACTAATAAAAAGCTAAACTGCAATGACTTCTGTACAATGATTTAAATGAAATGTTGCTAATATCCAATGTTCCTTGTTTTTAAATATTAAATATACACCTCGTAAGTTAAACAACACCTACAATTTTTTTTTTATAATTTCAAAAATCTGAATGAATATTAATTTTGTGTTATTTATGTAATAAAGCCATCATTTGAGCACAGGAAAGTTACTTCAATTAAATCCTAAGGTAAATCTTAAAATAGCAAAACCAATTTGTCATATGGTAGTCGAGCACGTCTAAAAGCCTTGTTTTCCTTAACGATTTAGTGTTCATCTCCTGATCTTTTTCGACTTCATCTTTACATTTTTACAATGCCTAGACGGAAATGAAGCTGAGAAGTTGCAGATCGTTGGAATGTGTAATAGTGGACAGAGCTTTTGTCAGATAGCACAACACTTTGGCATTCACTTTAGTATTGTATCTAAGCTACTGAAACGTCGAGAAGATGGAACTATCCAGGAACGTCCTAGGTCAGGTTGACCACCAAAAACATCTAAAAGGGAGGATAGAGCCAAATGCCAACCGTTTGCCACTGCAAGATATCTTCCTGATGATTGGAATATTACAACCTGAGTCGCTGTTCAAACAGTTAACAGGTGCCAAAACAATGCAAGGTTGAGATCTTGTCGTCCTTTAAAACGTCCACTATTGACACAGAGACATTGCCAAGCACGTTTAGAGTGGGCACGATGGCAACGAATACACTGGACCGACAAAAGCAGATTCCTTCTTCATCATATTTGATGGGCGATGCGCATTTCGAGACAACGAGGCAATGCTTACAACCAGAACAACATACAATCTGTATGTGGTTGATGGGACAATGACTGGGCAGAAATATTGAAATGACGTCATTAACGCTATTATTGTGCCACATTTTGACAATCTTGCACTTGGTAACAGACCCATCTTAATGGATGACAACACAAAACCTCACCAAGCTGCAATTGTACCCGAGTTTAGCGCAAGGGAAGCTATTGAGCATCTTCCATGGCCATCCATCTCACCCGATTATGAATCCAATTGAACATTTGTGGGATAACATTGGCCGTAAAATCATCAATAACAGAGCACCTGCTTGTAAAAATGTCCAAGAACTAAAAATGAATGGCAGAATTTACCACATGCTACACTTCATCATTTAGTCAACAGCATGAGGAGGAGAGTTAATGAACTGTACCCGAAGCATGGTGGTTACACGACTTACTGAGTATTTTTGTGTTTAACACATTTCAAAGTGACTTTCCCTGAACATTGACCTATGATGATGTGTTTACTTTAAGATGATAAAATTGAAGTATGCAATCAAAATTATTTTTTGACTAATGAAATGTATATTTGCACTGTTTTTTGATATCTTTGCTTTGAACATTTTCATCAAACAATAAGTAAAGTGGCTGTTAACACGTTGTTTGTATGTTTCCTTTGTCATTAATGTTCAATAAATTGTTATTTCTTTAAAAAAAAAATTTTAAATGAATCCCTGGAAAATAATAGGGTGTTGCTCAACTTAAGGCGAAATGTATATATTTACAAATTAAAACAGTATGTCAGAATATGCTATTTCCTTTATAAATTTACAAAATATTAAAAGAAACATAAATACTGCTTTTAATTACATGTATTAATTTATTTATGGATGCATGTAGCATTTAAATTAAAACTTGCTTGCATGACAAACATAAATGAAACTTCAGTCATCAAACTACAATGACAAAAAATTGGAATGTACAAGTAGCAAAAAGATTTTGTAATTTTTAACTTTCACATTGAAATGCAGTGTGAGAATTTTAAATTTGTGTTTACCTCATACTGTGCACATGGAATAGTTTGGTATACGAATGCACTGAATAAAAAAAACAAATTAATAAAGGTACAAGGAACAGTTAAATGCCCTCTAAGATTGTCTCTATTAAAACTTGATTATAAATCCAAACATACTCTGACAAAGTACTGTGTTTTGAAATTGTTTCTTTTATCTCTTTGGTAAAGAGGATGGAACCATTCATAAAGTGAGTGGTACAATCCAAACTTCAAATTCTTCTTACGTATGGCAGTACCTAAATCTCCTGAAAGACAAAAGTTAAGCAAAATTGTTATTTTAACAGTATTTTGTACTTTGATATGATATTATTCATACTGCATGTTGGGCTTTGTTGATTTGACTGGTGTAAGTATACAGTAAAACCATGTTTATTGAATGATCACTGTATTTGGATTAGAGTTTAACTTAGGACAAACCCTAATCAATTCAAATGTAAACGGACAAGTATTGCCAGCTTTGTGGTGAAGGCTTCTCATCAAAAACTGGACACCATCATACATGTAGTTGCAAATTGCTTTAAGTGGCATCTCAAGAAAAATAATTTATCTATTTGCAATCATGTTATAAGGGGGTCTTACTAGTAGCTTCTGTCATAAGTTTAGGAATAAGTTAAGTAAATCATTTTATGCAAAATCAAATGACAGTAAGTATTTAAATGTAAATGAACATGCATACAGTTCATAACAGAATGTTATTACAATCATTAAATTATAATCTTATACACATCATATGCTTCACATTGACTAGAGATGCACTTTTCACAACTGAAGAGACAAATTAAACACTTATCCATATAATATGTTTTCCTTACATTTCATTGGACAGTCATGTTTCATGTATATACAATGTGTTTATAATATGACTACTAATGTTCTGACACTCAACATAGGTGTCTATGTTAAAGATGGTATAGAAACACTCAACATTCATTCAAACTATCAGAAAACCACTGGAATTTTTGTATTCAATTTTGATTTATTGATCAATTTTTTATTTTTGTTTATCAACCAAAACATTTTATTTGAAATAAAGTTTAAACAAGAAAATGTGTCTTGGCGACACTAATGTCCTGCTTGGCATGTATTGGTATTAAAAACCAAACTTTTCATTCAAACATGAATTATTTGGCACAGCCCTACAGAATTTAGCCACTAAAGAGGATCTCATCATGTTGTAAATGAGTACCAATTTCCATGAAGATGTTCTAATCTTCATAAAAAATACACCAAAGTAAAGCCAAGGTGGGAGGGGTGAAGGAATGGACAAAAAATTTATATGTTCCCCCCCCCTTTTGTTGTCGGGACAAAATCAATCGAATCTTGGTTGTTAACATTTGAATTTGAAGTATTTCACTACTAAAACCAATCTTGTATCATATAGATGTTTGATAGATCATATGACATTGTATGGTTTGCTTTTAATTATTGAATGATTTATTCTAAAGAATACATACATAATTTCTTTATTATTTATTACATGTAGAATCACATAGTACTTCATACCTACAAGATCTCTTTTTGGTCCGACTTCCACAGAATTCCAGCTGTAGGAATATTCTGAAGGCCACAAAGTATATCCTTCATGATGTTTTGAAGTCAAAACAACATATCTGTGGAAAGAATTATTGAAAAACTGAATATGCTTATATCATGCTCTAATCTACAAATTACAAGATACTGGTACGCACTCCTTAATTAAATCTTAAAATTTAGTTTAATCAAAATTATTTACATGTATAATTTTTATTGTTCAAAAAGGATTACTTTAGCAGATACATGTAGGAGCCTCCGACGTTTGATGAGTGGTTAAGGTAGAATGTATACTATTCATCACGTGGTCTGTAAACACCGAGGTTGCAGGTTTGAGTCTCACTGCATGGAGGGTGTACTCCATTCCAACCTTAATTGACAAGGATTTCCAGTTTTCCTACCAAAGGTCTTGGTTTTCTCCATGTACTCCGGCTTCCTCCCCAAATAAAAACTGGATGCCATGATATAGCTGAAAAATTACTGGAAGTAGCATTAAACATCATTCAAACAAAGAAACAAACTTTAGCAACTAGGTATTTAGATCTGGCACAACATATTACATCATAATCCTAGTTTTTTTAACAACTAAACAAGCTTACTTTGCTCCACTTTTAGCAAATATATCTGCCCAATCATCAGGATCAAAAAATTCTGCTGTGAAATCTGCTGCAAAATCTGCATAGGTGAAATTAGGTCTATAATTATCCTTCATGAATTTGATTGTATTTGTAGCTTTTCTATCATATGGTCCACTGCCTTTCCAAAACCACCAAAACCACTCACTACCAAAACTTGGGACAGAAAACACTCCCCAATGAATAAAAACTCCAATCTTTGCTTCATCATACCATTTAGGCAGAGGCCTTTTGTCCAGTGATTCCCAATTTGGCAGATACATTCCATCAGCAACATTTAAACTGTTAATATCACTTTTTTTATTATCATTCTGCAGTTGTATTTCTTTTCCAAATGCATTTTGAGCAACATCAAAGGGTTTTATATCCTTCATTTTCTCCAAGTTATTTGCATTATCCATGTGTATTTCAGAAACATCATGTTCATAGAACATTTTGTATAGAATTACTGACACTAATATGAGAAAAGCTAGTGTATAGATATTTCTTAAAATTCTGCATTTCATCATTGCTATTCCAGAGTCAGTCATGTCAGAGACATAAAACCAGACACTGGGAATTAAACTTTATGAAATCTTGGAAGATCTCATGACTCTTTATCAACCTCAATTTCTGAAATATACATGTACAGTGATCATCAGGATCAAATGAAATATAAAATAACAAAAAAATATTATATATCCTGCCAAGACATCATTCAGTTTTTCATTCTACATTCAGGAGTTGTGTAACTCAGAGAATTAAAATGAAGTGATGTTGTCATCTTTGTGAAACAGAATCTCTTTACAAGTTTCTATAGTCAAATCGTGTATATTATTGATTAAAACAGTATCATGTATATTTTATACTTTCTGGTTAAAAGACAGACTCAGGTGGAATCGAAACAAGTTTGTGAAACAAGAAAAATAAATAATGATTTTTCTTAATTATCTGATTCTTGCTCAAACACTTTTATGAAATCTGTTAAGAAAAAGAATGCACTACTTCTACTCTATAATAGGCTGCCTTCAACAAATTGAAGATTCTTCTAATGCTTGTACAGCAAACGAACGGAATCGAAGAATACATGTAAATTAAATTATAACCATCCTCACAAGTCAGGGATTTCCTAGCTAAGTTTGTCAGGGGTTCGTGGACACATGTGGACACAGAAACCCTGACTTGTGAGGATGAATTATAACATTGTTTGAATAGAAGATTTTTTTTTTTAAATATATAAAAGGCTTGTGATTATTATTGTATTGCTAAGACCCCTGACTTGAAAGACTTGAGTCAAGTTGTTCCAGTTTCTTATTGTTCGAGGAAAAAAAGATTGTTGTCAAATCCTGATTGAGGTATCTAAAGAGAGGAAGTACATGTTTCGTGCAAGTCTGTTAGGAGTTACTAGCCTTTCTGCTTTGTCTACTGTAACTATTTGATTTTGTTATTTGATACAGCATAGGGGACAGACCATTAAAAATGTTGAAAATAAACATGAAATGAGAGGTTTTATTATTGGAACTACTGCCACTGGCTGCTTTATATATACTATTGACTACAGTATAGTAGTATACACGACTATAAAAGACCTGGCATTTTACCTTTGCTTCAAATGAAAGAATTCAGGTCTCATAAATGTAAGCCCTCAGTATTCTCTGAAAATTACAGCATAACTTGTACTACCGTATGTGTTCAGGGTGATAAAATATACTTTCAGTTTCACTTTTAAATTACAATCGGATCACCTCGATTATTTCCGCCAATTTCCCGACCGTTGACGGAAATGGCCGAGAGATTGTACCCTGCCAATGGTAATCCTCTTTAGTATTTATTTAAAATCGGGCCTTCGGATATCATGATTTTTATTTTAAGTAACAATAAACTTTTTACTCTTGTTTCGACAAACGATATTAGGAACCGGTTAATATTAATGTCCTATCTCCTAAAAATACAAAAAGTTGCTGCCCTACAGATGTGTTATTTTAAAGTGAATAATGGCTACAATTCAGTATTGTTTGTGAAACAAATTGCACGATTACAATATGTTGGTTTTGAATTAAAACGTCAGAAAACTAGTTTTCTTCTTTTTTTCTTCCGTAAATGGCCGATTTCTGGTACAGATGACCCAGTACAGGTGAGCTCACGCGCACACATCTGTACTTGCGAGTGCTGCGTCATGCAATCAAAACGTCAGAAACAAGAACGTTGTTATTGAAGCATAACAACGTTCTTGTCTCCAGCGTTCTGATTGGATGTCAGAGACAATGGAATCTAAAACAATGGAGAATCTATATTATATAGCGATGTGAAAGTTGTTGGTTTACGGAAGAAATAGGTACTTTCATGCGCTTTTGGGAAAGCCCTATGATCTTTCACTCGTGATAGACATACAATTTCTATCACTAGTGAAAGATCAACCGGTCTTTCCCAAAAACGTATGCAAGAACTTATTATTCATTGATGATATTGTTATGAAAAAAAAATTACTGAAATTAACCAACTTGGAGCCCCGCATGTAAATATAGGTATGTGTCCTGTTGCATTTTGCACCATTACAACACCCCAATAATCATTGACCGGTATATTGTAGTTCAAACACAAAATGACAATTAACAAAATTAAAACATACTTGTAAAGTCGATTAATGTCAATTTATAATCTGCTATTCTTTTCCGTTGGATTTGCGCGTTTTGTTGGAATTTTTTTTTTATTTTGAACCGTTAATAGATCGGCCCTGCCAAATTTGGCCGAAATACGAATACAAATTTAAGATAATTTTATTTTTATTTCTTCCGCCGACCTTCCGATTAGGCCTTACGTGGAAATAAAAATTGCCGTCGCAAATTGTATTTTATGTGTTTTTGTTTGTTTGTTTGAATGGTGTTTTAACGCCACTTTCAGCAATTTTTCAGCTATTTTTATGTGTGAAGGACATTTCCGCCAATAGCAAATTCGGCCAATACAAAATCGGTTCATAGGAAAAATTAATTTAAACTATTTTGTGAAGATTTTTATTTACCTAACTGTACGGTTGGTCAGCTAAGAGCAGATCTATCCACTGTGCAGATGTGGAAATAATAGGTCTCTTAGCTGTGGGTAAAGTATTCAGCATCTCGGCAGCTAGACCTGGTTACAACTGTTGTATGTACATTTGTGTTTATTTTGATTGGATATGCTTACAGGGCCGTAAATTATATGTAGGCCTCCTATTGCAAACTGACAACAACAAAAAATTTGTGACCAAAAATAAAATAAAATTAAATAAAAGTAAAAAAGAGAAAAGAGAGAGAAAGGAAGAGATAAAATAAAAGCAAATTATAAGTACATATGTCATTGTTACATAAAAACCAGAAAATAGAGTGCTTATTTCGTCAGTTTAATCAACTGAGCTATTTTATAATTAATTTAATTTACTAAATATACCACCTTTTCTGTGTGCATCTACGTTAAATTAATATCAAACCCAAGACAGTACAATTTTTTATAGTGTCTCAGTAAACAAAATCACAGTTTTATACTCTAAACCCCCATCATAAAAACCCATGGAAAGCACCCCAGGATTTTCCAGATAGCAGGATTTTGCACAAAAATGTGCTCAGCTTAAGCAGGACTAGGCGCCCCCAGACCCACGCCTTTACTGCCTCCCCTTAATCCAAACACAATTTACGGCCCTTGCTTACCTGTTTTCATCTTATTTTTGTGTTGTAGGATGTGCTAGGATTTATATATAGTTAAAAAAAACCTGATAAAATTAGAAAATTTTTATACATTTTGCTTGAATGTTTTATTATGTTTATCTCAGAGTTTTATTCTAAGTCTAAATAGTTTAACTAGTATACATATTTTCAGGACGATCTTCTGTAGCTTCTAGCCAAGGATTGTTTTCCATTCTTCGTTTAAATACATAATGACACATTTCTGTCATTTGTAGTGTTTATTTATAATTACACTAAAAGAAAGGCGCACATGAAATACTGATCAATATTCTCCAAATTTTGTATCTAGCTTAATAAATATGAAGTAATTTCTTTACAAACTAAAATAGAACTTTAATTATCCAGTTTTTATTTCAAATTTCATTAAGACTTTTTATATATGCAAGTGCATATTTTACGCTACAGTTAGTAGTATTTGGTGTTTTTTTAACATACGTTGAGCAGTATTTTACCTATATTTAGTACATTGTGCTAATTGATTGATTGGAGCAAAGTTTTTAAACCTTTCCCCCAAAATATTCATGGCATGTAGTTAAAAATAAGTTGTATTAATGTGCTAAAACTCAATTATTTCCATTATATATAGTACGTCTTTACGTTGTATACTAAGTGTAGTTTTTTCATCAATCAATCAATCAATCAATCGGCGTATCTTTTTAAGATGTAACGCGTTAGAATTAACTACTTTAAAAGACAATGAAGCGGTCTGCCATGGAAGGGGATTTTTTCCCCAGTTGGATATTGAAATCTGTCAAAATTGGTTTCCCTTACAAACAGCTTCATTCATAGACGTATATAAATATTTGGAATTTACCCTGTATTTCGTATTCTTCAGAAATCTGATGTATAGATATATTATATGGTTGTCAATATACTTAGACGTTTGTATATATGTTTTACTTACTGTGACTGTATCACAAGTAACTATGTCATCTACATAATATATGCAAAAATGCCGGGTTAATTCGTATTTATACGAAAATTCTATCATAACACACATGTACTATGTCTATCTCTACGAATCACTTCGATTAAGGAAGCATTATTTTTATATAGCGGATTTGGCCGAGTGTTCTAGAGCGCTTTACATAATGCAGGCAAATGGGTGCCACAGTGTCACAACGGTGTAAGTTCCAATCCCGCTGATGAAAAGCACACTCATTTTGACAGTATTAAAATTTAATTCTAAGTATTGGACATAATTTGTAGATGTATATAAATATTTGGTATTAAAAATGTATTTCCGATGCTTCAGAAATCCGCTTGAAAGATATATTATATGGTTGCCACAATACTTGGACGAATATATAAAGTTTTACTTACTTTGTGACCGTATGAAAAGTAACTTTGTATCCTATATAATAAATACAAAAATACTGTCAGATTAATACGTATTGGTTACAAAAATTCCATCATCCTCATGTACTAATGTCTATCTCTACGCATCATCTCGGTAAATGAAGCTATATTTTTATATATATAGCTGATCTTGCCGATTGATCTAGAGCGCTGGTCATAATGCAAGTGAAGAATGGTTGCCACAGTGTCACAACGGTGCGAGTTCGAATCCCGCTGATGGTAAGGATAACAAATTTGACGGCTTAAATTGTAGACGTATATTTATAAGTCTATTGAATTATGCAACGATACGAATATAGAGATGTTTCTACTATAAAATAATTATATTAATAAATATGACAAAAATTTCGACCAACTGATGGCTTTCTTCAGTGTCAAGGAAACAAGTCATTTCGTACCATAACCATTTCGTACCATATGGGACAGTGTAATCCCTATTGGGAAGTGTATTAGTGAAAATTTGACGCTATTTCAGCATATTATTGCTCTTTTCACCAAAGTGGTAAATCATAAAATTAAAACTAAATTTATTTTTACTTTACTTTATTAACATCATCATTTCCTCATAGCATAATATATCATATAACACATGACACATATATAAATATTTTTGTGAAGGTTTGCAACTATTTTAACATTAACTTCTATTTTCAATATTATTATTTTAATATCACAAACTTTCTGTGTGGTTTTGCAGCGTTTTCAGTTCACCTTCGGACACAAATCGAGAATTCAGCGGCAACAGGGATGCTTCTTCTGGCAGAAGTGACGCCAGCATGTATCTAGACCTTTGTTGCCTGAACCTGCTTTTTCTAAATTCTATTGGTTTAGTTGCATTGTTTCGTTAAATAACACACTCAAAATGGTTCCATTACATACAAATTGTAGCTTGAGTTCCCATTTTACCAAAGCAGATGGTGAGTAAAAGGATGGCTTCTAAAGAAAACAGTGAAAGTCATCATTCCTTTCAATGAATAATAAAGACCTTTTTGTTTACACAACAATTATTTCATTTTCATTCAGAATGCTTAATATTTGTCCTAATGGTTACTTAAAACGAACTTTCTTACATGTAAAAGAATAATTTCTTGTCCAAGTATTTTTAGCAATAAATGGTCACAGAAGTTACTTAACTAAGAAACAGTTTCTGCCCGTAAGCCAACACTTCAGACTGCCCGACCACACTCCAGACTTATATATTATTTTTTTGTTTATGCTGTATCGTCATGTTGGTGATTCGATACTCCGATACATAGTAAGTGTACTGGTTGGTAGCTTCCTTTAGACTTTATATATTATATATATATTTATTTATTTAAAACTCTAAAACCATTTTTTCAAACCAGATATAATATATTTCGACAGGCAAGTGGTATTTATAGTCAAACTTATTAAAGGCGCGGACGAGTCTTATTTTCTTGCAACCTTGGTTTATAAGTTTATCCTGAAGAAATATAGGTGACGTTTGTAAAACTCGCTGCAAGTTCTTGATACCTGATCAATTGAGAAAATATAGACACCGTAATCAGGAGATGCTATTATAGGTAGCACAGTAGTAAATGTTTTGGCTATAGTCGAAAACACTAACATTTCTGTGATTTGCATACCTTTCTAACATTGATCAGCATTTACCTGGACTAGGAAATTAATAAACTTTCATTTACCATTTAAAAAATATATGCCATATATATCCGTGACCAATTCCTTTTTTCGCTAGTAAGAACATTTTGAGACGCTCCCACTTTTACATGCAATTTCTAATGCAGTGAATGTACAAATACTACATTGTTTAAAAAATTACCAAAATTTTATCTTGCCAGATCTGAGAAAAATTTTACCACTTTTTAAAACTTAATTTATGTAGGAGCTTACAGCTAAAAAATTGTACATATCTAACCACTATTTACCAAATCAGAACACAACGAAGTATTCAGTACTGTACTTAATGTAGGGTACACAATCTGGTAACTTGTTACTGGTACACATTTACTACTGTTATGCCTATAGTGCTGCATAGGTGAGGAACATTTATAGTTTTTAAATAAAAATCGTCTCGGTTGTCGTATTTTCTTGTGATAAGAATACAGGAACAAATCGGCAAGGAGTGGGGCACAGTTTGTACCCATTGGAATTCCGATTGTCTGCTAAAAACATCCTGCAAAAGTTACAAATATGTTGTCGATCAGAAAATCTAGCATACTATAAACCTATGTTTCGTTGTAGCATACTTGCCTTTTAGTTCTTTTGTAGGAAAAACGTATTTTCGTAACCTAAAACTACATATTTGAACTATATATGTGGAAGCAAAGGCTTTGTGTATCATTTCCTTAAGTCGGGATTTTAGTATTTCGTGCGGCAAGGTGGTAATAGAGTTTTAAAAAAAGGTTCTAACAGATGGAATTTTTGATATCGATCTTGATTATAAATTTTCCAAAACTTCAATTGAATTTTAAAGAGTTAACACATATATGATTAATATTACTTCACAGTAATTTTGCTGTCCTTCTTTCACTGCAGACAACATCTTAGTCAACTGTTTTGACAACTGGTAGAGCACGTAGATTAGCCGGCTATATATCTTTCCTTGCAAGGATTTTTATGTAATTTTGGAAGTATTGCAAGTCTTCAGACTCTTTGTCGTAATTAATACTCAAAGATGTCGTGAGGGACTTATGGTTAGCCAGGATTTCATCTTTGTCATATGTGGTACGTTTGTATGTGGAATTGCAGAGTTATCATTGATGCCTAGCTCTTTAATAAGGTATTCGTAGCAATGTGACTTACATAAAAACACAATGTTGTTTGAAGCTTTGTCTGCAGGAATGACAACATATTTGTCATGGAGGGAATTGAGGCACCTCATTGCATCCCCGTCTTTGAATATGGATTTAGGTCATTAATGAAATTTCTAAGATTCTTAATTCGACGTTGTACCAAAGACTTTATTGTTCTTATCCAGTTAGACAGTGCATCTAGTTCTGGGTCTTGAAACCTTTCTATCTTAATTTTTTCTCTGGCATTGCCCTCCACTGAATCCATAATTGAAATCATGGAAGTCGATTTTACACAACGCTGTTATTCGATGATGTATTATGTTGGTATTCCTAGGTTATGTTTTTATGATACTCGAAACTCGTTTATTTTTGGTATATCGCTAGTCATTTATATCATAAATAATAATGCTTATTGTAATAAGCTCATGCAGCTGATCAAAATTTACTTTCAAAATCCCTTTTAAGCTTTTAATTGCTAACCTTAGACGCAACGACAATAGAAAAAAGGGGGGGGGTGTAGGTGGGGGAAGTGAAAGATTTAATTTTAATTACATTGACTACTTGCACGATTTTTGAAGATATCAAAGCATAATTAATGAACATCCATCAAATAGAGACTTAGCTTACAGATACCCTAATTTTTTTTGTAAGTGACCAACGTAAGTAAGTTGTTACTTGGTGTACTGAAATATGAAGGATATAATTACAGGTTTCTATGCTACTATAACATAATGTGTAGGCTTATGTTTAATCTGTGTAGTGAAGTTTTAATCTTCTTTTTATCAGAATTTTTGCTTTCTAGTATTGTTTTTCGTTAATTTTCGGAACCCCTCTATTCATCTATGTGTACTATTTCAAACATTGAGAAAGCGATTATACAGTTATAAACTGATTAAACTAAATTGTCATCGGTAATCGAATCCAAAAATTATTTGTATAAGGTAAAGAATGCCGATTTTATGACTACTAAAAGTTCATTGGAATGGCCATTTATAGAATGTTATTTTATCTTCTATTGGATCTTAATATAAATGTTTGTCTAATTAAGAATACTTGTGCATTTCGATTATTTTCATTTAATTATTATTGTTTGGAAAATACTCTTGATTTAAATAACATATTTTCGTAGATTAACACAACTTTCTGATCATTGATTTCATTTACACAGCCCTTGACTTTATTGGCTTTTTGGTCAAAGGAAAGATATTTAAACTTTTGATATGCTTAAAATTAAATCCTTGAAAGAAAGCTGTTAAAAAATCAACAATATAGTATACACAATGAATCCGAACATTGTGATGTAGACAATTTATTTACCGCGGAATAGAAAAGGTTTTGTAGTTAACAAGTCAACTGTGTGCTAAAACTATATATACAGAGACCAGAACAATTTAAACAAATGTTTCGGTTAATTAAATACATTCTCAGTGATAAACATTTCATTTTTTTGTCTTCATTAAATGCATTTTGATTGATGGGCTTTAATAATTTAAAGTATAAAGTAACTTACAACAGATAGGTTTGTTTGTTTGTTTGATGGAGTTTAACGCCACTTTCAAGCAATTTTTCAGCTATATCATGGCGTCCAGTTTTTATTGGGGGAGGAAGCCGGAGAAAACCCCCGACCTGCGGTAGGAAAACTGGCAATCCTTGTCAATTAAGATTGGAGTCGAGTACACCCTGCCTGCAGTGAGAATCGAACCCACAATCTCAGTGTTGACAGACCACGTGATCAATATTAGACGAACTACCTTGACCACTCGGCCACCGAGGCCCCTACAACAGATAGGTAATAAATACTTAACATGTTTGTTGTTATAAGTGAGTTCAGTGATGATTTGGTGGTAGTAAGCAATAGAAACGTTGCATAAATAATAACATTTGAATATCACAGGCACTTGGGGTCAGGATATTTTTTTTGATGGAATAAAAAGCCAATAAATGAGTTTACAGTGTGTATTCACTCGTTTGGTAACTAGTCTGACATGTCTCGCTTTGAAATATTGACCTCAGAAAAATAATAAATTTTTCTTTATATAATAAAGAAAAAATTTGACCTCAGAAAAATAATAAATTTTTCTTTATATAATAAAGAAAAAATTATTTTTTTTCCTTGCTATTCTTCCTAAAGGAGAGTGGGATCTGTCTATATTGTATGTAGTGTACATGTGTTAGTGGTGGGGGATGGAGATGGGACGGTTTTTTCTGTCTCGCCTCTGAAGAGGAGACATATATATGGTAATCCTGTGGTGGCATAAACACTTGACATCTTCCTTTATAAGCTTAAGCACTAGATACATCAAATTTGGTCCAGTGGTATCTTATTATGAGTACTTGCATGTCACCTGACCTTGACTTCAATTTCATTGTACAGTGACTACATTGCAGTTTTTTATTAGGCCAGTTCTCCTACAACATGCATGGTAGGATGACAATATTTGGTATATAGGTTACTGATGTCTGTCTGGTATGTGTTGCCTGACCTTGACGTCAGTTTCTGGTCCAGTGACTCTGTTCAAGTTATTGGATTATGGCAGTTCCTCTTGTAACCATGCATGGTAGGATGACAATATTTGGTACATAAGTTGCTGATGATATCTTCACGACTGTCTGCTATATGTCACCTGACCTTGACCTCTATTTCATAGTCCAGTGACTACATTAAAGTTTTTGGATTAGAGCTGTTCCTCTGTAACCATTCATGGTAGAATGACAATATTTGGTATAGAGGTTGATGATGACTTACACATGACTGGTAGGTGTCCTGATCTTGACCTCAATTTCACTGTCTGGTGACTATATGTTAAAGGTTTTGGATTATGGCAGTTCATCTGTAACCATGAAAATTAAGATGACATTTATTTAGTATATAGGTTGCTTTTTAATAGTACAATGTCTGTCTGGTAGGTGTCACCGGACCATGTCCTCTATTCAAGAGTCCAGTGACTAGGTAAGTTAAAGTTTTTGGATTAGGTCATTTCCTCTGTAACCATGCATTGTATACTTTAAATGTGGACAATTTAATGCTTGCTCATGTATGCTCATAAAGTATTTTTTTCATTATTGATGCAGAATGCAGGTGAGACATTTTTTTGTGTCCACTCTTATTTTACATTTTTTTATAACAGTAAGTGGATACAAGACATTACAGAAATAACATTTCAGACAACAGTTTATATGAAAAACTTTAAAAAAAAATACTTAAGATTTAAGATAAATATTCGCATTACACAAGAAAATTTGTGACCATATATCAATTTGCGTGACGCTAATCATTGCCTTGCATGAACAAGTTTGACTGGTTAATTCAGACTAAACATATTGCATTGCATAAAATAATAAGTACATATTGAAGGGCAATGCATATTATTTTTGTCTCGCCTGCGTATTTCATCGTGGACGATTGTAACTTTACCACTGTCTGTGTTTATACAGCAAATTGAAATAAACAGTAATTATCTAGTTGACAACAACAGTATTTCCATCAGTCATTTATCCGGAAAGTCTTTAATACCCGTATCGTTATGAATGTCGTGGTTTGTTGGAACCACCGTGCTTATTATAAAACTAATAAATAGAACGGTCTATTATCCTGGATCAACATACAGTTCCTATGGTGTTGATTAAAAAATAATCGTCTTATTTCTGACCGGTACATTCTTTGGAATTATTTCCTTACAAGGTAAAATATCAATTATTATTAAAGGTCATTCTAAATTTGCTTAAAATCTTCGTTAATTTAAAAGAACACTTGACAAATTTCGTGACAATATTTTCTTAGTTTTTTCTCAGAGTAGTGGAAAACCATGAAATTACATGCAACACTTTTTGTCTTTAATTTCATAGTTGATATTTTGATGTATTTATTAAGTCTGTACGACAGTATAAATTAGACAGACAGTAAAAGCGCGAGATCCTCGCTAAATAAAAGTTTGTTTTGGTGCCTAGGTTTTGAAAAATGAACACATTTATCTAGTATACCCGGGCATGTTGATATTTTTCACGAGTTTTTTTTACCGTAACCAGATAAGCAACATAATTAAAAACAAAACACTAAAGTAAGACAGTATTTACGTGTGTATTTATTAGATTAATATACACTTCTTTATTCTGTACCTACAAGCGCCCGTACTACACAATTAACATAAACCAGTTAGGCATGATACGTACAGAGAATCTATCCGTGTCTTCAAAAGATGTCAGAAAGTTATTATTTCTTAGTGATCGTTTTAACGATTTACAGAATCCAAAGACGTACAGAATTACATATGTAGATTGTGTTCCACTTTTTTCATCTCCGTTGTATAGTTCGAATTGTGTTACCGGTCATAAAATAATAATAATTTAAGAATAAGCAGCGTAACTGTGTCTATTCTCTTTCAGTTAGGAACACTCCTGGGAGAGGAGAATAACTATTAGATATGTATGTATGGTCTCTTGTCACTGGAGATTGTCTAGAAAGACGTCCTTCGCGGGATTTCGTAACTGTTATTGGTGGCAATATAAGTTTTGGAGTTTTGCTGTCTGTATTACGTACTTCATGTGGACTAGGAGTTCTAACTTTAGGACTAGGGGTAGACGGTTTAACTGTTCGTTTTTTAGCTATTCTGTCAAGTATTGCTGAGGTCGACATTTTTCTGTCTATTACTTCCATTTTCCTTCGTCTACTCAAAAACATTTCTGCCTGTCTGCGTCTAATAACTTCGGGTGTCATTTCATAGCGCTGATGTTGAATTTGAGGCTCTAGCTCTGACTTGCTACACCCAAGTCCATATCGTCCATATTTTCCATCAAAGTCAGGTTTTTGTTTTTCACTAAGAATGTTTGCTAGCACTTTTATATACGCTTTATGATCTTTCAGATTTTCTCGATGATATGTAACTTCTTTATCATTTTTCGCTAAAAATATACTCTTTTCTGTATCAAATTTCTTATAAATAAACGCATTTTTTGCTTCAACACTTCTATTTTGAACGTCTGCCATTTTTGAGCGGTAAGCACATTGCCTCTGCAGCGATTCCATAAAAGTTTCTGGATAAAAACTATTTGTATACTCATCATAGTGAACTTTCCTTTTCTTTGAAATAATAGTATCCTCGTCTGCACTCATTTTGAACTGTTTTAATAAAGATATTAAGGTGTTAAACACACAAAAGCAAAATCATAACATTCCAAATCTAAACAAAATACAATATGAAACGGAGATCGAATAACATAGTTTCTATTACCTTCGTGTCTGACTGTTACTCCACTATCCTGATATTTTAAGAGGATTCCATTGACTTAAAATGGTTATGGTGTGTGTTGTGATAAGACGCTTTAGATCCCTGACAACTAGCTTTTAATTTTATTTTCATACAGGCATTAAATATTAAACTGAAATATGAATCCAGGTAAACGCTAAATGGTTGACTGAGATCTGCTATATATCGGGTATAGATATCATTTATTGATTAACATACAACACCTCCAAGTCCCTGCTCTTAAATGTTTAAAAAGTAACCGGTAGTTGATAACACTCGAGACTCATTGTTTAGAAATTATTAGCAAAATTGTTAATAAAAGTTATTGATATTACACATAATGATAAGTCACGCTAGGATTGGATTGGAATTCAAAATTAATCGTTATTCATTTAAAATCCATTTAAAAATCAACAAAAACTGTTTTGACACATCGATGACGACAAGACCGACTGTAATTATTTATATAATATCCGTTTAAATCTTTTAAAATTGTTAAAATACTTATTATTTGAAATGGTCCCATTGATAATGAATTTATGTCAAAAATTGAATAGAGAGTATTATAGATGTATTAACTTAAGTACAGAGATCGCCCTACATGCACAGTTTGATAAGCCCCCTGCCATGTAAAATACACGGTGTACGCATTAATAATCATCCTTCAATGACCAGATTCAAACAAATTTCAAGCGCACAATTTTAAAACTATATTTTCTACAGTACAGAGCTCGAATTCTGATTAACAATGAACAGTAACGCGATTGTTTCATCGAACAATTGACTGAAATCCTTTCTATATTGTTGTGTGCATTATTTGTAAACAGATAATTTCAATGTATTTTAGATTTTTTAACGGAAATAAAAATTAAGCATAAACATGTAGACAAATTCAACTTCACCGTTCCCAATAATAATACCCAGAGAAAATTCTATAAATCCTGTTAAAGAATAAGAATAGAGACTTCTAACCACTGCAACATTAATTGATAGATAGAAACAAACGCAAAAAAAACCCCATGATATAACTACTCAACACAAATCTTCTAATAATATAAGAAAAGTCGTATTAAGAAAACTAGTAATTGTCTTATTTTAAAGCAATTGTCTCGGACGTTTTAAGTTTAACGTCAACAATGATTCTCGTCGTTTGAAAATAAATGGCTAAACCTTCAAATCCTTTTAACGCTTGTGTATGATTCTACTATTCGTATGGATTTCATGTCATGTGAAGATTTCCGCACTTTATTGAACTGATTTTGAAATGGGTGGATTTCAATACATTTCAAAGATAACATGTTCACAATTTAAAAATAAAAATAAAATGCAAGTCACGTAACACGTATATAAACATCGTACAATGAACTGCAGGATAGACATAATATTAGTGTACTAGCAAACACACAACCAACATAAAGACTCCACACAAAAAGGGGAAAATTCGACAGTAGCATTTTTCGAGTTACTAAACTTCGTCCTTCGGCCTTGTATTCTTTATGTCAAGTCAACGCAATTAAATTCTAATATAAATTATATGTATCTAGCTACTAGTGTTGAAGAAAATTTTATCATTGTCAGAGAGGTAAGTAACAATCGTCTTTTATGACAAATAGATGTTAATATAATCTTGATCACGTGTGAAGCAGATCACATATTGACCCAGAAAAAACATATAGTTTAACACTATTTTGCTAGTTTGACTAGGGACAGGCTAATAATACAATTATTTTTAGTATTTTCCGGCCAACTTACACTATGTCGTCATACAAAAACACACCTTAAACATCTCTATTTACTGAACATGTAAATCAATTAATATCCGTAATGTTAAGATATTTAATTCTTCTCATGCAAACCAATCAATAAGTTGAAATAATACTGTACTTGTTTTATCAGTTAATCGAGATCTAAATAGCTTTCTTACGACAAGGTGCTTAGCAATATCGACATTTTAAAACAAAAATATGATCTAATGAAATCAACAAAGGGGACTAATTAAAAGAGTTCAGACCATTTTAGTACCACTCAGGTGTTTCTTACAGTTTTTAAAATTTATTCTGTGCTGTAAAGCTTGATGAAAGATAATGTTTCCAAGAAAAATCGGTAACCATGTTCCAGACAAGTATAATGTGCATTAGTACACATAAATCTTTGTCAAATCCTGTATAAATGCATTTAATACTAATTAAAAAGTATTTTAGATGCTGCTGGATTGATTGTTTAAATGATGTTGTTGTGAGCCGGAGTACCAAGAAAAAATTGTCAATTTTCGTTAATTAAGTCGTGATCGATTTCAAAACCCAAGATTATCTATTAGGTGACAACTTCCTAAACAACTCATCTAATGAGACTACTATGGAATGATCAAAACCACCGAATGATAAACGAGAACTTTGTAGCATACAGTCTTTAACAATTTAAGTAAAACTGTCAGTCCAATTTACGTCATACAAACTTTAGTTAAGAATAGATTAATTAGAATAGTAATCTATTACACATACTAATGTACATAATTATAGATTTATTACGTGACATACTTATTTACGTTTTAATTAAAGTAAAAAAACATAATGTGCATAATGATATGTTTAGACATGGCACTATAGCACATTAAAACTTTTCAATGACTAGGATTTACCCATGTAATCTTACTTTTATTTCTTAGAATTCTTGCCAACAAACTATCCCTGTGGGTAGTTTTAATGACATTTTTAATGCGTCAGTAAATATTTGATTAAACAAGATTATTTCACAGATTATAAGATACACTAATCAAACGAAACTCCATAAAATATTAACGAACTTTTTATTAAAGTGTCTTATTATTTATTGAAACTAATATTTTAAATTCTTGTAGGTATTTGCTAATATAGTATACACAAGACAAATATCAATATCGTGTTGCCAGCATATTAAATTGACACATTAACTTATTGTTAATTTGACGTTCCATACAAAAAACCATTTGTTTTTTAAACAAAGAAGTAGGACTTATCTGTAAATGTTTTAAACGACAGGCTAGTCTCGTGGTGGTGATGGTGGTGGGGCGAGGTGTGTGTGTGTGTGTGTGTGTGTGTGGGAGGTGGGTGAAGTTAGAAAGTTCTGTAATTGATTAAAACCTTTTTTGATACTCAATAAAACTCCAGTGATTTATGTGACTTACAACTCTAGTGTGTTGTGGTGTTGTTACAAACAAATACCCTTATGTACAATATTGACGATCTCATGAAAAAAGACAGAGTTTGTCTGTCGACAGGGCTTATTTTAAGTTGGGATAAAATTGCGTAATGGTTAATAAAGTTATTGTAATGTTTTCTTTTAAAACCACACTTTGTTGATTAATCATAAATACCACTATTGATCTATTCAAAGGAAGCTTTGTTTTTAAAAAAACCTACATCATTTTGCACTTTTTACCTTCCATTACAACACGTTATTTGACAGCAACGTCAAATAGGGACAATAAACAAAAAACGTTGGCGTGTTTGGTATGTAGATCAATAATATGCCGTTTCAAGATATATCTTATTACGTGATTTATGGTATCTTATTATATAGATAGAGATGAAATATCGAATTTTCCGAGTGACAGAAATCACGGTAAATCACATGTGAAAATTATCGTTTATTTTCACTCTCGGGTTTTTTCCCGCAAAAACGTCACAATGGTTTTGTACTATACAGATATTTATCCGCCGTTCATAAAATTTAGGATTAAGCATGAAAATTTTACGAAAACAGTTTTGATCTATATAATAATAATCAATTGGGCATCGTGAATATCCAAAATATGATCACTCGTGCCGCATAAAGCACCAGATTGAACTCGTTTTAATCAGATGCGTTATGCGGCACTCGTGATCATATTTTGGATATTCACTCCGCCCAATTAATTATCCTATAAAGATGTATCTTTTAACGTGATTTATAGTATCACTTGATTTTACTTAGGGCGCTTTCTTCAACTCAGCGTCTTTTAACATCGTGTGAAATGCATAAAACTCGAACCAATTCCATAAATTTATAAAAGTGTGGGCTTTGCAACCCGGCACAACACATCACAGGTTTCGCTTTGCATCGTCTTTCTTATAAATCGTCCACTTTCGTTTAAAATGTCGCTGCTCTCCACTAAAAGTGCCCTAAATTTTTAAGATATTACAATTTTTACCGCCTTTAATGAGAGCGATAATATTTTGAAAACGACGTTCGTATTAGTTTCTTCTGTCCGACGCTATATTCAGTATGCATTCAGGAAATACAAATATAAAGAAAAATGATAGACCGGGAACCAGACTATTGTAACGGTAGAGCATGAAAAAACGTGAAGTCACCATCGGGGATCGAATACGGACCTTAGGATTGCCAGTCAGACCTTTAATCAAGTTAACTATAAGAAGTACTCCAAATGTAAAATTAAAGGTCCGGGCCAGTGTATTTTCTTTCTTCTTAAGCAGGCTTTCAGAGAAGGAAGTCAGCCACATAAGAGTGTCAGATCGGCGAGGAGAGGGGCACAATTAGTACCCATTGGAATACCATGTCTGTTGAAAACATTTACTCCAAATATGTTGTCAGTTAGCTGAGCTGCAATAATGTGGCTCCTTTTTTTATGGACGGAGCTACAAAGCGGTCCTATTACTCATAACAGAGCAGCCGGGAGTAATGCACACCCGATTTAGCTGAAACATTTTTGAAAGTTGCATTGAACACAATTCAAACAAGAAAAAAAAACAATCAAAGACCTATCTCAAAAGACAAAATTTTATCGCGAACTCAAAGTAATCACTCAAAAAGCAATGATGTGGCCTTGGAGTCAAAGTTCAAAGTAAAACGTCAACATACATGGCACGTGACAAATAGATTAGTTATAATCTACCAACATTCAAATATCAAAATGCTTACCTGAAGATAAAAGTTATAGCCGATACGATTAGTTATGGACAGACTCACAATATTGCGACCCTACCTCATTCACCAAAAAACCCACTATGAACCTCCTCCAAACAAACGAAAATAGAATATATTATATACTCATATAGAAATCTTTATTTTGATTCGCTTTGACGCCGTCACGTGACATGTGAGATTTTGCTGGGTCAACCGTTAACCGTTGGGTCGCATGGTAAGGTCACTCTCGGGTGAGATTTTGCGAGATTTTGCGTTTGGATAAATGTACGTGTACGCAGGAACCTATAAATCTATATACTAGTCCCAGGTGTACGTAATAAAAAAAATTCAAACAAGTATATGTTAACATGTTTGTCTACATTGTATGGGCTGGATGTTGCAAATATTGAATTATTTTCATTTAAATATTCGATATAATATAACAGTTATCACCCTAGTTCTATATACTGAAATGGTCGATTTGAAAAAAATGTCTGATAAATGTCATTTTAATGTTCGACATCTGCATTTTTTCGTTCATTAATTATAAGATTAGTTGGACAAAAATAAAAAAAGGGATTAAAGAACTGAATATATCGATTGTCTTTTAATATAGTTTATTCACTACATTATACTTAAAACCTAAAAATTTGGAAAAAAACTTACCTACGCGTTCATCGTTTCGAACTCGTTTAGATATTTTTTCATCGTGTCATACTACTTTTCACCAAAATGATATAAATATGTTAATCGGTGTGTATATACCTACTTCATGTTAGCACGCAGATAGGCCTCCTGTTACACTCTTCCCCGCTTACAAAGAATCAAAAATTCATAGTGATTCACACCAAAACCCGACAAATCCGACAAATCGGGTTTTTAGTTGGGCGCCAATGTAACGGTAGAGCACGAAATAAGGGATCAAACCCGGGATCTCAGTATTGCCAGCCAGCCCTCTAACCAAGTGAGCTAAAGAAGAAATCCCTTAGCTCAGTCGATTTTGACTTATTTATGCATACCTACTACCTGATAGAACGCAGATAGGCCGGCCTCCTGTTAAACTTTTTTTAGCAGATATATTTTGTGTTTTTTTTTAAACAAAAACATAAATTGATATTTGTTACGTGTTTTTCTATTGTTGGATGTTTTTTTATTTAATTAACTAATAAGACAAACCTGTTTCCTTGTTCTGATATTGGGACCATATTTAAAGTCTTTTTTATTCATTTGAACGACCTTCTTGCCTTCCTTCTGATCGTAATTATTTTGCTGTCCAAGAAATATAGTAGAATTTTGAAGATGCTGCTAATGCCCAGAACTCCCAAAACTATCTACAGATAAATAAAGGTTCTAACATCATACAGCCGTTGCGTTGAAAAAAATGCATGTACACGTTTTTTATATATCTTATATAGCTCTGTATTAATATTTATCTGACATTCAATCAAAAGATCTGTTTCGGGCATTCTAATTGGATGCCACAACGAGTAGAGACGAGCGTGTGAACTCATCAGACACAAAACATGCCATTTATGGAATAGTAAAAATTGAAAAATGGTAGCTGGGACCAAACAGAAGTGTTCTCAACGTAAAGAGCTGCCCAGTTGGCGGATAGGTGATCCTCTATCGTCGTTGGGGAAGGTTCCTATCATGTCATAATACGAAACGTGTTTGGAGAGTGGCACGCTCCTGTCGCGATAAAGACCCCTTCAGATTTTGAAAAAAACGCTTATTGTAGCCGCTACATAAGGCTTAATTTTGAGTCCCTTCCACCTACTCAAAAATTTGAAAGACTTCGAACAAACAACAATCGCCACTTTCCTGCACAGTACACACAACTGAATCCCAGATCTTAACTCTACAACACGTCTATTCCCATTTACTAGATTTAAGATTTCAAGATTTTATTTACACTCAGACAGTTTACACTGTAACAAGAGGCAAACATATATAAAATATATACACATCATGATGACGGAATAGTTGAAAAGATAATGACAGTTTAAAGGGACATAATACATAGACAACTCAGACCAACCTGACATATTTCGTTTCAACGCATTAAATTAATAAACGAGGTCAGGTTAATATGCTTATATGACAAATATACCGTATAGCCGAGTATAAAATTGTATGTAATATCAGAAAACGTAACTCAAGTTGTTTTCCTTTTCGTTTTTACCTTTTCGATATTTGAAAATGAAAATGGTATGTTTTTTTTCTTTTAAAAGAAAAAGGAAAATGGTTCATTTTCCTATTCGGATAACGAATAGGAAACTGAATAACGAAAAGGAAAATGAATGTCGAAAAGGGAAATGGTTAATTTTTCTATTCGGATAACGAATAGGAAACTGAATAACGAAAAGGAAAATGAATGTTGAAAAGGAAAATGGTTCATTTTCCTATTCGAAAAGCGAAAAGGAAACTGAATAACGAAAAGGAAAATGAATGTCGAAATGGAAAATGGTTCATTTTCCTATTCAAAAGAGAAAAGGAAACTGAATAACAAAAAGGAAAATGAATCTCGAAAACAAAAATGGTTCATTTTCCTATTCGGATAACGAATAGGAAACTGAATAACGAAAAGGAAAATGAATGTCGAAAAGGAAAATGGTTCATTTTTTCTATTCGAAAAGCGAAAAGGAAACTGAATAACGAAAAGGAATATGAATGTCGAAAAGGAAAATGGTTCATTTTGCAATTCGGATAACGAATAGGAAACTGAATAACGAAAAGGAAAATGAATGTCGAAAAGGAAAATGGTTCATTTTCCTATTTGAAAAGCGAAAAGGAAACTGAATAACGAAAAGGAAAATGAATGTCGAAAAGGAAAATGGTTCATTTTCCTATTCGAAAAGCGAAAAGGAAACTGAATAACGAAAAGGAAAATGAATGTCGAAAAGGAAAATGGTTCATTTTCCTATTCGAAAAGCGAAAAGGAAACTGAATAACGAAAAGGAAAATGGTTCATTTTCCCATTCAAATAGCAAAAAGGAAAGCTAATGACTAAAAGAAAAAACACACCATTTTCATGTTCGAATATCGAAAAGGAAAAAACGAAAAGGAAAACAACTTGAGTTACGTTATCAGAAAACAGATATAAAAGAAGATTCTTGGAAATATTTCATTGTTTGCTTAATGAATAATGGCAGATTACCCAGTACATACATTACAATGCTTGCAACTTCGTATATGTTGGGTACTTGACATAATATTCAAGAATATACAACTGCAATATATTTTCATTTTGACAAAATATATGGTGACTATGGCCCTGGCTTGGTACAGGCATTTAAACAGAAATGCTGGGTTAAAATAGGTTTTATGGCATGCCAAACCTCCCGCTTTCATTACTGTATTATGTGTTGGTTAGTTCATTCATCTCCTATATGCCAATTTTCACACATGTTGCATTCCCTACGTTCTCTTAGAATATTAGTCCATCCCCCCACTTCAACTGGAAATCTTAAATTGGAGCATCTTAATTTTGTCACTAAACGTCATGGTTAATTCTTTTAATTTTAATAAGTATTTTTCACAGAAAATTAAACGACGAATAAAATTGACCTTTTTATATAACCAGCATTTAACTGTGCCATTTTGGAATATTTGTCTTGCAATATTTCCTTGATCGCTGTTTTGCTACATGTTATAGATTTACTTTCCCATAAATAAGATAAACCAACATCGTTTAATATAAAATGTGTAAAGGATAACCATTTTGATTGTCAGTTATTTAAGAGACGCAATTTAAATAATAATCTATACATAATACTTGATAGTTTTGACTAACTCAAACCAAAAAAATTCAGCATTATAATTTTCATGAAAATCTCTAGCGTATATATCTGCCTGTTTCACCACAGACCATATAATTGGGAGTTGAATTAAGCATTAAGCATTAAGCATTAAGCACTTGTTTTATAAATTTCGGTTGTACCTTTTCTATGTTACTGGTATTTTCGTATCCGCAAATTTCCGACCCATATAATAAAATCGACCCAAACAGAGATTAAAATAATCTAAGTTGTAGATCAATAGGTACGGCAAGATTACGGATTTTTTTTCTGATAAGCAAAAAGTGCTCTCTGTCCTTGGTCGGCCTGTTTTTTTTTATTGCTTCTTAGAATTTGCCGTTATAATTAAACAACAGTCCGAGATATGTATCTTTGTCGACAAAATTAATGACCTTTTCATATAATATAAAACTAGATTTACCATTATATTTTCTTTTAGAAAAAAAAACAATTACTTTAATTTTTTGTCTATATTCACTGACAATTTCCATAAATTATAATATTCTTCAAAAACTTTTAAACACTTTTTCATACCAACTGGATTTTGCCAATATAAGCATCAGCATAAAGAAGTATAAAAATGAGTAAGAACAAATTGCGTTGCTCTAGCAAGTTGTGTGATACTGTCTGGAGGCCAGAATTATTATTTTTAGCGAAAAACAACTCTAAGTCTGACAAAAAGATCGAGAAGAGGCAAGGAGATAAATTCTCACACTGTCGAACCCCATATCACAATAGAAAAACCCAGAGATATCCGTTCCTACTTCAATATTCCCTTACATGTTACAGATAACCTTTAAAATCTTTCCCTGCATATTGCTGTCAATAAGCTTGCTCCATAATCCTATTCTCCGAACAGTATCAAACGCTTTGCGGAAATGTATAAATGTACACAATAACTTTTTATTATTTTTTTAATAAAGTATATCATTGTTTGTAACACAAATGCACTGTGATTTGTACTATACCCTTTTCTAAATCCGGCTTGAGCCTTTGGAATAAGATTTGATGAATAAGCAAATGTATTCAACGTATTATTCATAACAGCAGTAAATATTTGCCAATTGATGTCACCAGAGAAATGCGCCTGTAAGAATCTGGATTTTATGGGTCCCCCTTGTTGTTATAGATTTGGTAAACAAAAACTAATATCAGGAATAACGCTAGTATCTAAAATCTTATTTAACAAATCTTTATACAAAGGCCAAAGAAAATTTATTGTGGTAATAATCATGTCGTAGCCTGGTGCTTTAATGTAAATTAAAATTTGTATTACTAGATTGTCTATATCGAAATTTTAATTAAAGAAAGGAATTGTAAATTTAATATCTTAAATTCAATTTCAGGTATAGAGAAACATTTATTAATAAACAAGAGTCCATTAGTATTATAGTATTAAAAATATGTTTATAAGGTTATTATCGAATCGTTTTGTTTCAACATTGCTGAATTCATCTAATAATCATCTGTAGAACATTGATGTTAAAAAAAATCGCTGAATCTTCTGAATTTAACAAATATATGTTTATATCTTTGTATAATAAATGATGAACAACATAAAAATAATGAAAGTTGTCCTCAATATCATCTCAGATACACTGAGAGCTGCGCAACTTGCAGATTATAATATTAAGTGGCCTTTATAAAAGTGGCGGGGGAGGCAGGGATTTTTTTTTCTTATTTACTGTTTAAACATTGCTGTACTATTCAAGTTCTAAGTGTTATCTTTAAGTTTATTCTATTCTTTCAGTAAACTGAGATAATAACTATTTTTGAAGTATGATGTGTGACAAGTTGGAGAGTTGAAAGGACGACTTCTTCTTATTATTATTATTTTTTTTTTGGGGGGGGGGTTGTTTATAAATGGTAAGATTTCATCCAACAGATATTCGCGTGTTGCGCTATTTGAGGATTTATGCAATGTACATAATTTGCTTATCCTATGACGTTCGTGAGATGTTTCCAAACCCAATTAATTGTACAGTTTTTCGGGCGATGTACCATTTTTAAGCCCAGTAATTATTCCTGCTGCTTCAAGTTGAACATTTTAAACCATTGGCATTTACTCTGAGGGTCTTCATTTAATGATGATGCAGCTACATCATGATTATCAACAATGGAGTTATATATCATCTGCAAACAGTTTAATTTTGTTTAAAAACTTATTTCTATATAAATAATAAATAATAAGAATAAAAAAGGACACAGGGTGGATCAGCTAAATAACAAAAGAACGACAGTATTAAACACAACTAACGAAACAACGATAAGCAAAAAAAACGAATGAAGAACAATTTAAAAGAATAAAAACTCTTCGGTGGAGAAGGGTATAAATTTAAACGCATACAGTGTAACCAATAACAACACGCAGAATTTTAGAACAACCTTAAATGATTCCAAAACAATGGATTGCTTTAACAATAGATTTCAAAAAAATTTTAAAAATTGTGGTGTAATTAAATGCACAAATAACAAATTTAGTAATAATCATTCAGGCATTTGCTTTAATAAATGAAACATTCGACATTTATTTATGTATTAACATAACAGAATATACAGCTATCAACAAATTAAGACAAACAAAATAGCAATGTTTGAAATGAGAAACAAAATTAACTTATAAACATTAACAATGTTTTGACGGTACAAATGTCTCTAAATGTCCAGCTGACTGGTAAATAAAAATTTTTTCATGGCCAGCCCATATGTTTCTGGTAATGGCGCGATTTGGACACTTGTTTAATTGCCAATTGTCTGCCGAGTAATAGGCTGAATGCTTTCGTAGGTATCATCAGCTGCAGAATATGTGCACGCAAGAGAACTAGACTTTGTGCTGGCCTGAAAAAAACCCAAAAATCTGTTTTTTCTTTGCCATTTTTAGATACAATAGATTGTGGACCGGTTGAGAATTGTACTGTCCCACCGCTAACCGGAAGTTGTCTGCTTTCATAGAAATTGTTTCAAAAACATCGTAATTGTCTTATTAAAGTATATATATGTAAGGTCATTTTAAGTTAACATTCGTTCAGTAATGACTGAAATAAAACTTTAAAAAACTGCTTCTTAATTTACACAGCAGGACGACAGTCCCAAATAGTAATTAAAGAAATGCTAACTTACGGCTGAAACTGTAGCTTTCCAGTCCATATTTACAGACCAGGAGACATTAAAGCGGCTAGGATATTGTTTTCGGAAAATACAATACAAGAATATAAAGATAAGTACTATGAACATAACACTTAAAACCACCACAAGAGCTATGGAATCGTATTCAATCTCCGTTATTTTGTTCATATTGTCAACGGAACTAATCGTCAAAGAATTGTTGACCATGACTCGAACTGGAACTCTGTAAAAGAATGAACAGCAATGTAGTTGTCGAACGTACTTAACCAATGCCGATATTAAATATTTTCTGACGTGACAATGTTACAAAACGGCGATAAACAAACGCTCTACGAAATCTAAATCATTTGGATTTAAAAATATTGTTTGCTTTTGAGCGACACTGATGAGCCTGGAATAGACGAAACGCGCGCCAGTCGTAGTTAATTATACTACCCTTGGGTATCTTTGATGACATTTATATCTTCAATGAGATAGGAACGAGAAAATGCATCTCGTTTTCAAAACGTTAATAATCTATAATTTCCTAACTTATTGAAATAATACAGATTTGCCATTATTAAATCGTTTCGTAAATCAGTGAACTATCATTTGATCCAAAATGTTTACTTTAACTGAGAATACGTTTTTTTAAGTTCTGAAAACTTATTTTTACAAAGAAATAATTTATTGAGACTTACCCGTGGGTTTTACCTTATTAACTTGATCTATGTAAAAATCGTCAACTACCTGGCAACATCATAGTTTGACTTGTAGTGTTTGATTTCGAGGCGACAAATGTACGTCAAATGCAGTTTTCGACATACAACCGTGAAAAAATGTGACCTTATAAACTTTCGATATGAATTCGGAATCTAATAAATATTAGTATATAACATTTGTTTTAAAGTGCGTCTATTTATTCGAAAATCTTAACTAAATGTCTACATTAAATTCTCATATATTGAAGCTATTTGTGCTTTTTTGGTATATTTTAGTTATGTCATAAAAGAATCAATTATCGTATAATTCTTAGTACAAATTGATTATACACCTCCATGTGCAACTTAAGTCTTGTTAACAAACTTTCTTTGCCTAGTCTTATGCACGGCATGAAAAAAAGGCCGAACTTGATGCTAGCAGTATGCCGTTTCGTGTCGGTGGGCAGTTGCACAAACGAATGCCATTTTACCCAGGTTAGTTAATTTCAAACAGTAAATGGAGATGAAGAAACAGGCATGGAGATGTGACATAGAAACTGAAAAAAACTATAGATTATATAAAAGTAGATTTTAATTTTCACAAATATTTATACGGAAAAGATGCCAGCAGATAGCAAGATAAATGTATTGTACCCACTGTCAAAAAAGAGAACTCCGAAATGAGCTTTATTATGTTATGCAGAGAAATTCTCAACACACAGGCCCGGCTACATTAAGTCAATCTGTAGCACTTGCTGGAATGTTGCCTCAAATAACTGGGTGGTTTATAACTGGAAAATAGGTTGACTGACTGGATTTTTGCTTTACGTCCAGCGAGCAGTATTTCAGCTATATTCAGAACAATAACAAGTTTATAAACAATTAATCAACGGAAAAAGGGTGGGACATAGGAAACACAATTTTAACTGCCGCTGGAAAAGTAAAGAGTATGAGTACGGTCGAAGAATTTAGCCTTTTATAACGGCTACAATGAGCCCACTCGTTTTCGAAATCTGCGGGTCGAGTCCTTGGAATCCTCCCAGTATGGTGGAAAATAGGATTCATCTCGTTTATCGTTAAATTTGAAATCTCCATTGGTCATCATCGTATATTTCGATGTAAAGTTTTCGAGTTCCTTGCGAAACATACCAAACAATCGCGACACTTTGAATTATATAAAAAGTGGACGTCATCTATAAAGTCGACTTTATGGGACTGAGTAAACTTCTAGCTACTGCATTATTTATGACTGATATGAAAAACAGAACGTCCATACAATCTCTGAGCATCTAGAGATTGTCTAGACGCTCAGTAAATATTAATTGCTTTGGGAAAACCAGAATTTGTTGTGGTAACGAAAGTCAAGCATTCCAGAGTGCTTCCTGCAAGTAGGCATTCAAACGGCTCTTCTAAACGAACGGAAACAATTGTATATAAGATTGTAAATTCTAATTAAGAAGCAAGTTAAAAAGATTCTTTAAGGAAAGCTGTAAGCTTAATATGTTGGATTGTAAAGGGCAGAATGAAGTTCAAATGTTTAAAGAAGGTTTTAAAAGAAAATAGATGTTAAAACTAAAGATATGGTTTAGACTTAACTTATTGTTAAAATTATCAAAGATTGGTATTACTGGTTAAATCCATGTATCACAATGTCTTGTGTTCGCATTGGAACAATTCACTAACTTTGAGCCCCAATAAAAACTGGACGCCATGATATAGCTGAAAAATTCCTGAAATTGGCGTAAACACCATCAAACAAACTAACTAACTAACTTTGGGTTTAATGCAAGGGGAAGTGCTTTCCCCAATTATTTTCTCTTTTTATTTTAACGATTTTGAGTTGGAATTTATGAACAATGGAAATATACCAATCGATGTTCAAGATTTTCCGAGTGACAGAAATCACGGTAAATCACATGTGAAAATTATCGTTTATTTTCACTCTCGGTTTTTTTCCCGCCAAAATGTCACTTGGTTTTGTACTATACAGATATTCATCCGCCGTTCATAAAATTTAGGATTAATTAAAATTTTACGAAAACAATTTTGATCTATATAATAAATAGGATAATCAATTGGGCGTCGTGAATATACAAAATATGATCACTCGTGCCGCATAAAGCATCAGATTAAACTCGTGCGTGGAACAAGTTCCGCGCACTCGTTTAATCAGATGCGTTATGCGGCACTCTTGATCATATTTTGGATATTCACTCTGCCCAATTAATTATCCTATAAATATTGTGTTTAAAGAGTTACCGAAACCCATCTATTTATTTATTGTTTCCTAACAATAGTTTAGTGATTCTTTTTAAATTAAACAATTAATTACACTGAGCCGTCCCCAAACCTTGACTGATTTTCGTCCATTTAGAACCAATTTTGTGGATCCGCCCCTGGTTGCATCTATTTTCAATCTAGGTTATACAATCTGGGATAACATGGCCAGTGTACGGAAGCCGGGGGCATCTTCTTAATACACAACTATAAATATTTTACGAAGTCTTTGAGTAAGCGTATGAGCATTTTCCGGCAAAAAATTTCGATTGTTAAGAAGATTTCCTGTAAAAGGTTACTGTACATTTTACTACAGACGATATTCGTCGTCTTGTGTATCGTCTGTTTCTAGACGTTTCCTGCATTCGTCGAAGCTTACGGTATACGCTGATGACAGCATATGCTTTCTTGGTCTGTAAATCTTCCTTGTACATTTTTGGTCCCTACAAACGCTGTTATCACCTTGTCCCCGTCATTTAACCTGTGTCAGGATTTCATAAGCCATGAAGTCTGTGTCTGTTCGAGAGATTGACGTAGTCACCGAACATCTTCCGCATGATGTTGAGTGAAAGTCATACATCGATCTGTTTGAGATAACCAGGATGCAGCTTTCAAATTCGACTAGCTTGTCGAACCTAAGCTTGCTCTTCTTCACTCGTCTTCATGTGTATCGCCAAATATTTTTTACTGACTACGACACGAGTGTCTTATTTTGATTAAGCCGCGAGTTAATGCCTTTAATTTCCAGTCTTACGACTGGACTTTACCATGCGTTATCCTTAACAATGAAAGGGTTCAAAGTTCTTGGCACACAGAGTTACTCAGCGAGCCCCGTGTGGCGGAGAGTTGATGACATCAATTTGGGGGAGGAGGTTGTCAGGTCATGATGCAGAATGCATGGTTCCGCGCCATAAATAATGACATTGCGGAGAGTGGACCGTTTTGTACACTGTTTATACTTCTTTTGTTAAGGTCTATATGTGTTTGCTTGTTGTAGACGCTCATCGTCTTTTTTACGGCGGTTGATTTATTGCTTATTAACTTGTAACCATCCTGAATAGCGCTGAAACATTGCTCGGTGAATGTTATTTAAACGTTCAATTATTAAATCAAGTTCGGCACTGAAGCACTTAGTTGACGCGATTGTTCAGCGTCCTCCGTCTTGGGACAATTACAGGTTATCCTTGTTTTTCTCGTAACGTTTTTGTTGGTACTGGAGGATGCATGAATAATGTACAAATACCGGCGGTTATCTGCACTGTTCAAGATACGTTTAATCTTCTCTAGTTCCATTTATTACAAACTTTCGTTGTATATGTTGCCCTCACGTAATCGTTGTTGGCGTCAAAACAGCTTAGGTAAGGTTATAAGCCTTGTTATATCGTGACCATGGCGGCATCTACTTAGATCGCCTTTTCAGACATCAACAGCATTTTCGAGACTCCATAATTCCAATTTGACTCAAGTGGTTTCCGTGCTGCGCGTGAAACAACCCTATAATCACATAAGACCAAGCCTGTAGTTCTCCATAAACATAATCCTTAAGTCTTAGATAATGTCCAACAGTCTCTGATCCTTAGAACTATGAAAATATAGCATGAATGTATTCTTCATTCTAATGGTACACGCTGTTGATTTTGCTGTAAGACTCTAATTATGGTTTGGGAGCTGTGGCTCTTTTAACATTTCTTGACCACCAAGTAATCGTAAAGGAAGCAGTAACACCGCGTCTTTACAGTCACGAACGGATTCTTTGTCTATGTTCTTCGTCAAAGAATTTACTAAAATACAATTACCTTGGTGTTATTAAATTTTTCTACATATATGTTTTATTTAGAAATAAAGTGCAAAGAATGGTTAAAATGCTATAAAATAGAAGAAAATTATTAGAATCCAAAGACAATTTGTTAATATTTGAATATGATAGAATCAGAAAATTTAGTTTTAGAAATTAATAAAGAAATAACTCATGATGATGATAGCTTGTCAATCATTTTCTCAGATGTGGAGTCCCACAAGAAAGTATATTGGATCCATTACTGTTTTTGTATATTGTAAATGACATGTCTGCCTGTGTAGGGTTTGAGTGCAAGCTGTTACTATATGAGGATGACAGTGAGATTTTATTTTCTGATAAAAAAAACCAGAAATCATATATACGAAGCTAAGTAAGGAACAACAATGAGATAACTATTTCATTACGCTGTACAATCTAATCGGTAATTGACATAATTATTCAATAAGCGCTGCAACATTGTCCTTCTTAGAATCTAAATGTAAACTGTTCAAAATTAATATGATAAACATTTCACGTTAAAAACAAATAGTTAGAAATCAACAGAACAACAATGGCAAAAAATTACGAATGTAGACAATCACACAGAACACAGAACAGAACTTTACAGGCATGTAGAAAAGTGGTCTAATGAAGCCTTAGTATTTTTTTTTCAAGTAAGTTTATATTTCAATTCCCGAGTACGTTCACTGCAAATAGTATTTTCGGTGTGTTTATTCCACATAGCATTACTGAAAAAAAGTATTCCCGTGATGTATGTGAAATAAGTATTTAAATATATATGTCATTTTAAGTGTATATAGTGGTTTTATATTGACTTACGTTTTTCTGGTTTTAATTACAAAAGCTAGTTTCTTAAACAGTAGATCACCTTTAAGACCAATAACGGGCATCACGACTAGGATAACTAAACGATGTGTCGTCAGCGAACAAGTTTTCATCTATATATATCGTAACTAAAAGCCATAGGGAATAATGGGCCAAGAACCGATCATTGAGGAACACCATTATATACATAACAGAGCTCGGAAGAAGATTAATGTTTAATAACTACTCACTGTTGCCAATTATTCAAATAGGTTTCAAATCATCCTAATAAATTTCCATTCGCTCCATAAATTGTATGTAACAAACTTTGATGCCAAAATTTGTCGAAGGCTTTTTTTAGTCATCAAAACAAAGCAAACAAAAAAAACCGATTAATTTATTTCCTTCTTCTCAAGTGAATTTAAAATACACTTGTTCAATTCCAACAACAAGGGTATTTTAAATTCACTTAAGAAGAAGGGAGTAAATTGATCGTTTTTCTTTGTTAGATTTTTTCTTTGCACTCGGATAAAATATATACTTGATAAATAATATACTTTACACATTTCTTTTGAATACTTGTCTTCGCATTTTGCTCCTTGCAATAGTTTTGTATATGGTCTGGAAGTAACATGTTAAATAACATAATTTAATGTCGAAATTTGACTAAAGACTTATTAAATAACTCACATTTCGACAAAATCGTGTAAACTGTCATCTTAAATTATATTCTGAAATCAGAATATATTACAACAGTCTTTTTTGATTTTATTAGTATTTTCATAAATTTTTCTAGATCGATTTCATCTATGAATTTCCTTTGAACCACGATTTCTCGTTATTTTGCATGGCAACGAATCTGGATGCAATGCTATTCTTTGCAGCCTGTCAACAGCTACGAGCCGGATCAAAATATTATCTACCAGCCATTTGTAAATCAAAATTTAAAGAACGACTATGCAAGGTGTATCTAAGGTAATTATTATTGTTATTGTCGTTAATGTTGTGTAGCTGGTATATTGGAATTGAATACCTGCGAATGATCTTTCCGCCAAGTTATGTAAACCATAAATCCTTTCCTAACGCTGACAAGAAAAACTCAATGAAATAAATGTATTCTACCCGTTTGGTTCCATTCATGTTCCTGGAGAAACAATGAGAAATGCTAAGATAATGTTAGGCATACCCACTAGGCATACCATAAAAACACCAGACTGAACCTGCGACTATTACTAACGGCAAAACAATTTTCAAATCAGTTTCTAGAATGAGACAAATCATAAGCAAACAAATAATTTTAATCTTTTCGCAGGCTTTTTCACAAACATAAGACAGAACAGTTTATTAAAACAGTAAAAATATTTTATTTGTAAACAGTAAATTTAAATGTATACTGATAAAAAAGCTTCAAATTTTTAGGATTTAAAAGACAATCAAAACGACTTAACTGAAAACGTGTGTGTCATTTAAGAAATCATTCCATATATGTAAAGACATATTATAAAAAAGATTAGCTGTTGTTTACTCTCCATTTTGCAAATGAATCTCCATTTTGCAAATGAATTGCAACATTAATTTTTCAATTAAAAAGGCATTTTACGCATTTTAATAAAAGAATATTGTTCAGCTTACGTCTAATTTCTTTATACAATGACTGTTCAAAACATCTGAAAATGTAATTATACTACAGGTCTTCGATAACAGGTGACTAACGTTTGCTTCGTTGGCCTAGATTCTGACGGGATTTTAATAAAACTTTGGTCCGTATTAAAGAGGTTCATTCAAAGAATCACTAACTAGCATGGACCACAGCTCGCCACAAATTTAGAACTGTATATCAAATAGTCCATTTCGATATGCCAGCTGAATCGCTATAGTGTAAATCGGTAAAAATAAACAAATAAATAACATTTATGAAAAACAAACTGCCATATAGCTGTGAAAATAAGTGTTAATTTGTCTTTAGTTATTATTCTAAAGTTTGTTTTCACATTCAGACAAATAGGATGGCAAACTGATAATAGATGAGTAAATTGTTAGACAGATTGAGGTATTTATTTTCAAAATGTCAAATTGTTTTGGCTTGAGTGCGACATATTACACTATTTCCGGACATGATCTAACCGAGTCTACTTGAATTTACAAGGGGAGTGTTTCTTGCTAAGCAGGAGATACTTACCCTATCAACGCACCGAAGCTCACTTCTTCCATGGAGTACGTGGGATCTGTTCTTCGGTTTAAAAAGATTATCTTGCTGGGCATTTTAATAAGTTTCCTTTGATATCAGTTGAAGAAGTGTTGTCTATCACTGTAGTAAAATACTGAATTATTGTCGGGTTTATCCGACAGTGTTTTAATATGAACCTCGTAAATCACCCATCTTCTTGACTGCTATCTTACTCGGCAAGCCGCACTGGAACCATAAATAAGTTTTGTTAAATTTTCTGCAAGCATATTGTCTTCAAAAAAGCGGCTTATTACACTTGCATAAATATCTATATAATTATAGTCCTTTTTGTATTGTCATGGACTTAAAATTGGAAGCAGATTATATACCTCGATGCCATACTGTGTGCATTGTCTAGCATTATGCGACCGTATATTATATTAACTTTTCTTCATTCAAACTGTTTGTAAACTATTTGTGACATTGACTGGTCTCTGTCGTACATCTCATACGGCTTGTAGAACGTCCAGATACAAAAAATGCATATGTACATTTAAAGTGACGTTCTAGAGCTAATATTACAAATATTTAATCATACATACAGCTAATAAATGGATCAACGTTCTTTAGTCCTATTGTCGACTTTCGTGAAGTTTTGATTCAAAGATGGTTCTGATCATTTCATTGTTTCTTTCTGATACATTATTGTTTTATTTTACAGTCAAAACATGATAGGTGTTGTGAGAACTGCCTTCCTCCACATTAACGATGCTACATTTGGTTTCATAAATATGCGAGTATTTGATTGATTGTTGATTGTTTTCATTAAGCAACAAACTTAAAAAGCACATCTTAAATCTTTCGATTTCATATTGCTTAATTGATTAAGCGCAACGCAAATGTTATATCTGTAACTAAAACACATTTTAAAAAAATAGATGGGTGTAGCAGGAGAACAAACGTTTTCGTTACGGCTCTTCAAGCAGGAGCGCTGGTTAGGGTTTGAAGATTTCTTTTGAAAGCCCATTGATATCGGTCACTCCTTACAAGAGTGACAGTCTGATGAATAACAACCGCGCAATATTCATGCTTCCTACTTTGATCCTAAAAGGTGCACATTAAATCTGCCAACAATTATTTTCCACATTTTATCGCCGTTTGGAAATTCTGGCTTTTTTATTTTGATAGGGCGATTTTACATTGTAAATGTTGACCTAATTTAGCACGGAAGTGTATGCTATGAGCAGGCGATTGTTTTCGCCTGGGTATCCAACGTCTCTGCTGCAGCCACGAGAGATATCTATAATGGCGGATAAGCCTCGCCTACAAGCGTAGTGCTTTGCATGTAAAACCATAATAAAAATGTATAAATATATTTACAAACATCGGTCTTTGTTTACAACGATAAATTTTGGCCCACAGTACCGAAACAAAGACATCCATTTCTCTACAAACAGTTCATCCTCACAAATCAGGGTTTCTGTGGACACATGTGTCCACAAAGTTTTTCAGGGTTTCGTGGACACATTTGGACAGAGAAACCCTGACTCGTGATGATGCAAACAGTTTGGACCAGCCACCAACCCGATACGTGAACTCTGTGGTAACTTATATAACGACTGGTCTTACAAGAGGACAGTGTACACTTAAAATATCATGTCTGAATGTGTGTGGATTGAAAAGTAAACTGAAATTATCAGAGTTTATTGATATTATTATTATAATGATATATTTGTATGTAGACAGACAAAATCTGATGAATTAGATATATTTCAGGTACCTAAAGGGTATGAATATCTTTATAAAAAGCAGACGAAAATTAGATAAAAAACCAGGGGTATTTTACAGTTCATTAAAGGGTAATATAAATATTGTTAAAACTAAATTAGAACATGTTATATAGGTAAAAATAGATAAATTGGTAGAAAACGAAACTATTCTTTTAGGCTGCTTGTAAAGTTCTCCAGAATGATCGAAATACTCTTACCTTAATGCATTTGAAGAAATCACGAATGAGCTTTTGTCTTTACTAAACAAAGATACGCATATAGCCCTTATAGGGTTTTTCAATGCTAGATGCCTTAAACAACCTGATTTTATTATGGCCGATGAACACTTGGTACAAATCTTAATCAAAGATGGAATAGAATGTATTGATAATATTTTGTGATGAAATTCTTGGGTACAAAATTGCTTAACCTTGTCAAAATAATGGCATATATTTGTAATGGCAGAGTTGGTAATGACAAAGTAGTTGGCAGGGTGACGAGTAGTCGAACAACCCTGATTAATTATTTAATAGTTACCTCAAATTTATTTGCCTGTATACAGGAATTTGAGGTCATTAAATTTGATCCAATCGTATCGGATGTCTACTGTCGACAACGCTATAGCCCTCTAAGTTCACAACAATAAAGATTTTATTGTAGGTAAATCTATCCTAACAAGTCAGGGTTTCTGTTTTCGTGGACACATAAACCCTGACTTGTGAGGATGAGGCAAATCACCCAAAGGCCAATTAAATATACGAACTACGATCAAGTGGATTGCCGACAGGCAAAATCAGTTTGTTCAAAATGTTAAAAATAAAATCAATGCCAACTCGTTTGTTGCTTTCTTCAACTCTATACTAAAAGAATCAGCACACGAAACGTTTGGAGAAAAGAAAATGCATGTACGTCACAAAAATACGTATTGTAGAGTATCTCGATCTTGGTTTGATGAAAACTGGCATTTATAGAAATGAACGAAGAAGTATTAAAATAGTGGTTTCAATGCGAAGATTCTTAACTGTGAGTGGCACGCTCCTGATTGTTCAAGAACGATTAGAAAAACTTAAAGTTCCAGCGAGAAAGTCATTTTCTTCTTCGGTCGTCTGGAACTAAAACACACACGGTTGCTAGTTTCCTCTATCTCTTATAGTTCAAAGAAATTACGCGATTTAAGGGTTTTTGTTTTGTCGTAGATAACTCCGTACAGAAAAAAATATTTTGATTTTGCTTAGTCGTTTCCGGTATCCAATAACTCACGCGAAACTCCAAAATGATATGTCGCGTTTTTTTCTGTAGCATGATTTGTAAAAGGTGGCATAAAGGAAAAATAATAATCTGAGGAAAAAGAGGTTTTTCACTTGGAAATGGAAAGGACATCCATCGAAGCAAAAGCAATAAGGTCCCCCCATTGCACAAAAAAACTTATTATGAGCAATGTAAGAGACAACATTCTAACAGTTTCTGATCGAAAACATAAAGGCTTAACATATTGTCCAGAAATTATAAGTTGCCAAATAAGTTGTAAATAAATCTAAAAATAGGACATTTAAGTGGACATATGATACCCGGCCACGTTGCATTGTTTTTAATATTCATAAACACATTTTATTGAATTACATATCAAGGCAACAGGAACAGCTAAGACAATTTTTACTTGACCCTGGACCTATAAAAATTATTTCAAATTGGCACAACCCAAAACTACAATTGGGATTGTGCTGAAATTCAACCTGGTCTTTAGTTTATAGTACTTAACAGCTGTGCAAAGTTTAAATAAAATCTGTTGACGCGTATTTTTTTAAATTATCATCTGGAAACCGCTAATTGTTGACCAAAACAACCCCTTGAATTGGCCTATGTCGAAAACTACAAATTGGATTGTGCTGAAAATCTTCACTATCTGGTATTTAATAGCTGTGCAAAGTTTAAATAAAATCTTTTGACGCGTTTTGAAGTCAGTATCTGGAAACCAAAGAGAAACAGTTATAAATTATATATATATAATTGTTTTGGTCATAAAAGTAATGAGTGGGCGATATTTTCCATTACTGTCAACAAGTTTAGAGAGATTTTGCATTGGAAAACAACTATGGCTACGTCGGGTAAGGTATTTGTCGTTTAATAATTGTATAAAATAATATTTTATTGTGATTTCAAGTGGGAAAAAAATCATTTATTACAATTTTTGCTGTAACGACGGTTTGTTTTGGTTGGTTGTTTTCTTTTTCTTTTTGTAAGACGTTAACTTTATGTTTTCCTGTTCTTGCAATGTTTGTACATAATTATCATTTGCGGTGAGCAGTTTAGCTGTAAACGATTCAAGAATATAGTTGTGCTCGTAATCTTGCATTTATTCCATGCATCATAGAAAATTTTTCGTTAAATATGAAGAGCTGGAAGTAATTTTAGAAAAAAAATGCAATGATACAATTTGTATATGTATTACTGTAATTTTCTCAAATGTTTTTCAGATAATTCAAGCCTGTCTTGTTGTGTGACTAACACACACCTAACAACCGAGACGACGACGTTCACAAATATGCCAGTAAAACAAGATATTGGTTATGCTGTTATAGCTGTAGTTTTTAGTTTAATGATTCTGATAATAATTTTTCTGGCGGTATTTTTTTTTCTCCGATCTTTTCGTTCCGGGCGAGATTGTGACAATTCACAAACGTTTGACAAATCCTTTTACACCGGATCAATGGTAAGTAAGAGAAAACGTGTATAATTATAAAGTCAAAGAATGGTTATCTTTTTTCAATTATTAATGCTTATATTAAAATTTTTGTCAAAGAACTATTATATGGCCGAGTAATCACTTGGTCTGTCAACACTGTGGGTTCGAACCTCACAGAGGGCAGGGTGTACTGACTCTAATCATAACCGAAGGTTGGGGTCTATGAAAGGCCGTTCATGTCAAAAACACTATAAACTAACGCATTAACATTTAACGCGTTAAAAGTAATTTTAACGCGTTAAATGTTCTTTTAACGCGTAAAAACTACTATTAACGCGTTAACATTATTTTGAACGCTTTAAATATAACACCAAACCGAATCAAAGAAAATAATATAACATTCGACATAAACGAAATTTAAGTCATCGAATTTTACCCGTAAGTTGTAGATTTAATTGGCCAGAAGTGTCATAAATGTGATATTTAACGCGATAAAAGAGCATTTAACGCGTTAAACATTATGTACTATTGATGGTCAGCAAACACTATTTTATCCATTAAAAGTAACTTTTCACGCGTTAAAATTAAATTTAACGCGATAAAACTAAATTTAATGCGTTAAAACTACATTTAACGCGTTAAAATTGTATTCAACGCGATAAAACATAATTTAACGCGTTAAAACTAAAATTGACGCGTTAAAAGTAATTTTAACGCTACATAACTGAATTTAACCCGTTTAAAGTGACTTTAATATTTTAACATTGATTTGAAGGTATAAAATTGATTTTAACGCGTTAAAATTGTATTTAAAGCGTTAAAGTTGATTTTAACGCATTGAAAACGATTTTAAAGCGTTAAAAGTGATTTCAACATTTTAAATAGTGATTAGAAGGCATCAAAGCGATTTTAACGCGTTAAAATTGTATTTAAAGCGTTAAAGTTGATTTTAACGCATTAAAAACGATTTTAAAGCGTTAAAAGTGATTTCAACATTTTAAATAGTGATTAGAAGGCATCAAAGCGATTTTAACGCGTTAAAATTAAATTTAATGCGTCAAAACTGCATTTAAAGGGAAACTTCGCGAAAAAAATGAAAAATTGATATGTTATTCTTCAAATAAAAAGAAATATTATTGCCTTTTGATGTTTTATTGTATTCTTTACCGTTACGCTTCTAAAGTGGATTAAAGGTGGTAAAATTTTGTGTATGGGGGCCGCCATATTGACAGTATTTTATCATGTGACTGCGTTTGTGACGTGATAAATGTAATTAACCAGTAAATATGATAAATAATCCAGTTTAAAAATATGTTTTTCTGCATAAGCTCTTTGAAGAATATATAAACTGTGGCGATGACTAATGACCGGCTGACAACATAAGATTACCAAATACGTTTTAATGTTTTAATTATCTTTGTTTTAATAGTATTTTTAGACACAAATTTTAACCTGTCTTTATTTAACTCAGATATAATTTACCTAAATAATAATTGTCATAAAAGATATATTTATATTATTATTTTTTATATATGAAATAAAATTCCGTGGATAATTTTGCACGTCTTGAAACGACAGTTGTACCTGGACGTGAAAATGTTACAGGTAAATCATTACTTGTTTATGAAGGGTAATGAACAGAATTAGCAGGTAAACAAACAGGATGTTTATTGCAATTACTAGATCATTTGACGCCGACTTTGAAGTATGAATATTCGGACTTTTTCAAAAGCTAACCAGATTAAAGGTTAATCATGTAATTCGAAATTAGAAAGGCACACCCCCTCCTGCCAAGACAGGTATGATTTGAATACACCGAAGTGTCAGAACACAGGATGTATATAAGATTTCGAATACCTTTAGATATCAGAGGAAACGTAAAACTTACACGTTAACTCAAATATACACAACATGTAAAATTTTGCAAACTGTGTTACGCACACGCACAATAAATGTTACCAGTAATAATAATTATAATAATAACAATAATAATAATTATAAATGTACTAAACGTGAAGTCAGAGACATGTAATTATATGTCTCTGGTGAAGTAAAATTTTGATGCACGAAAACCAGAGTATTTAAAAATATTTCATTTAATGACCGCTATTTCTTAAATAGTCAACTTCGCAAAAGTTTCGTTCAATAAGTTGCTTAATCTTATTAAGTTGACAATAATAAAACGAATAATTTTCAATTTAATTAATATTTATGGACTTTTTTTCTAATCAAAACTGTGACTTTTTTCCTGTGACTTTCTTTCCGTTTACCGTTGTTGCTGCTGTGGAAATAATCAAGTGGGGTTTTTTGCTTAAATATAGATCAGGAATACGAAACGTAATCTTTCAAAACCTTGTCTTATAGTACAACCTTCCGTTATTGACCGTTTCGCGTTATTATCATTCGACGACTTTTAAGGTACTAGAATGTCTAGTATCGCCATCTAGTGACGAGATGGTGACAAGATGGCGGACCTCCATAAGTGCATTTTTTACACGAAAAATTCCATGCAGAAACTTAACCACTGAAAATATAATAAAACATTAAAAGGCACATATCAAGTTTTCATTTTTTCGCGAAGTTTCCCTTTAACGTGTTAAAATTGCATTTAACGCGATAAAACTTAATTTTACGCGTTAAAGCAATTTTAACGCGATAAAACTTAATTTTACGCGTTAAAGTAATTTTAACGCGATAAAACTTATTTTAACGCGTTAAATATTTTAATTATGAAATCCGTGGCCAGAGAAGTGTTCTTTTTTAATGCGATAAACGTTAAATTACACTTACAGGATAAATTTCATCACTAATTTATCGCGTAAAAGTTATTTTCAACTAATGCGATAAATTATTGTATTAACGCGTAAAAACTTATTTTAACGCGTTAAATTTTAAAGCGTTAGTTTATAGCGTTTTTGACATGAACGGCCTTTCATAGAAATCTGTTGTTTATTTGTACATACGAACATTTACAATTTATGTAATGTTGCTACCGCAAAGTGGTGGAGTAAGATATCGCTCAAAATGTGATTGTTGTCAAAATTCTAAGATGTATGCGTGTTTATTATTTCAGAAGTCGACAACCACGCCCACAACGCCCAAATATAATTCTAATTCCAATACGATATCATTCAGATATCCTGATGAAATTGAATTGCAATCTCAAGGACTAACTGATGAAATTATAACAATACAACCCCAAAATGAGCATTCTGCAGACGTTATTGCTGAAGCCAGCTATAAGAAAGTTTATTTTGCATCAAATAGGTAGATTTGGAAAAATGTGTTACACAAAATTCAATTTGTTGTTTTCTATTTGTTATTGTATTTCTCGTAAATGGAGAAAAACACGGATAGTTTAAAATGTAACAGAAAAGTGATATAAATAGAAACTATTAGCCATGACCTAACAAAAAATGACTGAAATAAGAAATTACCGGAGACACTGTAAAACTGAAAAAAACAACAAACAAGATGAGTATCGAAAGCATAAGACGTGTTCAATTCAAAATCTATATTGCACAAGAGTTCAAGAGGCGAAGGTAACCGATAAATATACTGCATTCTCGACTAAGGCACCAGTGTAGCTCACTTAAAGTAGACTCTGCCAGAATAAATGTAATCAATGATCCGAAATGCTGATGCGGATCATACGAGATGCTTTTTATTATTTTCTTGACAGTCCAATACCTAAACCAAAGAGTAATTGTATTCTCAGAAATAAATGCAAGTGATATTCATATTGAAATACTGTTTTTGGCAGCGATAATTATACGATAATTATACTGACCGTGACAGCTCAGTATTATTTCTAAAGTTATAACATATATAAAACAAAGAAAGCTTTTCTAGGACGCAGATCAGCCCTACGTCAACATTAATTTGCTACCTTTTTCCTTTCAAGTATTGCATAATACACTTAATATCGTTTTTTTTATTCCCACCCACCGTACACGTTGTTAAGGGCCGATTTTGGTATAACTTGTTTCCAGTCCTATTGCCTTTATGAAATAAAATATTCATCAAAGTATTTTTTTTCTACAAGAGAGCAATAATAATTACAATAACTCTTGTTTATTTCTTTCGTTTACACACTGAAGAAAAAGAAAATATATGGCACGCCGTTCTCGTCAAAAGTATGATTCAAAATATCACAAATTACACACTCAAAATTGTAAATTACACACTCAAAATTTAAAAAAATGCACTCAAAATTTTAAATTTCGCATTCAAAATTAAAATATGCACTCAAAATTTTACGAAAACACACTCAAAAGATAAATAGAAATTACACACTCAAAATTTTTATTCATGCACTCAAAACTGAAAATTACGCACTCAAACAGAAAACATATACACTCAAAATTGTGCGCACCTTTTTTGCACAGGACTTATAAATATTCATTAAATTGATTTGAATATTTCAATCCTGGTTTTTTTTAAGCTTGAAACGGGTCACTGTAAAGCAACGAACGAAAAGACGAAACAATTTTTAATTTTTGTTTTACCTCATACCCTCGGCCTTGTATCTCAGACTCATATTAACTATAGAGTATGATTTATTCCATTATTGAATTATTTTTTATGGTAAAACAAATAGTTTTTTTCAACGGGTTTATAAAAATAGGTGATTTACAGCTATATCATGCAGATTGAATGAAAGAGTATAAATTCGTTCTAGTTTCTGATATAATTGAATTTCAACAGGAACTCTCTCTTGTAGACATTACATACAACACTTCCATACAGCTTGAAAGCTTTCGAACAGTATTTTCTAAAGCGTTGTTGTCTCGTGTTAAGGGGTATAAAAGTTGCATTGTGTTTTCATACACGTGCAACAAGGATTGAAAAACTCGAGCAAATCTTCTGTGTCGTGGATTGACATTTGGATTTCAGCATTTCCGGTTCGCTTTAAACTCAAAAACCACCCAGATGAAATTTTATTTATTTATATCTTTATGAATATTTATGAGTTTTGCGCGAAAACAATGCGCACAAATTTGAGTGCGTAATTTTCAGTTTTGAGTGCATGAATTAAAATTTTGAGTGTGTAATTTAATTTATCTTTTGAGTGTGTTTTCGTAAAATTTTGAGTGCATATTTTAATTTAGAGTTCGAAATTTAAAATTTTGAGTGTGTAATTTAAAATTTTGAGTGCATATTTTTAATTTTGAGTGTGTAATTTAAAATTTTGAGTGTGTAATTTGTGATGATATTTTGAACCATACTTTTGACGAGAACGGCGTGCCATAAAAATACTACCCAAAAATATCCTATTCTTTATTTAAAAATAAGCTTGTCAAAGGTAGTAATCAATATTTAACAAATTCAAGTGGAAAAAATGTGCATTTTCTAGACTATAAAAAGGTTGAAATACATATCTATACAGCCTCAAGAAGGATTTTCATCTGAGTATTAGGTGGTGATTTCTACTAAATGCAGTGTTGTATTCTTCATGTTCGAATGTTTGTAACCGACTTCGAATCAAAACTTACACAAAAAAAATTTTAATTTATAATTTATCGAGAGTTATAATACCTCAATTTATCTTTATTACTTTATTCAATAATGCATAATTATACCACTAAGCGTTGAAAGCATAAAAATAAACAATTACAAATAAACGTTGATATTTCAAATACACAAGACTGTTTAACTGCATGTCTATATGTGATAGATAAAAGTATTGTCAGTAAAGTTGAATCATGCATCACAGGTTCCACTTTCCTCAGTATAAGTGACTTTTTTTTATAAATGGAGTAACATGTTGCAAGTGATTCGACATTGACAATATTTTCCCTAGGTTACTTATTTGTATTGTGTCATTTTCCAGTTTGAAAGTATTAAGATTTTATGTTCGAATTCATCTCTAATAGATTTGTATTTAGGGCATTTGAAGAAGAAATTATATTCGTCTTTGAATGTTGTGTGTATTACAGTACTGGCTTATTTCTCTTTTTCTTCGTTTATATCTTCCTTTTTCAATTTCTAAAATGTGATCACTTGTTCGCATTTTGCATATTTGTTCTTTTTCGAAATTAGTTTTCATAATGAAACTTTCAATTTTATATTCAGCTTTAATTTTGCTATATAGAAATATTTTATTGTCGGTAGTAGATGATTTTAGTTTATTAAAGAATAAGTTTTCATTATTTTTAAATTTGTTTTCCATATTATTAAGAGATGTTTGATTGAAGTATTTTAATTTGTTTAAATCAATATCGTTTGATATGCATATATTATGCACATATGAATACGATGAATATGTTTCATTTGTATGAAGATTTTTTGATAAAATAAAAGCATCGTCTAATAATGGATTATTAGTATCACTTAAAATCTTACTAGATCATCGATTTGTTATTTTCATGTGTGTTATAACAGACAAATGATTTCAAGTCAACATATGTGATTGATTGATTGATTGAACTATGGCTCTACCTTCAATAAATCGGTTTATAGTTCAAGGGCAGAACAAGAATAAGTTCAATAAGTTCAAAACAACAAATCGATTCGGGGAATGGAAAGGACCAAAAAGAATGAAAAACTATTACTTTCGAAAGAAATTGAATTAGTTTGGTAAGCACCAACATTTTCGCGGCAAACGCCTTTTGTAACGGCTACACTGAGCCTTTTCTTCTCTTTTTCAAATTTATCGTGAAATGGAGAGATACTTTCCAAATACACTTTGGTCCGTTCAGGTCTTCTGTATTATAACCTGACAACAAGAGGGCGCTCCTACACACCGGCTCAGATCTATACCAACTCAACGTTTCTTTATATATCAAGAAAAAGTATATACGCTGTCAAACAAAAATATTTAAAAATAATATCATTATTCTATACATATATAAATGTTGGATTAAAAGTTTGTCGAGAAATCATATATGGTCAAATAAAAGAACTTTCCCGAAACACCAGAAAAAAAAGAAAAAAACTAACAAACAAAAACTAACAAACAAAAAACTAACAAAAACCAAACAAACCAAAATCCAAAACAAAATAAAAACGAAAACAAAACAAACCAGACCAGACCATAAAACAAACAAAAAAAAAGGCGAAAAACAAAAACAAACGAACAAACAAACAAACAAAGGACTAAAGTAAGTAGTTCCTTGCCAACTAAAAGGCCCTATGATCAAATAAAGATGACTCCACCGAAGATGCAGTAGTTTATGAAGTATTATCCGTATCGTGAAACCGTAGGCAATTTTAAAATACTTTATTAATTGTAGAAAGAAATTCTGTGTATCACCATAAACGATGTCAACAAAGTCAAGTATCACCGAAAAGATTGTTCTACTCCATTAGGGCCTATGCACAATTACAGTAAAACCACCATGGTGCAAAGCATTAAAATCATACGTTCCGACTCGACAACTTATAAAGGGCCCACTGCTGTTCTATATGTATACATACAAAGAAATGTGTCGAAGTTATTGTTTTCATTTTTATTGCTTGTTAGGTTGTTTTAGTCTCTATTGGGTATTTTTCTTTTTTTGTCACATGTTTATGTGCAGTTTGGGCTTTTCGTCTGCTTGTCAAAGTTTCAATTGACGATTCTCATCGATTTTTGTACGATGACTGACAACACCTTTTCTTGTTAGTTTTAACACCTGTCTAAGCACGAAAAGTGGGAATAATTTTCCACTGAGAATCATCTATGGCTACTACAGGTAAGAATATTTTAGTTGGAGTTATCGAAAGCACAAACAAGTGATAACAGTTGTATATTATTTCTAGAATCATGTCGTTTAATTTTGCTCTATCGAACTTAACAGCGTACGCTTATATTCGTGTTGAAAACATTACCAGCAGGTTCGATTTTCAGCACCAAAAAAATTACACAATTTTGAAATCTTTCAATTGACAGGGGAAGGTCATCTCGTCCACGTTTTTTCTGTTCGCAGTTTGATACATAGTATATTTCTAGTTTGTGGCTATATTTTGCAGGGACGTCGAGTTTTTTGGTCGATGTAGAAAACAATTATACACAATCCTTCATCGAGACATTCACGGACATGCCAGAGAACTTACAATTTGGTTATGTAGTTATGGCCGTGGTTATCGGTTGTGCAGTTATTTTGATTACTTTTCTCATGTTGGTTTTCTTCTTGCGGTCGTGGAATTCAAGCACAGATGGCGGAGTTTCCCAGACGTTTGACATGTCTTGGAACACTCTATCACCAGTATGTATGTTTTGTTTGTGATATAAAAACCATTCACAACTCGTTTGTTTGTTTGTATGTTTTTCGCTTTCCGATTTTTTTTACATATCATGTCGTCTATTTTATTGGGGCCGGCGTACTCAGGAACCCTCTCCCCTGAAACTTATTAGTGTTATTTAAATTGAAGCATGATAAAGTATTCGACTTGTTTCCTTAATGGAACAACATAATAAATTTACATCCTTAGTAAAGCCTTACAATTTCAAATTTCAGAGAAATATTCTGAACTTGCAGACAGAAATCAAGTATAACTCAATTTATTGCATAATTAGAGTAACAAATTTGCTAACAATATTTATTTTAGAAGAATCCACTAAGATATTACGATCTAGTAAAGTACTAATCATTACGTGCATCCTTCAAATTTAATTACAAAGGTATATTCGGAATCAGCAGAAATACAATCACATCATCGCTTAGAGTAACATTTTTAACACATTTTGTTTTCAGAAGTCGCCGACCACTCCTGAATCCAGACAGATCTTCAAATATTCGGATGTTAAAGACAATTAACCGCCAAAACAGAAGGCATGCTACATATTGCCAAAATGAGATATTTAAGATTAAATCGTAGAAATAACGTAACAGTATGACCTTTTAACTGTGATCTTTAACCTGTATAACAGTGTTTTTAAGATCTCTTTAAGTTCCATTATACGTTAAATACAGTTCCAATATGTTGCGAATAAAATCCTCTGTATGGATGTGAATACTTCAAGGGTTGCTACATAAATAACCTTTTAAACTCGATCGAATTGTTTCAACAGATTAATTTTCATATTGTGCAAACGACAAAAGTATTCTATATTTTCCCTTAAACCCGAGATGTGTTATGTGCTGCACAGTTAAATTTGAATGATAATAATGAAGGGGTTTGCGGCTTATACAGGATTTGTATTGCAGTTGGGTAAAACTTGAGGCTCGGATAACATGACGAATACCAACAAAGTTTCGAGCTGACCATGTGGTTTCAGTGAATAAAACTGATGTCCGTAATCCACAGCTGGCTTCATGGCGTTCTCCAATCCATCATCGTGTACACAAATCCGTTTTCAATTAACTGCTGCATATTCTTTAATCAAAACGGCTATTCGACAATGTTTAATACGATTTCTCCATTTTTTTGGACCGTGTTATTCGACGGTGGACCTTCTTATTGACAGTTGCATCCGTTAACTGTTCAGTAAAAGGAATAATGCTTCCTTCGAATTAGCCACGAGTTACCGATGTTGAGACATAATCATTTAAATCTGTATCAGCTACATACAACACTGAAAGACAAATAACTCCAGCTAAAAATTAACATATAAACTTCTTTTATCTAATAGTAATTAAAAACTGTAAAGAACAAACCCAGGTGACACGTGGTGTTATGAAAATTTCTTTTGAAAACAAACAAATAAAAATCCAGATAAGAGGACTTTGCGTATGCAGACCTATGCATAGGAACCCGGATGCAGTCTGATTTCAACTGCATCAATGATTTTAGAAAACAAGATATAACTATGATATGTACTTAACAAAGTTCTACTAGTTTGACTCGCGGTGCATGTTTGGGTGCCTTGTAACATTTAAAGTAGACCATACGTCATTCTCTCATCGATACATACCGTACATTCATTAGACCTATTTAAGTGTATATTGGCCAGGGGTAAAACTTGTAGACAAACTTCAATAAAAATGCAGAGGTGACAAGAACAGTAAATCAGTATTCCAGGTAGAACAGAAAAGGTCGGGAATCACAATATTTGTGCAAACACGATTTTAGCATTCCAATGTATAGACTACCAACTATTATCCGACGCAGTCTGTATATTTTCGAATTGTGACCTTTGAACTAAAAGACGCTTACCCACGGTAACGTACTGTTATTGAAGACAGGCTTGCATTCTGATTGGACAAAAATAGTAAAAAATTCTGCGTTCGAACAAACTACCTTAGTTTACTCTGAAAAGCATTCCTATTTGCATTTCCCCAACTATTATTCTAGCAGACTGCTGTTTGCGCATTTCGTCTGGGGTAGAATTATATTTGCTTTGTTGACCACCGTATCTGTAAACAATCATCACGCCGATGATGTATGTAAACCATATTTTTTCATTTGACCACCTGACACACGCACTCTCTCTCTATCGTGAAATTATTGTCATACAAATGATTCTACACGACGGTAATAAGGTCATTGGAAATTGTCAGAACACCAGATGACTACTATGAGACACAGTGGTTCGATAACACGTTTTGTTTACTATACACACACAGCACATAGAATTAAGAATAAGATTCACTAATTGTTTCGTAGCAATTATTTGTTTGGACCTAATTACCAATACGGTTTATCTCTCCCACTCCCCCATTTTTGGGATAGCATACACATTACGATTTAAATTCCCAGCATTGAAATGACATGTTGTGTTCATGTTAATACAATTCTAGTTAAAATATTTTACTTAGTTCCCATTTTAAAAGATTGTCAAATTAATAAAATAGCAAACTGTAATAAATACACGTGAATGATTATTAATTGATGCATGTAAGTACATATTTGCTTATGAATTTTATTTGAAAAATAGGTGCTGTTTTGAAATTTTAAAATGGTAACTAACTTATTTTCTAGTTAATATATAGGATACATCACAAGAAAAAACTTACAACTCCGACATATACATACGAATATGTTTTTTTTATTTACCATTGTGGTCTCAGTCAACTTCTGAAATAGCTTTTCATTGGGGATATTATAATATGTGTTATATTTATAGCACAGTCTTCTGAGTTAGACAGATACACCTTCGAACGCTTTAGCGTGAGAAGGTGTATTTGTCTAACGAGCAAGGCGGTGCTATAAATGATTTGTAACATGAATAAGCCCCTAGATCCCGCCCATTAATAATTGGTTATAAATAAAGAGGGCGGTGTTTATTATGGTGCGACCGATATTTGACTAATCAAATTAAAGGTTATATTGGAAGCTCGTGCTATCCTTTTGCAGTGAAAATCAATAAATTTTGACCTTATTAAGGTGGAGTTTTACTGTGCATTATTGGATCTAATTGTAGTTGGTTATTGCATGGCTATTTTCCCTTGAGTTTAACAGGCACACGTGACCTTTCATGCAATATTATACAAGTGTTTTAATTTAGAGCATACCTAAATATTACTCGTCGTCTCTTGTTTATTCGTAAAAAAGAACAAAGGATTCATGTTACAATTATTGTTAGCGCTAGGATTTTAAAGCCACTTTTTCTTTGCGTCCGTCGTCATTCACGTGCAGACAGGAGATGGAGCTCTAATTGCAAAGTCTCTTTTCATATGTTCGATCTCTTCTTATTATCTCTTAATGATATATAATTGTTTTCGGGTAAATTGAGCAAAAAGGTAAAAACCATACTCTACAATATAGTTCATGTTGTAAGTGATAAAATGGCAAATTTAATATTAAAGAAAATATTTAAATTAAAGTTGTTCGTATTTGTTAAATCCTTCAAGCTTTAAAATACGTTTTTTTCCTGATCTAATAAGAAGAAATAAAGATGTACATAATTGCACATTAATGCGCGCTTCTCGGTAGCATGAATAGATCCGCTTCAATTTTTATTTTTGGATTATTTTACTATCTATACGGTAAGCCTAGTATTTTTATTAATGCATTCTATTCTTGAGATAATAAAATTTATATACTTGAGTTTCTTTTATTAATTAAGTATTTAATTTGATAAGAAAAAGGCATTTAAAAATTTGTTATGTTATATTCCGTAATGTATTTCGTCGCTTCAATTGTATTTGTTGGATTATTTCGTGATTTATATGTCAAGCTTCGTAATTTTTTATGCATTCTTGTTTTAACATGATAAAGTGTAAATTTTCGGTTTCTTTTATTAGTTACTTTGATAATTTGACAAGAAAAGTGCATTTTTAAATTTTTGTTTAATGCGCTTGTGACCACTCATCCAGAAATATTTCTGGATTATTTCATAATTTATAAGGTAGAAAATGGAACTTTTACGCAGAAAATTAGTCATCTTGAACATTAAATTTAATTTCCCTGTGTTTTGTTTATTGACGGTTTCGAAATCCCAAACTCTCGTGAACGATTCGTGTGTGGTAGTGGTGGTTTTAGGGATGGGGCAGAGACATTTCTGTGATGTAATTATATATTAGATGTGCCTTGTTTATTTGCTAATTGATTATTTATTACCTGACACTGAACTTTGATGAAAGGTAAAAATTAAAGACCAATCAGACTCGCATATTAAGCCGCTAAAATTGTTTTTTTTTATATATTTTAAATTCTGAAACTTTTATAAAGTTCTTAGCAATGTTTATGCACATGAATGCTAGTTTGACGTTTGAAATACATTTAATTGCAAATCTTTTGAAACAATTTTAATTACAGTAAAATTAAATCAATAAAAATTGTAACTTGTCGGTATGTTTTCTTTGATTTTCCGAGGACGCGATAACTGCCAATCTTACATTCACATTTCCCCCACAGAACCACTTGACTATGGTCAATGTATTTTTATTGGTAAACATATATTTGTCCTTCCAAAACTTTGGCTTTTTTTATTACAGTACTCTTCTAAAAGATGAGATATTATAATCAAGATTATTATTTCTTGCCTTTCACAATCGTCTATATTTGCATCCCTTTACAGCATATGATGAAATTTTAAATAAAAAAAAAACAAACTATTAAACCAAATGGGATACACCTATAACATATAAATCGAACATCTCTGGATATGGGTTTAACCCATATCTTTTCTTGTCATAACTCAAATCATTGCATTGTATCATATGGGGTTATAACTAATTTCGGGTACGGTTTTCCTGAAGTATTGCGCGGAAATATAGTTCGATGTTTACATTTACCGAAGTAAGTAATTTCTATCTGTAATATTGTTTTGATTATTTTTCATGTGAAAAACAGTATGTTTTGTATTTCGAAATGTAATACTTTTGTTCTTTGCATTTGAGTTAAAATATAATTCTGGTCATATATTCTTACGCGTCCTCACAAGTCAGGGTTTCTGTGTCCACATATGTCCACGAACCCCTGACAAACTTAGCTAGGAAATTCCCGGGCCAGAAGTCACTATTTTGATTGGCTACATCGTACCTTAATGTAGCCAATCAAAAGCTCGCTTTCATTCACGACTTGGTTAGGGGATATCCCGATGTCGATTGTAAATAAACCAAACGGATGTGTTGCGTAGACCATGTGAAAATGTGTATTTTGTACAGTAGTGTTAATAGTTTGTTATTACCGCGTTATAATTTAGTTGCGTTACGTTTTCTTCACACTCCAGAATGAGTAAGAATGACTACTGCCAAACACTTGTTTCTTTCAAGCAATTTCATTAGTTGATATTTTAAAGGATTGACGTCATACGAAAATCTTCTAGACCGGGAATTTCCTAGCTAAGTTTGTCAGGGGTTCGTGGACACATGTGGACACAGAAACCCTGACTTGTGATTCTTACGCGATCAAGCTGGCTAGGTGAACGATCATATTGATGTATTCATTACATTATGTGCACGTGATTATGTGTGTCATAACCATTCATTGTAAATGTGTTGAAATAAATATTTCGTACTATTATCATAAATGCCCAATAAATCTGCTCTCATCTGAATTTAATTATATAATTAACGCATTGTAAATATGTCCAAAACACGGTCCAACAATAATAAATTTCTTGCTACTGTTTTTAATGGGGTATTAAACAATTTTCGTGGTGTAAACCGTTAATATTCCATGGCTGCCTGTGCTGCTGCAGCTAATCATTATGATGAATAGCAGTAAACAAGATTTTCACATGTAGATAAATCAATGTATTAAGAATTTCGAATATTTTTAAAACAAACGATAACCAGTCCTTTATCTTAATTGAGATTGCAGATTTAACAAACGTTATAAATGTCATGACTGTTAATAATTTGGGACAAAGATTGCACACCGAATTGATGAAGGAAGTATTACGAATCTGTTATTCCTGTCGAAAATTTAAATGATGAAAACGTTTCTACTTTAGCATTGTCATTGTCTTATTATTGGTTTCATGCACTTTTTTATTTTCTAGTTATTTTGTTGTTGTCGCATCAATAGAAATAAATTATTTAATTAATTTTTTTTAATACAGGTCTCAATTGCATTTTCCAGTTTCTTTCTTTTATTTTAAAGAATTCAAATGTCCAAAAATGTTAACTGGTTTATTTACTATGCATGCCTACTATTTTTATACGACCGCAAAAATAATGCGGACTTATAATGGTAATGATGCGGTCGTCTGCGTCGTTGTCTGGTAACTTAAGTGTTCTCACAATAACTTTTGTTCTAGTTATCCAATTGCTTTGAAACTTTTACAATGTTGTTCCTTACCATTAATAGATGGATGGGATTGATTTTTGTTGTCCCCCCCCCTTTTCTAGTTTAAAAATTAGGGGCCCAAAAAGGGCAAAAATGCTACTTTTTATTTGTTTCCACAATAACTTTGGTTCTGGTTTACAGATTGCTTTGAAATTTTACAATAATTTTTCTTACCATAAAAGGATGAAAGATATTGATTTTGTGGGTTCCTCCTTTTTTTGTTTAGGAATTAGGGTCCCGAAAGGGGCAAACATGAAACTTTTTTATTTCTAGTCCGATTTTGAAAAAAAATTTGGGAAGTTAATTTTTGTCAAATACCAAATGAAGAACGATTTTTTCCAGACCACCTCTTTTTTTACCCCAGTAGAAATTAGGGGCCAAAGGGGGCAAAAATGTAACTTTTGCATTTCTTGTCCGATTTTGAATTTTTTTCTAATAAATTCTTGTCAGATAATGGATAAATAGTGAAGAGTATTTCAGCCCTTTTTCTGCCTATTCCGGTTAGAAACGAGGGGCCAAAGGGGGGATTTAAAAAAAACTCAAATAATAGATAAACATGCATTTTATTTATTGTCTACTTTTGAACAAAAAATATAATGGATTCCTTTTGAAAATATGGGTCGATAGTCCACCAAGGTATGCATGTGTCAAAAAACTGTTTAGTCTATGGAACGCCGTGACTGTCTTATGTTGGTTTGCTTCTTTATATGCTGTGGTTCTGTTATTATATGCTGTGGTTTCATTATTATATGCTGTGGTTCTGTTATTTATGCTGTGGTTCTGTTATTATATGCTGTGGTTTCATTATTATATGCTGTGGTTTTGTTATTATATGCTGTGGTTTCATTATTATATACTGTGGTTCTGTTATTATATGCTGTGGTTTCATTATTATATGCTGTGGTTTTGTTATTATATGCTGTGGTTTTGTCATTATATGCTGTGGTTTTGTTATTATATGCTGTGGATCTGTTATTATATACTGTGGTTCCGTAATTATATGCGATTCCGGATTTTAAATAATCGGAAGTTGTTTTTGTTTTACACTTATCGACTGAAAAAATAGCGGGTTCGTTGGAGATTTGTTGAAAGAGCTTAATCCCTTGTTCTATTAGGAAAATTCCTAATTTATCCCTAAAAACCCCTTCTTTAAAAAAATATTCTTTAAAAATGCACATATTTTTTCACTGAAAGTCAATTGAAAGCCTGTACATGCAGGAAAAATCTTGTCAATAACATTTTACTGTATATGTTTATTTTCTTGTTCAGTTAAAGTTCATTGAGATACTTTAATTTACATTGTAACATTTATTACATGACTGTAAGTTTAAAAATTAATTATACACCTGCATAAGAGAGGGGAAATATTGGTTTAACTCTGTCCTTCAGTCCGTCTGCAACGTGATTTTCATTACAGTTTAATCTGCAATATGCAAGTTCTCTATTTAAAGTTTGAATCTGTGACTGTATCCCCATCAATCAACGTTTGCCTTGACTGTATTTTGGGTTGAGCGAATGCGAACAGGTTTTTGTTGGGTTTTTATGTCCCGTCTACGAAAGTAGAGGGTAATATAGTGTTTGTCCGTCCCACCAGATTTACCTTCAGGTTTAAGTTATTTTACCATGAAGGAGGCTGTATGGTATCATCATGAGGAAACTTAATACACATATACATTAGGGTATGAACAAACAAAAATCATCCTTAATTTCACCTGTTTCATCAACTTCATGGTTTATTGAAAAAAAGGGGGGTGTTATACTTAGGTTCACTTATAGGTTTAGGTGACTTTTCTATTTAATAGGAATTCTCCCTAAGCATCAAAGTGACCGCGCCACGGTATGTCACGGATTTTGCTAATTCTCAGTTAATAATTTGATATTGACTATTGAACCTCAAAAGTTCTTCATCTTATTCTTATTAAGTCGCCCCAAAACGTAGTTTGGGCGACTTATTGTTTTTGCACCGTTTCTTTTCCTTACTTAACCATGACCTTATCAAGATACAACTTTCTGAGGTGGTAGGGGGTCACTCAGAGGTGTGCAATCCATTTTTTAAATTTTCAAGATGGCCGCCATTTTGTCAAAACACTCCTCCCCAAACATTGAACTTTGTCTGATTTCAATGAAATTTTATTTCTAGGCATATTTTGAGGTACTGATTACAATGGTATACTATCCAAGGCGATTTTGGGTGGCTTCTGTGTTGGCATCCCAACAGAATTATACCTAGTTCTTCTTCTTTATTCTTAATATTCTTCTCAGCGAAACCTTGTCCGGGCCATAACTTTTTGTCTTTTGACATAGGCCTTAGATATTTGGTATGTCGGTAGGTCTCTACAAAATGATATGTCGCGTACCAACATGGTTGACGTTTGACCTTAATCTTTGACCTCAAGGTCATTTTTTATGATATTTTGGACCATAGTCTTGTCCGGACCATAACTTTTTGTCTTTTGACATAGGCCTTAGATATTTGGTATGTAGGTAGGTCACTACAAGACGAGTGTCACGTACCAACATGGATGACCTTTGACCTTAAGGTCATTTTTGATGATATTTTGGACCATAGTCTTCTCCAGGCCTTAACTTTTTTTGTCTTTTGATAGGCCTTAGATATTTGGTATGTAAGTAGGTTACCACAAGACGATGTGTTGCCTGCCATTTTAACTTACCTTGACCCTTGGCCTCAATGTCATTTTGAATCTTTGCCTTGTCCTGGTCATAACTTTTTAGTCTTTTGACATAAGCTTAAGATATTTAATATGTAGGTAGGTGACCACAAGGCAATGTGGGGCATACCAACATGGTTGACTTTTGACCTTGACCTTTGGACTTAAGGTCATTTTTGATGGTATTTTGGGGCATAGCCTTGCATGGTCCGTAACTTTTTTGTGTTATAACCTATGCTTCTGATATAGATCATGTGCAGCTGATGTGTTATGCATCAATATGAATGACCTTGACCTCAAGGTCAAATTTACTACAAATAAATTCTTGTCCAAGCAACTTTTTTGCCCTTTGGTATAGGCCTTAGATATTTGGTACGTTAAGTAGGTAAGAACAAGGGGATGTATACCATGCATCAAGGTATGACCTTTGACTGAACTTCAAGGTCAAATTTCCAACGTTTTAGTTTTTTAACCTTGGACTTAGATATTTAGTATGTAAGTACGTCGGCACAATACGATGTATATCATACCACAAGATATAAACTTGGATGACCTCATACAACAGAAATTTTGTGTGCAGGCTATAACATTTTTGCCCTTTGGTCTAGTTGGTCTATGGCTTAGATGTTTGGTATGTAGATCAGTACAAGAGAATGTATACCATACCTCGAGGTATGACCTCAGATAACCTTTGACCTTGACCTTCAAGGTCAAATTTCCAACTTTTTTGTTTTTTTCCACATAGGACTGAGATATTTAGTATATATGTAAATTACCAAATTAAATATGAAGGGGGTAACCTAAAACAATTCTAGTTTGGATCTATTTTTCTATTCAAACCTCATATTTTAAATATGAACTGTTTGGTAGGGCATTCTGATGAGTACACATAACAGTCAAAAAGATTTTGTATGTAATTTTGTTGTTTAACTTGTTAAGTGAGAAATGTAATATAAATTGGCTAATGGAACAAATGTCCATAAAGAGGACATTTGTGCATATGTGTACAAAGTAATCATTGGAAAACAGACTACATTCTATCACTTTAAGATCTGAATCAATTAGTATAAAACATTTTTATTTATTACAAAATATGCTCAAAACTTGGCTAGTTGTTTCTTTTAACAATATCCAAACATCTCTGAAAATCATCTATTCCAAAGTTTTTACAATTTCTTATAAATTCTTGGTCTAACACCTCTCGACACTCATCATTAACAAAGTTAGAAAGAGAATCAAATATAGGCCGATCTCCCTCTTGAACATCGCCCTAATCAAGAAGTCCTTCAGTGCCATAGTTTTGAAGATATTCAGCACCTTCAAGTCCAACAGAGTTCTGAAGCTGCCCTGATGTCCACAAATTGAAGGGAGATGATTTTACAGTACGAAGTATATGTCCAGCCCATGCATCGCTCCAACATGAAAGCCTCCCTGTTAATTTCTGCAATGAATACATAGTGGAAGGCACCTAAATGAGTTTGGTTGACAGGTTCAAGTATGCCTTGATCTTCCATGTGATGGAATAAGTTGTAGAAAAATGCAAGTACTCCGTCGTTTACATCTCTCAAGAGTCTGTTGATCCTTTGGTTGTGTGTGCTTTTTCGTGTTAGCATGCCCCCTAGGCTCTTTTTAGACAACATGTAGTCTGCAACACCAACATTTTCCAGACCTTTATCAGATCTTACCCTATTAGGGACACCATATCTTTCTACTGCAGACAGAAAACACTGCAATACAGTGTCGGACTTATTATTGTCCGTGCATCTTAAAAAAACATGACCATCCTGCTGAAACCATCGATCCCACCAACGAATATGAATCTCCATCGAATTAGTTTGTGGTTTGAGTCTATATGCCAGAGGTGATTCGGTCCCACTACGTTATAAACCCGTCTGTGCAGTCTACCGGCTTTTCTTTCACTGACACCATGTTGGTACACTCTATGTATGCTCTCGCGTAACCTCCATCTTGGCACTCTAATTTCCTTTAGGATTATCATCTGCCTTAAAAGATTTTCTCCATAACGGAAAATCGTTTCAGAGATCATTGTCGCTTATTTGTAAAAAAGTCATTTTGCTCAAACCAAATTAAGTCATTCGTTGGAAAACAGTGCTTTCAGATACCGATAGCATTTCCGAAATGTCAGAAACGGTAAAATCGTGTTCAAACAAATTTTCCAGTTCTGATTTTGGAATGTTATAAACAGAGTTTACTCTTTCTGGCTTATCAGTTCCACACTTTACACATTCGGTTCTAAGTCTCATTATGTCTGCCCTACCTGAAATGACTAGAGATTCTATTTCACGTGCTGACAATTTGCAAATGATGTATGGGGTTATTTTTTTCAGCTTCGAATCTATCAGCAAACATTTGCATATTTAAATCTTCCAATACTTTACTAATCGGGATCAACTGACTTGCCGCCATTTTGGTTGTAATGGCGGAACACAACCACAGCATATAATGACGGAACCACAGCATATAATGGCGAAACCACAGCATATAATGACGGAACCACAGCATATAATAACAGATCCACAGCATATAATAACAAAACCACAGCATATAATAACACAACCACAGCATATAATAATGAAACCACAGCATATAATAACAAAACCACAGCATATAATAATGAAACCACAGCATATAATAACGGAACCACGGCATATAATAACAAAACCACAGCATATAATAACGGAACCACAGCATATAATAACAAAACCACAGCATATAATAATAAAACCACAGCATATAATTATAGAACCAAAGCATATAATAACAAAACCACAGCATATAATTACAGAACCACAGCATATAAAAAAGCATACCAACATTAGACAGTTACGGCGTTCCATATTAGTCCACTATAGACTGCATATATGTCCAAAGCAATTGACTTTCCATATTGGGCCTCAAACGTACAGGGTTCAACATGTTGCGGTCGTATCATGTTGCGCTCGGCGAAGCTTTTTATTCTTTACTGTTATTGTTGGTTATAGTATTAATTACACAATTCCTATTTTTATTATAGGACATTTATCAGATATTACAAAACAAAATGACTTCCTGTTTTAATCCCCCAATTACTTTAATTGAGTTTCCCCGATATGGTTACAACCATATCTTTTCTTGTTGATAATCTGTATCTGTATCTGTATTTGTACTCAAAACTGGCTCACTAATGAGCATTAATCTTTGAGTGTAGGGGAGTGCGCTGAGCAGATTGGATTCAAAGTTAATAATTCTGATTTAAATTGAGATAAAGATTTCGCTGTAACACACTGATCTGCCAAAGAGTTCCAGTCTTTAATTGTTCTCGGTACAAATGAATTTTTAAAAGTATCAGTGTTACAACATATATTATTAAATGCTTTTGAGTTTGATATCCTTTGATTACGTGGGTCTAGATATAAATCAAGTGGGTCAGTGGGTAGCACTACCAGGTCGTTCAAGATCTTAAAAAGTAGAGTGAGACGTAGTTCTCTACGGCGTTCAGCTAGAGGCTTCCAACCTAGGCTATTAATCATTTCGGTGACACTACTTTTATGGCTATAATCATTTTTGACAAGTCTGGCGGCACGACGCTGCACACTTTCTAGTAGAATGATAACTTTTTGAAGGTACGGGTCCCATACTGTGCACGAGTATTCAAGTATCGAACGAACTAAAGACTTATAGGCCTTTTCTTTAAACGATACACTTCTGTGTTTAAGATTTCTACGAATAAATCCTAGGTTGCTATTTGCTCGATTACGGATCTTGGATGTGTGCTCCATTTAAGATTTACATTAATTATTACGCCTAGATAGGGATTTCATCGACCTGTTCTAAAATATGATGGTTTAATACCTTATTGTTTAATAATTTTTTTTTTAAATCCGTGAATGTAGCAACCTTCTTATATTATAGACTTATTTTGATTGGATACAGTTCGCAACACGTTTATTATTTACCTCCCCCACACACATCAATGAAAGAAAACGTTAATGTTTCTTGTCTCTTTCTTTCGTTTCATATTTAAAAAAAATTTCTTATTGTTGTTTGTTCAGTTTCCGTTCTACCTTACATACATCTCTAGGAGTAAAATGCGTCGAAAATATTTTTTAAAGATAGTACTTGTTTAAATTGTATGTATACCAACACCTTTTCTGAATTCTTAGACATAGTTTACTTTTAATATTTCAAAATTATGGAGAAATTTAATGATTCATTATTACTAAATATATCAAATGTATACACTGTAAGTTATAGACTATAATCTGTTAAGAAATTTTAAATATACATTACAATTTAAATAACAAGTGCTGATTGTGATTGCAAGCAAGTCACAAAAAAATCCCCTCCCGTGCCCACTTTTGTCACAATTCGGACAACTTTTCAATTTTCGCACTTTGGCGGCCATTTTGAATATGGCGGCCATCTTGGACTTTGGCAGCCATCTTGGATTTGTTCGACATGTTGTTCGTAATATCAATATTGACCTAAATGCCAATTTTTGTTGAAATCAGACAACTTTTCAATATTCGCACTTTGGCAGCCATTTTGAATATGACAGCCATCTTGGATTTGTTCGAAAGTGTCGCCATGTTGTTCGTAATATCAATATTGACCTAAATGCCAATTTTCGTTGAAATCGGACAACTTTTCAATTTTCGCACTTTGGCGGCCATTTTGAATATGGCGGCCATCTTGGACTTTGGCGGCCATCTTGGATTTGTTCAAACATGTCACCATGTTGTTCGTAATATCAATATTCACCTAAATGCCAATTTTCGTTGAAATCGGACAACTTTTCAATTTTCGCACTTTGGAGGCCATTTTGAATATGGCGGCCATCTTGGACTTTGGCGGCCATCTTTGATTTGTTCGAACATGTCACCATGTTGTTCGTAATATCAATATTGACCTAAATGCCAATTTTCGTTGAAATCGGACAACTTTTCAATTTTCGCACTTTGGCGGCCATTTTGAATATGGTGGCCATCTTGGATTTTTCGGAAAATGGTCCCATATTGTCCGGGACCTTAATATTGACCTATAAACCTATTTTGGTTCATATCCATATTGTTTGTGATTTTTTATGATTAATTTTGTATTTTTTTCAAATTCAAAATGGCCGCCAATCCAAGATGGCCGCCATTTTCAAAATTTCGAAATCGGAAACAACATTTCCTAGTGGTGACCTATCTTTCTGGTAAGTTTCATTGACCTATGTCTTTTCGTCTTCGAGAAATCCTACGGACAAAGTTAGGTCCAGAAGAAGAAGAAGAAGAAGAAGAAGAAGAAGAAGAAGAAGAAGAATAATAATAATAATAACAAGTGCTGATTGTGATTGCAAGCAAGTCACAAAAAAATCCCCTCCCGTGCCCACTTTTGTCACAATTCGGACAACTTTTCAATTTTCGCACTTTGGCCGCCATTTTGAATATGGCGGCCATCTTGGACTTTGGCAGCCATCTTGGATTTGTTCGACATGTTGTTCGTAATATCAATATTGACCTAAATGCCAATTTTTGTTGAAATCAGACAACTTTTCAATATTCGCACTTTGGCAGCCATTTTGAATATGACAGCCATCTTGGATTTGTTCGAAAGTGTCGCCATGTTGTTCGCAATATCAATATTGACCTAAATGCCAATTTTCGTTGAAATCGGACAACTTTTCAATTTTCGCACTTTGGCGGCCATTTTGAATATGGCGGCCATCTTGGACTTTGGCGGCCATCTTGGATTTGTTCAAACATGTCACCATGTTGTTCGTAATATCAATATTCACCTAAATGCCAATTTTCGTTGAAATCGGACAACTTTTCAATTTTCGCACTTTGGAGGCCATTTTGAATATGGCGGCCATCTTGGACTTTGGCGGCCATCTTTGATTTGTTCGAACATGTCACCATGTTGTTCGTAATATCAATATTGACCTAAATGCCAATTTTCGTTGAAATCGGACAACTTTTCAATTTTCGCACTTTGGCGGCCATTTTGAATATGGTGGCCATCTTGGATTTTTCGGAAAATGGTCCCATATTGTCCGGGACCTTAATATTGACCTATAAACCTATTTTGGTTCATATCCATATTGTTTGTGATTTTTTATGATTAATTTTGTATTTTTTTCAAATTCAAAATGGCCGCCAATCCAAGATGGCCGCCATTTTCAAAATTTCGAAATCGGAAACAACATTTCCTAGTGGTGACCTATCTTTCTGGTAAGTTTCATTGACCTATGTCTTTTTGTCTTCGAGAAATCCTACGGACAAAGTTAGGTCCGGAAGAAGAAGAAGAATAATAATAATAATAAGAAACGGTGCAAAAACAATAAATCCCCGACACTTCGTGGTCGGGGATTTAATAAGAAACGGTGCAAAAACAATAAATCCCCGACACTTCGTGGTCGGGGATTTAAAAACGGGCAATTATTTACGGTAAAAACAGAGATGACTCTAGGAACTTCTGAAATTTTAATGGCGTAGGAATGTCCTGTGACCAATGCAAGTTATTTCGTATAAACTGGGTATCTCCATTTGAATTGGCGGATCGTATTTCCGTTTAAAATTTCTAAGGTTAAGATAATTTGAGTATTGATCAAAACACTGACTGTGAAGTCAATGAATAGCTATCTTAACCAACTAAAGCAGGTTTTTAAAAAAAGATTTCTTGATGTTTTCTGCTGTTATTCTTTTCACAAATTCAAAGTGCTGTTACGAAATAAATATGGATTTACTTTAAATTGAAGTCTAAATATTCCATTAATGTTTTTGTTTGAACACATCCTGAACCTTACCCTTTTTAAAGGGAATTAACTATTTTGCAGCTGTATTGATCTAAAAATGTTAATACTTATGTTTCAGTCATCTTGATGCTTGTCCTAAAAAGTAGAGATGTTGTAAGAAGTTGTGCACAGACTGATCTTACTATAATGTCATATGTGTTAAAATTGAACATTACACATTTCTGTGCTGTCAACTCTCTGGTAACTTTATTTGGAGTACAATTATTAGAGAAAATTGTGTAGATTCTGTTTTGTACTGCTCATATGAAGTAAGAGAGACTTTAAACAATTTGTCTTACAGAACAAGATAATATAGGAAACCAATGCAAAACTAGAGTAAAAACACCTGTGAGCAATGCTCACCATTGATACCCCCCGCTTCACAATTACTTTGAAAATTCAGGTGTTCTTAATTATGAAATTGAAACTTTATCTAGTTAAACGTGAAGGGGAAATTGCAGATAATACATGTAACCCTCCCCAATCCCCCAAAGAATGGCATCCCCTATGTCAATGACAAAGTCCATGTTTTTCTATGGCAAACCTCCAATTATATTCGGATAAAAATGTTTAATATCCAATGCACAATGTCAATATGTGACCAAGATTCTGTATAAGTTTCAACAAATTCCATTCAGTGGTGTAGGAGGAATTGTAAATAAAAGATGGGTATCCCATTATGTCCATTACAAACTCCATGTTTTTCTATGGGAAACCCCAAATATCATTCCGATCAAAATGTTAAATATCTCCTGCACAATGGCACTATGTGACATGGATTCTGTGTAAGTTTCAACAAATTCCATTCAGTGGTGCAGGAATGAGTTGCACATAAGAGATGGGTATCCCTTATGTCCATGACAAAGTCCATGTTTTTCTATGGGAAACCCCAAATATCATTCCAATCGAAATGTTATATATCTAGTGCACAGTGGCAATATGTGACAACATTCTGTGTAAGTTTCATCAAATTCCATTTAGTGGTGTAGGAGGAGTCGCACATAAGAAATGGGGATCCCCTTTTGTCAATGACAGTCCATGTTGTTCTATGGGAAACCCCAAATATCATTCCGATCAAAATAATTAATATCTCCTGCACAATGGCACTATGTGACAAGGATTCTGTGTAAGTTTCAACAAATTCCATTCAGTGGTGTAGGAGGAGTTGCACATAAGACATGAGGACCCCCTTAGGTCAATGACAATGTCCATGTTTTTCTATGGGAAACCCCAAATATTGATCCGATCAAAATGTTTAATATCTCCTGCACAATGGCACTATGTGACAAGGATGCTGTGTAAGTTTCTTTAAATTCCATTCAGTGGTGTAGGAGGAGTTGCACATAAGAGATGAGGCCCCCCTTTAGGTCAATGACAATGTCCATGTTTTTCTATGGGAAACCCCAAATATCGATCCGATCAAAATGTTTAATATCTCCTGCACAATGGCACTATGTGACAAGCATTCTGTGTAAGTTTCATTAAATTCCATTCAGTGGTGTAGGAGGAGTTGCACATAAGAGATAGGGACCCCTTAGGTCAATGACAAAGTCCATGTTTTTCTATGGGAAACCCCAAATATCATTCCGATCAAAATGTTAAATATCTCCTGCACAATGGCACTATGAGACAAAGATTCTGTGTAAGTTTCATCAAATTCCTTTCAGTGGTGTAGGAGGAGTTGCAAATAATAGAAAGTGTAACGGACGGACGGACGGACGGACGGACGGAAGGACGGACGGACGGACACCATGAACACTATATACCCCCCGCTTTTCAAGCGGGGGGTATAATAAACAAAAGTAATGCATATAGTTAGTTATCAGAAGCCCTATGGTGTTTCTGTAGCACTGAACACATAAAGGCCAAAACACAAAGATAGTTATTATTTTTATAATCCTATATAAATAATTAAATATCACAGTACACTGGAATGTACAATAAATTGTTTACAAATATACAAAGAAAATAATCTGTTATGTGTCAATCCATCAATTAAACAACATGACCAATTAACAGAAAGCCAGTTAATTAGTATATTCCCCCCCCCCCCATCCCACAAAAAGACTAAAGTTTGACAAAATTCCAATGTCATGATGACCACAGTTTATAAAAGCCCTTCTAATGAATTCTAAAAGACAACAAGCATGATTTTACTGTTTTTACATTATATGTTCAAGTGGATGAAAGATTTGTACATCTGACATGCAAACATGCACCTAGAACATTGGATAAATAGCACACTTATGTAATTATACTCTCTATAGCTGAAATTAGTTTGATCAACAGAAACACATTTTTGATACCCTAGATATAAAAGTTGGCAACATTCATTCTAAACCTTTCACTTACATACAAACACAAACAGTAAGTTTTTGACAGTCAAATTAACCGTCTAAACTCTGTGATTCTCAATCAAACAAATGATTTCTATCATTGTGGACAAATACAATAAAATCAATAATAATAACAAATAATTTGAAAGGTCCATTAAACTATCTGTCCGATTATCGTGTGCTTGTATTAAACTGCATGAAGTAAGCAGCTGTTGGTGGGTTGGTGTATACTTCTTTCTCAAGGTACTTTTTATGTGATTCTTGTTCTAAAGCAAGGCGTCTGTTTTCCTCTGCCATTTCTCTATTGATGTCACGATGTTTTCTTTCCATCTCTCGCTCTAATAACATACCAGCTCTTGCATTAGCATTGGCCTGTCTCTCCCATTCAAGGTTTCTCAAATTATCTTCTTGGTCTTGGCGCTAAAAATAATTAAGAAATATTAACAATTCAGAACACTAAAATATTTTACACCACTCTCAACAATTGTTCATGGTTTCCAGTTATTATTGGGGGTATAAACCATAAGCCAGAATGAAGACCACTTAACCTTCGACAGGAAAAACAACAAATAAAAAAGAACCATTAAAACTCTCTCAATTTTCAGTTATTTCCATGCTTTGTTTGTCATTTAAAAAATTTCTCTAAACTTAATGACAAATGTCTAAATATTATCCAATTAATAAAAAACCACTTTTTATACTTGTAGTTGTCCTTAAAAGTCTGCAGAAAAAAAATATAACATACACTTTACAATTAAATAAATCATTACTGTGTATTTATTAAGCAATTCCAAAGAAATGCACTGATTTACATTTATGCACAATCATTATCTCAATGCTAATGTTTTCTAGACACATCTACCAAAAGGTCAGAAAATCCTTATTTTATGTTATATTATTACCTCTTTTTCAAGTCTTTGTTTCTCCTGTTCCCTTCGTATATTTTCTAACTGTTGTGGACTCATTCCCTTCCATCTGTCTGGAATAACACGATGAGGACCAAAAGCACTTTGAGCAACAGCTGGATTTTCAGTTAGGGTATCACCAAATATATGATTGGCGATTTCTGTCATGTTATCATCAAACTCTTGTTGTTTCTTCAGTCTTTCACGCTCATTTCTTTCTCTAGCCTGAAATTGTCAACGATACAATATCAAAATCATATCATCTGCACTGCTAGTGGTACCATTCCATTTATGTAGACATTTCACAAGTGTAATAGAAAATACTTACAACAATCAACATAGTTGGCATCTCAAATGCTCTCTGTGAAAAAGATTTATTTTAAAACTTAAGATGGAACATATATTCAGTAACCCAGCAAAATTTTATTAGCTTCAATAGAGTACAATACCTACCAATGCATTATTATACTCGGTTGTGGCCATATTGATTGCTCTTCTGCAATCCTCCTCTGCATTTTGCAGCTCCATAGCTCTCTGGTCAAGTTCTCTCATTTTCAAATCATATAAACGATCAGCTTGTTGTTGGTTCCTTCTAGCTTGATCTTTTTCATTAGCTTGCTGTGTTGACCATTCTCTTAATTGTTCTTGTTGGAACTTTGTTCTGGCTTTGTTATTTAAATCCTCCCCTGTAAATATATGATTATATTTGATCTTGTATTTATAAAGAATACTTCAAAAAATAAATTAAACCACGTGTATATATTTTTTGTAAACAGAAGCCACATGGACATAATGACAACTGATTAATAGTTTTTAAATGAAGACTAATTTCTATATTAAAATAACTAATGATTGAAAGCAAGTTATCGGTTTTGTGCAAAAAAGAGTTGGTAATTGTCAGAATGCAAATTTGTAAAAAAGTTATTCTTCAAATTTCTCCCTGTATGAACTATGGTTTGAATCACAAGAATCATATGACTAAATATATCAACGATATCATCCTGGATTGACCCAACAAATGCACTGTAATTTCAAAAGTAACATTGATTTAGAATATTAGACACTTATTTACAATAAATAATTCTGATTCACTTTTTCAACAACTATAACTATATCAATTATATTGCATCCAGACAAACTGGTTGAGTTCACATTAGTGAATATATTGTTGTTACTGCACAATTTAATAATTTAATGTTATTGTAATTTCACTGAGAAAAAACAAACATTTATTACATTATTTATAAGCTTTAACAGAAAGCAGTGCAAATTAATAATAATATAACACACAGAATAGAATCAAAAATTGTTTTGTTAACTACAAATAAAGGAATAAGAGTGAAACAATACACGGGTTTAAGCTATCTCATCATAACGCTTTACCTTCAAACTTTTGAATACTTGACACTCCACATCTAGGATCATCATCACTAACACGTGCTGGTTTGTCTTTTTTTAAGTAATCTGGGTCATATAAATCAAATTCTCTACGTCCATCTGGCTGTTGGTGTAAAGACCGAAATTCATTCATTGCTTGGTTTAATGCTCTAACATCTTGTTGTTGCCTTTTTTCCAACATCTGGGCAATTTTGTCATTTCTTACAGCATCGGCAGCTTAAATGAAAAAAAAAACCTTTTTTGCAAGAACTAGTACTAAGGTTATGATCAACTATTTATCATTCAATAAAATTAATGTACTTCCAAAAGCCTTGCAAAGTAAAGTTTTTTTAACAGAACATATATCTTGAATATGAAAAAAAATTCACACTGAAGAAAAATTCTAAATATTCATATTGAATTAGGTTATTATGCTGTCCCTCTATACTTAAAACCTGCATGGGTTACAACTCTTACTATATTTGATTAAAATACATATATTTCTTTTTCTTAATTTCACTCTAAAATTACTGACTTTCAACATAAATAATTTCCTACCAAATGCTTCACTTCTTTTCCTTTCATATTCTTCTTGTTCTTTTTTGTCTCTGACTTGTTGCTCCACAGCTTGTAAATCAACCTATAACAATTTAATAAATAAACAATTATATTTTAAATTAAAATTATCACTTTTGGGTGCACAACTAAATTCAATTGCTTTAATTCTGAGTACAGTAATAAAATTTTCAATATATTGTTGTTGCATTTAACAAAAAATTTCTTGTTTGGTCTATTTCATGCCTTAGGAGATATTATGGTTGACATTTCAGCATCACATGAAAACTATAATTAAAAGCAGCATTTTGAATTGAACTTCAATGTTGTTGGTTGTATACTTCATGTGCTCTATTGATCTACCAGTACCTTGGAGATAGGATAGACACAGACACAAAAATATGGAGATAGACAGGTGATATAACGAAAGAGTGACTGATTGAAGAGCAATGGCAAAGTAGCTTAATGATGGACACTAGCATGGCACAAAATGACATACACTTGTATGTTGAAATCAATTACTAACAGTTGTAACATGAATCCTTTGTTCTTTTTTACGAATAAACAAGAGACAACAAGTAGGTATGCTCTAAATTAAAACACTTGTATAATATTGCATGAAAGGTCACGTGTGCCTGTTAAACTCAAGGGAAAATAGCCATGCAATAACCAACTACAATTATATCCGATAATGCACAATAAAACTCCGCCTTAATTAATTAAGTCAAATTTTATTGATTTTCACTGCAAAAGGATAGCACAAGCTTCCAATATTAGCTTTTCATGTGATTAGTCGAATATCAGTCGCACCATAATAAACACCGCCCTCTTTATTTATAACCAATTATTAATGGGCGGGATCTAGGGGCTTATTCATGTTACAAATCCTATATGAAATATTTTTAAATTAATTTGCCACATACAAATAATGATCATACAATACAATGACATTACATGACCATTTTTAGATTTAAACATAAACAACATGTTTTTAGCAATAATAAGGCTTTAATTTTGAAAAAATCTAACAATAACTTTTTTTATTAAAGGTAGTACTATTAATTTCTTTTCTTTTATATTAATTCACATGTTCGGCTAAAGAATTAATCCATGAATTTGATCATTCAATTTAAAACTAAGAAAAAATGTATCTTTCCATTTAGGAATTTCAGCTGAATCCAACATTGTAGTATAAAAATTTAACAGGTACAAAATGTCTGTAGTGTCCTATTAAACTGAGATAATACATGGCAATCATGCAAAGTTGGCTGACTCTTTACATGTATTTTTGTTCATGTCATCCAATGGCAATGCTTGAAATAAAATCTAAAAATAAAGCTCCAGTCCAATGAGCAGAACATTGTGGCTGAAATAGACTGTTTCATAAAAAGAGAACTAGGTCAAATCTATTAGTAAATCGAGTGGAAAAATATTGTGGTTTCTGTGACATTGTCACTTTTTCAAATTCAAATTAAGACACTCTTACTTTATATGAATCATTCAAATGATGCCTGCCTTATAGTGAGCACAGCTCGCAGTGGGCAGCTAGCGCTGAGCTCTAAAGTGTAATGTGATCAAAATGAAATCACCTGATCAAAATCTGCTTAATGCTGATATTGATTTTTTGTCCGGAAGTTGATATCCTCAAAAAACTGTAACAAAGTGAATGAAGAAGAGCACTAAAATTAATTTAAAAGAAAGACTTAAAAATAAGTTGGCATCGATAAAATATTAAAGTTATATCTAAAAAAATACAAAAAAGAGGCACTTTTAGGGTGTTCAGAAGTAACCTCAATTAGAAAATGCACATTATATATTAATAATAAAGGACTATATTGCCTGTGCTTACATTTTGGCAATGCTTACTCCATGTTACAATTGTAACCATTTATAAAAATTCTATGATGTTATAATCTATAGAAAATGTGCTTTATGCTCTGCACAGGAAAGGTATGATGCCCATGCAAAAAAAAAAATTGTATTATTATGTATAGAAACTGTCCTGTCCATCTGGAAGGATTTGCAATGTCCAATGTCATGAATGTTGTTTATCAATACATTTTATTTAAATGAATTTAATTCCGAAAATATCATTAGACAAGATGTCGGTTTATTGTTAACAGGGGTCACCACACTCTAAAAAAGTAGGGAGAAGTGACTTCTCCCTGGCAGCCAAACAGGGAGAAGTCAGGCCCTGATAGGGAGACTTCAGGAGACAATAGGGAGAAGTCAGGGGGACCGTACAAATTAATTTTGCAGTAGTTACATACATTTTTCATTATTTACATCTATTTCCAGGATTGTTTCTCTTGTGTTTTAAAACCATAACACACTTAGATTCAGTTTTTGTTCTTTCTTTTTCATTATTATTCATGGTATGCAATATCAAACAGCACATAACCTTTATCATTAATCACAGTTGTACTGATCCAAATTGCTTCATGGGACACCCATCTACAGGAGAACTTATCATGATGTCAATAATTACTATACATCTTTATTCTTTCAAGTGAAGCTCAAAACTTCAACACTATTTGAAAGAACTGAAGTTTGAAACCAATTAAAAGTGTTTGTTTATCGAAAAATATTACGATTTTTCATTATGGGCTGTTGTACATTACTTTTCTTCGTTGTTCACTTCCGGTAATTAGTCACATCCGGTAAATAAACAAATGGCGCGCAATACATTTTAAAGACGTAAATCGTTTGAAAATATGTTAAATACGCATATTGTTTGCCGTTTTTTATTGGAATTACACATTTACTGATAAATTGGTAGTCATGGTGAAGTATTTGGACCAGATTTACAAGTATCTTATGTGAACCATCGGGCGACTTAAGGGAAATGACAGGGCGACTTCGACTTCGCTTTTGAGGCTCCTTAGGGCGACTTCAGGTCCTAGTAGGGCGACTTTGTCGCCCACTTCGCCCAGTGTGGTGAGCCCTGGTTAAGTTGTTTCCTTTAACTTTATTTTTGCAAAAGTAGTCATAGTAAATTCTGGTGACAGCTATATATAGAGTAGAATGTGTACATAATTTTTGTATTTGAAAGTGTATTTGGCCATCCTTTTCGCATCATCACTACTAGTGGGCGTGAAAAACTCTCATTCATATTTATTGGTTGGGTGTTCCATCCATAAATATAATAGTTCTTGACCTTGTTTTATTGTATTGTGAGGTACACAAAATGCCTAACATTTGTTGTCAACCTGATACAACCAATCAACCCATCAATTGTAGACTTCAAAATTATGAACATACGATGTCAGTGTAATGAAGGCATCAACATGGACTGAGAACCCATAAATTTGGGAGGATTATATAAAACTGAATTTGAACTTTGATCTGAATTTGATGCCATGAAAAATAATCTAAAAATATACTAGTTTCTCGCCACATAATTATTCTGGCTTGTTTTATTTCACTGGTAGGATATAGTATAGCACAAAGGTGGGTAAAATGGTTACTTTCTGTGCTGTTGGTATTACAGTATTACTAAATTGTGTTAGAACTTACCCCAATAGTTCTAACTTTAGCATTAAAAATTCTAGATTTTCTTTGTTCTTCCATCAACCGGCGTCGCTCAATGGCGGCGGCTTCTTTGTAATCTATTGGAAGATCTAATTTGTACATTTTCAAGCCGTAGACTGGTCAACACTTTGGAAGTATCTTGTGAAGTTTCACTAATTATCTCGTTGCTAAGTTTACGGCTGTTGTTATCCGGAAGTATGACGCGAACCTACAAAAAAATCAAACTTGAAATATTGTTTAAAATCTTATTTGGAATTTTATATTCAAATTTTATAAAGACATTATTTTAAACAAATTATAATATTTGTATAATTTGATTTTTTGCGAATCAATATTACTATACTTATTCTTCTCTGCAACAAATCTCGTTTAAATCGCGTTAATGACGAGAGCATCACAAAGCGACGTCTGTTGGCGCTAAAATTTTGCATCAATAATGTAAAAGAAAACCACAATTTCTAAGATGGTTAATGCAAAATAGAAGAGTAGAAGTTTAATTTGCATTTTTAAAGTTAACAATTTGTTACTTAATCCTTTGAAAATGCCAGGTCACTTAAAATACATTGAAGTGGAAAACTTCAAATCATACCGTGGTAAACAAAAGATAGGGCCTTTCAACAAATTCACTGCAGTCATAGGCCCAAATGGTTCAGGTATTTTTTATTTCTGTATTCTAATGACACGGTATAAATTCAATTTTGATTTGTAATGTGGTCTTTTAATTTTGAATTGTATGTGCTAAGCCTGAAGTCTCATGTGCAAAAAAAATTGTAATGGGTTAGTTTATGCAGAAGCTTGCTAAAGTAATGGCAATGCTGTGATAAAACCAGGACGCCAAGATGTTGAGCATTTTACAAATCCCATAGTCATGTGTAACAGTGACAGTTATGTCTTTCCATCAAGCATTGTGGGATGAACAATAAAAAATATATAAGCAAATTAATTTATGACGTGTGCACCCAACATTTTACTGTCAAAATTATCTTGACATAACAGTATCAGGTCACTTCGGTACTGACATAATTAGTCACTTCGGTACTGGTCACCTCGGTACCCGTTTAATTTTCTGTACTTGTTATGTGTTTTATCAATAAAACTAGAAAATTAGTTGTGTACTAGTATACAGACGAATTAATAACTATACTAAGTGTTGACGTATTGTGGAGCGAGTTTTTTGCATGAAAAATGAAAACTGCTTACCGCGTATGGTTCAGCTTATGCTCCTTTTGTAGATCAAGAATTCTACTTTTTGAAATCAATAATTATTTCCTCGAGATACTCAACGTTTTGAAATATGACAGTTTTTAAATTTTGAAAGGGCGATTTTCCATGCTAAAATTGACCTTAATTAGAACGGAAGTGTACTTTAGGAACAATCGATTGTTGTCTACTCGAAATTCTTCGGGTGATGTCGTCTGCAGTTATGGCGGGAAAAGTCTCGTGGTTTGTCCGAAAATCATTGAACGTCACGAAAGCAGACGAACATTTGTAAACATCGTAAGGTCCCTTTAGAAACAAAAATGGCTGACTTATTATGTAAAATTCCCGTAGCAAAAGTCAAGGACTATTTGTAACAACTTAACACCAGAGGCATATTATAAAACATGGACAGGTTAGCATATCTACATTTTTTCTACTAAATTTTCGTAATAAAAAGGTAAAATATAGAATAATGAAAAAATGCAAGCAAACAAATTTTTCGAAGTGGGGTTGGCATTTAGTATACATGTAAATATGTTTTGATACCAATGTTTAACAGTTTAACTATTTATAATGAACTATTAATGGCATTTATTTAATTATCTTGGATTAAATAATTGGTTTTGTTTGTGAGATCATCAAAGTTAATTAACAAAACTAATTTCATTTAATCATAAATCTCTTTTGTCACGACTACAAAGAAAAAAATTAGTAATTGCAAGCTAAAATTATTTTGAGAAATATTGCAAAAATATATGCCTCGCTAAGAGGAGGTATAAATAATGGGACGACCTCAATCCAAAATCACGTTGAGGTCATTGAGTTTTATAAACAATACGACTTGATTAAAGCTTGAAAGCGTTTTTTTTCTTTTGCTTTTAACAAAGAAAATATTTGAAGAATATATATATTTTTTTATTTCTGAATAATTATATCTCTAGTAGGGTAAGTTTATATGTATGTATAAATCGCCTTTATAATCTTGTTTCACTTGGATGCCAATTAACGGTGAGCTATGCATGTTCCTTTGACCCTGTTGTTATAAGTCTCTGAATAAGTTGAATTAATTACTAGGTAAAGTTTTTATAGAAAAAGTCTCAAGACAACCTCACATGTACTCGAACGATTGAACTGCTATCATATTAAGTGTTGTCTACAGCAAGAACAGGTTCTTTCCAGTAAACTTTTTGGGAGTAAGGAACAGATGAAGGAAAAATGACACGCACGGTTATATCTTATGCATGTTTATGATAGTTAATCTATAACTAGTGAACCTTCGGACTAACGGACCTTCCGACTAGCGAATTTCAGACTTGTGAACCTTCAGACTAACGGACATCCAGAGTAGAGGACCTTCGAACTACTGGGCCAACACTGTACCAAGAACCGAAGTGTCCAGGTCAGTACCGAGGTGTCCTTGTACCGGGACCAGGTTCCTAAGTTACTAGCAATCGACATAACTATACCTTTATAAAAAGATTTCTCTACTCCTGCTCTCTGTGGTACAGATAACTGGATTAACCTTAATATTTTCAAAATTTTAATTAGTATATTAAATTAGTTTCATTTAAATTCATTACAACTCTCGTTGACATGTCCTTATTTAACACTGATTAATTAATGAATTGTTGATTTCAGAAAAAATTAAAATTGTTTAATATTAGTGCATTGTGTAAATGGAATTTTTATAAAATCAGGGGTCACCACACTCGAAAAAAAGTAGGGAGAAGTGACTTCTCCCTGGCAGCCAAACAGGGAGAAGTCAGGCCCTGATAGGGAGACTTCAGGAGACACAAGGGAGAAGTCAGAGGGACCGTACAAATAATTAATTTTGCAGTAGTTACATACATTTTTCATTATTTACATCAATTTCAAGGATTATTTCTATTGTGTTTTAAAACCATAACACACTTAGATTCAGTTTTTTTTAGCTCACCTGACCCGAAGGGTCATGTGAGCTATTGCCATCACTTGGCGTCGTCGTCGTCGTTAACTTTTCTTCAAAAATCTTCTCCTCAAAAACCACTGAAGGGATTGCTTTGAAACTTTGCATACATCATCAGTAAAATGCCCTCTACCAAGTTTGCCCAAATCATGGCCTCAGACCTACCAACATGGCCGCCATGGCTAAAAATAGAACAGAGGGGTCAAAATACAGTTTTTTGCTTATAGTTTAAAAAGTATAACAGATACAGGAAAACCGAAGAGACCGTCCTTCTTCAGCATCTAAAGCTCTACAAAACACTCCATTGGGTCAAAGTTGTATGATGACTCCTTGTAGGAGTTATTGCCCTTTAATTGTCAAAATTGATGATTTTTGCCATTTTTGCCTCAAAATCTTGAAAATTATTAGAACTTGAGAAAAAGTTAGCATTGCTTAATTGTTCTGCTCTATGAGGGCTACAAAAATGACTTTAGGGTCAAGATTGTCTGATTAACCATTTAAGAGTTATTCCCCTTGAACTGTTTTTTTTTATCGGTTTAAATTGATTTTTAAAATCTTCTCCTCAGAAACAACTGAAAGTACTGCTTTGAAACTTTGTACACATCATCTGTCAAATGTCCTCAACCAAGTTTGCACCAACCATGGCTGCAGATTAACCAACCTGGCCACCATGGCTAAAAATTGGAGGGGGGGGGGGGCTGTAAAATACAGTTTTTGGCTTATATTTAAAAAAGTGTAACAGATACAGGAAAACCGAAGAGACATGCCTTCATCTGCATCAAAAGCTGTACGAAACACTCCATTGGGTTGAAGTTGTATGATGACTCCTTATAGGAGTTATTGCCCTTTAATTGTCGAAATTGTTGATTTTAGCCATTTTGGCCTCAAAATCTTGAAAATTATTAGAACTAGAGAAAAAGTTAGCATTGCTTAATTGTTCTGCTCTATGAGGGCTACAAAATTGCCTTTAGGGTCAAGATTGTCTGATTAACCGTTTAAGAGTTATTCCCCTTGAACTGTTTATTTTAATCAGTTTTAATTGATTTTTTAAAATCTTCTCCTCTGAAACCACTGAAAGTACTGCTTTGAAATTTTGTACACATCATCCGTAAAATGTCCTTTACCAAGTTTGCACCAACCATGGCTGCAGATTAACCAACATGGCCGCCATGGCTAAAAATAGAATGGGGGGGGGGGGGGTAAAATACAGTTTTTGGCTTATAGTTCAAAAAGTATAACAGATACAGGAAAACCGAAGAGACATGCCTTCATCTGCATCAAAAGCTGTACGAAACACTCCATTGGGTTGAAGTTGTATGATGACTCCTTATAGGAGTTATTGCCCTTTAATTGTCGAAATTGTTGATTTTAGCCATTTTGGCCTCAAAATCTTGAAAATTATTAGAACTAGAGAAAAAGTTAGCATTGCTTAATTGTTCTGCTCTATGAGGGCTACAAAATTGCCTTTAGGGTCAAGATTGTCTGATTAACCGTTTAAGAGTTATTCCCCTTGAACTGTTTATTTTAATCAGTTTTAATTGATTTTTTAAAATCTTCTCCTCTGAAACCACTGAAAGTACTGCTTTGAAATTTTGTACACATCATCCGTAAAATGTCCTTTACCAAGTTTGCACCAACCATGGCTGCAGATTAACCAACATGGCCGCCATGGCTAAAAATAGAATGGGGGGGGGGGGGTAAAATACAGTTTTTGGCTTATAGTTCAAAAAGTATAACAGATACAGGAAAACCGAAGAGACATGCCTTCATCTGCATCAAAAGCTCTACGAAACACTCCATTGGGTTGAAGTTGTATGAGGACTCCTTATAGGAGTTATTGCCCTTTAATTGTCAAAATTGATTATTTTTGACATTTTTGCCTTAAAATCTTGAAAATTATTTGAACTAGAGAAAAAGTTAGTATTGCTTAATTGTTCTGCTCTATGAGGGCTACAAAAATGACTTAGGGTCAAGATTGTCTGATGAACCGTTAAGGAATTATTCTCCTTGAAGGCTTGAACATTTTTTTAATCAATTTTAATTGATTTTAAAAAATCTTCTCCTCTTTAACCCATTAAAGTACTGCTTTGAAACATTGCACACATCATCTTTAGGACGTCCTCTACCAAAATTGTGCAAATCATGACACCTGACTACCTATATAGCTACGTTAGCTTAAAAATAGAAAATGGGGGGGGGGGGAGTCAAGAGAGTTTTCGACTGATAGTTAAAAAAGTATAACAGGTACAGCAAATTTGAAGTGAACCTCCCTTCTCCCTCTAAGCATCAAAAGCTCCTCCTTATAGGAATTATTTCCCTTAAAAGGTCAACATTAATGACTTTTGCAGAAGTGTTGGGCAATTCCTTATAGCAAAGAAAAGCTGGATAGAAAAGGGTTGTTTGGTTTCAGGTTCAGGTGAGCGATACAGGCTCCTGGGAGCCTCTAGTTTTCTTTCTTTTTCATTATTATTCATGGTATGCAATATCAAAAAGCACATAACCTTTATCATAAATCAAAGTTGTACTGATCCAAATTGCTTCATGGGACACCCATCTACAGAACTTATCATGATGTCAATAATTACTATACATCTTTATTCTTTCAAGTTAAGCTCAAATACTCATCAAAGAAAATTGTTAAAGTACAATACTCTTTGAAAGAACTGAAGTTTGAAATCAATTAAAAGTGTTTGCTTATCAAAAATATTACGATTTTTTATTATGGGCCGTTGTACATTACTTTTCTTCGTTGTTTACTTACAGTATTTAATCACATCCGGTAAATAAACAAATGGCATGTAAAGACGTTTGAAAATATGTTAAATATGCATATTGTTTGCCGTTTTTTATTGGAATTACACATTTACTGATAAATTGGTAGTCTGGGTGAAGTATTTGGACCAGATTTACAAGTATCTTATGTGAACCATCAGGCAACTTGAGGGAAATGACAGGGCAACTTCGACTTCGCTTTTGAGGTGCCTTAGGGCGACTTGTCGCCCACTTCGCCCAGTGTGGTGAACCCTGAAAAAAATAATAAAAATATATTTTTTTATTGTAGTTTCACATATCAGATTACACAACTGAATATACATGTACAACTCGCACATTAAAATGATAATCTTACATAAAACACATTAGATAAAATAGAGAAAAGTAAATCGGATGACCAGCCATTATGACCTACTAGACACTTGTTAACACATCTCTATCGTTAAAATGTAATGTATTTGAAGTGGGTAAAAATAGATTTGTTTGATTGTTTTGTTTGAATGGTGTTTTAACGCCACTGTCAGCAATTTTTCAGCTATTTCATGGCGTCCAGTTTTTATTGGGGGAGGAAGCCAGAGTACCCGGAGAGAACCCCCGACCTGCGGTAGGAAAACTGGCAATCCTTGTCAATTAAGATTGGAGTCGAGTACACCCTGCCTGCAGTGAGAATCGAACCCGCAATCTCAGTGTTGACAGACCACGTGATCAATAGTAGACGAACTACCTTGACCACTCGGCCACCGAGGCCCCCGGTAAAAATAGATGATGAAATAATAATAATGAAATAAATACATTTAGAAAAAAAAAAGATATATACAGGGCTTGCATTGGAGGGCGACTTGGGCGAAGAAGTCACATTATCCTGGTCCGACTTTGCATTCGATCATCTTAAAAAGCGAATTGAAGTCGCCCTTTCAATTTGTAGAATAGCCTGATGTCACATTTCAAATTTTATTTCCATTTTGTTCAGAAATCTTCGCTTTTTGATACATCGTCCAGGACTCACGCTGGGTCAAAATTATAGGGAGAAGTCACTTCTCTTTTGTGGGACTGACAGGGAGAAGTGAGGATAGAACAGGGAGAAGTGGGTGGACAACAGGGAGAAGTTGCATTATATGTTGCGAAATCGTCCTATTGTGTTTGTTTTTTTTAATGTGTTTATTTGGCATTTGAATTTTTTATTGTTATTATATGTTTTTAGCAGTTCAATTTATTGAGGATAAAGTAAAGTAAAGATTAACCATGATCACACATTTTCATAAATACCTGTATTAAACATAACAATAAAAAAAAGTATCAACTGTCACAAAACTGTTCATGCAAAAATGTTTCTGTGTCATTGGTTTACAAATTAATTGAATTATAATGAAGTACTATTAGAACTAGGAGTAGAAAATTACATCATTGTGACAAATCTGTTAAAAGTACTAATAGTACTTCATTATAATTCAATCAATTTGTAGACCAATGACAAAGAAACATTTTTTTAATTAACAGTTTTGTGACAGTTGATTTTTTTTTTAAGTTATGTTTAATACATGTATTTATGAAAATGTGTGATAAAAGTTAATTAAATCTTTTACTTTATCCACAATAAATTGAACTGCTAAAAACATGTAACAATAAAAAGTTCAAAAGCCAAATTAACACATATTTAAAAAAACAAACAAAATAGGACGCTTTGGCGACATATAATGCAAATTCTTCCTGTTGTCCACCCACTTCTCCCTGTTCTATGCTCACTTCTCCCTGTCAGTCCCACAAAAGAGAAGTGACTTCTCCCTATAATTTTGACCCAGCTTGAGCCCTGGACGCTTCTCCCTGTCACCCCCACAAAAGAGAAGTGACTTCTCCCTATAATTTTGACCCAGCGTAAGCCCTGTATATAAGTGAATAGTAAATAAAATAAATTTTAAAAATCCACAAGAACCAAAACTTAATGATCAGGAAGAACTAATTATCATATTAAAATTACAGTTAAATCACAATAATAAAAAGAAATTGGAATACAGTGAAACTTCTCTAAACCGGCCGCCACTGGGACAGAGAAAAATGACGGGTTAACAGAGGTGGTCAGTTTAATGAAGTTTAGTGAAATCTACTGTGATATTCAGTTACCCCCCTATTGGGTACAAAGTCGAGGTCCTCAAAAATTTTTTACTATCATTAAGTTATAGCATGTTCCATTTGAGAGAAGTTAAAAAAAATTCATTTGCAATGCCGCCAAGAAACGTTTACTTCTAACAAACAAAAAAACAATAGATCACTCAAGTTTGGTGATTCCCCTTGTACAGTAAACCAGCCCACATTATTTTCCCTATCTTAAAACTTAACATTACACGTGGTCTTCGGTTTGTTAAAAAACTGAACATTTTTGAATTTCATTGCAAGTTTTAGCTAAATATCAAATCAGGCATATGTTTCGATTTTTACAATCCTTTCATTGATATTCATGAGCTGACTTACCGTATGTAAACACATATAGGCCACATGCTTCGTTTATTTGTGTGGTGTTTAGCGTTGTTTTTCATCAAAATGAGTTCAAAGGCATACTGATAAAATTATATATATTTTAAAGATTTATTAACAAATAACAAAGAAATTATGTTGATGTTACTGCGAATCGTAACATTTATGCTAAAAGGTGGACGGATTTACATTTAATTGATGTTAATCAATTTTTATTTTCAAACCAAAATTTATTAGCTTGGACAAAGATCACACTAAAATGTCTTAAATAACTCTTAACTGGTTATTAAAATAATGTACGGATAAGTGCTTGTTTGTGAAAACAACACTTAACACTAATTAAGGCCTCCACAGGTGAATTATTACATAATGATTTCCTGTTTCTTCAGTTATTTATGACAGGTAATTTTTATAACTGGCCAGTAAAGTGGGGTTAAATTTACTTGTTTAATTAAAGCAAAACTTTAGAAAAGTTGCCGGTGTCCGGTTTGTAGAGGTGACCGCTTTTGTGAAGATAATTTACTTAAACTTTAACGGGTAATGGCCAGGACTTTTTAAAATGGCAGATTTGAAAGGGAAACCGGTTTTCTGAGGGTCCGGTTTAGAGAAGTTTCACTGTAAAATAAATTATGAAAATAATAAAATAAGAAACAAAAGGTTTACACAAAAACCATAAAAAAAAATCATCTGACTAATAAGGTACGACGTCTCTTTAACATATTGAATATTAAAATACCAAGGCTATACTGCATTTCACCCTTTTGTTAAATAAAAGTAAATTTCTCAATATATGACATAAAAGCAAATGTAGGTTCGAAATCATAGCTTGCTAGACAAGTTGATCTAAGGTCACTATATACATCACAGTTTATCAAAAAATGTATTTCATCCTCTATTTCATTACGACAGAAAAGACAAGTTCTTTGACATAAGGGTGTAGGAGGATTATTATAACGTCTTGACAACCAAAACGTCCAAGATCGACGTTTCTGTTTAGACCAAACATTAATCTTGTATAGAAGACTAGTATTATCGATAGATGTCAGCTTATAATATCGTATCACTTCAAGTCTCTGTTTATAAATGCAAGATATCCATCCTAGTTCACCATGTGCTGCGATATTACTAGTGTTTTTCGGTAGACCAAGAAATAGTTTTGTTTGCTATGTTTTGTACTTTGATAATCAGTCTATGCTTAGATAGTCCCTATATATACACACCGTATAGTAAAATAGGCTTCAGACATTCTTGTACAAGGTTACATTTAACAAATATTTTTTGGTATTTTTTTATTATATCCCTTTCATTGTTTGAATAAATACATGTACATGTTATCTTACAATCACCATAATGTAAATTATTTTTCAGGAAAGTCTAATTTAATGGATGCTATAAGTTTTGTGTTGGGTGAAAAAACTTCAAACTTGCGTGTCAAAAAGTTGAGTGTAAGTACAAAAATGTTATGTACATTTGTATTTATTCATTACTTTGTTTTCTTTTTATGTATAACCTCATCATTTTAAGAGTTGAAAGATAAGATCACAGTAACAGTTTAAATTATTTTAACTTCCTTACCTGTGAGATAAGAAGACTTTTCATGTGAAATTACAGCATATGTTCCAAGTGAATCCACACTCAGCACTTTAAACTGACAACACCTAGGGTTCAACATTAAGGCACGACCGAACAAAGTTGTCAAGTAAATGTATTGTCAGACAAATTTGCAAATATATAGTAGCTGGCCCCACTGGTCAGCAATTTCTTGGAAAAAAATATTTTGGAGCTTTTTATGGCCATTACTACAGATTAAACATGGTCCTGCATCATTCCATGTTTTCATTTATATTATTCGACGAGGTGACATAAGAAATTGCATTATTATTCGATTTGATTTGCCAGATACTAGATATCCAAATAAATGGTAATAAAGGGCTGACAACCACAATTTGTGGTGAGGGGTTTATTAAAAAAATATTATTTAAAATTTTTGTAGGATCTTATACATGGTGCACCTATTGGCCAGCCTGCCTCACACAAAGCTACTGTAACTGCTGTGTATGTCAATGAAGAAACAAATGAAGAGACTCATTTCACCAGAATAATTCATGGCTCATCATCTGATCATAAAATAAATGGAAAGGTAGAAGGCTTTAAAATATTTCTGTGTTTACTACAATTATCTTAACAATTGAAGACAATCGTATCTTAAAAAGCTTAAAAAATCATGGCAAAGAAACTCAGTAAAAAAGGAAAAGAGCCTTTTGAATACATTGTAGTTACTTCTATTTTGTATCTAATTTAGATACCCAATTCTTGTAAAAGTAAAATTTAAGAATCTGGTGTTTGTGAGGTAAAAAAAGCCATTTTGTTGATACCTGTAAAAATATCAGCTGCCATATTTAATTAATTGCACATTAAGAGAGTTGTGAAAGGTCATTAAACAATTAAATGAGATAAAATGCAGAAAAAAAATTATTTTTTTACAGCCTGTATCTGCTAATCAATACAATGCAGAACTTGAGAAAATTGGTGTCATCGTCAAATCCAAAAATTTCCTGGTATTTCAAGGAACAGTAGAAAGTATAGCCATGAAAAATGCAAAGGAAAGAACACAGATGTTTGAGGAAATAAGCAGGTTTGAATGTAGCCTTCTTTTTAAGAATTTTAAAATATGTGTGTGGTCTTTGTGCCATTCGGAAAGCACTGTTGTGGACCAATTCCTAATGAAGAAGTTTGTATTTCTTGAGCCACCAGAGCTCAACAATAAGGTTTGTCTGATTGCCCGGGACAAGTGGAAATGTCCGTCTGACAAGTAAAACTCAGTACTCACTTGTCCGTCAGTTCAAGTTAAAAAAATAAGCCTATAATGAATTATCATAAAGAATTTAAAGTATCTTTTCTTGAAAATGCGAGTTTGGTCAACAATTTATCTGAATATATTATCCATTACATTTTTTAATTGCCGATACATGTCAACAAATTTACGCAAATTACTTAGCACTGGTTCGTAACTATGTATGCATAGCCCTAACTACAAGCTGTGATGGAACCAGTAATATACAACTTATTCATGATCAAGAAAATGCTTGAAAAAAAACTGAGCTTGCAGATAATAGTTGTAAAACTAATTTGACATCGAAACATCAACACACACACATGGATCTGACGAAATTCAGACGTCCAAGAAAAAAATCATGTAACGTTAGCTAATCATAATATGTATTTTTTTTAACCAATTCATTGAAACATACAAATTTTGGATGTTGTGGGTCAAAATTTTCGGACAAGTGATGTTTTCATTGGGACAAGTAAATTTTAAGGTTTAAAAAAAGTTATTGTAGAGCCTTGGCCACTTAAACTTTATGTTAAAAAAAAAAGGAAAAAAAAGCTACCTGCCCTTGGTTACAGCTGAAATGTTTATATTTAAAATCTTATAAAAATAAATCTTTAATAACATATATTAGGTTCTGTTATTCATGTAAATAAGAAACTTGTGTCATTACAGTCTGGTGTTCATATCACCAAATAAAAATTGTTAATTTCATTGTTGTAAAAGAAATTGAAAAGACATGTCATTATCTGTATTCAAAGGAATGTGTCTTTTAATTTTCCTTGATTATTATCTTTAATATAGGTCTGGAGAATTAAAAGAAGAATATGACAAAGCAAAAGCTGAAATGCTTAAAGCAGAGGAAGATACCCAATTTACCTACCACAAAAAGAAGGGAATTGCTGCTGAGAGAAAAGAAGCCAAAATGGAAAAAGATGAAGCAGAAAGATTCCAGAAACTTCAAGAACAAATGGTTTGTTGTAGAGCTAAAATATTACAGTATTACTTTTTTTCACTGCTGTTAATCCTTCATGCTGCAGGAAAGTATCTTGTTACTTTACCGAACAGGTGTTAGGGAATTCAATTTAAGGCTTCAACAAGTGCTTTGGACAATAATCCTTTTAATGAATAATAAATAAAAGGACAACAATAGTTGCAAATAATATCCCACCAATGAAAGTTCAGGGACATAATTAGATTTTCAGTCTGTTTTTTTGAAACATGTCAGGTTTATCCATGCTTTGAAGCATTTTTTTTATGCAGATGACCTTTCATCATATCCAGGCAGGACATCAATGTTGACAAGAGACATTGTCTTGTTTTACTTGATCACTAAAATTTATTAAAGTTTTCAGCATGAGTTTTGTAGCTTTTAATTAAAAAAATTCCTTAGATTTTGTTTATCATAAAGTCACATATTGTTCAAGGTCTTTTTATCTCACATGGTTCAAAGGTCTATTCGAGCTTTTGTCCTCATTTGTATCCATTTTCTGTAGTTCATTGTAAACGTTTTAAAAAATGTTATTATCTGAAACCAATGGTCCGATTTTTTTCTGACTTATTTATAATAGCTACAGAGATAAGCATTTCCTAGAATTACTCAGTACATGTTGGTATTAGTCGAAATTTGTGTTATGACTTCCTGACGGAGTAATTGCCCTTAAGTTAAATTTTTGACAAAATATTTTGTTTTACAATATAACTGAAAAACTAAGACCATTATTGACATTGATATTTGCTTAAATCATCAGCTATACAAGATATATTATATGACTACTTATAAATATCTAACCTATATGTAAATACAGATTGGTCGAGTTGTTTATCTACATGTTGATTGTTGTTTCTGTCGGTCGTCATTTTGTTGTAGTATGTGTATTTTTTACATACTACTACAACATGATTCCTTAATAAACTTTCATAAGTATATTTTTATATTATTAATTCTTATTGTCTTGCCTGCGACAATAGTCGCTGGAGGCGACACATATGTATGGGAATCGGGCTGCGGCGTAAACACTTGGACATCTTGCTTCATATCTTTGTAAGCCCAAGCCCTAGGTCCATCAAATTTAGTCCAGTGGTAGCTTATGATGAGTACTTGCCTATCAATCACCTGTCAACTGACCTTGACCCCTTTTCACGGTCCAGCGAGAATACGTTCAAGTTTTTGGGTTACGGCAGTTCCTCTGTAACCACGCATGGTAGGATGACAAAATTTGGTACATGAATGTCTGGTAGGTGTCACCTGACCTTGACCTCAATTTCATGGTCCAGCAACTAAGTTAAAGTTTTTGGGTCACGGCAGTTTCTCTGTAACCACGCAGGGTAGGATGACAATATTTGGTATATAGGTTGCTGATGAATAAAAAATGACTGTCTGGTAGGTGTCACCTGACTTGACCCCTTTTCACGGTCCAGTGACTACATTAAAGTTTTTGGGTTACAGCTGTTCTTCTGTAACCATGTGTGTTAGGATAACATTGTTTGGTATATAGGTTGCTGATAAAGAGTACATGACTGTCTGGTAGGTGTCGCCTGACCTTGACCTCAATTTCATCGTCCAGTGACTACATTAAGGTTTTTGCAATAGGACATCTTTTTTGTAACTATGCATGGTAGGGTGACAATATTTGGTATACAGGCTACTGCTGATAACTTATGCTATTTATGTAATGCTTTTGACAAAATTTATTTTCATCACTGATGTGGAATGCAGGGGAGATGTTTTGCTGTGTCCACACTTGATAAAAATATTATCACTAATATTAAATTGTTTGCATTAGATTAAAAATTGAAACAAAAATGAAAATAGCAGATTTTTAACCTATTTGCATAAAATGCAAACAGTGTTGTTACTAGCTATTGCAAGTAACCTAAAGTCATTGAAGATCAATGTTTTGTTGATAAATGAATGTTGACAAAAGTTGGTTTGATTTCAAAATGTATTTTATTGAGAAGTTAAGTAATTGTTTTAACATGGATCAAAATCAGTATATAAATTTTCTTTTTTTGTAGGATGAAAAACAGTTAGAACTTCAATTATTTAAATTATTTCACAATGAAAGAGACATAGATGAATTAGCAGATGAAGTAAATAGAAAAAATACTTTGCTGGAAAAGGAGTCACGAAGGAGAGATAAAATTGATGAGGAAATTAAAGAAAAAAAGAAAGAACAAGGAAGAATGTCCAGAGATCTCACTAAAATTGAACAGTCCATAAAAGAGTCTGTAAGTACTGGTTGGGAAAATAGGATATCTTATTGGTTTTGTCAACTTCTCCCACAGTTTTCAGCTCAGATCTCTGAAAACTTTAAAGAAAGTTTGCACATATATTTAAGTTGTACACATGCTTTTATTGAAATGTTCAAGGATTTTTTTGTTTAATTTTTAAGTCTTTGAAATTAAGTCATTTTTGGAACGTTGGAAGAAGACTTTGTGTAATCGTACAAAATATTCATTACTAAAACATTTATATTCCATAAATCCAAAGCTGTTAATGTGAAGTTATATACCCTGTTAAAGACGGGAATAACATGTGACAAGCATATTGCAATTACCTATTTAAGTTGATGTTTTTTGCAATTTTCCACTCTCACTCATTAAGAAATCTATAAATCTCATAAATCAATTAGTGTTTCAGATTAATGCTCAACTCTTTAGAAATTTATTGAATTTTAGGAAGTGGAATTGAATAAGAAACGCCCATTATACATAAAGGCAAAAGAGAAAACATCACATATGATAAAGAAAGTAGAAGCAGACAGGTAATTACAGTGTCCTTATAATCATTAATGATTCAATTTTTCTGTTGCCGTAAAAGGCATACCTAGCATTTGCCTTTAGAACTGAAATGAAATGCAAGTTCAAAAATGAAATATTTTTGTGATTGGTGATACATACGTTAAAAGTAAATAATAGGGCATTATATGTATAGGTATATTTTACTAGTGGTGCTCAAATGATTGTAAAAAGTCTCAAATCGTTCTGTTACCCATCCAAATGTGATTAATCACTTGAATTTTCAGAAACCAATTATCTGTCAAAATTATTAGTAGACTAATACTTGGATGATGTTATTTGATTGTGATAGATAAGTGGTTGACATTTTTTAACCAATGCACAACACTATATTCTACCTCCCAAAAAGTAAAGAATCATACAGTACCAATGTAACTTACCAAATGTCAATGCATGTAACACAAGGAATCACAATTTTACGTTTTTTAAAATCTTTGCAGAAAATCCCTTAAGCAAGCTAAGAAGACACATGATAACCATGAAATGGAGGTAAGTTTATATATGAAATCTACAAAACTGTCAAATATTGAAATAATTGTATCATCACAAATTTGTGAAAAGTTATAAATTAAATAAATACAAATGTTCAATGTTACCTGGAGTTGGCCATGGGGTTTCTCATCATCATCAAGGTTTTGCTTGTAAATAATGAAAAATGACACTACTAAATTGTCAGGAAGGGATAATGTTATAAAACTGAAATTTTCTTCATTTTCTGCCATTTCTGAAACATGAATATTCTTGATCCTTGGTTTGAGCACCATGCTTCTATGCCAGTTAGGCTTACAGTGTTGTTATAGAAGATTTCCAGAAAGTTAAAAATATTTCTGACGGAAGACTTTTTGATAGACATCAAAGCATTTAGATATTTTTGTGATGAGACATCATTTAAACTGCCTGACTGAGGCCAAAAATGCATGTCAGGTCCTGTTAAGACTGTTGCAGCTCCTATGACTTTTTTTTCATTTTGTTGGCATGTTTTTTTATATGTTTCACATTGTGTGTTTTATTCCATCTCAGCTGTAAAACATTGGAACAGATTTATTATACCCCCTGCAAACTAGTTTGGGGGGTATATAGGAATCCCCCTGTCTGTCTGTCTGTCTGTCTGTCTGTCCACATCCCTTGTAAGTGCTTCTCCTCCTAAATCACTTGACAGATTTTGATGAAACTTTACATGAAGGAAGTACATCATATGTAGATGTGCATGAAGAATTTTCGTCGCTGTCGGAGGGGAGATAATTGGACTTGAAGCGAAGTGGGGGGTATCCCTTTGTGAGCATGCTCACAGTCCACACTTGTTTGGGTTTGCCGATTTAACCAAAAAAGTATAGCACAGTCATTTAGGCCAACATTTTTCTATTGTTTGTTTTACGGGATTTTTTTCAAACAAATTGAGTCGGGGGGTCAAAATAAAAATAAAAATAAAATCCACTTTTTGGTAGAGTAGACAAATAAAATAAAAATAAAATTGAAAATCGGTCAGCATATTTTTATTTTTCGGAAAACTTATTTTTGAGAAAATTTATTGCTATGATCACAAATATTATTGACATAAGTTCAGTTAGTATAAACATCCATTGTTAAGATATTCATTTTATATCATATATCAAAGAATAAATCTAAATGATTTTTTTTTATTATGAAGTTCTTGTATACATCATAATATTTCTAACAATTTGTTATGAACATGTCATGTTTATCTTAGCAAAATTTTCAAAGAGAGTAGATAAACTAACATAACATTAAACCCAGAAATAATTCTTCTGTTCAGCACACTTCCACTTGGACAAAGTTGTGCTGATCAAAATTGCTTCATGGGACACCCATCTTCAGAACTTTTCATGATGTCAATAATTACTATACATCTGTATTCTTTCAAGTGCAGCTCATATGTTTATCAAAGAAAATTGGTAAAATACAATACACTTTGAAAGAACTGACATTTGAAACCAATTGTTTTTTTATCAAACAAATTACGATTTTTCATTATGGGCCGTTGTACTTTACTTTTTTTCGTTGTTCACTTCCGGTAATTAGCCACATCCGGTAAATAAACAAATGGCGCGTAATCCAGTTGAAAGATGTAAATCCTTTGAAAAATTGTTAAATACGCATATTGTGTGCTGTTTTTATTGGAATAACACATTTACCGGTAGTCTCGGTGAATTATTTTGACCAGATCCTATGCAAGTATCTACTGTGAACCATCGGGCGACTTTAAGGAAAAACAGGGCGACTTTGACTTCGCTTTTGTGGTGCCGTAGGGCGACTTCAGGTCCCAGTAGGGCGACGTGAGCCCTGAATTATAGTTCTCTGAAAGAACGTGGGTAATTTTATTTTGCAAGGGAGGGAATTCATCAAGTCGGCGGAGAGAAGAAAAATAAAAGAAAATTTTGCTTCTTTTATTTTTATTTCATTTCGCCAGAAATTAGGGTCGGCGCTCCCGTAAAACATAAAATATAAAAAAGGTTGGCCTTATTTGATTTTAAACTCTTCATTCAGATAAGAGAGTTGGAAAAAGAATTAGAAGAAGTTGAAAAAAAGAGACAAGAGTATGAAGAAAGAATGGAAGAAGAATCACAATCACAAGGCAGAGATTTAGACCTTGAGGAGTCCCAGGTAAGTAACATGTTCAATTTAGGGTATATGAGAAACAGGCTATTTCACGGATACTAATTTTCTAGCTCAAAGGTCCATGTTAGCTATTGCCGTCTTTGGCCATCTGTCCGTAGTACATCGTCTGTCGTTACTTTAAACATATCTTCTCCACTAAGCCTTTTGTAGATTTTGAAAAAGAGTAGGCTCATTGTTGCCGCTACAATAGGCTAAATTTTCCGCCCCTACCCAAAACTCCATACTATTCCAGTGGCAGTCAAAATTGTATTCCCTGTGACCCATCCCACCACCATTTTCCGATGATTTATTGTTTGTTAACTTGTTCCGGTCCTGAATATAGCTGAAATACTGCTCGCTGGACATAAAGCAGACATCCAATCAATCAATCTACTAAGCCATTTTTTTTTCAAACTTGGCCACAATCATTTATGGTTTGTACATGTAGTTTCAAGTTGGTACCCAGGGTGTTGATCAGTGGAGTAACATGGCTGTGGTTACTTAAAATAGAACATAGGCTGTGGTTACTTAAAATAGAACATAGGTGTCAACACACTTTTTTGGGTTAATATCTCAAAAATTATAATAGCTGTAGAGGAAACTGTTACTTCAAATTGATCAGCATATTTAGCTCTACAATACTTTCCTTTAATGAGCTATACAATAGTTGTCTTATGAGATGGACTCAGCTGTTCTTATAGGCTGATTTTAATTCAGTAAAATGTGTTCATGAATATTAAAAACTATGTTGGATATCATTTAATGTCCCATTATGTGCCCTATTTTTATACCCCCGCTCGACAGAGTCGGCGATATATAGTGGGCCTCATGTCCGTGCATCCGTCCGTCCGTTCGTCCGTCCACATTTGGTTTCCGGATGATAATTCAAAAAGTTTACATCTGATTTGAATGAAACTTTGGGATATTGTTATATATCAGGTTGGTAAGAAGCCTATCGATTTTGGGGGAAATCCGTCAAATTTCAAGGTCACAGTCCACGAAAAACGTTAAAAATTTTAACATAAACGTTGTTTCCGGACAATAACTCAAAAAGTTTGCATCCGATTTGAATGAAACTTTGGATATTGTCATATATCAGGTTGGTAAGAAGCCTATCGATTTTGGGGGAAATCCGTCAAATTTCAAGGTCACAGTCCACGAAAAACGTTAGAAATTTTAACAAAAAAATTGTTTCCGGACAATAACTCAAAAAGTTTGCATTAGATTTGAATGAAACTTTGGGATATTGTTATATATCAGGTTGGTAAAAAGCCTTTTGATTTTGGGGGAAATCCATCAAATTTCAAGGTCGCAGTCCACGAAAAACGTTAGAAATTTTCACAAAAGTGGGGGTATCAGCGATCGCTAGATTGACTTTGTCTAGTTATTCTTTGATATCTACTTATTTACTTTATCGATGCTATAGTTGGAATTTCAATATTTTGGGGTAATCTCAAATTGTATGCATTTAATTTTCTTAGAATGGTCATCCAGCAGTAGAGTTTTGTGGCTAATTTCAATTATTCTATTGTTGCTTTAGCACTATGAAATATGTTAATGGTATTTTGTATACAAATTTATGCTTTAACAGGTTCAAGAGTATCATAGACTAAAGGAGGAGGCAGGAAAGAGGGCTGCTCGGTACATGCAGGAAATGGACACCATTAGTAGAGAACAGAAATCGGACCAAGATAGATATGAAAATGAATCCAGGAAGAAAAATGAAATTCTTTCAAAAATTAAACAGAAAGAAAATGAAATGGAAGAAAACAGAAAACGTGTAGAAAAATTGAACGAATACATCAGGTAACGAATTAATGAGAATATTCAAGAACATGGATTTAAGAAACATACTACAATTTTAGAATATTATTTGAATTTCAGTAAATTTGTAATAAAGTCATGGTTTAATGACAATCACATTTCTAAATGATTCAAAATTGGTTAAATAATAATTATACCACACTTCTTTGTAGTTATGCTAGTTTTGTCGCATCTTTTTACTATTTTACATTGAGTGAGGTAACAAGAATTAATATTTGCTGATGTTTAATCAAATTTATATTAAAAGTGACTTGCTGTTAATAGTTTAAAGAATTGTTCAATATGTTTCAATTTTGTTAAGCATTGAGTTAGGTAACAAGAATTAACATTTGCTGATGTTTAATCAAGTTTATGTTAAAAGTGACTTGCTGTTAATAGTTTAAAGAATTTTTCAATATGTTTCAATTGTTTCAATCAATTTTAAATATTTGTTTCAGAACAAGCAACCAGACAGTGGCAGAACAGAAAAAAATAGAACAAGAACTAAGTGAACAAGTTGATCAGGCTAATCAAAGAATTGCAGAGATTAATACAGAACTAGAATCAGTAATGGAGCAGCTTGGAGAGGCCAAAGTTGACAAACATGAAAGTGCCAGAGCTATGAAAAAGAAAGAATTATTGGATAATCTGAAAGGCCTATTTAGTGGTGTTGTAAGTTTAAGGAAATAATTGTGATTTATTGATTAAAGGCTATAAGATTTAAACATTGCACAAATGCAAACAAAGTAAGGCCACACCAAATAAATTTCTTGTTCTACTGACCTGACCGCACATATTTTATCGAAATCGAAAAAATAATATTAAAAAAAAATTTCCACTCCCCGCTCCGGGAAAGTCATCCGGAATTTTGTTTATTTTACTCTTGAAATCGTAATCTTGTGAATGCTTAATGTAACTGTCGTTTTATTGCATCACAAACAAAAATATTGATGTATTTTGAAAAAAGGAAGCCAAAAGAAACAAGCATACCGTTTTAGTAGTGTGGATATTTGTCATAAAGGAAGGCATGGTTGTCCAAAACACGGCGATTTATTTTTAGTGGTGGTGCCTTAGCACAGCTTTTTCAAAGATGTGTCAAAATCAAACATTTCGACCTTAGGGCCGACATAATAAACGTAAAATGAGGTTACAGGAACATTTAAATATGAATGTGAAATAAAAATTCGTGAGTAATATTTGTATTTATAGTAGATAGGATGTTGGAGCAGGATTGCCAGATGGATGACCAAAAAACTTAATTCGACTGACAATTCGAAACTTGTGGTTGCAACAGCATGAACATTTAGCCTCTGTAATGAAGCACATTCGATTTTTGTTTACCTCCACCAAGATAAAACAAAATGACCACAGAAACTACAATGCTTATTAAATTTGTTGACATTGTTGCAAAGGTTGTAATATGTCAAAAAAAAAGAAAATGAAATGACTGGTAATGGTTGTTCAGTGTTATTTGTGGTAAAGTTAAAGTAATTTTTATAAAGTCAGCTTATAACTGTTTGAACTGGTTGTTGTCTTATTGTCATTTTTCATATATATCTCTGTTTTCTATTGGATTGCATGGGACTTGAATTTTTTCTCTCAAAAATTGGACATTAAACACCATGCATATATCTATAATTTTGGATTGTCTTGGTTGTTCGATCAAAAGGGAAAGTCTCATTAAATAGGATATTACAGCAAACACAATGAATGGGATATAACTTATTTTATGACATTTTTAAATGAATTCCTCTAGAAAGCTTCATCAATAACTGATGTACAGTGTAGTCAGTTGTGCCTTTTAAATAAGGTCTAAAAAAAATATATTTTTGCAAATGAAGATGTGACATGCATTCTTTTGCTTCCATCTGTCTCTAATGCTTTGAAAGTCATATATGTAGTATGTTGTATATGACAATACTGAATTGTTTAAAAGGTGCAATTGATTGTACATAATTTGAATGATCAGTGTTTTCAATAAAAGCCGGCAGCCGGCAAAATCAACCGCTTATTGCCAATTTTTTGCCGGCTATTCCATTTCCGATTTCAAAAATCGGAGTTCCCAATTTTCGCGGACGAGGTCGGGATCGTCAGTCTTTGTTTTGGTATTGCGTACTCCCGGGAACCAGTTCATATCACTTGTGCGTTTGAAAACTAGGTGAAAACATTGTTTTCATTCAAATGAGACGAAAAGACCCTGACTGTGGTGAAGTGAAGTGAAGGTTAACAGTAGCAATCCGCATCGATGAAACGATCAATTAAAGATTATTTTGGAGTCACCGCTAAGCAGAGCAAAGGTCAGAAAGAAACTGTTGTTGAAATAAAATACAAAATTTTACATAGGCCAATGTCCATTCATCATTCACGCCGTTTTTTATTTACATGTAAAAAATAACAAAACTTAGAAAAATTACAAAAACAAAACAACACAAACCATAAGACAGTCAGTTAGTTTGAGAGATATTATGTGAATCCAATTAACATGTAAAAAAAAAATAGTTCAAAATTTGACTTGTAGTGAATTAAATTGTATAACAGAAGTATTTATAATTATTTATTTATTACAGCATACCAGTCACTTACTCAGATCAAAATATCGTGCAACTTTTGCCACTTATTTGCCAGGCAATTTTTGTTATGAAAATTAACATAAACCTCTTTGTTTCTTTGTTCTGTTAGCTTTGAATGGAAATAAGGAAATTGTTTAAATAATCATGCTGACATTTAAAATAACACTGGTATGTTGGTCAAGGCTTTTGTCAATTTATGAAATTGGTAAGAAATAATTAAGATTCATGTCACAATTCATCACGTTTTGCAGAAAATATAACAAATGAAAAGGATGATTTAGATACAGCTAGAGGGCTTACAACTTGATCCAAAACTGCTAATTTTCGTTGAGCGGCCCCCAGACCCCTCGCCGTAGTTATTCTTCCCCCTATTCCAATTTTTTTGCCTTCTATTGCAAAAGTTAATGAAAACACTGATCAATGATGAACCCATAATTACAAAATATAATTCATTTATTCATTTTTATGCTTTGGTAAACTTCAGGTAAGCATAGTATGCCCAATTCTGAAAGAAAATCATGTACAATGAAACTGAATTTTGCGAATATATACATTCATGAAAGTACATTTTCTTATTTAAAAAAAAAATTAAATTAAAAAAAGTTACCGCGGGCCTCAAATTTTTCTGTTCGCCTATGATTTTTTGAAAATCCAAATAATAATATTAAAATTATTATTTTGCTCGCTCGCCCCGTTTTAAAATGACAAAAATCCGAAGAACAACAAATTAAATTGGTGTGGCCTAATATTGTTATAGATATTGAATGTTGTATGGTTACATCTTGGCACCTGTTACTGTGAAAACATTGCACAACTGTTTATTACTTAAAATAAATATAAAGTTCAATTTTCAGCACAATCCCATTTGTAGTTTTTGTGGAAGGCCAATTAAAATAAATTGTCAAAAATTGGCAGTTTGCAAAAGATAACTTAGATTTTGTCAAACTTTGCGCACTAGTTAAGTACTATAAATTGAAGATCAATTTAAATGTTCAGCACAATCCCATTTAAAATCTTTGAGTTTAGGCCAATTTAATATTTTCTTTTTAGGTCTATGGTCAAGGTAAAAATTGTCTTCTGTGATTAACTGTTATCAGCTGTTCATATAGACTGATTTGTACTTCAGTAAAATGTGTTCATGGATATTAAAAACAATGCAACCTATCATTTAACATCCCATAATATACCCTATTTTCATCTTTTTTTATTGGCCTTTTTTTTTTCTCGTCTTCATGTTTCACTTTATTGACAAATAAAAACACTAGCTTATTATGAATAATGTATTACTAATAGCAGATTTCATATATGATAATAGCAATAATGTACCAAAATTTCAGCATGGTAGACTAATAGATTTATGTGAACCTAGCCACAAACGATATCAGATTGCCATAACTAAGGTTCTGGGTAAATACATGGATGCTATTGTGTGTGACACTGAAAAAACAGCGAAGGATTGTATCCAATATATGAAAGAACAGAGGATAGATCCTGAGACCTTCTTACCTTTAGACTATCTAGATGTTAGATCAGTAAATGAAAAGCTAAGGTACTTTCATTGTTTTATTATACATAAACATAATTTGTAATACTTTATGAGTAAATGAAAAGCTAAGGTCGTTGAATAGATTTAATTATACATAAACATAATTTGTAATACTTTATGAGTAAATGAAAAGCTAAGGTCGTTGAATAGATTTAATTATACATAAACATTATTTGTAATACTTTGTTACCTCTTTAATGTCATCAACTAATTATTAAAAATAAAAACGGTTTTTTGTTTACTTTTCAAGTCATAAACACTCCTGTTCTATTATACTTGAAAAGTCAATTAATCTTACCTGTAAGTGTTTCCCAGTGTATCAGTAGGGCTTTAATGATACACCTACCTCACAATAGGATATGTATCATGATACAAGGGTGACGATACGATACATTTTCCCATTCACTTCAGGGAAACAAAACATTTCCACCCTTAATATTTTGGTTTGAAGGCTAGCCCAACAGCTTCTACTAGAATGTCCAACATTCAATTCAAGGGGCAGGGCTCTTATAAGTTCAGAATTAGAAAGAGAATTTTTTAATGGCGATAGAGTACTAACAATTGACCAGAACAGTTTGATTAAATTACTAGTCTTATATCACACATTTTCATAAATTGAACAGAATCAACTGCTACACAATTGTTTAACACAATAACTGTTTCTTTGTCGTTAGTACACAAGTTGATTGAATTATAAATAAAGTAGAAAATGAAATAATAAACATATAATTTTGTGTTAGTTATATAAAATGCACTATTACAAATATTAAATCAGATGATCATTTCAATACTAGCAGAATTCGTATTTGTAATCTCCGGCACCAAGTTCATATCTGCTACGAAAAAATTCATATTTTCTTTTGCTTTGAACTGATTTTCGTTCGTATTTTCTCACTATCCTTTATGTACATATTAAAGTTGGAAGGGAACCAGCTTACAATGTTTATTTTTTCCCTATTGGTAAAGTACCACATGTATTTTGATAAACATGACGCGGAAACAAAAGTATGTGGTTGTCTGACAAAAACAGGAATAAAACTGAAAGGCAACATAGAAAAAGTGTTCCAAAATACAGGGTTACTGAACTTCACTTCTTCATGCTGAACAGGGACAAAGTGGGACCACGATAAAGATAAGGCTACTTCCTCGCCTTAGTTGCCTTCCAACATGAGTTCAGGTATTATTTCACATTGTGTAGCAGAGCAACTAGTTTACATTTCAATGAGAAAATTATTTTATAACACGCAATTGGATGGATAAAACTGTTTAACGTTTCGCACCCACATCAAACAGAAATCCGGGTCAAACGTATCGAAAACCGAAACACAGCAAAAATCCAGAGAACAATCGAACTTTCGGTGAATTGTTTCACCTCTATGTATCAGTATCAATTTCTTTCAAGTTGGGATATGAATACCATGAATAATGAAAATGAACAAACATATGAGCTATTATTATTGTGTATTTATGTGATACATGTTATAGGGAAATAAGAGAACCAAAGAATGTGAAGTTAGTTGTGGATGTCATCAGATACAATCCACCTACCATTAAAAAAGCTTTACTGTTTGCCTGTGGTAATGCCTTAGTATGTGAAACTGTTGAAGATGCCAGAAAAGTAGCTTTTGGTGGTCAAGAAAGACACAAGGTATGGCCGTCAACCCTTTTTCTGCCATAAACTTGTCACAAATTTGCTGTGTATTCATTCATTTTCTATTTTGTTGTAAAAAAAAATTATTCTATGTTTTCCTGTATTTTTGTGCTGGTTTCAATATTTGCCTAGTTTTTTTAACTTGCTAAAATAACATTAAAGTTTGACTAAAATATAAAATAGTACTGAAAAATTTTCTGTTAGGAAGCAACAATTACCTTTTTTAAAGTCTTTTTTTTAATCAATTGATACTTTATCTGGTAGGTGTTTAAATTCACTAATAATTTATGTCCTTTTTAGTCTGTTGCATTGGATGGTACACTGTTCCAGAAGTCTGGTGTTATTTCTGGTGGTGCTAGGTATGTTACTATAAATTACTCTGGTGGTTTCTTAGTATGTTGACTATAAAATTACATACTTTTATTAAAATTTACATTTTCGCATTGTTTATACGCCTGTCGAGGACAGGTTGTGTAATGGGACCACCCATGGCGGGCAGGCAGCTTCAACAGCGATGTACGCTCTCAAACTTGAACAGTTTTTGTCTGATCTTCATGAAACTTGGAGAAAATGTGTATGGGCATAATAGGCTTATTTTATAGCACTAAGGCACTTGTTGAATTTTTTTCACTTTACATCTTATGTCTAAAATTATTATGGCTACTTAAGTTAAATCTAGCTGCCATGGGGGAAACATCCGTATTATAAGGGCCCCACCACATAGTGGTGGATGCTCTCTAGTGATCTCCGAATGTCCAGTGTTCAAGCTAGGATTTAAAAATAGAGGGGTGCATGAGAAAGGCACTTGTTCATGTATTTTCATATTTTTAAGTATGATTGCAGTTGTTGCACTGTTGTTGTTATTGTTATTTGAATAAGTGTTCTGTTGCTGTTTTGCGCCTTTGTTTTCATTTTAAAGTAAATTTTAAAATATATTTGTACATTTAATCAACTGAAAAGTGACTGCCAAAATACTATTTGTTACTGTGTTTCAATCTTTGTGGTTGTAACTTCAACACAAGCAGCATTGTATTTGCAAGTTCCTGAACTTATTCATATCCGCTCTGGAGATTTCCGTATTTTCAGTTGGTTTGTACTTGTTGCCGCGAGTATTTTTATGTAATGCTATTTGAACATAGAAAAGGAAGTCGGGTAACAGCTTTCACTTTTTGTGTTAAAAAAATGGCGTGTTCAATGATAAACATGGCACGGTGACAAATATTTGAAGATATCTATGGCAAAGGGCAATAAAAACAGTTTTAGCTATTTTCGGTCTGGATCATAATTAAGCAAAATGACCAAAAACAGTGACCACGCAAATTTTCAAGGTAATAACTATTTTGAAGTCACTGTGTCAAAAATTGAATTGTTACCTGTGTACCAGTCCCCACTGTCTACCACTAATTATATAATCAAAATTACAAGGAAACGAGAATAGTCTAATGAGTTAATTAGCTATAAAAAAAACTCTAATTACTAATAATTTTAGAACAGATAATTAAATAGAGCAATAGAGTGGTAAGTGTCACCAATCGGGACACAGGGCCGCCGTAATTTACCGCGCCCCGTCTATTTCCCCCTAGCTGAAAAACACTGTTGTCTGTCCATAGTTTTTTTACATGAGGTGAGGAATTTTGCTATAATCACCATATTATTAAGTCGCTTATTGGGCACTTATTGTTGTGCACCTATTTCGGTTTCCACTTTTTCTAGATCGTGAACTTGTCCTACACATTTCTCTGAGACGCCTTAATAGAATCAAATGAAACATGGCACAGTTGTAGATCGACATATGGAGGGGTGCAGTCGATAGTCAGGATGTTTGATAATGGCCGCCATTTCAAAATGGCCACCACTTGACGACAACCACCCAAAAATGGCAAAAATTTTCGTATGGAGGTAGATTTTAGTATTTCAAGTGAACGCTACCTTTGAAATTTTTTTCTGATGTCGCATTTCAAAATGGCAGTGAAAAATGTTTATGATTTAAAACGTTATCCGATCGCTATGAAATTTAACTTGATTGCAACAAAATTGAGTGTGGAGTATTTGACTGAAGGTTTCAAAATGGCCACCCTTATGTATTTCCCTTAGCTTTATTTTGAAACCTTTCTCTGTAATTTTCTTTAGATCAATTTTTGCCAAGAACGTGGGAAAGAAATAAGGACAAATTTAACACATTTTTGTCCTTCTCTGTATTTTAAAGGAAATCTTCGGTGTGATTGAATAAGTCTTTATATATTGCCTTCTCTGACACAAATGAAGCAAGAAGTAAAATGTGATGCATGAGAGTGCATATTAAAAGGGTGTTGCATGAGATTGCCATTATCATTTTAACTTGGTTGAAGCAATGGAGTATTTTGTTGTCCCTTGCATCGAACAAAAATTGAGCATATTGATATTTGTTAATAGAAACATGCAAACTAAACCCCAAAAAGTTGCAGAAATTGAATTTTTCTGTAGTGAATGTTCATGAATATATTCCCTTCCCATCAAGTTTTACTACAGAAAAAAATCAATTTCTGAACTCTTTTTGGGCTTGGTTGACATGCCACATTCAGTACAACTTAACAATGGACCCAATGGGAAAAACTTTCAAACATCCTTTTATCCCCCACCAAACTGTTCTACAAAATTTAGTCAAATTATGCAGAAATTAAGCATGGATTAATCTTATTATTTTTAGTTTTTTGGAACCAATTCATGCAATCTAAATTTAAAAATGTTCTCACAAACCTCTAAGCAGGTTGATTTGAAATGTTGCAGAAATGTACCTTAGATGGTCCTTTACAAAACTTAAGTTTTTAGTGCTGTTCAAAAATAGATAGGCCACCACAATGGAACAGAGCTTAAAATAGGACCTTTAAGGAAAAACCACACTCTTCTTCAAAACTGTTATGCACATGAAACATGGAGGGTTATCTTATTAATATTTTTGAGTTTTTCCAGCCAATTGGAAATTCAACATGTCTGCTAGGACTGCTAATGCATTCTGACTGGCTGATATTTCTAAACTCCTTCCTTACTAAGCGATTGACAAAAGGAATAGTGATGTTGCAGAAAAGTATACTGATCAGTCTGTCCGTCTGCAACTAATTGTGTCTGGCTATAACTTTTTTATCTGCAGAAAAGTATACTGATCAGTCTGTCCGTCTGCAACTAATTGTGTCTGGCTATAACTTTTTTATCTTTTAAAGTAGGGTTTTGATACAAGGTCAGCAGGGCCCCAGAGATGGATACCATCTCACTGATATCTAGTTTTTCTTAAACACAATTTACATTTTTATTTTTTTAACTTGGAAAAGAGATATATTAATCAAAAATAAATAAAATACTTAGTTTCCTAAAAATGTTAAATATAAGCTAGTTAATAGGGCCGTCCAGTATGTTGGGGATGCCCTATAGTGATCAGTCTGTCAGTTTGTCCAGCATCTGAAATAGTGACCAGCCTAAAAATTTGGTCTGTTTAGGTAGGCTTTTGATATTTGGGTAGATAATATCAAGAAAATGTGTCGCATACCATGGTTGATGACATTTGACCTCAAGGTCTGTTGGGCCCACAAAGATGAATACCTTCTCACTGATATCTTTTATAATTTATGTGGACTACATGATTGTTTTTATTGTTTTTAGTGATTTGAAAGCAAAAGCTAGAAGATGGGATGAAAAACAATTGGGTCAGTTGAAGATAAGAAAAGAAAAATTGACAGAAGAGTTGAAAGAACATTTAAAAATGAAAAGAAAAGAGTCAGAACTCAGCACATATAGATCTCAGATTAAAGGATTGGAAACTCGTCTCAAATACTCAATCACTGATAGAGATAATACAGTATGTTTCAGTTATTCTTTATTGGGTGGTATATCTTGATCACATTTTTGGCAAGCAGAAAATCCCTCAAATAAGATAAAAATACCTCATATAAATTTGTGCAAATATTTTATATATTTAATATTTTGTCCATATAATTCCTTGTCCGTTGCTAGAAATATCTTGTTACAGTAGACTGTAATTATGTCTCTCCCACTTTGTCCATACGTCTGTCAGTCTGTCTGTCACAAAGTTATTTCGCTCAGCTCTTCCGAAACTACTCAACCAAATTTTACAAAACTTGGTATGCAAGAAGTTAACCATATGTTGTTGAAAACTCTGATCCTCAAAGTTTTGTTGGAGTTATGGCCCTTTAAACTTTGAATTTTCCAAAAATTCCTCATAAATCATGGTTTCCGCTCATCTCCTGTGAACCTACTGAACTTAGTACATAGAAAGTACACCATATGTAGTTGTGTATAAGGACATTTTTTTAGCTCACCTGACCCGAAGGTTCATGTAAGCTATTGCCATCACTTGGCGTCCGTCGTCGTCGTCGATAACTTTTCTTTAAAAATCTTCTCCTCTCAAACCACTGAAGGGATTGCTTTGAAACTTTGCACACATCATCAGTAAAATGTCCTCTGCCAAGTTTGCACAAATCATGGCCTCAGACCAACCAACATGGCCGCCATGGCTAAAAATAGAACAAGCGGGTCAAAATACAGTTTTTGGCTTATAGTTCAAAAAGTATAACAGATACAGAAAAACCAAAGACTTTCCTTCTTCAGCATCAAAAGCTCTACAAAACACTCCATTGGGTCAAAGTTGTATGACGACTCCTTGTAGGAGTTATTGCCCTTTAATTGTTGAAATTGAGGATTTTTGCCATTTTTGCCTCAAAATCTTGAAAATTATTAGAACTAGAGAAAAAGTTAGCATTGCTTAATTGTTCTGCTCTATGAGGGCTACAAAAATGACTTATGGGTCAAGATTGTCTGATTAACCGTTTAAGAGTTATGCCCCTTGAACTGTTTTTTTTAATCAGTTTTAATTTATTTTTTAAAATCTTCTCCTCTGAAACAACTGAAAGCACTGCTTTGAAACTTTGTACACATCATCCGTCAAATGTCCTCAACCAAGTTTGCACCAACCATGGCTGCAGATTAACCAACATGGCCGCCATGGCTAAAAAAAGAACGGGATGGGGGGGGGGGGGTATAATACAGTTTTTGGCTTATATTTAAAAAAGTGTAACAGATACAGGAAAACCGAAGAGACATGTCTTCATCTGCATAAAAAGCTTTACGAAACACTCCATTGGGTCAAAGTTGTATGATGACCCTTATAGGAGTTACTGCCCTTCAATTGTCGAAATTGATTATTTTTGACATTTTTGCCTCAAAATCTTGAAAATTATTAGAACTTGAGAAAAAGTAAGCATTGCTTAATTGTTCTGCTCTATGAGAGCTACAAAAATGACTTTAGGGCTAATATTATCTGATGAACCGTTTAGGAGTTATTCCCCTTGAACTGTTTTTTTTAGCTCACCTGACCCGAAGGGTCATGTGAGCTATTGCCATCACTTGGCATCCGTCGTCGTCCGTCGTCGTCGTCGTCGTCGTCGTTAACTTTTCTTAAAAAATCTTCTCCTCCAAAACCACTGAAGGGATTGCTTTGAAACTTTGCACACATCATCAGAAAAATGTCCTCTACCAAGTTTGCCCAAATCATGGCCTCAGACCAACCAACATGGCCGCCATGGCTAAAAATAGAACAGGGGGGTCAAAATACAGTTTTTTGCTTATAGTTCAAAAAGTATAACAGATACAGGAAAACCGAACAGACCTTCCTTCTTTAGTATCTAAAGCTCTACAAAACACTCCATTGGGTCAAAGTTGTATGATGACTCCTTGTAGGAGTTATTGCCCTTTAATTGTCAAAATTGATGATTTTTGCCATTTTTGTCTCAAAATCTTGAAAACTATTAGAACTAGAGAAAAAGTTAGCATTGCTTAATTGTTCTGCTCTATGAGGGCTACAAAAATGACTTAAGGGTCAAGATTGTCTGATTAACCGTTTAAGAGTTATGCCCCTTGAACTGTTTTTTTTAATCAGTTTTAATTTATTTTTTAAAATCTTCTCCTCTGAAACAACTGAAAGTACTGCTTTGAAACTTTGTACACATCATCCGTCAAATGTCCTCAACCAAGTTTGCACCAACCATGGCTGCAGATTAACCAACATGGCCACCATGGCTAAAAATAGGACGGTTGGGGGGGGGGGTGGGGGTAAAATACATTTTTTGGGTTATATTTAAGAAAGTGTAACAGATACAGGAAAACCGAAGAGACATGCCTTCATCTGCATCAAAAGCTCTACGAAACACTCCATTGGGTTGAAGTTGTATGATGACTCCTTATAGGAGTTATTGCCCTTTAATTGTCGAAATTGATTATTTTTGACATTTTTGCCTCAAAATCTTAAAAATTATTAGAACTAGAGAAAAAGTAAGCATTGCTTAATTGTTCTGCTCTATGAGGGCTACAAAAATGACTTTAGGGTCAAGATTGTCTGATGAACCGTTTAGGAATTATTCTCCTTGAGCGTTTTTTTTAATCAATTTTACTTGATTTAAAAAATCTTCTCCCTTTTAACCAATGAAAGGACTGCTTTGGAACATTGCACACATCATCTTTAGACGTCCTCTACCAAAATTTTGCAAATCATGACACCTGACTACCTACATAGCTATGTTGGCTTAAAATAGAAAAAATGAAAAGGGGGGGGGGGGGGGGGTTGGTGGGAGTCGAGAGAGTTTTCGACTGATAGTTAAAAAGTATTACAGGTACAGCAAATTTGAAGTGAACTTCCCTTATCCCTCTAAGCATCAAAAGCTCCTCCTTATCTGAGTTATTTCCCTTAAAAGGTCAAAATTAATGATTTTTGCAGAAGTGTTGGGCAATTCCTTATAGCAACGAAAAGCTGGATAAAAAAGGGTTGTTTGGTTTCAGGTTCAGGTGAGCGATACAGGCTCCTGGGAGCCTCTAGTTTTAATCGGTTTTAATTGATTTTTTAAAAATCTTCTCCTCTGAAACCACTGAAAGTACTGCTTTGAAACTTTTTACACATCATCCGTCAAATGTCCTCAACCAAGTTTGCACCAACCATGGCTGCAGATTAACCAACATGTCCGCCATGGCTTAAACAGATACAGGAAAACCGAAGAGACATGTCTTCATCTGCATAAAAAGCTTTACGAAACACTCCATTGGGTTGAAGTTGTACAAGGACTCCTTATAGGAGTTATTGCACTTTAATTGTCAAAATTGATTATTTTTGACATTTTTGCCTCAAAAACTTGAAAATTATTAGAACTAGAGAAAAAGTTAGCATTGCTTAATTGTTCTGCTCTATGAGGGCTACAAAAATGACTTAGGGTCAAGATTGTCTGATGAACCCTTTAGGAATTATTCTCCTTGAACATTTTTTTAATCAATTTTACTTGATTTAAAAAAAATCTTCTCCTCTTTAACATTAAAGGACTGCTTTAAAACATTGCACACATCATTTAGGATGTCCTCTACTAAACTTGTGCAAATCATGACACCTGACAACCTACACAGCTACGTTGGCTTAAAATAGAAAATGGGGGGGGGGGGGGGGAAGTCAAGAGAGTTTTTGACTGATAGTTAAAAAAGTATAACAGGTACAGCAAATTTTAAGTGAACCTCCCTTCTCCATCTAAGCATCAAAACCTTCTCCTTATAGGAGTTATTTCCCTTAAAAGGTCAAAATTAATGTCTTTTGCATAAGTGTTGGGCAATTCCTTATAGCAAAGAAAAGCTGTATAAAAAAGGGTTGTTTGGTTTCAGGTTCAGGTGAGCGATACAGGCTCCTGGGAGCCTCTAGTTCTCAAAACTGTCTTTAACCATAAAAAAGAGTTATCCATCTTTGAACTTATAATTTGTGTAGGAATTCCTCACAAAATATGGTTTCCACTCTTAAACTACTGCACATAATTTTACGAACTTGGTATGTAGCAAGTAAACCATATTTATTTGTGCAAATTACTTAGAAATATTTATTCTCAAAATTTTGTGGGAGTTATCAAACATATGTTTTGTCATGAAAATCCACATGGGGAATAAGGGGAGACATCGTTTTTGTATGCAAAAGCAAACTTTAATTGTATTAACTTTCAGAGTTACTTGACACATGATTGCCATAAATGTATTGTATAAATTGAAGCTTAGAATTACTTGACTCATTGAATCTTGAAATTACAAGTCTTCATAAACAACTGATGGCTATTTCAATAAAACATTCAAAGTTCTGGAAAACACTGTGGTTAGGTCTTTACAGTTTCTTTGTTTCAATTCAAACATATTAAAATTGTTCAAGTCAGCACAGTAGGTTATTAAAACATACATGTTTTGATGGGCTGGGTTCACACAAAGCCTTGCAAACAGGAAACGACAAGGTATTTTGTTTTTCCTTTTCACTCTTGAGAAAACTCCAGGAATGTCATAAAAATTGGGAAAAAACACGAAAATTTTATTTTGTTGAAAAGTGATTTGGATTGCATGTTTCCCACAATTATTTATATTACAGAGTTTTGCTTTGAAAGGGGGCAGATAAGTTGAAACTTTGCTTCAAATCAAGATAATTTATGAGGACTTATGAAATTACTAGAGCGCTTTAACAACAGTATTTTGAAAGAATAATTTGTTTTGGTTATAATGTCTTCCGATGTTGCACAATTCAAATTGACTATAAAAGGATTAAAAATACATTGGAAATCATGAAAACTTGTAATGAAAATATGTGTGGGAACCCTGAACTGGGACAGTTCTTAATAATATGTTTCATGTTAATTTTTTTCAGATGAACAAAAATGTTTCTGCGATAGAAAAGGATTCAAACCAGTACAATGAAATGCTTAAACAATTTGCAGTAAGTTTTGTTTTGCTGTATTAATACTTAACAACTTGCTTGAAAGTTATGAACAAAAATGTACCAATGATTTACAAGGTTTTGTGGAATGAAAGGACTGAAAATCCATTTCTGTGCCCACAAAGTATCTTTTGCTATTCAAGTTTAAGCAAAAACTTAAAGAATGGTAAATCTTGCTATGTATATTTTTGTTCCAGAATCAGAAAAGTATTAATTATAATTATAGAATGCTTGCATATTGTAATTGTACATGTATGGACAACTAAATTTAAAAAACTAGTTTTAATGTCAGTCTAATTTTATTAATATTATGATACACTGATTTTGAAATTAAAATTTTTTAAATTACATTTTAGCCCAGAATGGCTGAGTTAGATAGACGCATGAAAGAACGCAGTGAAGCAATTAATTTAGTAAAAGATAAGATGAACAGAGTAGAAGATGAAGTATTTTCTGAATTCTGTATACAGATTGGAGTTGATAACATAAGGTGCTGTGCATGCGTTTGCCCATAGGGGATTAGGGGTATACTGTTATCGTTTAGTGTATAATAGTGTCTTCCACCATTTTCCTAACATTTTTCTAAGCAATGGTACATTGATAAACAACTGAAATTTTCTCAGTAGCTTTGAATTGTCATAAGTTTGAATTTCATTTGGGTCAGATAATTTTACTGGGTTATGACCCTTGAACTGGGGGTAGGTAACTCAGTATTGCATATGCAATGAGCTTTTCACTTTGTTTACTGAACACAACTTACTTTATAATAAAATGCTTCTGTTTTCTGATGATATTATTAATTTTAAAAAAGTTTCATGTAAAATTGTAAATGAGTTTGTTGTCATTAAATATTTTATTTATTAAACAAATAACTGCCCAAAGCACATGTTGAAGCCATGAAGTTTAATCCATAAAACCTGTTTAGTGATGTAAAAAAGTAATGTGCAAAAAAGTAACATTGAATAGTAAAAATAATTTTGTTTCGACTTTCTTTATGATTTCAGGCAATATGAAGAAAGAGAGTTACAACATCAACAAGAAAGAGCCAAGAAAAGATTAGAATTTGAGAACCAGAAATTTAGACTTCAAAATCAAATAGAATTTGAAAGATCAAGAGACACGATAGGTGAATTAATAAATTTATGATGTAGTAATACCCACTAAAAGATTAAATTAAATTATGTTCTTATTCGTTCCTCATACGCACATAAAGTATTTATCAATAATAACACAACAAGAGTATAATATTGGAACAGCTCGCCAGTTATGCAGCTAACGATCGGGAACAGCTTGCCAGTTATGCAGCTAACGATTTTATTAATACAGTAAAAAATAAACATAATGTCCACAAAATAACACAGCTCTGGCTGCTGCAATCATCTATATTTCTACAACAACAAAAACGTCATATTAATGCCATATTACAATTAAAACAAGTTATATAAGTTTAAATATATATCTATATGTAAATACAATAAATAAATATTTTTTCTAAAAAAACTGATATGGTGGCTGCACTGAAAACCCAGCGTTGAAATATCTTCCCGCTAAATAAGGCCTGTGCTACCTACACATGCAACTCTGAACCTTATTATCATAATAATAAGAATACAGGTCTACTAGTAATAAGCATATATACAGGTAAGATCAACACACGGGACCGTACATGAAAAATAAACACAAACACCTGTTTTAGCTAAATAGAGAAAAATACATCTATGGAGCAAATCCATCATTAAACAAATTTTTTTAATGCTGTGGAGAATGGTTACTGGACTGTATTATCTGGCCAACTTTTTTTTACAATGAATATAGAAATTAAATTCTTGTCAGCAACTAAACTGTGTTAAGAGTAAGGAACTATAAATTTGTAATGTAGCACTTTAAGACAATTCAACAAATATTAGTCAATTTTATCCTTGTCAGAATATTT